>OW240914.1:138273697-138353694 GCA_933207985.1 Pelobates cultripes | reverse complement strand
TGGCTGCCTCGAGCAGACAGACCAGAATTTCACACTAGCTGTCCCACCATCCTGAACTCGATCGGAATCTGGGACTCTACCGCGCACAAATATGCCCTCTCACACCCAATCTCGCCCCCAGCCTCCTACTTACGCAACAAAGCATTCCCACTGGGATTAACAGCATGGGACTTTAGAAATATAGAGAACACAGGCTTACAGCGATTTCATCAACTCTTTCAAACAGGCAGATTCCCAACCTTTGACGAACTAAAAACCTTGGCCCCACTAACCACGAAAGATTATTTTAGGTATATACAACTGCGAGACTTTGCTGCAAAACCACAAATCCGCACAGCAGCCATGACCAGACCAACATTCTACGAAACATGCTGTACCAGGGATGGACCACGTACCGGTCTCCTCACACTCCTATACACGCAATTAAGCGCACCCACAAGCGAAGCCCAAACACCCACATACGTAGCACAATGGGAAGCAGACCTCCAACAACCACTAGAGGGCGGGGAATGGCAGGATATCTGGGAGGCAGCAGCGAAGGACTCCATTTGCGTCCTACACCAGGAACAATGTTATAAACCCTAATGAGGTGGTACACTACACCAGTAAAGCAATGCAGAATGGGCAAAACAACCACTGACACCTGTTGGAAGGGGTGCGGGGATAAAGGCACATACCTCCACATGTGGTGGACATGCCCAAAGGCACAAACTTTCTGGGAAAGTATAGCCAAGCTCCTGACAGAAGTGCTCCACAAACACATCCAACCAGACCCCTGGACATTCCTCATAGCCTCGCCAATCGATAACCTAACGCATAAAGAACAAAAACTACTTAACAAAATAAACTTAGCCGCCAGACGGGCCATGGCAAAGACGTGGCTGCATGTAGACATGCCACAAATAGAGAAAGTCATACACAACATTAAAGACGCACACCTAATGGACAAGCTAACCGCACAACTTAGGGACACTTATCAGCTATTCCTTAAGACCTGGGAACCCTGGGAAGACTATACAAACTGCTGAGGGACTTGAACACATACAGACACAACCATTGGGTCCAGACACCCATACCATGAACAACAAGGTGACTTCTGCCCCTTCCTCCTCTGGTCATAACTGATCTCCCATGTAACTAACTGTACCTGTGATTCACAGCCACTTCAGTAAATCCTCCCACTCTAGTTAAAGAGCATGATGACTCCAGCTGTCTCCGCACTTCCTATAATCTCCGGTCTAATTCCACTTTACTTTCCATCACACATTGCAAAGATGACAAGGAATGAGCAGCCTACTCAAATATGGCATAACTTTCCAGAAATCATTAAATCTTGGTGTCAATCTAAGATACATTTTTTTTTTTTTATCCATTTCAATATTTTCAACTAAAATTCAGCTGCAATTAATTAGGATGCTTGAATTGATAGAGGACTGCATTAAGGTTATGGTAGTGACGGAAAATTAAGTGTTTCACCTATGCAATGCTTCGTGAATATTCCCCTATACATACAGAGCTATAAAGAAATATATACATTAACCTATGAGTGTATTGCATAATGAGACGTGGATTTAATAACATATATTATCCTGTATCTACAAATGCCTGGACAGCCTTTCTTTGGATGGTTTTGTGGGTGGAAGTGGCCAAAGGAAGTAGAAGTGAAGAAATAGTTAAAGTCCCACAGCTGTATTTAGTACATCTGGATATACCGTGGCTGACACTTCCACCTGTGATTCCAGAAAAGGAGACGTGTCATATATACAGGCAACGAAAGGGTTAAAAAGCCTTTCTTCCTAGTTAGGTCCTTCCACGTCTGCAGAGGTTAAAAGCTACATTTTAAATCATGCTTATGTCCAGCAGTTTCTACAACTGCTTCTGAAATGTTTCTTTTGCGTTAACCTTGGAGATAAGACCCTCAAGTAAATCAATTGTCCTTTGTATTAAATAACAGCATAGGTAATGTTCTGCACTGAAACTTTGTTGATTTTGTCTTTTGTCATACACACCCCTAAGAAAACTGTATTTTATATATACACTGTACCCACATTAAAAGAAAGCACTATTTTTCTTTAACTCCATAATGACTGTTGTATATTAATTGTTCTCTGCAGTGAACATACATAAAGAGATTAAGGAAGCAGGATGTGTGTTAACAGCATAAGTCCATGGCAGCTTAAAGGGTTAAAGACAGTCTTGTTTGCAGTCTAACAGGTAGGTTCTGGGCAAAACTTAAAATACAGCATGAGACATGCTTACATACAGAGTGAGACGTGCTGAGGTGATTTTAAGTAGCCTTGTTATATTTAACCCCTTAAGGATCGGACTGTTTTGGCCATGTTGTACGATAAGGACCAGGGCTTTTTAAAAAGCGGCACTGTCATGCCGAACTTACCTTTCCTCAATCTCTTCCTCTTCTCCCCCTCTCTCAGGACCTGTTCTTCTTTTCTTCCTGTCTTCTTTAGTTTTCTTTAAAATCATAAGACAAAGTAGGGACTCTTTCCCTTATGGAGGTTTCCTCCGCTTGACCAGCTTTGACCAGCGGAGGAGCAAAGTGTGCTTCATTTCCGCTGGTCAGAGCAATTTTCCCATAATTCTTACCTTTCCTCTGTGATCTCGCGATGCTTCCTGTCATTTTAGAAGAAACTGCCGAATTGCGTTCTAACGGAATGAGAACAGTATGGTCGTTTGTTTTAGAACTCAATTCGGCACTTTGTTCATATCGGAATTTCATTCGAATGAATGAAACTCAGATTAAATTTGTGCCACGGCTGCATCTTGCATCCGCTTAGTAGATAACTCCCTAATTCCCACGGTATCAAGGAGCTATCTACCAAAAGGCTGAAAGACCTAAATTGGTCTTTCAGCCACATTTATAAATACTAAGTAAAGATTACTTAGTATTAGTAAATGATCTGCCCCTACTCGCTATACCGCGAGTAGGGGCTGCTCACTGTAAAAAAACAAAAAACCCTATTGGCCCCACCCCTGAGCGCTGGGTGGGGGCCATAATGGACAATTGGGGGGGGACCTACTGTCCTCCCCCCGGCCCCCACCCCTGCGCGGTGGGTGGGGGCCATAAATTACAATGGGGGGACCTACTGTTCTCCCCCCGGCCCCCACCCCTGCGCGGTGGGTGGGGGCCATAAATTACAATGGGGGGACCTACTGTCCTCCCCCCCAGCCCCACCCTTGAGCGGTGGGTGGGGGCCATAAAGATAATGAGGGGGGGACCTACAGTCCTCCCCTCTCGGCCCCTACCCCTGGGCGGTGGGTGGGGGCCATAAAGATAATGAGGGGGGGGCCTACTGACCTCCCCCCACCGGTCCCCACCCCTGTGCGGTGGGTGGGGGCCATAAATTACAATTGGGGGACCTACTGTCCTCCCCCCCGGCCCCCACCCTTGAGCGGTGGGTGGGGGCCATAAAGATAATTAAGGGGGGGACCTACTGTCTTAGGGCCCCCACCCGCCGCCCAGGGGGAGAGGACAGTAGGTCCCCCCATTGTAATTTATGGCCCCCACCCACCGCGCAGGGGAGGGGGGCCGGGGGGAGGACAGTAGGTCCTCCCCTCTCATTATCTTCATGGCCCCCACCCACCACTCAAGGGTGGGGACCAGAGGGAGAACAGTAGGTCCCCCCATTGTAATTTATGGCCCCCACTCACTGAGCAGGGTTGGGGGCCAGGGGGAGGACAGTAGGTCCCCCCCTTATTGTTATTTAGGGCCTCCACCCCCCGTCCAAGGGTGGGGGCCGGATAGTAGTTTGTTTTTTTATTACAGTGAGCAGCCACTAGCTGCTCACCGTTTAGTAGACATGCCCCATACTTGCGGTATAGCAAGTAGGGGCATTTGGGAGATTTTAATCTCCCTTATGCTATTATGGGGGGTCATATTGACCCCCATAGAGTGAGGGAGAACATGGGGGGCTTAGGAAGTGGTGGGGAGCTCTGCTCCCTGACGCTTCTATCTTTACATATTACAAGGAGGGAGCTGCGCGCCGGTAGCTCCCTCCTTGTAACAAATTGAACGAACAAACGAACACTGATGCTCAGTGTTTGTTTGTTCGTCTGACAATGCTATTCATGTATTAGTCTTTCTGACGAATTAATGAATAGATGAAATTCCCGTTCGCATGTCCAAGTGTTTAACTGGGCATGTGCGGGAATCTCACAGGCTATCTAGTGTGGGCAGATGGCGTGTCCTGAATATAGATCGGGGCAGAAAATAAAGATAAAAAAATAGGTAATATGGGGAGCTTAGGGGCATTTTGGGGTGACTAGGGGGTCAGTTAAATGTAGTGGAGTCGGGAGGGGGGTTAAAAAAAACAAAAAACGTGATTCAGCCATGACAGTGCCGCTTTAACACTTTTGTGGTGTTTTGTGTTTAGCTGTAATTTTCCTCTCTCTCATTTACGGTTCCCATACAAATTATATATTGTTTTTTTCAGGACAAGAAGGGCTTTCTTTACATACCATTATTTGTATCATGTCATATATTTCACTTAAAAAAAATAAAATAAAAATATGGTGCAAAATGAAAAAAACAAACAAACATGTTTTTGGACCTTTACTTGAAAAATCTTTTACTTATCTACAAAAGCTAATGAAAAAAACTGCTAAATAGATTAAAAATGTTGTCCTGAGTTTAATCCCTTAAGGACCGAGGACGGTTCAGGACCGTCATCGGCATTTTTGCCTTGCCGACCGATGACGGTCCTGAACCGTCCTAACGGTCTGGGGGTACTTACCTGATCGCCGTCGTTCCCCCGGCGGCGATCAGTGTTCCTCCGGTTGTGGGGAGACTGCCTGCAGCCTAGACAGTCTCCCCATGGCAGATTAGGACCCCTGTGGCCATGTGATCGCTTAACATAGCGATCACATGGTCACAATAGGTGTCCATAGTGCTGCCTGCAGGGGGACTGTCTGTGCTGACAGGCAGTCTCCCTGCTTGTGTAAAATCAGAAAAAATAAATAAAGTTAGTGTTAATTAAAAAAAATAAAATAATTATATATGTGTATATATGATATATAGACATATATTATATCTATATAATATATGTCTATATATCATATATATATAATGTCATACTAAGTGTATTTTTATATTAATATGTACTTATATTAATATAAAAATACACTTATAATTAAATTACACACGTATATATATAATATATATAATAACTATATATATTGTATATATATTATTATAAAATATAAATAATAAGTAATTTAAATTAAATAAAAAATTTTTTAAATAATAATAAAAAATTTAAAAAAAATTATATAGCTATATGAAATTTTATTCTAACTGTATTTTAAAATTAATATATATATATTTATATCAAAATACACTTAGAATGAATTTGTATATATATCTATGTATATAAAAATAAATAAAAATAATAAGAAATATACATACGTCCATATACAAAATTACATAAATAATTATATAAATATACACGTAGACTTCAAATATATAAATATGCATATATATTTAAATTCTACGTGCGTATTTATGTAATATTTTTACATAATTCAGTAATTTTATTGATTGCAATTTGAGGGACCTGCCTGCCAACCCAGGCCGAAATTCCAGAGAATTGAATTTGCTAGCACTGTATTTTACCCTGTAACGTTCTACGACACCCTAAAACCTGTACATGGGGGGTACTGTTTTACTCGGGAGACTTCGCTGAACACAAATATTAGTGATTCACAACAGTAAAACATATCACAGCGATGATATTGTCAGTGAAAGTTACTTTTTTTTGCATTTTTCACACACAAACAGCACTTTTACTGATGATATAATTGTTGTGATACGTTTTCCAGTTTTTAAACACTAATATTTGTGTTCAGCGATGTCTCCCGAGTAAAACAGTACCCCCCATGTACAGGTTTTATAGCATTTTTGAAAGTTACAAGGTCAAATATATGGGTCAAATATTTTTACATTGAAAATGGCCAGGTTGGTTACGTTGCCTTTGAGAGCGTATGGTAGCCCAGGAATGAGAATTACCCCCATGATGGCATACCATTTGCAAAAGAAGACAACCCAAGGTATTGCAAATGGGGTATGTCCAGTCTTTTTTAGTAACCACTTAGTCACAAACACTGGCCAAAATTAGCGTTCAATTTAGTTTTTTTACTTTTTTCACACACAAACAAATATGAATGCTTACTTTGGCCAGTGTTTTCGACTAAGTGGCTACTAAAAAAGACTGGACATACCCCATATTGAATACCCTGGGTTGTCTACTTTAAAAAAAATATGTACATGTGGGGTGTTATTCAGAAATTTATGACAGATAATAGTGTTACAATGTCACTATTGATAAATTTTAAAAATGTATGTTTTGAAACCGCAATATCCTACTTGTACCTATAGCCCTATAACATGCAAAAAAAAGCAAAAAAGCACGTAAACACTAGGTATTTTTAAACTCAGGACAAAATTTTGAATCTATTTAGCAGTTTTTTTCATTCGCTTTTGTAGATGAGTAAAAGATTTTTCAAGTAAAAGTAAAAAAACATGTATTTTTTTCAATTTTTCATCAGATTTTTGTATTTTTTTTAAATTAAAATACATGAGATTATATAAATAATGGTATGTAAAGAAAGCCCCTTTTGTCCTGAAAAAACAATATATAATTTGTATGGGAACAGTAAATGAGAAAGCGGAAAATTACAGCCAAACACAAACACCACAAAAGTGTAAAAATATTCCTGGTCGCAAATGTACAACATCGCAAAAACAGTCCAGTCCTTAAGGGGTTAAAAACACCCAGTGTTTACATGCTTTTTTGCAAGTTATAGGGCTATAAGTATACATATTTTTTTATATATATTTTTTACATTTATCAATAGTGACATTGTAACACTGTTATCTGTCATAAATCTCCAAATCACACCTCACATGTACATATTTTTAAAGTACACAGCCCAGAGTATTGAATATGGGGTATGTCTAGTCTTTTTTGGTAGCCACTTAGTCACAAACTTAAAAAGTTAGCATTTATATTTGTTAGTGTGTTTAAAAATGCCAAAAACATGAGACAAATGGGCCGGGCAACCACGGACCCATGCTGGAAGGGCTGTGGGCAAAAGGGCACCTATATCCATCTTTGGTGGGAATGCCCACAGACCTCGCAAATATGGGAAAAAGTGGCCACACTAGCATCTAACATTCTTGAGATGGACATACCCAGGGACCCCTGGGTGTGGCTACTCTCCAAATCACACGCCCCCCCCAACAAGAGCCCAAAACAAACTGATAGCAAGAATGGCACTAGCAACAAGAGGCACGATAGCGGAACAGTGGGGCAACCAAACTACACCCCAATTAACCACTATGATCAGGAAAACGAATGAAGCCATGGAAATGGACAAACTGTCGGCACTGCTACACGACACGACACAACACTACCATAAGATATGGGACCCATGGACCCAACACACCCTACCGCTTAACTAACAGGAGGAACGGAGGACTACGAATGACCCCCCAACTGAGATCACCCCCAAAAATAGCAAACCACCCTGCCTGGGATCCTACCTCCCCCACCCGGCCTACTCCCTCCACCCCATCAGTACCCCCTTCCCTCTCAGCCCATCCCCACATACCAGGCCATATGACCGACCACCCAAGCTCACTAAGACATCACATCAGCATACCGTGAAACTCACCACATCTCAACTACACGACCTAGAAACCCGACCCAACCCAGACTCACCTTCAAGAGCAAACACCAAAACCCCTATAGCAAAAACAAAAACCTGAGACATCAAAAAGCACCTAACCCACAGCACGTATACACATCACCCTACAGACAAAGACCAGAGAGGACGAAGGACCACACAACAGATAAACAGAAACCCTCCATTGTCACCCCACAAAATACAGGCACACGACACCGACAAAAGAACACCCTACAAACCACAAAATTCACACACCCTAGGAGACATAGACACTACAAAAGCCACCCGACTCCACAAACTAGGACATACAACAACACATTCAAAAGAACCTCTCCAAGCGAGGTTTGCTACCCCACCCCCTTACTTCATTCTGTACTCCAATTTCTTTGAAAAACTGAAAAAACACCAAAATAAAGAATTTACAAAAAAAAAATGCAAAAATCAATTATGAACACTAACTTTGGCCAGTGTTTGTGACTAATTGGCTACTAAAAAAAGGCTGAACATACCCCATTTGCAATCTTTGGCAAATGGTAATTCTCATTCCTGGGCTACCATAAAATGGTCTCAAAGGCAACAAAGTTACCAATCCTGGCAAATTTCAATGGGGGCAAATAAAAAAGAGAAAAGGGGGAGGGCTTGGTATATTTGACCCTGGGCAGGGGTATGGGGCTGTGACAGGGGGGGCTGTAGCAGGCTGCTGGGACAAGAACCAGGGGGGGGAGGTGGTAGGGGGGGACTAACCCAGGTAGGGGGGGGAGGAGGGGGGGAAGGGGTGATGACCAGGGAGGAGACAGGGTGTGAGGGAAGGGAGTGTGGGGGGGGGACTTGACAGGGTAGAGGGTGGTGGGGGGCTGTGACAGGGTAAGGGTGGTGGGCGAGTGTGACAGCTAGGGTTTGGTGGGGTGGCTGTGACAGGGTAGGGGGGGTGAGGGAGCTGTGATAGGGTAGGGGGTGGTGGGGGCTGTGACAGGGCAGGGGGTGGTGTGGGGGCTGGGGCAGATGGTGGTAGGGACCCGGTGGTCAGGTGGGCAGGCTGTATCCCTGGTGATCTGGTGGTCTGTACAGGTCTGCAGCTCCCCTTGGTGCAGAGCTGCAGACCACGTGGTAAGTCTCGCGATCTCCAGTCAGAGCATTTCCGTGGTAACCCGCAGCAATGCTCTGATTGGCTGAAATCGCGAGACACCTCAGTTTGAAGCTCTGCACCTGACAGAGCTGCAGACAGGAGGCTGGCTCTCTCCCATGCAGGCTAACTTGATGGGCTTTGCACCCGGCGGCCTGGCCCCCTTCTGTGTCAGGCCCTCAGTCATAGACCGAAGACCCGACATGCCAGTCTGCCCTATGGCGATTTAGCTGCGAGGCCCCAGACCGTGCAAGGCCTAAATCGCCCAATTAGAGAGCCACCTCTGCCTGCAGGTGCAGACCCCCATCTTGTAAGCCCTAAGCCCTGAGGACAGAAAGGACAGCCTTGATGTCCATACTCAGACCCTGGCCGAAAACACCACTTGGCAAGCAGGTAATCAAAGGAAGCAAATACCAATGTAACTACCAAGCTATTACCAACTGATAATTAAGATGACTGCTTAGCAGGGGCGTTTTAGCTGTGAGGCAAACAAGGCATTTGCCTTGGGCGGCATTTTTCAGGGGGCGGCAAAAAAAGCCGCCCCAAATGCCCAGGTCAAATGCCTTGTTAGCCTTGCGGCTAACAGACGTGCCGGGCTGGGGGGGCAGCGCTGGCTGATGGTCGGGCGGGCGGCTGGCGAGGGAACTCTTCATCTGAGCAGTCTGCTCAGCTCCCTCGCGCGCCGCAGAGTGAGGCTGGGAGCCGGAATATGATGTCATCTTCCGGCTCCCAGCCTCACTGTGCAGCACTGTGCTCAGAGGAAGAGCTCCCTCGCCAGCCGCCCACCCAGCAGCCAGCCCATCAGCCCGACCGGCAGCCAATGGACCACCAGGGAGATAATGAACCCCCCCCCAGCATTCCCAAAGGTAAGGAGGCTGGAGGGGTTAAAAAAAATACATGTGTTAATGTGAATGAGTGTGTGTGTGTCTGTTAGTGTGTGTGTGTGTGTGTGTGTCTATTAGTGAGTGTGTCTGTTAGTGTGTGTGTCTGTTAGTGTGTGTGTATCTGTTAGTGAGTGTGTCTGTGAGTGTGTCTGTTAGTGAGTGTGTCTGTGAGTGTGTGTGTCTGTTAGTGTGTGTATCTGTTAGTGAGTGTGTCTGTGAGTGTGTGTGTCTGTTAGTGTGTGTGTCTGTTAGTGAGTGTGTGTGTTTGCCTGTGAGCGTGTGTGTCAGTGAGTGTGTGTGTCTGCTAGTGAGTGTGTGTGTCTGTGTGTGTGTGTCTGACTGTGTGTGTATGTTTGCCAGTTAGTGTGTGTGTCAGTGAGTGTGTGTGTGTCTGCTAGGGTGTGTCTGCTAGTGAGTGAGTGTGTGTCTGTGTGTGTCAGTGAGTTTGTGTTTCTGTTAGCTAGTGTATGTGTATCTGTCAGTGAGTGTGTGTGTGTGTATTTAGAAGGCGGGGCGGGGGGAAGGGATGGGTGGGGGCCGCGCGTGCGCGCGGGGGAGGAGGGATGGGGGCGCCTGAGTTTTGTCCTGCCTAGAGCAGCACAAAACCAGGATACACCACTGCTGCTTAGCCTGTAAAACACCCACCTATTTATACTATCCCACCCCTTTGCCCCTAATCCTCCTCCCACCATTCTAAGAACCTTTTTACTATTCTGTCTATGCACACACCCTCACACTCACATGTCCCTGTTTTGTCTAGGCCTTTCCTGACTCATTTTCCCTTTAGTTTTGTCCTTTTACAATTTCATTAAAGGACCACTCTAGGCACCCAGACCACTTCAGCTTAATGAAGTGGTCTGGGTGCCAGGTCCTTCTAGGGTTAACCCATTTTTCATAATTATAGCAGTTTCAGAGAAACTGCTATAATTATGAATGGGTTAAGCCTTCCCCCTAATCCTCTAGTGGCTGTCTCATTGACAGCCACTAGAGGCGCTTGCGTGCTTCTCACTGTGATTTTCACAGTGAGAGCACGCCAGCGTCCATAGGAAAACATTGTAAATGCTTTCCTATGAGACCGGCTGAATGCGCGCGCAGCTCTTGCCGCGCGTGCGCATTCAGCCGGCGGGGCGTAACGGAGGCGGAGAGGAGGAGGAGAGCTCTCCGCCCAGCGCTGGAAAAAGGTAAGTTTTTACCCCTTTCCCCTTCCAGAGCCGGGCGGGAGGGGGACCCTGAGGGTGGGGGCACCCTCAGGGCACTATAGTGCCAGGAAAACGAGTATGTTTTCCTGGCACTATAGTGGTCCTTTAAAGAGTTTTAGTCATCCTATATTTATACTAACAAATTACGACTACTATTGCCTGCACCAAAATGAATCCAAAAACTTTGCACTTTGTTAACAAGTTTATCTCTTTATGCAATGGATCACAGAGAAACAACTGTATTCAACTGTTTCAATTGTATTCACCCCAAGTAGATTTGCACTGTTTTTTTTGAAAATATGTTCTTATTCACACCTTTGCAATCAAAAGATTGTTTTCTTAAAATCATGCCAGCCAACCTCCCGGATAAATTTGTTATATTTGGTATATTCCCAAACTTTCTGGTCCCCCATAAAAAAAATAGCAAAAGTTGTTTCTACAATTGCCCTAAAACAAGCTTACATGTTTGGAGCTCACCAAACCCGCCAATGTTGATTCAGACACAGAAACATTTATACTTCTTTCAAATGGACTGGCTACATATATTCTAAAAAAAAAAAAAAAAGTTCTACTATATTTGGGGAAACTATATTCCCACCATTAACATGATTTCTCAATTAAAAATCAATACTTTCTTGGAGTACACGATTGCACAATTTATTACTCTAGATTTATCAGATTTTTTTGTCGTTTTTGAATGTATGAATTTGTGGGTGAATTCAGGGTTGTGTTTGTGTGGAGCATCAATGTGACTGAATGCACATCTGTGCTTGTGTATGTTGTTAGGATGTGCGTGAGTGATGTGGTGAATTTATGTGCTTTGGTGTATTCGCAAACATCCACAGACAAACTGTGCGGAACATGAAAACTAGGCTAGAAAGGTGTGGAATGATACAGATAAATCCATTGTAGGATGTTATTAACTTTTTATGGGGTGAGCTATGTGTAGTTAGGATACATACACTAACTCAAACCGGACAGGTTGTTGAAACCCACAGGAGTCCAGGAATATGCTTTGGAATGTTTGGGCATGAGTTAATTTGTGTAAGTCCCCTGACTCCTCTCCCATTTCCTCTTCTTTCCTCATCTTTTTTCTTTAAACAGTTAGGTCTGGAATGTTGGCTCTGTCCCCCACCACAATGGAATAGATATGAATCAACTGAGATGCAATTGAAGTGCAGGCTTTCATCTTTAATTCTAATTTAATTTTAATTTTTATACACAGTCTCTTTAATTTAGGGGCTTAAATTTAATTAGACAAATTAACTCAATCATAAATAAAATATTAATTTTTAATTAATACTTTTTCGAGAATCCTTTGCAGGCAATGACTGCTTGAACTACTCTGGAACACATGGACAACACCAAAAGATGGGTTACCTCCTCTATGAAGCTTCACCAGATCTTTACTGCAGCTGTCTTCAGTTGATGTTTGTGCGTCTTTCTGCCTTAAGTTTAATCTTCAGCAAGGAAAATCAATGCTCGCTCAGGTTGAGTTCAGGTGATTGATTTGGCCATTGCAGAATAGTTCACTTCTTTTCCCTAAAGCGTGAAGCGCTGTCCAATCATTTAGCTGAATCTGAGCAGACAACATAGACCTATACACTTCAGAATTCTGTCTTCCATCACGTTATCAATAAACACTAATGAACCAGTGCCTTTGGAAGCTATGGTATGTGTCGGATCATGAGCCATTTCAAGTCTTCTCTATATATTTTTCTTCCCATCATTCTGGTAAAGGCTGGTATTGAGAATTTTTTTGGCAATAGCTAATCTGGCCTTTCTATTCTTGAGGCTTATGAATGGTTTGCACCTTGTGGTAAATCCTCTGTATTTGCTCTCTTGGTGTCTTCTCTTTATGGTAGACTTGGATACTGATATAATATAACAACAATATTTGGGAATCAGCTAAGCATCTATAAAAGAAAAATTAAACCAAACGTAATGTAATATAGTTAGATACAATGACAAATGCACTTCTTAGAATGCACTCACAGTGTATATGAGAAACGGCGCCTTGGGGGTGCTTCCCCTGGTAAAGGCTGGGGGCTATCACCTTCTTTTAGTTCCTCCTGCTGCAGATCCTCACAATATATCAGAAAGCCGGGATACTTAACTCCATGCTTCAAAACGATTTATTTAATACAAATAGTATTAAAAACAATTACAAAATTAAAAATGTGTACAAAAATCTCTGTCCAATGCGTTTCTTCCACTAGTATGAACTTCTTCAGGGACATAAATAATACAAACAAAAATACAAAAAACACCCTTAGGTGTCAAGAAGCCTAATTACCCTTTTCCCAAAGTCCTTTAAATAGGGCTAGTCCTTTTCAGTCATTGGTGGGTCAATGAGCGTTGGCCTTTTCTGTAATCTTGATAGGGTGGTGTCTTGCCTATCATGATGTTTCCCGGGCTCCCAGCTGATTTCTGTCATCGCCGGGGATTTCGTGCCGGAACGACGTCCTGCGTTCCGGCACCATTTTGGTTGTGCTCCACCACTCTCTTCCGTGTACCGTCACGTACTTGCTTGCTTCCACTTTTTTCTTGCATTCTAGCTCCATGCTGGAACGCAACCCAACTTTATCAACACCAACCACTATTAAAGGAATGCTCTAAAAAGAAACTCTTATTACTGATCATATTTGGCAGCCGGGGATGGCTGATAACAAAACATACTGATATAATGGTATACTATAAGAAGTGGACTGAGGACTTAGATGAATGCAGAAATTATATGAATAAATGCTTAATATAAATTCTGCATTCATTAATTCATGTGTTGTGTAAGAAAGGGGGTAAACTGGGAAATACCACCTGGGAAGCTGCGTCATATTGAAGTATTTTTCACTTTGTAGCAAATTTTGTGTTTATTTTGGATACTGATATGCCTACCTCCTGGACAGAGGCATAACAAGAATCCACTGGGCCCTGGTGCCAAAATTGCCCTGGGGTCCCCCTTCCATATGTCTCATTCACCCCCCCTGTGTCCCATATCCTTCACCTCTCCCCACTTCCCTCCCAGTGCCCCATACCCTCCATCTCTCACCCTCCCCTCCCTGTGTCTCATTCCTACCTTTCTCTCACCTCCCCTCCCTGATTCTCATTCCTACCTCTCTACCCTCCCTGTGTTCCATACCCTCCCTCTTTCCCCTCCATGTGTCCCATTGTTTCCTCTCTCCTCCTTCCCCTCCCTCTGTCCCATTTCTCCCTCTCTTCCCCCTTACCTCCAGGTGTCCCATACCCTCCATTTCTCCTCCATCCCCTCCCTGTGTACCTTACCCACCACCTCTCTCCCCTCCCCTCCCTGTGTACCTTACCCTCCATCTCACTCCCCTCCCTGTGTCACATACCCATCCTCTCTCCCCCCTCCCCTCCTGTACCTTACTGGCTGCGGTTCTTGGTCTGACCGGAAGTGCTCTAACAGTAAACATTTCCTGTCAGACCGCTCGGCCACGCTACACACAGGCAGGAGGGGAGCAGCACAGCGCAGCTCTCCCTTCCTGACAGACCTCCATGGTCGTAGGGGTTTGCGGCTGGGCCCCCTGGAGTGAGGGGCTGGTAACAGCTGCGACCCCTGTGACCGTGGTAGGTATGCCAGTGTTCCTGGAGAGTGTTCTTCACTTAGGTGGATGCTGTGAAGGGGTTTTTCTTTACCGCGGAAAGGATCCTATGATCAATCATCACTGTTGTTTTCTGTGGACATTCAGGCATTTTTGTGTTGCAGAGCTCCCGTGTGTTCTTTTGTTCTCAGAATGTACCAAATGGTTGATTTGACCACTCCTAATGTTCCTACTATCTCTCTGATAGATTTATTTTTTTGCAGCCTAGGAATGGCCTGTTTCACTTGCATTGAGATCTCCTTTGACAGTATGTTGTGGGTTCAAGGCAACAGCTCCAAATGCCAATGCCACACCTGGAATCAATTCCAGACCCTTTACTTGCTTAATTGATGAAGAAATAAGGAAGGAATAACCCACACCTGTCCATGAAACAGCTTTTGAGTCAATTGTCCAATTACTATTGGTCCCTTGAAAAAGAGGGGGCACATAATAAAGACCTGTAATTATTAAACCCCTCCTCCAATTTGGAGGTGAATACTATCAAATTAAAGCTGAGAGACTGCACTTTCATCCCATATTCATTATTTAACAGTAACTTGAATCTATTTTGGTAAACAGACAAAATAATAAAATGTGTCACTGTCCAAAAGTTTCCAGACCTAACCGTGTCTGTATATATATATATAGCTCCATAACTTGCACTCCTGGTAAGTAGAGATAATGCCCGGTGCAGGTCTGGCATAACTTATACATAAAACAGAAAAACCGCACTCTTGGGACTTGAAATAGATAAAATAAAACATTAAGTCCTGATGAAAGCTCCATGCTAGGAATTAAACTGTTTTATGGATAATGTTCAACAAAAGCCAAATTTTATTTTATCTATTTCAAGTCCCAGTAGTGCGGTTTTTCAGTTTTGTGTCTATTCAATATATAATTATGGGAAAAATAAAGTACACCCCCTCTGAATTCTACAACACAGGGCATATTACACCGTGTCATGATTTATTTAACAAAAATAAAGCCAAAATGGAGAAGCCATGTGTGAAAAGCTAAGTAGACCTTATAATTAAATAGCTTGTAGAACCACCTATATTTTTAATCCAGATTTCATATTTATTTATCTACTGCTCCCCCTTTTCCCCCCTCTATTGGTGACTTATCACTTGATCTATGAATAAAATCAACATTAAGTGGCTGTCTCCTAACCATCATTCATCTCTTATTTTGGCACCACAGACGAACCTCCAAATCACAGAACAAACAAATATGCCCGTCCATTGTCTGGTTCGTTTGTTCATGATACTTTCATACGGTGCTTCAGAGTTCCAGAATTCTGACAATCTGCTGATTGCCAAAAAGTCAGATGAATCGCAATTTGTATGAAGCTGAATGTGCAAATCTACTATTTCCCTGGTCTGACAGAAATAGAAACAGCAGGGGTTCAAAAAGTTTAACAAATAAATATTTCCCTTTTGCAGTTAAGTAAGATTGGTTACTGTTCTGTTATTTTTAATTTTATTATTAGTTAAAGACTGGGGCCATGGGTGTCATTAATAACTCACCCACACAGTCAGGCAGCGTGGATCTTTCTGCCTTCCTCCTCCAGCCTACACTCCAGATGCTTCGCCTTCCTAATATCTCCGGGAAAGCTCCATGTCGCCTGTGAGAGGCATACTTATCTGACCTCAACTTAGCTAAGGAAATAATCAGACAGACGAAAGGCAAATATCTGCAGCCACAATCGAGAGAAAGCTGATGTTGTTTGTGTTTGCTGTGTAACAGTTGCTTGTAGCAGGTAGAACGTTAGTCCTGAGTGGAGCACCACACTGGTGCTCTGCCCTGATCAGCCAACTGCTGGGCCTCACTCACCTAGCCTCCTGGCCAGCCTAAACTGGGGGAGCCCACTGTTAAATCTCCCAGTTTCATAGTGATCCAGTACAGCTCTAAGTGAGATGGAAGGACAGTAGGGCAACCTTGGTGAGGTCTCCTCATCCATATGTAATGTATTCGAGTACATTGACAGACCCTAAACAGGGGATGACAATATAAATCTTTATTCACTTTATCAAAGTTGAGCAAGACTGTAGGGTGGGGGAAAACACTGTATGCTTAAAGCCCTTTGTCAAAGACTGGTATTTGCTGAATTTTTACATTATTTAAGTACACATAAGTGCAAACTTGCTTCTCTGGAGAAAATTAGCCCGTGTACCAGGCGTGCAATCCTAGAGCAGAAGCCATGCACAAGCTTCTAAGGAAATATCTGTATCATCAGTCCATGGAGGGTGCATGTGATTGACTGGCAGCTCTCCTCAATCAATCAGAATTTCACAGCTCAAGCCCACACAAATTGGAGAGGGTCAGATGCCTTATTTTCACCTCTTTGTTTTATAATACAATTTCTAAGAGTATTATCTGAGATAGGAAGAAGGAATATTTGATATTTAATGCCATCACAGAGTGATACTACTATTACATACAATCATATACACATAATGTAACAGTGCCTCCTAATGGTGGTACCTTACATCATTGGTTCCCAACTCAGTTCTCAAGGCACACAAATGGACCAGGAATTATGCATTTTTTTTCCTATAGGGATATTTACCAAACCTGAAATTTTGGAGTTCTGCGAAGATTGGTTTAGGAGCCACTGGCCTCGGTATCTGTATATTTAACGTTAATGCAATAGGACTTTATTGTATTTGTTGAACTTCCATATGTGCTTCATGGTAGGATTTTTCTCCCTGTCTCTTTCTTTATTTTAATCTCCTGACAGTGGCCCTCATTGCAGAGCTGGTGTGCCCTCTTTTCACATACCCGTATTCTCCCTACCCCTACCGTCTAGACTTCCAAGGAAAAGGCAAATCATGATATTGTCCTTCACATCATCAGAATGCAACACTATTTTTGTAAAGAAATTCAAGTCAGATTTCTGCTGCATGTTCCTGTGTCCCAAAATGGGCCCTAGTGCCACAATATAGACCCGAACCAAACAGACAAGTTCTGGGGAAGAAATAGATGACTCATTGATTTTGACACTGGAGTAAGGTCTCCCCCAACTAGTGAGGGAGTGCTGAAGCTTGCTAAACTTCTTGGGTCAATTACAGTTTTGGGTCTGCGAATATCCCAGTCACCAACCCACTCTTCCTGGTAGATGTGATCGTGTGACTAAGTTTACCAGACTAAGACCAACCAGATTCAAGTAGACAGGTCTTTAGCAGGCATGTGAGGTAGCTATGGCCAATTTGTCCTATGTGGTGCATTTGGACATCCTTTTATGGCATGTAATTAAGAGACTCGGTGTACAAAAAAATTCATGTAATAAAATGCATGGCAACAACAAAAGCATTGCTTTATTCTTTCGTTACACAAGATATGTTCATAATAAAATGACAGATCATACAGGGGCTGTCAGATGTTAGTTACAGACTGTCAGATATACCCATGTTTCTGTCAGATTGTTGACACGCTCACTGTGAGTGATCATAAATATTCAGTAAGACCTTACCTGTCTGTAAAAGATTTAAACACTGCTTTTCCAATAAAAATGAGTGGTTTTATGAATATGAAATTATTGTGCACTGTCTCTTGTCATAAATAAAATAACTAATAGGCGTTTACAGAGTAGATTGTTAGCTCTTCTTACAAGAATTGATTTCTTTGGCATTAGTCCTAATGCAGAGAAACAATTTTAAATATTTATATAAGAAATGCAAAATGTTGGCTCTTGAGTTTCTAAGATAATTAAAATGCTCCTATATATTCATGCATGCAACTTAAAATTCAGTATGTATTTGGATTTCTTTCTCTTTTTGTTTTAAAGACAGAGTTGTCTCTTCCTAGGAACATGTGTCACGCAAACACCACTTCACTTAAGAAAAGAATCTGAAATTTCCTAATATTTCAGTATTGTGAAGCTACTTTCACCCTGGATTGGAAACTAAAGACTCCTGATTTAAAGTTATATTTTGCTCACAAAGCCTCATTTATCATTCGTTTTGTCTGTTTTCTCCACTACAGGTAAATTAAATACTCAACAAGGAACCTATTTGGTCCATCTGCATCTCTGCAGTGGGACCTAAAACTGCAGTTCCCCCCCTTCACCTATGTTCTACGTTAACTTTTGTAGGTCAAAGTTTATAGCTTCATACTAGCAGTAAGAATGGCTGAAGACCTTGATAACACTATTGAGATATTTCACAGGCTTCAATACCAGTCAGTTGTGTCCTGTATCATGCTGATGCAGTATGTAGGCCATACCCCGTATACACACACACAATATTTAAATATTTGGGTGACTTTTCCAAAAATACCATCCAAGTTCATTACATATACATGCAAGCAGTATATTTCACTATTTTTATTTATCAGTTTTTATCATACCTGCTGTATGATATATAAATGGTATTACTATTTCAGTGCAAATATTTCAGATCATTCAATTTTTTTTGTTGGTTTTGGCATTTTCTTACCACATATCTGTAACACTATCACTCTGTGGGCTTGCTTTCATGCATGTGGGCAAAGCAGTCATTAAGCATTGTTTACATACCATTACTATAGATAGACTTTAGTGTTTAAAGGTATTCAACCATGGAATATTTGTTCTCCTATGGTATGTGTTAAGAGTATTCATTCTCTAACTTGTCTTTTCCACTTTATATCTTTTTGGTGTAAAGTTATGTGAGTTAGTGGCTGCATTTAACCCGTTGATAATTTTTACTGTGTAGCATGGAAACCTGATGTTAATACTTCTCAGCTCCTATTATTCTGTCAGAGATGTATCAAACTTACCAACAACACCTAATTACCTGTCGTTAACTGTAAAAATGTGTTGCATGGATATGGTATGTAGAAGCCAATTCATTAGTAACAACTTTCAGGTAGTTACACATTTATATACAAGAGATTACCGTATTTTATTGTATAAATCAATTTATTAGTAACCACTTACAGTTAGTTACATATACATATACAAGAGACTGTCTAGATTGCATCGAACCTTTCCTTTTTAAATTCACCAACACTGTGTGTTTCACCTATTTCATTAATTTTTGTCCTTAAAGAGATTTTTAAATAGAATTCAATAAACATAAGTTTTTAATTTTTACTCTATTCATATACTACTGTGGGTATACCTAGGGGAAGTGTTAGAGGAAAGGCAGGGCGCCCTTCACTATTTCACCCTCTTAGGCAACCTTTCTCGTGTTTGCATGGATACCGCCTGCTTCTAATAGTTGCTAACATTTTAAAGATTAGCAGCTTTTCAGTAACTGATTGTGAATAGAAAATACATGAGCCCTATATCGGATTTATTAGACATTGTGTAGGTTAGTTTACCACTTAACTGTACAATATCCCATTGCCAAAGGTATTTCCTCTCTCTCTCTCTCTCTCTTTCTCTCTCTCTCTCTATCGCTCTCTATCTCTATGAAATACAGACTCCAGGTCAAACCTCAATGTTTCCTGCGTGAAGGCCATGTGGCAGAGGGCACTGTGGTAAAGTGTGTAGTCCTTTAAATCCTGGAATGTCATTTTGGATTAATCAGAAAGGCTTAGAAAAATGCTTACTTTGTGTAAGTTCTATTAAAAACCCAGTTGTTTTAGACACATTGTGCTGTACAAAGATAGTAGTTTTTGGTACAGCAAGGAGTGGATTAAAAAGCAATATAATGATGTCATAGGAGAGTATTGCCTGAAAGCCTGGCCTTACAATGCAATCCTGACATTTCCCATGAGAGCCTATAAATTACATACATGCATTCAAACCACTGCCTAGAGATTAAGCTATCTCGACGATTGTTCTACTGTGCTTTCAATAAAATGACTTTAACGTAATTCATTCAGAGATCGTATAGATACAGAATATGAAACAGTTAAAGAAGGGGAGACATGATGTGAATGTTCAAGCACTGGGCAGATATTGCAATAAATAAATTTTAATGATTTCAACTATCTCAGCAGCAGATGTTAGAGACACGATGAACGTACAATACATCAAATATTTTCAATTAAGTGAAAGCATTCTACCATACAACAACCATTTAGGCAAATATCATGTCTGCTTTATTGTGTGTAAGATTTACAAGTTTATAAATTAAACAAAATAAATTGTAAAGGAAAAAAAATGTTTTTAAAAATAAAAATGATCCTATTTTGCAGCAAGTAAACAAAAAATCATTTCAGTAAAATGTGAATAGAAACAATAAATGTGTATGTTTAATTTATAACTTGCTCAATGTGACCAACTGTGAAAAGTTCTACATGTTCTTTTTTATACACAATAGAAGGGCTTTGGTCCAAAACATTGATTGTATGCTGCCATCAAGAACCTTTGGACTTATTACTGAACCATTGGTTAGGGCCCCCCTGTGTCAGATTGGCAGCCCCACCTTTAATATTTTTGCAATAAAGATATGAAACCACCACATCAAGGTAGCACAACAGGCTAAAACAGACATCCCTTTCTTTTCAACTACACCTTTGAACTATACACACTATACACACACATACACACACACTGCATACACACTATACACACACTACACACACACTAGACACACAAACTGCATACACACTATACACACACACACACACACACACTGCATACATTATACACACACTGCATACACTACACACACAAACACTGCATACAATAAACACACACACACATATCTGTGTGTCTGTGTATCTGTATGTATGTCTGTATATGTGTATCTGTATGTGTGTCTGTGCATCTGTTTGTGTATCTGTTTGTGTGTCTGTGTTTGTATCTGTGCGTCAGTGTTTGTATCTGTGCATCAGTGAATCTGTATGTGTGTGTATATGTGTGTGTGTCTGTGCTTATGTGTCTCTGTATATTTGTGTCAGTGTGTGTCTGTATCCCTATGTGTGTTTGTATCTGTGTGTCTCTATCTGTATGTGTGTCAGTGTTTGCCTGTATCTGTGCATGACTGTGTTTCTATGTATCTGCATGTGTATACCTATGTGTCTGTGTATCTGTATGTGCCAGTGTGTGCATCTGTATGTCTATGTATCTGCATGTGTTCCAGTGTGTGCATATTTCAGTATATGTGTATATGTGCATACATCTCAGCATTTCGCCAACACTACACACAAATACATCGCTGCATCCGAATATCAACACTACATAAAAACATGCCACCATATAAAAAAAAACACACTACACCAAAATGCATGCCTGCATCCAAATGCCAACACTACATGCAAACACACCCCTACATTCACTCACACATACTTCCTACAAAAACATACTTGCATTCAAACACACAAACACTGCTCAGTGCTAAATACATAAAAAAAAAAAATACAAACACTGCTCAATGCTAAATACATTTAAAAAAACATTTGTGGGTGTTTTTTACATTTTAAATGCCTCTTTTAATATCTCCTATTGCATAGACTGTGATGTCTTCACTAATGTAAGAATTGCTTCTCACATGGGCTAATCAACATTATTACATTCCCATTGTGTTCTGTACTTCCAATATACTCATTACAAAAAAAAAAAAATCTATACTAATTATCCTGACTATTCAATAAACCATCTCAATTTTAATCATTACTCTTTAATGGGTTTTGCCTCTGTATGATAAGTAACCTTAATTATACTTTTGCATTATATAAATTAAATTGCCATTAATTTACACAAGATTTATGTAAATATTTCACGCTTGATAGATGATTACATTTAATTGTAAGTATGTTGATATTACATTTTGATTGATGCCTCCCGTGGTGAATGATGTCTTCGAAAAGGATCAATACAAAACCAAAGCTTTTTTTCTCTGTAATAAAAAATTACAACATAGAAGTCTTCACTAGGCTTATTTACTAACAGTTGGAAAGCAGGGCCAATTCATTTCAACTGTCAATATACCATAATTTAGTAATAACTTATAAACAGTGCTGTAGACATTGATAGAAGGGTTTTCTTAGATGACACATCGTGGGCAGAATTTAGTGTGTGTAGTTGAAGGGAGCATGGGGATATGCCTCCCCATCAACAGGTTAATGCACTAACAACCTCTAGTGTGTAGCTCTTAAGGACTTAAGGACGCAGCTTCAAAAACTGGACTTACCCTTAAGGACACAAGCTATTTTTGCATTTTTTGCTGTTTGTGTTCAAACACAATTTGCATCTCTGTCATTTATTGCACCTATGATGTCATATTCTGGCACCCGGCATCACTAAACCGCGCGCAGGAGCAGTGAGGAGCAGATATAAGGACCCCAGGGAGATGCCCCACATCGGCTCCAAAAGGTAGGGAGCAATAAAGTAAAGTTTATGTGTGCAAAAATGTGTCAGCGTGTGTGTGTCTGTCAATGTGTGTCTATCTATGTCAGTGAGTATGTGTGTGTATGTGTGTGTCTGTGTGTGTGTGTGTCTGTCAGTGTGTGTGTGTGTGTCTGTCAGTTTGTGTGTGTGTGTGTGTGTGTATGTGTCTGTGTGTGTGTGTCTGTCAGTGTGTGTGTGTCTGTCAGTGAGTATGTGTGTGTCTGTCAGTGTGTCTGTATGTGTATGTCTGTCTGTCTGTCAGTGAGTATGTGTGTGTGTGTGTGTGTCAGTGAGTATGTGTGTGTGTCAGGGGGAGGATCAGATTTGGAACAGGGTGGTAGGGGGGGGGACTGGGATTTAATAGAGGGGGATGCTGTTTTTTTTTTATATACTGTACTTTTTAAAATAAACCTACGTTTCTATGAAAACTTAAGTTTTGTTTTTTTGCAGCCCACATAAACTAAACACCTTGTTTATGTGACCCCTGCCAGACTTTGAGTTTGACATACTTGGAGTACATAATATGTATAGGATTTCTGCTTATTTTGAAAGTTACAGGTCACAAACCCAAAGGACTAAAATACAATTTTAATGTGAAGCAATTTTAGAAGTTGGTATGTTTGTCTTGTAGGTTTAGTAGCCATCAAAGAAAACAAAATTGCCACACAAAAATCTATATTTATATAAAGTAGACATCACAGGCTATTTACCTAAGGTTATTTTGACACTTTTTACATAGCCATTTCATCGCCAATCTCTGCTAAATATTGGAGTAAAATTGTGTTTTTTCTCTATTTTGGCATATACACATATAACAAGGTTTTTGTAATGTGTATTTCGTAAAGCTGGTGTGTGCTATTCCTGCACAGGCTATTTCATTTTCTATAGTTAAAATTTTCATAGATTGATTTGACGGGCCTATATCTCATTTTGGGGTATTTATATCAGTGTGAGTATTCAAATAACCCCACAAAAGGCTTCCATTTGATAAAGTAGACAGGGGTATCTTATATGGTGTATATAGTCAGGGCCAGATTAAGAGCCCAGTGGGCCTGGTGCTGACAATTATGACGGGCCTAATAACAGAATTATATCGACCAAAAACAGTAAAACACTCCCAAGCATCATGTATCTGATGGAGATGGTGCTGGAGAGAAAGAAAACATCAGCTATAAGAAAACACATACCCTAGGCTAATCTCTCTCTAATTTATGTTTTCATCTTTCAAGTAAATCCATAACCCCTAACAGCAGTGTCCAGTCAAGCAGGAAGTCAAAGGGCATGGTAAAAGGGTGTGCCACTGACACAAATCACATAACCTGCCAAAAGGGGCGAACATGCCCAAAAAGAGGATATGTCTGCACAAAGAATTAGAAGGCCAGCCTGGCATGAATGCATGTCAGGCTGCCTGCCAATCATGCAGCTGGCCAACTAAGGGCATACTATGCAGACAGCACCCTGAGCTTGGCATAAATGCATCTAATGATGCGCTCACTCAATGCTTCCTAAGGACTGTCCCCTAGCACTCGCTGGTCCACTTGTCTCCTTACCTTCTTACTAGCAGGCAGAAGCTCCTGGTATATGGTCTGGGACAGAGAAAAGCTGTATGTAGTAAGTGTAGAAGAAAGGGAACATGTCACAGTGTTAGAGAGACCAAAGTCAGCATTACCACAAGCATGAATTCATGACCCTATAGTATTAACACCACCATCTAGCCCCCCTGGGCCCCTCATGCCTCCATAAATATAGCAAAATCCTACTATATTCAAGCCTGAAGCTGTAACTCTGAATGCTGTTAGACTCATAAAAACAAGCAGTCTGCTGACATCATTAGAAGTGGTGGCCTGATCCAATCACAGTGCTTCCCCATAGGATTGGCTGAGACTGACAAAGAGGCAGATCAGGGTCAGAGCCAGCATGATTCAAACACAGCCCTGGCCAATCAGCATGAATGTAATTAATGAATCTCTATGAGGAAAGTTCAGTGTCTGCATGCAGAGGGAGGAGACACTGAATGTTTGGATGCATTTTAGGCAGCCATGACCCAGGAAGGATCTCTAACAGTCATCTAAGGAGTGGCCAGTGAAGTTATCACTAGGATGTAATGTAAACACAGCATTTTCTCTGAAAAGACCATGCTTACAGCAAAAAGCCTGATGGTAATGATTCTACTCACCAGAACAAATTCAATAAGCTGTAGTTGTTCTGGTGACTATAGTGTCCCTTTAACTATATTCATTGTCAGCCAGTCCACACAAGTTTTGTTCCCATACATCCCTCTTAAGTTTCCATACTTAAGTAAGAGTATGTGAAAAGTAGTTAGGGTTGCCACCTTTCTTGGAAAAACATACCGGCCTTACTAATTTATGTGTGGGTGACATCACATGATGTAAATCACAAGGAGTGACATAAGAGAAAATGCTGTAAAATCACCAAAAAACTACTTAGTTTAAATCTGCTGTAAAGATGGATTCCTCCCAGTGCCCCCATGTCTCCCAGTGCCCTCATGACTCAGTGCCCCCATGTGTCGATTACTCCAGGTCTCAGTGTTCCTATGTATCAGTGTCTCAGTGCCCCATGTCTCCCAGTGTCCCTTAGTGTCATGTCTCCCAGTGTCCCTTAGTGTCGTGTCCCCAGGTCTCCCAGTGTCTCAATGTCCTATGTCTCCCTGTGTCCCCATGTATCCCAGGGTTCCCATGTCACTAGGACACGGGGAGACCTAGGGACACGGAGACACCAGTGACACTGGGAGACTAGGGGACTCTGGCTGGGACACATGGGGACAATGGGAAAATAGGGGACACTTGAAGACATGGGGACACAGACACCAGGGACAAAGATACTAGAGACACTGGCTGGGGGACATGGGGACATTGAGACATGGTGGCACTAGGAGACATGGGGACACTGAGACACCAGGGCCACAGACACTAGGGACACTAGCTTGGGGACATTGTGACACTTGAGGCACTGAGATACATGGAGGCACTAGGAGACATGGGGACAGTGAGACACTGGCAGACTGGGGGCACTGGGAGACTAGGGGTCACTGGGAGACAAGGGGGCACTGAGGCACCAGGGACACTGGCTGGGAGACATGGGGACACTGTGTCCCCATGTGTCTGTGTCATAACGTCTCCCAATGTCCCTTAGTGTCTCAGTGTCTGCCATAATGTCTCCCAGTGTCCCTTAGTGTCTCAGTGTCTGCCATAATGTATCCCAATGTCTCAGTATCTGCCATAATGTCTCCCAATGTCCCTTAGTGTCTCAGTGTCCCCATGTCTCCCTGCTGCCTTTCCCCCCATCCCTCACTTCCCTGAGCTGTAGGCTGTCTCTGCAGGGTGGGAGTTGCTGTCTGGACTCTCTGTAGCTGCACCCCTGCAGATCAGTGAGTATAGATAGGCAGGGAGGAATATGCTGGAACTTCCTATCCCTGCCTGTCTCCACATACAGCGACCCCTACTGGCCAGTGCTGGTATTGCATAGTAATTTCCATTTATACTGAGAAAAATACCAGCATTTATATTGCCAGTATCACTGCAATATTGGCACCAGCCAGGCAGCCTCAAATACTGACTGTGACAATAAAATAAAAGCCAGGTGGAAACCCTAAGAGAAGTGTGTAAAAAAAAAAATGTAAAAAAAAAAATTTTTTTTTTTTTTTTTAAATCAAAGGGCCTATTCCATGGGCCTGGGCCTGGGCCTGGAACTGCAGCTCCATCAGCCCCTATGTTAATCCGGCCCTGTATATAGTCACAATTTTTTCATCAATTTATGTCAATGTTTGTGGTGAGGAGGGGGGGAATTTTTATTTTTACATACATGTTGCTTTTTTTGCGGAGTATTTCTTACACTTGATATGTACCACTGTCATAAAATTCCCCAAATTATGCTCAGTTACATCTTCTGATTAAAACAATATGCCCAATGTATAACCTAGACACTATTTTGTGAAGTTACAGTGCTGTAAAAGAGACGTGACAAGTTCAGTTTTTTAAGTGTGAATTTTCATGGAGGGTTTTGATGTGTCTGTGTCCCACTTTGGAGCACTTGAGCAGGCTACATATTCCAGCTACACCATAAAGCATACCATTTCTTAAAGAAGACATCCCAGGGTGTTTAAAAAGGCATATTTTGAACCTTAGTGTGGGATCATGTTTCTGCTAGCTTGTACCAAGTGTAGTGGTAATAAGCATTTTTTCTGCCTTTTTGACACACAAAGCTAGTTTGCACAGTATATTTTGCAACCCTTTATGTGTACTACGACTGTATTATACATTTGGATGTGTTTGGTCCCTTGTCTAAGCTCTTTGACCTGGCAGAAGACGCCAGAGCTGAGAACAGACGTGTTGACCCTGAAGAACTGCGTGGCTCGGTGCAGAGGGCTATCTGCATTGCGGGCAGTGTTAATACCCCCCTGTCTATTGAACAGCAGAAAAGGCATTCTCTTTAAAATAGAGCCAAAATTGGCCAATCTCACCCTCACTGAGGCGGGCAAGGACTCCTTTATAAAAGACTTGGGGCGTTTTGTTGGGGCTTTTACCGCCATTGGGAAATTGATACATTTCCCCCTCCCTTACCTTAATTGCAAACTCTGACCCTCACATCTCTTTATTCAACAGCCTGATTCCCCAACTTTGCAAGCCCATTCCTTCAGTGAGCAAGCCTGATTTAAAATCAACAACCATACACGACTTTTTCATCTCAAAATCACTCACACTGCTTGCACTTACAGAGACCTGGCTGTCCCCCTCTGATAGCGCTACTCCTGCCTCTTTATGTTTTGGTGGGCTACAATTCTCTCACACTCCCAGAATCAACTGTAAAGGAGGCGGCGTAGGCAGGGCCGGCGCGTCCATAAGGCGGCACAGGCGGCCGCCTTAGGGCGCACCGGCTCTGGGGGCGCAAAATTACAGTGACCGGCAGGAGCGAAGTGCTCCCTCCTGCCAGGTCACCTCCTAGATCCCCGGCGCGGCGTGCGGCTGAATTGGATGCCGAGTTGGCGAGGGAGCTCTGATCTCTCTGATGTGCTCCTTCGCAGGCTGCTTACTGATGACGTCATATTCCGGCTCCCGCGGCATCAGTAAACAGCCTGCGAGGGAGCAGATCAGAGAGATCAGAGCTCCCTCGCCAACTCGGCATCCAATTCAGCCGCACGCCTCCCAGCAGCCCCACTGGACCACCAATGAGAGACCCACGCCAGTTCTCCAGGTAGGGAGGCTGGGTGGGAAATTTAAATTTAATTAAGATTATTAATTACTGTGTGTGTGTGTACATGTGAGTATGTGTGTCTGTCAGTGTGTGTGTGTGCATGTGAGTATGTGTGTCTGTCAGTGTGTGTGTGAGTGTACATGTGAGTATGTGTGTCTGTCAGTGTGTGTGTGAGTATGTGTGTCTGTCAGTGTGTGTGTGTGCATGTGAGTGTGTCTGTCAGTGTGTGTGTGAGTATGTGTGTCTGTCAGTGTGTGTGTGTGTGTGTACATGTGAGTATGTGTGTCTGTCAGTGTGTGTGTGAGTATGTGTGTCTGTCAGTGTGTGTGTGTGCATGTGAGTATGTCTGTCAGTGTGTGTGTGAGTATGTGTGTCTGTCAGTGTGTGTGTGAGTATGTGTGTCTGTCAGTGTGTGTGTGTGCATGTGAGTATGTGTGTCTGCCAGTGTGTGTGTGTGTGAGTATGTGTGTCTGTCAGTGTGTGTGTGCATGTGAGTATGTGTGTCTGTCAGTGTGTGTGTGCATGTGAGTATGTGTGTGTGAGTGTGTGTGTCTGTGAGTTTGTGTGTGTGTGTGGTTCTGTCAGTGTGTGTGTGAGTATGTGTGTCTGTCAGTATGTGCATGTGTGCATGTGAGTACGTGTGTCTGTCAGTGTCTGTGAGTTTGTGTGTGTGTGTGTCAGTGTGTGTTTTTCAATGAGTCTGTCAGTGTGCGTGTGAGTGTCTGTCAATGAATGAGTGTGTCAGATAAGTGAGTCTGGCTGTCAGAGATGTCTGTGTGTTTGTCATTGAGTGTGTGTGACTGTCAGTGTTTATACACCCCTGACTGTAGCGTGGCCAAGCGGAGTGTACCGTGGTACAGGAACTTCTGTTTCCTGTACCTGGCAGAACTTACAGGAAAAGCTCACTGTACCGGGATTCGCTCCGCTCAGCCACGCTACAAAAAAAGGTAGGAGGCACACCAGGAAGGGGAGGGGACCACTATGGGGGTGGGTGGCGCACCAAGGGACAGGGAGAGGAGGGGAGAGATACCCTAAGGTACAGGAAAAGGAGGGAGGGGGGGAGAGGAACACTAAGCGACAGCCAACAGATGGGGGAGGGGAGAGGAACACTAAGGGACAGGGAAAGGAGGCGGGAAGGGAAAGGAACAGTAAGGGTCAGAGAAGGGAGGGGACCATTAAGGGACGGGGAGAGGGGCCGGATGTGAAAGAAACACACAGCGGGGCTTGAGAAGGAAAGAGACACACACAAAGGAGCTGGGAAGAATAAAAGACACAAATGGGCTGGGAGAAAAGGAGTCACACAAAGGGGCTGGGAGGAGTAAGACACAAAATGTGGGAGGATGTAAGAGTCATACAAAGAGGAGAGATAGGAGACACAAAGGCAAAAATAGGAGATAAAATACACTAAAGGGAGTCAGATATTTAAAAGACGGGATAAGAAACACAAAAGGGAGGTTAAGAGGCACATGGGTGAAGATGTTTTTGGGGGGGCGGAAAAATGCATCTTCGCCTATGTACCCAAAATTATTTGCACCGGCCCTGGGCGTAGGCATCCTTCTCTCCCCTCAATGTACCTTTCAACCAATCATAACTCCTCCTGCCCTATCCTTTTCTTCTTTTGAAGTTCACACTGTCCGCCTATTTAAACCCACTCCTTTAAGAATTATCCTAGACTATTCATTGAGCACTTTTATTCCTGGCTTCCCTTATACTTGGGGATTTCAATATCCCAATCAATAACCCCAATTGCACTGATGCCTCTCATCTGCTCTCTGTAACCTCCTCCTTTGGCCTTACGCAATGGTCCAATCTAGCAACCCATACAGCGGGAAAACACTCTTGATCTTGCCTTCACCAACCTCTGTACTGCCTCTAATCTCTCCAATATTCCCTTCCCTCTATCTGACCACCATCTGCTGACTTTTGACATTGGCATACCTAAGACCCAATTGACACCACCATCTGAACATCACTCTCACAGAAACCTCCAATGTCTTGACCTAGAGCATTTCTCCACTAATCTCCAAACTCTCCTTTTACCTATCTCAAACCTCACCTGTCCTAGTTCTGCAACCTCCTTCTACAATTCCACCCTCTCCTCTCAACTAGACATCATGGCACCTTGTACATTTAAATGCCGCAGGCCCCCCCAACAACAACCCTGGCACACCAAGCTCACTCGATACCTCCAAAAATGCTCCAGAACTGCTGAACGCTGTTGGAGAAAGTCTCACTGTGCATCTGACTATCTCCACTATAAATTTATGCTGAGCTCATACAGCTTGGCTCTTTCCTCTGCAAAAGTTAATTACTTCAATACCCTCATAAAGACACTCTCCCGCGAACCCAAACAACTATTTCACACATTTAACTCTCTTCTTCGCCCTGCTGTTCCTCATCCACCTACTAACTTGACCGCCTCAGACTTTGCAATTCACTTCACTGACAAGATCTCTACAATATACTGCTCTCTCCTGGTGCTCCTCCTACCTCTCCCAGTGCTCTTTCAGTGTTTCTTTCTCTGGCTCTACTTCTTCGCCCCAACTCCTCTCTGTTGGTTACCCCCAAGGTTCAGTCCTTGGTCCCCTACTGTTCTCCATCTATATCCCTTGGTAAACTCATTAGCTCCTTTGGCTTCCAATATCATTTCTATGCAGATGACACGCAAATCTACCTGTCCTCTCCTGATCTCTCCCCGTTCCTCTTGACTAGTGTCTCTGACTGCCTCTCTGCTGTTTCTAACTGGATGGCTGCCCACTTCCTTAAACTAAACTTGACCAAAACTGAACTTCTGGTCTTTCCTTCCTCGAGTGTTGTTACTCCTGTGTCTGTCTCCCTCCAAGTCAACGGTGCTACCATCAGCTCCACCACGCAGGCTCACTGCCTAGGTGTTCTCTTTGACTCAGACCTCTCCTTCAAGCTTCATGTTCAATCTATCGCCAAATCCTGTCATTTCCATCTAAAAAACATTGCACGCATCCGCCCCTACTTAACGCCAGATGTGACTAAGGTGTTGGTCCATTCCACTATCCTTTCTTGCCTTGACTACTGTAATCTGCTTCTCAGTGGTCTTATGTGCTCCTAATTAGCGCCGGTACAGTCCATAATGAATGCGGCGGCAAGGCTCATCTTCTGTCAATCCCTACACTGGCTTCCTATAAAATATAGAGCTCAATTTAAAATTCTGGTTCTTGCTTTCAAATCGCTACATAATGCTGCTCCCACCTATCTATCCTCCCTTATACACAAGTATGTCCCGTCTAGGCCCTTACGATCTGCTGAAGACTTACGTCTATCTTCTGTCCGTACTCCCACCTCTGATGCTCGCCTTCAAGATTTCTCGAGGGCTGCACCGTTCCTGTGGAACTCGCTTCCCTCCTCCGTTAGATGCTCACCCAGTCTCCATTCCTTCAAAAAATCGTTAAAAACCCACTTCTTCATAAAAGCGTATCACTTAAACTGTTAATAGCTCCTGACTGATTCCTCTTCTGCAACTGTCATTAGTCTAATACTATCCTTACCTTTCTGTGTCATTTTACCCCACTCCCTCTAGCATGTAAGCTCATTGAGCAGGGCCCTCAACCCCTCTGTTCCTGTGTGTCCAACTTGTCTGGTTACATTTGACGGCGCTCTATAAATATCATAATAATAATAATAATAATAATAAATCCACCATGAAGAGGGTATTTCAGGGGTGGGTCTCTACCAGGGCTGGCAGATTCAGGGGTCGTCTGTTCGGCCGTAACTACTACAACTCCCGTGGCTCGGGACGAGGCTCATTTGAGGCTGATCCTCCTTCTTCCCTTCACGTGGAAGACCATGGTGGTCCAGAGGTTTCAGAGGGAACTCCGGTTCCAGACGCCCTTACGGTAAGTTTACATCTACCTCATGTTTCGTTTCAGGTTTGTGTAGGGGGCAGACTCCGTCATTTTTTCCCAGCCTGGTCAGCCATCGCCTCCGATGCTTGGGTTCTTGCCACCATTCGGGATTTCCACATAGAGTTGGTCGGTACTCCTTGCCACATCCCTCCACCTCACTCGATCTCACTACGATATCGCAAGTTGATAGACATAGAATTTTCGTCCCTCCACAAGAAAGGGGTGATCGAACTAGAACCCATGTCCCCTGCCAGGGCAGATGCGCCCCGTTATCAATCTCCGTCCCCTCAAAGCCTTGGTGTGCAACCACCACTTCAAGATGGAGGGCATCCATCTTCTGCGGGATCTACTCCTTCGCGATGACTGGATGGCGAAACTGGATCTGAAGGACGCATACTAGGTGGTCTCAGTGGCCGAGACGTCCAGAGAGACTTATTGCATTTCCTTTGGAAGGACAGCACTTGGCACTTTACATGTTTTCCTTTTGGGCTCTCTTCAGCACCATGGTGCTTCACAAAACTGCTGCGCCCGGCCATTGGCTTGGTTACGCAGTCGCGGCGTGCGTCTGATCGTCTGCTTGGACGATATCCTGATCATGGCACAGGATAGCTCCATCCTCCTCAGACACCTGCAATGGACGATAGACCTCCTATCTCACCTGATTCCTGCCTAATTCCTTTGAGATGCATGGAGTTCCTTGGTTTCACTGTAGACTCCGGAGCGGAGTCACTGAGCCTTCCAACATCCAAGATTCTGAACATCCACAAGGATATACGCCGTACACTGGTGCACCCTCAGATCACGCTACACCATCTGCCACGGATCATTGGCCTGCCGGCATTCTCAATCCAAGCGGTGTTCCCGGCTACACTTCATTACCGTGCCCTACAATGAATGAAGTTTGCACACCTCCGCAACGGCACCTCCTACGTGGACATGGTCTCTCTGGACACCGAGACGCGAGACGAATTGACTTGGTGGATCCACAAACTCTCTGCTTGGAATGACAAGGCCGTCTTCGGTTCTCTACCGGAGTTCACTGTGGACTCCATGGCTGGGGTGCCCATTGCAACGGTGTGACTACAGGGGGACGTTGGTCGAAGGACGAATCCCGACTCCACATCAATGCTTTGGAGCTCCTAGCCAGTTCCTTTGCGACTCAGAGTTTCGAACGGGGCTGCCAGCGCATTCTTCCGGCTGCGCATGGACAACGTCTCGGCGGTCCGTTATGTCAATCACATAGGCGGCACACAGTCAGCAGTTCTGGCTCACCTGGTGAAGGACTTTTGGATGTATTGCTTGGTCAGGAATTTGGTGGTCCAGGCAGAGTACCTCCCGGGACTCCACAACATTCACGCGGACTGGAGTTCACGCTATCTTTTGGACAGCAGCGACTGAAGATTGGAAGTGGGGGTGTTCTCCGCTATCTCGTCTCTCTGGTGTCCTTTTGCCATCGACCTATTTGCGTCCTGTCTCAACACCCAATTGTCATAGTTTTAGAGCTGGCTCCCGGACCAGGCTGCGGAGGCAGTGGACGCTTTCCTGCAAGACTGGAATGGCTCGCTTTAATATGCCTTCCCTCCATTTGCCATGATCCCTCGAGTCCTACTCCAGGTTTGCCGCCAACAGGCCGAATTGATCCTGCTGGCCCCATTTTGGGGGACCCAGTCCTGGTTGACACAGCTGCTGGAGCTGGCAGTGGATTTACCCAGGTTCTTGCCGTCTTAGCCGGACCTTCTTCGGGATCTGACAGGCCTACGGCATCCACTTCTGCTCGATAGATCCCTCCTGCTGCTTGTGTGGCAAATTTCCTTGGTCTGTGGGATGTCCAAGTGGCTTCGGATGCACTAGACACCTCCTGGTGGATGCATGGGCTCCCAGTACTAGATGGTCATATGGGACCGCTTGGCCAGCTTGGACTGGCTGGTGCCTGGCTAGAAACATTAATCCTGTTTCGGCACCTGTGACTGCAATCCTTCAATTCCTTAAATCGTTGTTTGAGACAGGCCGTGCATATCGGCTATTTCTTCGGCTCATGACGGCTTTGACGGTTGTCCCGTGGGCCAAAACCCCTTAGTGTGCCGATTGCTTTTGGGGTCCCGATTGTCGCGCCCTCCTAGGCCTCATTACTCCTCCACTTAGGATGTCTCCTGTGTGTTGTCTCTTTTCAATTCTTGGCCTCCTAACACGAACCTATCCTTACGACAATTGTCAGCCAAGTTGGTCTCCCTCTTTTGTCTCATTTCGTGCAAGCAAGTTTCGGATGTTTGTGCCCTGGACTACGATGCATGGTCCTTCACTCCGGATGGGGTGACTTTTAACATCTCCAGATGTACTAAGACTGCTATTCGGTCGGTTTCATATACAGCTTTTCCTGCTTCTCCGGCATTGTGTCCTGTTGCTTGTTTGCACGAATATGAGCTTCGGACCACTCCTGTTTCAAGTACTACCTTGGCTCGCTGAGTGAAGTGGGTGATTTCACAGGCTGGTGTGGACATGTCCATTATTGGCACCTACTCTTCCCGGGGGGCGTCAGCCACCTCTATGGTGGCTTCAGGTGCGCGTCTGAAAGACTTGATGAGGATGGCGGACTAGTTGCGTGAATCCACGCTTCACAAATTTTATTTTCGTCCATTCCCTCCCGTTTTATCGTTGGTTGGTGGTCAGCTTTAAACTTGCAATATGAGTCTCTGTGTCTTAACACATAAAATTACATGATTTTGCTATTTCATGATGAAAAGTCATGATTTTATGAAAGACACGGAGGCGAGTATTGTCCCACCCTTCTGAGTTTGTTTAACTTGTTTTAACCCTCCCTGCTGACTTGTTCTCTCATATAGGGATTCCAGGGTGCAGTAGGTATTATGTTGTATGCACTGTATTTATTTTGTGGTTTTATGTTCACATATGTTCTGGTTCGATTTGTTTTCATGTTTTTGTATGGTGGGTTTGCACTGTTTGTAAAAACGACCAGCTATTTGTGGGCATGTTTATTGGCATTTGCAATTTGGTTTTAGTACCGATTTAACCATTGGGCTCCTGTTCTTTCTGTTTTCACAGCTTGATTCGGTGTTGCTCGATGGTCCTCACTTCTTCCCGGTGTGTTTCGCTTAAGGTGGCTGGATTCCTTTACTGTCTTGAAGTTTGTTTCCGGTTGAGAAGTTCCATGGACTGGCATTCACTGGATTTTGTTACCGTATTTTCTGGATGTTGGGATTTTCTGTTGGTTCTTGTTTTATGTCTCTCCTCGTGATGTGTCGCATCTCCAAAGAAAGAGGAAGCTTTAGAGGCGGTGATTGCTGGTATACTGGGACTTGGATGGGGATTGGCTGGTGTCTCACTGTATATGTTCTATTTTTTCTATCTGTGTTCTTTGCTGCTATTGGTGGACAGTAAAGATAGGATTAAGCAATACTCGTCTCCGTGTCTTTCATAAAATCATGACTTTTCATCATCAAATAGCAAAATCATGTAATTAACTGTTTGAGCAAAGATTAGTGCTCTCTATCAGAGCTGTATAAGCCCCCCTGCTACATTTATATTATACTGTGCTGCTGAGTGGAGACAGGCTGTTACAGCCTCTGTTTACTGCTGGACAAGAATTCCAGGACATACTTCTTAAAGGAATATCTCCCATAACCTTGAATTACCCATTTGAGCACAGATTATTGCTCTCTGACAGGACCATGGCCAGCACTTAAGAGTTTATCTCCTGTGCACCTGGGGTGCGGAGTGGAGGCATGCTGTTGATGCCTCTGTTTACTGGGGGAACCCAGTCTATTTTATTTGGCCACTGTTAAGATTACAACCCTGTAAGGGTTCTGTGAGCATTGCCTGCTACTATTGTAGTCTGGCCTGTTTGCCCTGCATCCTGCAATTGCCTCCTAGTTTGTGCTTTCTACGAGGGTGTCCCATGTCATGATAAATCTACCTGTCTACTTTTTTGGGCAAGCCCCAATTCTGTGTCAAACGAGTTGCCACTATGGAAGATTCCCTGGCTAACCCTGTGGTATTTCAGGTCATGATGCAAGCAGCTGTGGCAGCATTCGTGGAGAAAACACTCTCAAATGTGCTGACAGGAGGGCCGGTCCCCTCACCGATACCAGCTACCAGACAATCCCATTACGGGGCGGACTCTGATGCCTGGATATCTCCACTAAAGGGTCTTCCCATCACAGCAAGCACCACTGGAACGGCGAAGGCACTAGACCTTTACAGTCTAAGGACAAAGCCTCCACCAAATGCAGTAGGCTAACCTCGGCACCTGTACCAACCCCACGGGTAGACCCTCCTCATGCGAGGACCGCGACCTACCCCATTATCTGTTCATCAGGGACAAAAGGCACGTGGAGGCATCAGGTTCTGATGACAACTGGGGTTTGGAATCCACATATGGCTCTGCATTCGTATGCAAGACTTTTCTGTGTATGCCCCAGATGGCTGAGGGTGATGGTACCTCGCATGTTACTGCCCAAGAAGACACTGAAGCGATCCTGGATCCTACTGCTCAATTGCCTGGACAGAGCATGCGCCCGTCTCCTATCAGTCATTGAAGATTATACTAGCTTTAGTGTAATAACTTTAAACAACTTTTGTCAAAGAAATTAAAAACAAAGACCACTTACCAGGTCAAGAGGTTGATTTTTGAAATGGGAGCAGGAACTGTATGTTAGAAGAAAGATTAATTTTAGGGAAGTCCAAGAGTGTCGTTTAGGTGATAATCCGGGTCAGCAACAAATGGGCAATCCTTAAGGGGAAATCCAAGAGAGTCGTTTAGTCCGATCCAGGTTGATATCAGGTAAGTAATACGAAGGTAGATCCAGAAGAGTGGTTAAAGTTCAATATGGTCCGGTAACAGAGGAACAATTATGTAAGATTAGAATGGTTAGAAAGGATTGGATAAGTCACTGGAACTCTGAAGGATGGAACCTAGAGGATCAAAATAGGTGTCAACTGCACACGGAAAGGAACAGATTAATTGTGCGCGGAGGCATTGACGTTGAACGTTTAAATACACAGGGGTCAGAGGTTCTCTTAAAGGGGTAGAGATGAAGTTCTGAAGAACCATAAAAGAAACAGTCACATTTAGTGTACTAATAATCTTAATTTTAGTAATGACAAGAGGCAAGTATTTTCCCACCCTGCTTTGCTATCCCACTCTTTCTGTTTGCTTTCTTTATATGTCTCACTGGTCTAAGGTAGGTTGGACTCTTTATGTTTTGTGTTTACATTGATGATTTTATTTCCATTGGTTTGGAACTGTCATTGGAGTTTTATATGATTGCTGTTCAGTTATCAGATTGTAGTTTACAAATTACTACTTTGAAATAATGTATACTGTGTGTTACTTGGATTTCTACGTTCATGACTATGTTTCTAAGCCTGTCACACATTATCTTTTCAGTTTGATTCGTCACTGAAGACGTTTTGGTTGTTCGTGTGGAATTCACAGGAGGTTTGCTCTTTCAGATTTTGGATTTAGGAGTTATTGTTATTGCTTGTTATATGTTTGCTTCTGCTTGATGTCGCTGTCTGAAAGAGGAAGTGCTTAGGTCACTATTCCTCATGTACATCCTACTCTCTTGTGATTGGTTATTTTTTTTCTGCGTTTCTTTTCTTTGTGGAAGCTAGTAAAGAGAGAGAATTTGCAAAATACTCACCTCCTGTCATTACTAAAATTAAGATTATCAGTACACTAAAGCTAGTATAATCTTCAATTACTAATAATCTATAATAATTACTACTACTATTTATTCTACATGCAGGTAACCAGAAGTACACAAATTCACATTTATCAATCATTTACTAATATTATTATACAAGCATTGTTCTAACTACACAGAGTTTAGGAATCTACATACACCAGGGCCCTAAATCACAATGGTCTAGCTAGAGAGAGCAAGGAACTTATCCTTCAGTCCATCATGTGGCTGTCAATGATATCAAATAACTATACACCTAAGCCGCACAGCCTGATACGGGCTGGGTCAGGGAAAGAACAGGATTGCAGTGTGTAGCTGATCTTCAGAATAAGTGGGCTTACTCACTTGGAAGGGCTTATCAATGAACCTATGTTGAGATAAAAATATTTTGACTTGTGCACAGATAGAATGGTCAAATAAATAGCCAAGGTGAAGGACAACATAGATCAGCAAAAATGTAAAACCAAACTAAGTCACATGAACCAGAAATCAGAATGAACCGTAGTTAAGCCAATAAAATGTAACACAAAAGGGAGGGTCAGAAAACGTTATGGCTATCAAATGACATTCCTGCTTTTCTGCAACACACAGGTATGTGTCTTAGGCTGAGATTTGCACTGTAAGACACTGTTTCGGAATGTAGCATTGGAAAACATGTCTAAGGTAAGGGACTGTTGAGGAGGTAAATTAAGCTGGCGTCTATGACAGTGGCTTAAATGCATGACTAATTTCCAACAGCAGAACAGTCACATGAGAGTGGAGAGAATCTTCCTGCCACCACAGAGACTGACCACTTGTCATGAGTCATGGTAATGATGGTGCAATATTGTGCAATAATTGGAGGAGACAATAGTTTAAGCAACAATTGGTATTGGTTTAATATGTTGGTTTAAAAGATAGAGCCAACAGACCTAAAATATAGTGATGTATAAAAGGAGGTCACTTGGAGGCAGACTGAACAGCTTGGGGTTCTGAAGTGAAGTGAGACATGTACAACTCTTTGGAATGAGTAATTAAAGCAATAAAGTAATGATGGGGTTTATCGTGAGTGGAGAACTTGGGAAACAATGTCTATAATAATATAGCTACGTCTTAATAGATGAGAGGTGAAGTCATGTAGCCCCATGTAGCCAAAGCACAGCTAAGCGAAAAAGGGCCTTGACAGCAGTTAGGAGGCGGACATAGGAGGAGGGAAGGAAGTATGGAGTTATGGGTAAGTGGGTTGGAATATTTAAATAGGCAGCAATTTTAAGTGAACTCACTTCTAATTTCCTACCTGACCGACAGTGGCGGATCCAGAGCCTGATCTCGGGAGGGGCACTTGTAGATTATTTAAATAAATAATCCAGATACAATAACCACTACAGCTCAGTGTAGTGGTTATGGTGTCAATAGTACCGGGACCCCCTCCCAGAGTAAGTAGTCAAACCGTTTAAGAACAGTTTGACACCTTACCTGAGGTCTGCAGGGAAATGGGGCAGTAGTAGGGCATAGGAGCAGTGGTGTGTGTGAGTGGTGCAATGTGTAAGGGGTGCAGTGTGTGTGTGTGTGTGTGAGGGGGACAGTGTGTGAGCAGTGTGTGTGTGTGAAGGTTGTAGTGTGTGTGAGGGCGGCAGTGTATGTGTGTAACAGTTGCAGTGTGTGTGTGAGTATTGCAGCGTATGTGTGTGTATGGGGTGGCAGTGTGTGTGTATGGGGGGCAGTGTGTGTGTAGGGGGGGCAGTGTGTGTATCGGGTAGTGTATGCGTGTAGAGTGTGTGTATGGGGGCAGCAGTGTGTGTATGGGGGCAGTGTGTGTATGGGGGGGGCATTGTGTGTGTATGGGGGCAGTGTGTGTGTATGGGGAGCAGTGTGTGTGCCTGGGGAGCAGTGTGTGTGTAGAGTGTGTGTATGGGGGGCAGTGTGTGTGTATGGGGGGGCAGTGTGTGTGTATTGGGTAGTGTATGTGTGTAGAGTGTGTGTATGGGGGGCAGTGTGTGTGTATGGGGGGGCAGTGTGTGTGTATGGGGGGCAGGGCCAGATTAAGAGCCCAGTGGGCCTGGTGCTGACAATTATGACGGGCCTAATAACAGAATTATATCGACCAAAAACAGTAAAACACTCCCAAGCATCATGTATCTGATGGAGATGGTGCTGGAGAGAAAGAAAACATCAGCTATAAGAAAACACATACCCTAGGCTAATCTCTCACTAATTTATGTTTTCATCTTTCAAGTAAATCCATAACCCCTAACAGCAGTGTCCAGTCAAGCAGGAAGTCAATGGGCATGGTAAAAGGGTGTGCCACTGACACAAATCACATAACCTGCCAAAAGGGGCGAACATGCCCAAAAAGAGGACATGTCTGCACAAAGAATTAGAAGGCCAGCCTGGCATGAATGCATGTCAGGCTGCCTGCCAATCATGCAGCTGGCCAACTAAGGGCATACTATGCAGACAGCACCCTGAGCTTGGCATAAATGCATCTAATGATGCGCTCACTCAACGCTTTCTAAGGACTGTCCCCTAGCACTCGCTGGTCCACTTGTCTCCTTACCTTCTTACTAGCAGGCAGAAGCTCCTGGTATATGGTCTGGGACAGAGAAAAGCTGTATGTAGTAAGTGTAGAAGAAAGGGAACATGTCACAGTGTTAGAGAGACCAAAGTCAGCATTACCACAAGCATGAATTCATGACCCTATAGTATTAACACCACCATCTAGCCCCCCTGGGCCCCTCATGCCTCCATAAATATAGCAAAATCCTACTATATTCAAGCCTGAAGCTGTAACTCTGAATGCTGTTAGACTCATAAAAACAAGCAGTCTGCTGACATCATTAGAAGTGGTGGCCTGATCCAATCACAGTGCTTCCCCATAGGATTGGCTGAGACTGACAAAGAGGCAGATCAGGGTCAGAGCCAGCATGATTCAAACACAGCCCTGGCCAATCAGCATGAATGTAATTAATGAATCTCTATGAGGAAAGTTCAGTGTCTGCATGCAGAGGGAGGAGACACTGAATGTTTGGATGCATTTTAGGCAGCCATGACCCAGGAAGGATCTCTAACAGTCATCTAAGGAGTGGCCAGTGAAGTTATCACTAGGATGTAATGTAAACACAGCATTTTCTCTGAAAAGACCATGCTTACAGCAAAAAGCCTGATGGTAATGATTCTACTCACCAGAACAAATTCAATAAGCTGTAGTTGTTCTGGTGACTATAGTGTCCCTTTAACTATATTCATTGTCAGCCAGTCCACACAAGTTTTGTTCCCATACATCCCTCTTAAGTTTCCATACTTAAGTAAGAGTATGTGAAAAGTAGTTAGGGTTGCCACCTTTCTTGGAAAAACATACCGGCCTTACTAATTTATGTGTGGGTGACATCACATGATGTAAATCACAAGGAGTGACATAAGAGAAAATGCTGTAAAATCACCAAAAAACTACTTAGTTTAAATCTGCTGTAAAGATGGATTCCTCCCAGTGCCCCCATGTCTCCCAGTGCCCTCATGACTCAGTGCCCCCATGTGTCGATTACTCCAGGTCTCAGTGTTCCTATGTATCAGTGTCTCAGTGCCCCATGTCTCCCAGTGTCCCTTAGTGTCATGTCTCCCAGTGTCCCTTAGTGTCGTGTCCCCAGGTCTCCCAGTGTCTCAATGTCCTATGTCTCCCTGTGTCCCCATGTATCCCAGGGTTCCCATGTCACTAGGACACGGGGAGACCTAGGGACACGGAGACACCAGTGACACTGGGAGACTAGGGGACTCTGGCTGGGACACATGGGGACAATGGGAAAATAGGGGACACTTGAAGACATGGGGACACAGACACCAGGGACAAAGATACTAGAGACACTGGCTGGGGGACATGGGGACATTGAGACATGGTGGCACTAGGAGACATGGGGACACTGAGACACCAGGGCCACAGACACTAGGGACACTAGCTTGGGGACATTGTGACACTTGAGGCACTGAGATACATGGAGGCACTAGGAGACATGGGGACAGTGAGACACTGGCAGACTGGGGGCACTGGGAGACTAGGGGTCACTGGGAGACAAGGGGGCACTGAGGCACCAGGGACACTGGCTGGGAGACATGGGGACACTGTGTCCCCATGTGTCTGTGTCATAACGTCTCCCAATGTCCCTTAGTGTCTCAGTGTCTGCCATAATGTCTCCCAGTGTCCCTTAGTGTCTCAGTGTCTGCCATAATGTATCCCAATGTCTCAGTATCTGCCATAATGTCTCCCAATGTCCCTTAGTGTCTCAGTGTCCCCATGTCTCCCTGCTGCCTTTCCCCCCATCCCTCACTTCCCTGAGCTGTAGGCTGTCTCTGCAGGGTGGGAGTTGTTGTCTGGACTCTCTGTAGCTGCACCCCTGCAGATCAGTGAGTATAGATAGGCAGGGAGGAATATGCTGGAACTTCCTATCCCTGCCTGTCTCCACATACAGCGACCCCTACTGGCCAGTGCTGGTATTGCATAGTAATTTCCATTTATACTGAGAAAAATACCAGCATTTATATTGCCAGTATCACTGCAATATTGGCACCAGCCAGGCAGCCTCAAATACTGACTGTGACAATAAAATAAAAGCCAGGTGGAAACCCTAAGAGAAGTGTGTAAAAAAAAAAATTTTTTTTTTTTTTTTAAAATCAAAGGGCGTATTCCATGGGCCTGGGCCTGGGCCTGGGCCTGGAACTGCAGCTCCATCAGCCCCTATGTTAATCCGGCCCTGATGGGGGGGCAGTGTGTGTGTATGGGGTGGCAGTGTGTGTGTATGGGGAGCAGTGTGTGTGTAGAGTGTGTGTATGGGGGGCCAGTGTGTATGCATGGGGGGCAGTGTGTGTGTGAGGGGCAGTGTGTGTATTAGGGGCAGTGTGTGTGTATGGGGGCAGTGTGTATGGGGGCAGTGTGTGTGGGGGCAGTGTGTGTATGGGGGCAGTGTGTGTGTGTATGGGGGGTATGGGGGCAGTGTGTGTGTATGGGGGGGGTGCATGTGTGTAAGGGGCAGTGTGGGGGGGGCAGGTGTGTATAGGGGCAGTGTGTGTGGGGCAGTGTGTGTGTATGGGGCAGTGTGTGTGGGGGGGGCAGTGTGTATGGGGGGCAGTGTGTGTATGTGGGTGTGTGTATGGGGGCAGTGTGTGTATGGGGGCAGTGTGTGTGTATGGGGGGCAGTGTGTGTGTATGAGGGGCAGTGTGTGTATGGGGGCAGTGTGTGTATGGGGGGCAGTGTGTGTAGAGTGTGTGTGTGATAAGGGTAGGGGGGACTTTTTTAATATTGTTTTTTAATTTAATTCAATATAAATAATCATTATGTCCCCCCTCCCTTCTTACCTTTACTGGGGGGGAGGTGGGACATGTTTCGATCCCTGGTGGTCCGTCGTCCGTGGGCGATTCATCGGTGGTCCAGTGGGGAGAGTGAACTCTAGCCCACGCTCCCGGGCTAGAGTTCACTCTCGCGAGATTTGGAGCGTTGCCGTGGTAACCGTGGCAATGCTCCAAATCTCACGAGAGGAGGACCCAGAGGAGCTGCAGCCTTAGCTTCCGGGTCCTCTCTCTCACTCCCTCCCTCCCCCGCCGGCCGCCAGCACAGTGCAGGTCTAGCACCTGCATGTGCTGCTGACAGGGGAGGAAGAAGGAGACCGGCGGATTTCTCGGGGGGGCAATTGCCCCGTTGCCCCCCCCTGGATCCGCCACTGCTGACCGAGTTTGTGGGCACTTCTGTGTGTGCAGAATGGGTTTGGTAGGGCCTTTTTTCTTCTTTTTTCGTTTCTGCAGGGCCATGGACGAGGTGGAGAGGCTGCTGGAGGGGATCCGGTCAGCGGCGTGAGTTCATGGAGCGGATTGGTTGCGGGCCCAACTCGGACCGGCCCTGACGGGAATGGCGGCCCAGGAGGGCGAACAGGACCGTCCGGTGCGGGCCAGGAGGCCACTGCGGAGGCTGAGCCCGGGCGCAGGGCCCGGTGAAGCTGGAGCCAGCAGGTGCATGGCGGCGGGAGTAGGCCGCAGCAGGCCCTGTAGCAGCGCGGTCGAGGCCCCGCCTCCCAGCGCGCTACCGGGGCCTTGGGGACATGCTGAGCGGCGGGCTGCTGCCCGTGACAGCGGCGGTCCGGCTCCCAGGTCGGAGGGGGCCGCGCCAGGAGCGGGGGCCGCGGCACCGGCTGGGCCCCCTGGAGTAATGGACAGTGTGGGGCCGCGGCCCAGGAGGGCGCCCAGGAGGGCGCCCAGGAGGTCGGCAGACACAGCTCTCTTGGGGCTCTCTTGGTGTGCTGGGTGAGGGGAAGGAGTTGCCTGGGGGTAGTGGAGACGGGGGGGTGGGGGGGAATAGGCTGGCCACTCTAGGGTTGCAAGAGGAAGGGAGAGGGGATGTTGGGGGAGCTCTGGGTAGTTCAGTGGTGCTGAAGAAGGGGCAGGTAGTGAGGGGGAAGGGGTCAGGGGTGCCTAAGGGGTCCCTCAGTACAGCGACATTGGACGGGGGGTCCCCCTCTGGGATTAGGGGTGGGCCTGGGCCTGTGGGGCAGTCGAGGCCCCTGGGATCAGGCAGTGGCTGGGCTCGATAAGGGGGGTGTTGGAGGCCATGGAGCCTGTCCAGGTGGGGGTGGGGGGTTGGCCCGGGTAGGCAGGCAGGTGCTGGGGCGCAGTGGCGGGAGGGGGGGTCTAGCTCGGGGTCTAGCAGCATCAGCCCATCCCCAGTTAGGGATCAGGGGGCTGGGGGATCTAGGGGTGGGTCAAGGCAGGACAGTTCCACCTCTGGGGGGTTGGAAAGGAGCAGGGTCAGGGCCCCCAGGCATGGTCGGCGGGGGCGCCTAAACGCTGGGGGGGAAGGAGTCGTAGTCCCCGGGGCGGGGCCGTTCAGGCCTCTGGAGCACGGAGTACGGGGGCCACGCAGCGGGAGGCTTTGGTGACGAGGAAAAGGAGGGTGACAGGGGATCGGTACACCCTACCCAGGACATCTTCTCCTCGTTACAGGTCTTGGAGCTGGTCTTCCTCTGTGTTAGCTGGGCACCTGGTTGACTCCCCGGTCGGCAGGACGTTAACGGAGGTCGCTCCTCCCGGACGGATAACAGTGGACGATGCAGCCCCCAGCGCTCAGAGACTGGGGGGTTTGGCCGGTGTGTCCTGTGCATCATTGCAATCCAGTACACTGGTTCACACACTACAAGCACTTCTCCACTCGCTGGGAGTGGGGGGTGACACGGGGGGCGGCGTAGGTCAGGTATGGGCACAGGGGACAGGGGCAACGGGTGTTATCTCAGCGGAACCGAGTTCGGTGGCAGAGTATTTGGTCCGGAGGCCGAGGGTTGGGGGATCCCTCCTGGTGCACGTGGACGGGTCTTCCCTCTCCTGATTTCAATTTATTAAGGTTTTCGGTTGGGCCTGGTAAAAATGGGGTTACGGGCGGATAGCTTTGGTACACATTCTTTTCGCATTGGGGCGGCCATGGAAGCCGCAAGGTTGGGTCTGGGGGACGACATAGTTAAACAAATTGGGAGGTGGGAGTCAGTACGGTTCCGGTCGTACGTGCGGTTGGGATTGTTAGAATAATATGGCGGGCCTTTTTTCGGGGGTTCCCGAGGGGCAATAGGGAGGTATTGTTACAATCTGTGTTTTTCTCTCTTCCCCAGGCTATGTTGCATGGATCGTGGGCCATTCCTTTGTTTTCTGGGCCGAAAGGAGAGCCGCAGCTTGAGCTCAGGGCCAGCAGCTGGGCTTTTCAGTTGTTGGGGGGAAGTTTGCCAGGAAGTGTCCCAGATGGTGGCAGGCGGGCGGAGGCCGGACTTGCTGGTGCTACACGTGGGGGACAATGACTTAGGCCTAACACCGCAGCGGAGGTTGGTGAAGTGGATGAAGCATGACCTCAACAAATTGAGGGACCTGCTTCCGGGGGTAATGTTAGTATGGTCAGAGATTATCCCGAGGAGGCGGTGCCGGCACACAAAGGATCCGGTGGCCATCGACAAGTGTAGGAAGAAAGTGAATAGCTTGATGGCAAGCTTCATGAGAAAGTTGGGGGGGTGGTAGTGCGGCACAGCGAGTTGGAAGGCGGGTTGCCAGGGTACTACTGCTCGGATGGCGTTCATCTTTCGGCAGTAGGATGGGACCTGCTGAACCTGGGTTGGCAAGACGGAATGAACAAGGCGCTATTTCTTCGGGGTGGCGGAGCGCAGACGGCTTAAGTGGTCAAGGTCTGAGCTTGTGGTGGGATAGGGAGCTGAAGGAGAAGGAATAGGCTCCCTAGGATGAACGTGACAGATATGGAAAACTGTGGTCATTGGTGGTTGGTAGGTTTCGAGTCCTGTCGGTGGCTCAGAACCTGGTGAGGTAGGGGTATCCAGGTATACCCCTGCCATGGTTAAATTTATGTTTGGCACTTTAAGTTGGTATGTTGGAATAATGTTGGTATATGTTATATATATGTGTTATTTATATGGGGTTCATTGCCTTTTATATTAACAGAAGGATTCGGATGCAAGGGCGGAGTATGGGGGGAAATGACCCATGTTTATTTGTTAAATTATTACTATTATTATGTTATATTGAATATATGGTTATTATTATTCAGATTGTTTAATAAAGCTGTGGACAAATTTTCCCATATACCCGAGTGTCAGTGCATTATTGGGTTAGGTATGTGGGAGGGTTGTCCTGGAGTCCGACTGCCCATATGGCGACTACACACCGGTCATGTAGCCCCATGTAGCCAAAGCACAGCTAAGCGAAAAAGGGCCTTGACAGGGGTTAGGAGGCGGGCATAGGAAGAGGGAAGGAAGTATGGAGTTTTGGGTAAGTGGGTTGGAATATTTAAATAGGCAGCCATTTTAAGTGAACTCACTTCTAATTTCCTACCTGACCGAGTTTGTCCCGCCCACCCTCCCTATATATATTGTTTATGGTTGGGGATATCCCGTTTTTTCACAGCGGCGGGATAGGGAGCTGAAGGAGAAGGAATAGGCTCCCTAGGATGAACGTGACAGATATGGAAAACTGTGGTCATTGGTGGTTGGTAGGTTTCGAGTCCTGTCGGTGGTTCAGAACCTGGTGGGGTAGGGGTATCTGGGTATACCCCTGCCATGGTTAAATTTATGTTTGGCACTTTAAGTTGGTATGTTGGAATAATGTTGGTATATGTTATATATATGTGTTATTTATATGGGGGTCATTGCCTTTTATATTAACAGAAGGATTCGGATGCGAGGGCGGAGTATGGGGGGCAATGACCCATGTTTATTTGTTAAATTATTACTATTATTATGTTATATTGAATATATGGTTATTATTATTCAGATTGTTTAATAAAGCTATGGACACATTTTCCCATACACCAAAGTGTCAGTGCATTATTGGGTTAGGTCTGTGGGAGGGTTGTCCTGGAGTCCGACTGCCCATATGGCGACTATACACCGGTCATGAATAGCAGGCTGGGCTCTGGTGCTAAAGTTGGAACAAGGCAATCCGAGAGCGAGGGTCAGAAGCCAACTAAGGACAATAAAGAGAAACTGAACGGTTTACTTTGGGCCGACACAAACTGAGGCTGAAAGGCAACAAGGTTACAGCAAGGCAAACCAGGGCTACTCAAATGAAGCAAGCCAGGGACAATGGTTAAACAGGTAATCGTTTACTGCAAAAAGCAGTATCAATTAGATACTGAATCATGACATCACTGAGAAAGAAACATAGGCGTGAGTTAGCCCTTCCCTGGGCTTTTTTACACCACTAAATAGTCCCTACATGCAGGGTGATGCACTTCTGTGCTGTCAGCCACTAGTGAAGCAGAGATTTGTGCAGACCTTATATCTCATTATGTCCTTAAATAGACCAGCAGTTACTGACCAGCTCACCCATCCAGTGTTGAATATTATAGCGTTACTGGGAAATTGGATTAGAAAAAATAACATACAAACAGTGGCCCTCAAAATGATGGTACATCTTACAAAATCAAATTATAATTATACTATGTAATATTTTTATATACTCTATATTTAGCAAATATGTCATTACATTTTGTTTTAATGAAAGAACACTAATAAAGAAACACCCTTAAGCCCAGGATGAATGTACGGATAATGTCTGAGTCTCAGCAATAATAACTTGCTGTCTGATTAGTTGATTACATTTTCCTATCTGCAACTTATGCAATAATTTATTCTGCAGTAGCCATGGAGATGGCTAGGTCAATTACTTTTAATGCATTTTTATTATTCCAGGTACAAACAAAAGATAAAAGAGGAAGAGAAACACACAATCACAGACATCTGATGCCAATATTATTTTTACAATTATTTAATTAAAAGTCTATTTACATTTCTGAGTGAACAGATTTGGATTTATGACATTTAATGTCCAATCTGTTGCTGAGATTTGTTATAGTTTCAAGCATCAGTATAACAGGAACAAACTAGAGTATGCAGCAACATGAGGAAAAACTTGTCCCTGGGACAGCACGCTGGAATATTGGTGGGATCAGGGGCACCAGGCCGGTTGCACTTCCTGAGAGAAAGGCAAAGTATTTATGTCTGCGCTGAATGAATGATGCTCCCCTCCCTATAATATGTGTGTCGGTGTGATTATATATGTCTGTGGTATTGTCTGTATGTGGGTGTAGATATTTGGTAATATGCAGTGGCGGAATTAATGTAGTAAAGGCTCTGGAGCAAGAAAGTGTTTTGGGCCTGCCCCTCTAGCGCAGGAGTGGCGAAAAGATAGATTTCCATCTGTCGTTCAGCTCCCACAATGCTATGCTAGCTGGGGATCTACCATGGGTGATGTAGTGTTGTCTTTTAAATGTCGTGCACATTTGTGTGTAGTATTGGTGTTTGAGTGAAGGTGTGTGTTTGTATATAATTTTGGAGTTTGAATAAAGGGATGTTTGTATGTTACATATAGTTACATAGTTACATAGCTGAAAAGAGACTTGTGTCCAACAAGTTCAGCCTACCTCACATTTGTTTTTTGCTGTTGATCCAAAAGAAGGCAAAAAAAACAGTTTGAAAACAATTTTGCAACAAGCTTTCCTTCTTGACCCCAGAATGGCAGTCAGATTTATCCTTGGATCAAGCAGTTATTACCCTACATTGAAAGATTATATCCTTGAATATTCTGGTTTTGCAAGTATGCATCTAGTAGCTGTTTAAACATCTGTATGGACTCTGATAAAACCACTTCTTCAGGCAGAGAATTCCCCATCCTGATTGTTCTTACAGTAAAAAAAAAACCTTTCCTTTGCCTTAGACGAAATCTTCTTTCTTCCAGTCTAAACGCATGGCCTCGTATCCTATGTAAAGTCTGGTTTGTGAATAGATTTACACACAATGGTTTGTATTGGCCCCGAATATATTTGTATAATGTTATCATATCCCCTCTCAGGCGACGTTTTTCTAAACTAAATAGGTTTAAATTTGTTAACCTTTCTTCATAGCTGATCTGTTCCATTCCTTTTATTAATTTTGTAACCCGCCTCTGCACTTTTTCTAGTGCCATAATATCCTTCTTTAGAACAGGTGCCCAAAATTGCACAGCATATTCAATATAGGGTCTTACCAGTGATTTATAAAGAGGCAAAATTATATTTTCGTCCCGAGAATGAATGCCCTTTTTCATGCATAACAATACCTTACTGGCCTTGGACACTGCTGATTGACATTGCACATTGTTGCATAGTTTGTTGTCTATAACAATTCCCAAGTCCTTTTCGTGTGTTGTTATCCCTAATTCTCTTCCATTAAGGGTATATGTTGCTTGTTTATTCTTTACGCCGAAGTGCATAACTTGCATTTTTCAACATTAAATTTCATCTGCCATTTGAGTGCCCAGTCCCCCAATCTATCTAAATCCATCTGCAGCAAAGTAATATCTTGCTCACATTGTATTATTTTACAAATTTTTGTGTCATCTGCAAACACTGAAACATGACTTTCAATGCTGTCTTCAAGATCATTTATAAACATGTTAAATAGAAGGGGTCCCAGAACAGACCCCTGAGGGACACCACTTGCCACCTCTGTCCAGCTTGAAAATTTACCATCAATGACAACTCTTTTTTTAAGCCAATGTTCTACCCAAGAACAAGCATTTTCATCTAGACCGATTTCCTTGAGTTTGAACACTAATCTATTGTGTGGAACTGTATCAAATGCCTTGTGATGTTTTGTGTGTAATGTTTTTATTTGCAGCAGTGTGTTTGCAGGGGTGTGTTGCATGTGTGTGATTGCTGGTATGTTTGTACACATATAAACACACTGACACATGTACACCCCTGGACACATGTTCACACCTTGATACATACACACACCTAGACACACTGACACACTTATACACACGTCAAAGTTTTTATATTTGCAGCCACCCTCCTGTTAGAATACCTTTTGTCTGCAGGAGGGTTACTTGCATGTGGAGCTGCTGGCCGAGGCCGATATGTAGAGAGTCTGCAGAAGCTCACTCGTGCTTCTCTCCTCCCCACTGCTGCCTGTGATGTGCTGCATCCTCTCCCTCTCGTGCGGCACTTTCTCCTTACAGCTGGTCACTTTCTCCCAGCCAACCGGTAATACAGTGGCCTGGTTGCGCTCTTAATTGCCGTGGTGCCCCACCAGGCACCTTTTCCGTGATGCCCATCTGGTGGCCCTATATGCATGGGCCATATGATAGACCCCTCCAGAGTATGGGCCCCAGTGGTGAAATGTAGATATTTGCACTGTATCTTTCTTTGTGTCAGAATTACAAGTTGATCCAGCACGCAGTACTGTGTCACACCTAGGACTAAGGATAACGTATAACCAGACCTTAGAATGGCCGGACTTAACGTCTCCAAGAATAATCAAAATACTTGCCGAGGCCAAGGACACAAGATCAGACACAAAGATGAGGGAAAGCCAAAAGTCAAGGATACCAGATATCAGGGAAGTCAAAACAAAGCCAAAGTCAAATACCAGAAAATCAAGACCAGGAACACACTCTCCTGTCGGGACAGTAAATGCCATTAACCATATTTTTATGTGCGGATGAATACGTGACACTTTGTAAATGTGTGTATCTGTGTTTGTGCAAATGTATGTGTCCATTTTCTCGATAAAATCTGACACAAAATACAGAAATGTCCCCAGCCCTGGAATGTATATTTAGGCTATTTTAGTAAGGAGCAGCTGTTTTAAAATATAGCATTTAAAGTCAAAGTCCAAAATTGTAATGTATAGTGTTGCTCTTTAGACCTTGTCGTCATGGTTTCGACGTTAATGCTGATGATGGAAATTACTTTAATAGCATCTGCCATAGATTTATTTGTGGTGGGACTAAAAAAGTGAAAAATACTCCCCTCTGAATTAAATAATTCATAAATATGCTAGTATACCAGAGCAATAAAATTTTTTATAACATATAATTTTTATTGTTTTAAATAGACACAGATATCCCATAAATACAACCATAATTGCACAGAGATTTCAAAATGGTGTACAGAAACATTACATAATAGTGAATGGTCCAGTTACATTGACAAGTAGTAATGCCAACAAGTGGTACATTTTTACAGACTGGGGTAGTTTTCATCAGTACATCCATTACTGTAAGAATAGCAAGCACATCAACATAAAATGTAAATGACAATAATTGGTGTACAGTTAAAACATGGATAGAAACAAACTTAAACATAAATACAAAAAAATAGCCCATACAATGTGTCCAAAAGCTGTACTGCTTATCCCATATTATGAAAGATAATACGTTTTGATGTGGAGAGTTGTGTAAGTGAGGTAGCACAAAAGAAGGAAGGGAAAAGTAGGAAAAAGGCTGAGGGGGAGGGCAGACAAGGGAAATGGGAAAGTATAGAGACACCCCATCTCTACCTTTTGTATTTGTCTGTTTATATTGTACGTCCTCCACTAATTGTACAGCGCTGCAGAATCAGTTGGTGCTTTATAAAGACCAGTAATAAATAAATAAATCTCCTCACAGAGACCTCATGGAACTGAATGCATCTATTATTTCTATGCGGCTGACACGCAAATTTATTTGTCCGCCCCTGATATCTCACCACCCCTCTTGACTCGTGTCTCTGACTGCCTTTCTGCTATATCCAACTGAATGGCTGCTCATTTCCTTAAACTGAACTTGTCCAAAACAGAACTTCTGATCTCACCTCCCTCAAGTGTTGCTACTTCCTTGTCTGTTTCCCTCCAAGTCAATGGCGCTACCATTCGCTCTACCTCTAAGGCTCGCTGCCTAAATGTTCTCTTTGACTCCAACCTCTCCTTCGCCCTTCATGTCCAATCAATCTCCAAATCCTGCCGCTTCCATCTCAAAAACATACCACGCATCGGACTATTTAACGCCTGATACAGCTAAGGTGCTTGTACATGCAGCTGTCCTCTCTCACCTTGACTACTGTAATGCGCTTCTCAGTGGTCTTATGTGTGCCCAACTTGCCCCGTTACAGTCTATAATGAATGCGGCGGCGAAGCTCATCTTCCTGTCTGCCTGCACCTCCCCCCTTTGCCAGTCTCTACATTGGCTTCCCGTAAGACATAGCAGTCAATTTAAGATCCTGATACTTGCTTACAAATCTCTATACAATGCTGCTCAGACCTACTTATCCTCACTAATACACAAATATGTCCTGTCTAGGCCCCTATGCTGTGCCGGAGACCTACGTCTAACCTCTGTTCGTACTCCTCCCTCTGATGCTCACCCCCTTCCCCTCTCTGTTAGACTTTCACCCAATCTTCACTCCTTCAAAAAATCTTTGAAAACGTACTTCTTTAGGAAAGCATATCAATTAAACTGTGTACAGCTTACCCTCCCCACACCCTGATTCCTCTCCTGAAACTTTAATCAAAACAAAACACTAAGCCCTCAGTAAATACTATTCTAGCAACCTACTTTTTTACCCTATCCTTACCTTTTGTGTCACTATACCCCACTTCCTCTAGAATGTAAACTCATTGAGCAGGGCCCTCACTCCCTCTGTTAGTGTGCGTCCAATTTGTTTTGTTATGAATACGTGTCTGTTAGTCAACCCATTGTACAGCGCTACCAAACTTTTTGGCGCTTTATAAATAATAATAATAATAATATGTTTGCGTATTTTGCATGGCATCCTGGGAAAATTTAATCTGGAACATTTGTAATCATAGACACTTATGTTGACAATTTTTTTTTAATGTTTTATTTTACAAATAAATCTGCATCTTTGTGGACATTATTTGCTGATTACAAATACTTTTTGAGTGGCAAAATATTCTTTTTATTAGGAGAATGTTTTTCTACTTTTTAAACTCTGCTGTGTTGTGCATTTCATCAGATCCAGAGTTAGATTGCCCGTGGTGCTTGGCAGAATATCAAAGTGTGGCTCCGTCCTAGACCTCTGGGCCCTATTCTGTGCAAAGAGGTGGCTGAGTGTTGTGACTGTGTACAGTGTGTGAGGGTTGTGTGGGGTGTTTGAGTGTTTTATGTGTGTGGGTGGTTAGTGTTGTGTGTAATAGAGTGTTTATATTTGTCAAGAAGGCTGTGTTTTGTGTGTGTGGGAAGACTGTGTTCTGTATAGGTATGGTGAGGGGAGGCTGAGTGTATCTGTGTGTGGTGGTTACATTTTAATTGTGAAGGGGAGTCTAAGTGTGGCTGAGTATTGCACTTTGAGGAGTTTGAGTAATTTTTCCTTTTCCCCACCTCCTGCATGACTTTTGACAGGAGGGAGGGTACAATCCCTGGTGGTCCATTGCAGAGTACTCCCTGTTGTTCTGGAGGGGAAGCATTATGGTCTGCACCAACAACAGGTGCTGCAATAATTTTTTTTGGGGGGGGGGAAATAATTTTTTTTATTAGGAATGTCAGATATAATTTACAGATCCATTTGGCAGTCGTAGAATAATGTGCAGATAGACCGTTATTAAGAACGCTGTATATGGTAGAATGTGACAGTAGACACTCCTATTTCATTACACTTTTGTAAAACCTTTAAAATCAAAGTAAATGGAAAACCACTATGCTTGTTACCTTGAACAATTGACCCACTCCTTGCCTATTCATCTCAATAGGAAAGTCACCCATTATTTTCACTATCTCATGTCTCAGTTCGTGAGACAGAGCAATAGGGCAGAGAGACAGGCTAGCAATCTGTGAGTCAAAAAATAACTGAATTGAACTTAAACAAAAAAGGGAAAACCTATAGATCCTAAAAGTGTTGTCTTTCCCCAGGACCCTCCCACTCCACAACACCTTTGTTTATTAGTTATTACGAGCTACATTTGGTAGAGGGCCACGTCCTGCAATTACCTCTGTCAAGAACCATGCCATGTATTCCAAAGTAGCCCTAATCATTGACTGGAAGAACAAAGCCAGAGAAGTGATATAGGATTTCCATGTTTGGAGGAATTTTTTCATTTCTTTATTGAACAAAAATTTGAGCTTAGTTAAGAATAAATGTAAAGGTGCCATACCCAGCTGGTTCCAGACCCGAAGGATAGTTTTGCATCCCACTGCAGCGATAAGGGTTATGAATCGTTTATGAAGTAGAGTTAGTGGACATAGAAGTGTGTCCAGGGGGTTAATCCAGTCCAGAGAAGTAAAATGTGTCGTACCTGAAAGCATGTGAAACTTGATATTGGAAGGCCTAGGAGATGTTCCTGTAGGGCTGCATGAGAAGCACATTTCTGTCGGGGAAAATCTACAGTGTCATAATGCTTAAACTCCCGTGTTGACCTTATTGTGAATGGGTATGCATAGGATCCGTAGGGAAAATCAGAATTATGATCATTTCAAGCACAAATATTTCCAGGTTTTAATTGGTACGGCCAGGAGAGTATTTGCTATTACACTGTCGGTAAGCAGATTATGTAGTCTGTGTAAAAGGGCTGCTAATGAGTCCAGCAATACCAGGAAGGATATCAGGTCCAAGCTAGAGAATATGTTTTAGGATTGTATCCATTCTCGCATGCAATTCTGCATCACAATGATGAGTTGCTCATCAGTTGATCAAAATGCTGTTGCTTCTGTGTCGATTAGGAAGAGCATACTCACTTAGAATTAGGGACAGGGCTAGCATTAGGAATACGTATAGATTTATAGAGGATGCAGCATATGACCCAGGGCTTTAGCTGGTTTGCATTCATTTTCCCAACATTTCTGACATGATCAGTATTTTCTCTGCATGTTTTCGACTCACGTAATATTTAAACATTTCACTTTTGCCACTGGAAATTAGCTTGGGTCCATGACAGCAGTAAACTGGTTGGTAGGTGAAGGATTAGCTGGTACAGTGCTCCTATACCTGCACTGAGTAGGTACCTTTATCATGTAGGTGTTAACCTTGACATCCAGTTGAGAGTTGTTGTTTTTTATTATCTGGAATTATGCAAAACAGCACAATTAGGTACCTGGAGTGTGTTCTGCTTTTACTAGAATCAGCTGTAGTGCTGAAGGGCAATCAGCCAGGGAAATCTAGCAGGTGAAAGCTAAAAGAAAATTGAGGGTGATTAAATTATGCAATACTGGAGTGGAATCAGCAAGGCTAAGCATTTCTGGGATTGCTGGACTAGTGATTATTCACCGTCTGAAGTGAATTAAACCAGTAAGAATGTTGAGTAGGGCCCAACACTAAACACACTTTTAGACCATATATCAGTTCATGGTAACACATTTAACTAAATGAAGGAAATATAAATACATATGTATAGGGGACATAGTCATAGGTCCCAACAATCCAGAATTTGCCAGAGCAATCCTGCATTTTGGGGTCCTGGCAAAAATAGGTCCCGGGAACCTGCCCCCATTTTTACATCGTCCACCTTCTTACTGAGAGGCTTTGCTCTTGTACAGAACCTGATCTCTTCCCTATCCACCTCTGTCCCAGTTATGGACTTAGTCACACTGCATAATTTAAGAGCACTATTTTTTTTTTAACAGATTTTTTTTTTAACCTGTTAAAAATTATGCTATTCATTTGCACCAATTCTTCTTTATATCGTTTGTACATATCCCAGAAAACTCCCTAATCCATCTGTAAGTACATGGAAATACTAATGGGGTACACTGCTAGCCACATGGCGTTATACATTTTTAAAGAGTCCCCAATATCAGTGACTTGAGATTGCTGGCTTCACTGATTGGAGATGCCTTAATTTGTATTGGCAAATTGCTGTAGGTGATGCAGCACAAAGTGTGTAATTGGTAGAAAACACTCCACTATGATGGACTCCTCATACTATGACAAACTATGACATGGAAAAAAAATAAAATGTAGTGAAGCTGTCTACTTGGAGATTTTATAATGGTCTCATAATGTAAGACTTTACAAAACAATTCTGACAATGACAAGAGCCGAGTAAGTGTTAGAATAATACTTTTAACATTATGAAGTAATTTCTCTTATATTTGGGCTAGAATGTAATCTCTCTGGTCTGTCTCGGAGCCAAACAATTACATAATCCAACAAGTAGCTACTAAAACAAGGGCAATATTGAGGAGCTATTTCCCTGTGTGTTTTAGCAAACTTCTCTGTGGCCTTTGGAAGAGCCAAATTGAAATGAATATCGAAGAATAATCCAGAAACATATGCATAATAGCTCCCAGTGTATTAAAAAATGTGGGAAGAGATCTGTAAACATCTTAAACGAACAGACATGAACTACAACAAGTCTTCCTTGCTGCTACCATTAACCTTTGACCTAGCCACTTACTTATATATATCTGGGCTCCTTATACTGGGTGTTTTGCTTGATCATTTGGCTTACTTATTTACCATAATTTCTCTTCTTTGCGTTATGCACATTGTACCATATTTAGTATCTTAGCATTTTGTATACTTTTTGCCCACATAGAATTAGTAATATATATATTTTAGACGGTTGTCATTTATTCAAATGTATATATCTATTCAATATTCAAGTAGTATACTTTTAATGCTCTCCTTTGCCCTGTTGCTCCCCCTCCTCCTACCACCCTGTCCGCCTCAAACTTTGCAACTCACTTCACTGAGAAGATTTCTACTATCAGAGAAGAGAACTCTAACCTCTCACACTCCCCTTCCAATACATCACCCAACACCACTCCTTCCCCTGTTCTATGCTCATTCATACCTACTACAACGGAAGAGGTTTCTGCTTCGCTCCGTTCCTCCCGCCCCACCACTTGTTCCCTCGATATTATTCCCTCATATCTCATCCTCACTCTGTCTCCCTCTCTTGCTCTTCCTCTCACTAAAAATTTCAATCTCTCCCTTTCCTCCGGCACATTTCCCTTACCCTTCAAGCATGCAAACATAACGCAGATTCTGAAAAAGCCCAACCTTGACCCCAACTCCCCATCCAATTACCATCCTATATCACTACTGCCATTTGCCTCCAAGATCCTTGAGAGAGTTGTGTATTCGAGATTGACAGACTTCCTTGAATCCAACTCTCTGCTTGACCCTTTTCAGTCTGGACTCTGTTGAAACAGCTGTATTTAATCGCTGCTAAATCTCATGGCCATTACTTTATTCTAATTCTCCTTTATCTTTCTGCTGTCTTTGACACTGTTGATCAACAGCTTCTTCTCATTTTCTGTAATATTGGTCTATGGGATACTGCTCTCTCCTGGTGCTCCTCCTACCTCTCCCAACGCTTTTTCAGTGTTTCTTTCTCTGGCTTTGCCTCTTCTCCCCAACCCCTCTATGTTGACGTTCCCAAAGGTTCTGTCCTTGGTCCCCTACTGTTCTCTATCTATACTGCCTCCCTTGGTAAACTTATCAGCTCCTTTGGCTTCCATTATCATTTATATAAGCCCATCTTGACTCGTGTCTTTGACTGCCTCTCTGCGATTTCCAACTGGATGGCTGCTCACTTCCTTAAACTCAACCTGTCCAAAATAGAACTTCTGGTCTTTCCTTCCTCAAGTGTTTGTCTTCCTCCAAGTCAAGGGTGCCACCATCACTTCTACCTCGCAGGCTCGCTGCCTAGGTGTTCTTTTTGACCCTGACCTCTCCTTCACCCCTCATGTCCAGTCGATCGCCAAATCCTGCCGCTTCCATCTCAAAAACGTAGTTCTCATCCGCCCTTGTTTAACACTAGACGCAGCTATGGTGCTGGTCCATGCCGTTGTTCTTTCTCTCCTTGACTACTGCAATCCCCTGCTCAGTGTTCTTACGTGTTCCCAGATTGCACAGCAGCAATCTATAATGAATGTGGCGGCAAGACTCCTTTTCCTGTCCGCCTGCACCTCCCATGCGTCCCACCTCTGTCAGTCCCTACACTGGCTTCCAGTTGGATATAGGGCTCAATTTAAGATTCTGGTGCTTGCTTACAAGTCCCTACATAATGCTGGTCTAACCAACCTATCCTCCCTAATACACAAATATGTCCCGTCGATCCCCCTGCGCTCTGCTGAAGACCTATGCCTATCCTCTGACCGTACTCCGATATCTGATGCTCGCATCGAAGACTTCTCCAGGGCTGCACCTTTTCTGTGGAACTCCTTTCCCTTCTCTGTTAGACTTTCATACAGTCTCAACTTGTTCAAAAAATCTTTGAAAACACACTTCTTCAGGAAATCATTATCATCTAAACGGTTAGCGGGTTTTCATCCCCCTCCCCCGCCCCATGACTTCTTTCCTGCAACTGTCAAAAATAACCTACTAAGTTCTCAGTGATTACTTTTCTAGCAACCTATTTCATTACCCCTACTTATACCCTTTGTGTCATTATATCCCACTAACATGTAAGCTCATTGAGCAGGGCCCTCAACTCCTCTGTTACTGTGTGTCCAACTTGTCTGGATACAATTATGTGTCTGTTAGTTTACCCATTGTACAGCGCTACGGAATTTGCTGGTGCTATATGAATAATAAAATAATAATAATAATATATATTAGGATGCCTAAACTCTGGCAGGGTATTTTTTGCTTGCTTGTTTTGTATTTTGTTAGTTAACTTCTGAGCATATTGCATATACTGAATACAGCAATTTTTTTTTCCATTAAGGGCCTTTTAGACATCACACACATTAAAAGTTAAGTTTTATCCATAACTAGTGATGTCCCGAACGGTTCGCCGAACGGTTCACCGCGGACGGCGAACATATGCGCTGTTCGGTCCGCCCCCTATGTCATCATTGAGTAAACTTTGACCCTGTACCTCACAGTCAGCAGACACATTCCAGCCAATGAGCAGCAGACCCTCCCTCCCAGACCCTCCCAGCTCCTGGACAGCATCCATTTTACATTCATTGTGAAGCTGCATTCTTAGTGAGCTGTCCAGGAGGTGTGAGGGTCTGGGAGGGAGGGTCTGCTGCTGATTGGCTGGAATGTGTCTGCTGACTGTGAGGTACAGGGTCAAAGTCTACTCAATGATGACATAGGGGGCGGACCGAACAGCGCATATGTTCGCCGTCCGCGGCAAACCGTTCGGCGAACCGTTTGGGACATCACTATCTATAACATAAGATACTTTGAGGGCCAAAACTTCAGAATTGGAAACAAAAAAACCCCTCAAATTCTGACTTCTTAATTTTTGAAATCTCAGATTGTTTCATAAAAGCTCAATATGTGTCAATAACGGTAAACTTGTTAAAATAGTAAATGGCACCATAAAACATCAGACTACTTTTTACATGTATAACCTTTATTTAAATAGCTTTAACTTTATGGCATCTCACCTTTATTTTCAATATTTGGTGAAATTACAATAATGAAAATTCAATATTTAATGTAGCAGCAAAAGTCATTTAAAAAAAATTAATTACACACATAATAACAGATTCTAAACACAACTTTTTAAATTACATTTTAATATGTATGTACAGATTTTATTTGCAATGTGAATTTTTTTTTCATTTAATGTCCCCATAAAATATATATATATATATTTTTTACATTAACTGTGACTCCAACTCCTCCTAAAATGACTTCTATGTCCGATTCCATGATTCCATGATTCTTAATCAACAGCCCTGTTGGGTACTACTTTATACTATTTTTGTGTTTCACATAAGGCTAAATCCCTTATCCCCCAAGTAGCTCGGTACCAATGTAACATCCCAAAATGTGTATTTACTTGCTGGAGAGCTTTTTATATTGACCCAGTTTATATTGACCAGTAAAGATGTGTATGAAGCTAGAATAGCCCCTTTTGAATTGTATGTCAAAAAATCTCTTCTGCGCCAACACAGCATTACAGCATTTTAAAAATGTTTTATTTATTTTTATATTTTGTTTCAGCTATTATGCCTTTCTGTAGCTTTAAAGCTGTTGATAATAAAACCTACAGATAGAGGAAACTACAAGTCATTTCATGGAGAAATTCCCAAAACAACACTTTTCCCCTACATTCAATATGTCAAGCATCTAATTGTCATATAGGCATGTATTATTTTGGTCAGCATAGTTATGTCACACATTGCTTCTTGTATTAAGATCTTTTGAAAGGTTGTCAGTTCGGCTCGAGCCAAATAGATTCATTGTTCTGTTTCAGTAAATCCTTCAGTATGTGTTTGTTACGTTGTGGAATGACATTATCAATGGATTCTTTCAAGCAAGCCAATTTTATGTAAGGCACTGGTACTACAATGAGCGAAACTGCGCTTTTAGGTTTTGGAAAATTGCTCTTTTGGTGAACTTTGTCTACGTTTGTAGATCTCGCCTTTTCTGAGAAAACTGTATATTTCTGAGAGAGGTTGTCTATATTTTTTCGACATTTGCACACACCTAAGACTTGTTTCCCCCCTCCCCAGTTTTATCACTCTATTTATTTGCATAGTAATTAGACAGAGTAAATTGAGTTCAACCTTTTCAAGGATCCATTCTGGTTTAAGTAAATTTAACAGCATGATATTCATTTTGTTCTAACACAGAAAATTTGGATCTATATAAATATCATATTTTTCTTGAAATATAACAAACTTACCTGTATGCCACAAAACAATAACTAAGGTTCTCATTAGTTAGAAAAAATAAAGTTTACTTTTAGCAAAAAAAACCCCAGCTTTTACTTATTTCTTTTACAGAGGATAGAAACATTAATTTCTTTTGAAATAAAAGATAATTTTACTCCATGTGATTAATTGTTAGTGAGGTTTCAAATAGAGATCTGGGGGTTTATTCACTAAAGATACCCCTGGCCCACATTTGCAAAATGAATCTGAATCCATGCAGGCTAATACAAACTGCAAAAAAAGATTTATATCTGGATTTTTCAATGCAGCACCAAATGGCCATGCATTTCCATTGAAATTCAGCCTGTGCAGATGCAACCGATTGGTTCAATCAATGGCATGTCTTTTTCTTTCTGGTAATGGTGAGTACCCTCCCCTTGCACACATACTTCTACTGTCCCCATATTGCCACAAATGTATCCCATAAATCCACACCCCTTACTGAGTGGTAGCAGTCATGCCTCCCCTTCCTTACAGTCCAGGGGATCTCTTTATATTAGTAGCTCCACGAAATATTCATGTGTTGGTGAGTTATACCTCAAAATTTGAAAGGACTGTGAAAATGCCAAGCAAATATGTCAAGCCCTGTATTAAAGGGAAAATATAGTGCCAGAAAAAACAAACTAATTTTCCTGGCACTGTAGCTTCCCCTTCTGTCAAGGCCTCCTCCCGTGGCGCTAAAGGGGTTAATAACCCCTTCAGTCACTTACCTGCGTCCAGCGCCTATGTCCCTCAGCTCTGGCTCAGCTCCGTCCACGCTCCTCCCCCGCCACCGGCTGCTGGCGGGGGAGACCTAATGCACATGCAATCAGTGGCGGATCCAGAAGCTAATCTCGGGAGGGGCACTGGCAGATTATTTTAAGAAACAATCCAGGTACAATAACCACTACAGCTCTCCCAGAGTAAGTAGTCAAACCGTTTAAAAAAACGTTTGATAACTTACCCAGGTCTGCCGGGATAGGGGTTGTAGTGTGTATGTGTGTGAGGGGTGCAGTGTGTGTGAGGGTCGCAGTATGTGTATGGAGGGGTAGTGCGTGTGTGAGAGGGGTGCAGTGTATGTATGGGGTAGCAATTTGTATATTGGGAGCAGTGTGTTTGTGTGTAAAGGGTGCAGTGTGTGTATTGGAAGCAGTGTGTTTGTGTGTGAGTGGCGCAGTGTGTTTTTGTGTAAGGGGTGCTATGTGTGTATGGGGGGCAGTGAGTGTATTGGGGGCTGTGTGTGTATTGGGGGCTGTGTATGTAAGGGGGCTGTGTGTATGCTGTGTGTGTGTAGAGGGGGCTGTGTGTGTAGAGGGCTGTGTGTGTGTGGGGGCTGTGTGTGTAGAGGGGGCTGTGTGTGTGTGTGTAAGAGGGGGCTGTGTGTGTAGGGGGCTGTGTGTGGGGGGCTGTGTGTGAGGGGGCTGTGTGTGTAGGGGGCTGTGTGTGTAAGGGAGGCTGTGTGTGTGTAGGGGGTTGTGTGTGTAGAGGGGCTGTGTGTGTGGGGCTGTGTGTGTGAGGGGGCTGTGTGTGTGTAGGGGGCTGTGTGTGTAGGGGGGCTGTGTGTGTGGGGGCTGTGTGTGTGTGTAAGGGGGCTGTGTGTGTAAGTGGGGGCTGTGTGTGTAGGGGGTTGTGTGTGTAAGGGGGTTGTGTGTGTGGGGTTGTGTGTGAGGGGGGCTGTGTGTGTGAGGGGGGCTGTGTGTGTAAGGGGGGGCTGTGTGTGTGAGGGTGGGCTGTGTGTGTAAGGGGGGGCTGTGTATGTAAGGGAGGGCTATGTGTGTAAGGGGGGCTGTATATTTGTGTGTGGTGCAGTGTGTAGGGGGTTATAGTTTGTGTGAGGGGATAGGGGGCAGATTAAAGATAAAAAAAATTTATTATTAAATAACTAAATAAATAAATATAGATAATGTCCCCCCTCCCTTCTTACTTTTGCCGAGGGAGGGGGAGACACTGCTTTCTCTTCCATTCCCTGGTGGTTCTAGTGGGGGAGTGAACTCTAACCTGCAGCTCCGTGCTCGCGAGAGGAGAACCCGGCGGAGCTGCAGGTAATAGCTTCCCCGGGTTCTCTCTCTCACTGTGTGGGCCGGGGAGGGAGATCATTGATCTCCCCTCCGGTCCGTGATGGCAAACAGCAGGGCTGGTGCTTGGATAGCACCAGCCCTGCATGGGCCCTGCATGGGCCGGCAGGGGAGAGCCTCGGGCAGCTATATTTTCTCGGGGGGGGGGGGCGGCAATTGCCCCGTTGCCCCCCCCTGGATCCGCCAATGCATGCAATGGCAGTGCATGCGCATTAGACCTTCCCATAGGAAAGCATTATTATGGGGATTCCGGCGACGATCTATGTCCTCATGCAGAGCGTAGGGACATCGAACATCATTTAAAGCAATTTTTGTGCTCTAAGAACACGGAAGCACCATCTAGCGGCTGTCTGAGAGACAACAACTAGAGGTTGGATTAGAAAAGAAAAAAACAGTACAATCCGTGGCTTTAAGAAAAAGCAGCTAGAACACACTTAATGGGAATAATCACAAAGTCCCACAACAAGAAGGGAATAAAAACAACAAAATAGTGTGCAGCGCAAAAACGTAATACCACAAATAAGATGCAATGCATGCACAGTGGAGGTGTGTATACCCAATAGAAGACACACAAATGTACCCTAAATGTTGACAGGATCAGATGGTAGCCAAAAGTCAAATACTGGAAAGTTCAATAATACATCCCATTCCTGAGAGCCTGTTTCGGGTAATAACGTTTGTAGAACATGGTCCAAAGGGTATTCCTCAGTATGAAGCTTGTTCCTCAAAGTAAGTGATGCAGAACAGACACACAAATTAAAAGACAAGTATTCACATTTATTTATAAAAAATATAAAAATCTTACATAAAAGTTGTAGTAATGCCATTCACAGGTAAAAACCATAAGCACAACGCGTTTCGACAAACTCACTCGTCTTCCTCAGGTGCAATAGTTAGCTTCAAACACATTTAAATAAAAAGATTGGTGCAGGAAATGGGTACTTCCAACCCACCCCCTTCGCCTAACAGCCAATCGGCGATGAAATCTTTCATCCATCTTTGGTTCTATAGCAGCGGCCATTTTCTTCCGGTTTCGGAGCTTCATGCTTTACTTCCGGGTTCCATGCGTTCTACAAGCAGCCAATCGTTATGTTCGTGCGTTCCAGAGATAACGCATACTGTCCCAAAGTATTAATACTGTGAGGATCACAACTTATAGTCCATTAATGTCCATAACGGAATCCATCCATAAATAAAGACAAACATATAATAATTATTAGAGAAAACATATGTATAAAATAGAGGATAATATATAAAAGACCTATACAATATTTATATTAAAAAACCCTTGAATCAAATATAGTTATACATATCAAAATCAATGTTTAACCCATGAGGAGAAAGGGTTTCCAAATCGAAGATCCATCTCATTTCCATCTTGTTGAGGATCCTCAAATGGTCACCCCCTCTCCAGGGTTTTAAAACTTTCTGAATCCCCATAAAATGCAGGGCTTTAGTGTCTCCATTATGATTTTGGTGAATATGTGAAGATACAAAATGGGTTAATACCCCATTCTGTATATTTCTTAAATGTTCGCTAATTCTGATCTTCAATGGTCAGATAGTCTGTCCCACATATTGCAAGCCACATATGCACGTTAATAAATAAATAATATTATTAGAACTACAAGTTATAAATTCTTTAACATTATATTTTTTTTTTTGTGTTAGACTGAAATTTTTCTGTTTTTCTATTCAAACTTCTACTAGTCTTACAAGCCTTACAATTTCCACAATTATAAAAACCCTTTAAGGCATTCCCATGTACATCCTTATTTGACCCTACTTAGGTATACAACTATGAGTTAAAATATTTTTAAAATTATTAGCACCCCTGTATACTACCCGTGGTTTATCTCCTATAAAGGAATGCAGATCCTCATTTTGTTTTAAAATGTGCCAATGTTTTTTTTAAGATTTTATGAAAGGAATAGCTCTGGGAATTAAAATCACAAATAAAAGAAACTTGTTCTTCACGTATATTATTATCTCTCTTTCTATAAGTTAAAAGTTCTTCTCTAGGTTTAGTGCATACTGCTTTAAATTGTTGTTCTATGGCATCTTTCGTGTATCCTTTTTGATAAAATTGTTTTTTTAAAACTTCAGATTGATCTAAAAAAGTGTCTTCCTCCATGCAATTCCTTTTAAGCCTTATAAATTGACCCTTGGGGACAAAAATGATACAAGAAAGATGCCATAGAACAACAATTTAAAGCAGTAAGCACTAAACCTAGAGAAGAACTTTTAACTTATAAAAAGAGAGATAATAATATATGGGAAGAACAAGTTTCTTTTATTTGTGATTTTAATTCCCAGAGCTATTTCTTTCATAAAATCTTAAAAAAACATTGGCACATTTTAAAACAAAATGAGGATCTGCATAACTTTTTAGGAGATAAACCACAGGTAGTATACAGGGGTGCTAATAATTTTAAAAATATTTTAACCCATAGTTGTATACCTAAGAATGTAGGGTCAAATAAGGATGTACATGAGAATGCCTTAAAATGTTTTTATAATTGTGGAAATTGTAAGGCTTGTAAGACTAGTAGAGGTTTGACTAGAAAAACAGAAAAATTTCAGTCTAACACAACAAAAAAAGAATATAATGTTAAAGAATTTATAATTTGTAGTTCTAATAATATTATTTATTTATTAACCCCTTAAGGACTGGACTGTTTTTGCGATGTTGTACATTTGCGACCAGGCATATTTTTACACTTTTGTGGTGTTTGTGTTTGGCTGGAATTTTCTGCTCTCTCATTTACTGTTCCCATACAAATTATATATTGTTTTTTTCAGGACAAAAGGGGCTTTCTTTATATACCATTATTTATATAATCTCATGTATTTTAATTTAAAAAAAATAAAAAAATATGATGAAAAATTGAAAAAAATACATGTTTTTTGACTTTTACTTGAAAAATCTTTTACTCATCTACAAAAGCAAATTAAAAAAACTGCTAAATAGATTCAAAATTTTGTCCTGAGTTTAAAAATACCCCGTGTTTACATGCTTTTTTGCTTTTTTTTTGCATGTTATAGAGCTATAGGTACAAGTAGAATATTGCGGTTTCAAAACATAAATTTTTTAAATTTATCACTAGTGACATTGTAACACTATTATCTGTCATAAATCTCTGAATAACACCCCACATGTACATATTTTTTTTAAAGTAAACAACCCAGGGTATTCAATATGGGGTATGTCCAGTCTTTTTTTAGTAGCCACTTAGTCGAAAACACTGGCCAAAGTAAGCATTCATATTTGTTTGTGTGTGAAAAAGTAAAAAAACTAAATTGAACGCTAATTTTGGCCAGTGTTTGTGACCAAGTGGTTACTAAAAAAGACTGGACATACCCCATTTGCAATACCTTGGGTTGTCTCCTTTTGCAAATGGTATGCCATCATGGGGGTAATTCTCATTCCTGGGCTACCATACGCTCTCAAAGGCAACTTAACCAACCTGGCCATTTTCAATGTAAAAATATTTGACCCATATATTTGACCCTGTAACTTTCAAAAATACTATAAAACCTGTACATGGGGGTACTGTTTTACTCGGGAGACATCGCTGAACACAAATATTAGTGTTTAAAAACTGGAAAACGTATCACAACAATTATATCATCAGTAAAAGTGCTGTTTGTGTGTGAAAAATGCAAACAAAAGTCACTTTCACTGACAATATCATCGCTGTGATATGTTTTACTGTTTTGAATCACTAATATTTGTGTTCAGCGAAGTTTCCCGAGTAAAACAGTACCCCCCATGTACAGGTTTTAGGGTGTCGTAGAACGTTACAGGGTAAAATACAGTGCTAGCAAATTCAATTCTCTGGAATTTCGGCCTGGGTTGGCAGGCAGGTCCCTCAAATTGCAATCAATAAAACTACTGAATTATGTAAAAATATTACATAAATATGCACGTAGAATTTAAATATATATGCATATTTATATAGTTTAAGTCTACGTGTATATTTATATAATTATTTATGTAATTTTGTATATGGACATATGTATATTTCTTATTATTTTTATTTATTTATATATACATATATATATATACAAATTCATTCTAAGTGTATTTTGATATAAATATATATATATATTAATTTTAAAATACAGTTAGAATAAAATTTCATATAGATATATAATTTTTTTTAAATTTTTATTATTATTTTAAAAAATTATTTAATTTAAATTACTTATTATTTATATTTTATAATAATATATATATACAATATATATAGTTATTATATATTATATATATACGTGTGTAATTTAATTATAAGTGTATTTTTATATTAATATAAGTACATATTAATATAAAAATACACTTAGTATGACATTATATATATATGATATATAGACATATATTATATACATATAATATATGTCTATATATCATATATACACATATATAATTATTTTTATTTTTTTTATTAACACTAACTTTAATTTTTTTTTTGATTTTACACATGCAGGGAGACTGCCTGTCAGCACAGACAGTCCCCCTGCAGGCAGCACTATGGACACCTATTGTGACCATGTGATCGCTGTGTTAAGCGATCACATGGCCACAGGGGTCCTAAATCAGTGTGGGGAGACTGTCTGGGCTGCAGGCAGTCTCCCCACAACCGGAGCCACGCTGATCGCCGCCGGGGGAACGACGGCGATCAGGTAAGTAACGGAAACCGTTAGGACGGTTCAGGACCGTCATCGGTCCTCAAGGCAAAAATGCCGATGACGGTCCTGAACCGCCCTGGGTCGCTAAGGGGTTAAAGTGCATATGTGGCTTGCAATATGTGGGACAGACTATCCGACCATTGAAGATTAGAATTAGCGAACATTTAAGAAATATACAGAATGGGGTATTAACCCATTTTGTATCTTCACATATTCACCAAAATCATAATGGAGACACTAAAACCCTGCATTTTATGGGGATTCGGAAAGTTTTAAAACCCTGGAGAGGGGGTGACCATTTGAGGATCCTCAACAAGACAGAAATGAGATGGATCTTCGATTTGGAAACCCTCTCTCCTCATGGGTTAAACATTGATTTTGATATGTATAACTATATTTGATTCAAGGGTTTTTTAATATAAATATTGTATAGGTCTTTTATATATTATCCTCTATTTTATACATATGTTTTCTCTAATAATTATTATATGTTTGTCTTTATTTATGGATGGATTCTGTTATGGACATTAATGCACTATAAGTTGTGATCCTCACAGTATTAATACTTTGGGACAGTATGCGTTATCTCTGGAACGCACGAACATAACGATTGGCTGCTTGTAGAACGCATGGAACCCGGAAGTAAAGCATGAAGCTCCGAAACCGGAAGAAAATGGCCGCGGCTATAGGACCAAAGAAGGATGAAAGATTCCATCGCCGATTGGCTGTTAGGCGAAGGGGGCGGGTTGGAAGTACCCGTTTCCCGCGCCAATCTTTTTATTTAAATGTGTTTTGAAGCTTGTTGTTAACTATTGCACCCGAGGAAGACGAGTGAGTTCATCGAAACGCGTTGTGCTTATAGTTTTTACCTGTGACCGGATTACTACAACTTTTATGTAAGATTTTTATATTTTTTATAAATAAATGTGAATACTTGTCTTTTAATTTGTGTGCCTGTTCTGCATCACTTACTTTGAGGAACAAGCTTCATACTGAGGAATACCCTTTGCACCATTTTCTACAAACGTTATTACCCGAGACAGGCTCTCAGGAATGGGATGTATTATTGAACTTTCCAGTATTTGATCTTTGGCTACCATCTGATCCTGTCAACATTTAGGGTACATTTGTGTGTCTTTTATTGGGTATATACACCTCCACTGTGCCTGCATTGATCTTATTTGTGGTATTACGTATTTGCGCTGCACTCTATTTTTTTTTTTTCAGAGGTTGGATTAGGCCTGTAATCAGAACACTGCAGTTTCTCCAAAACCGCAGTATTTTGACTAACAGGGCTAAGGGGTGAGGGGCAAGGCACCCAGACCATTCTAATGGGCAAAAGTGGCATGGGTGCCTACAGTGTCCCTTTAATCACTGGTTTGTGGCTCTGCACAATTGCTGATTGAGTAGTTTGTTACAATTACAGTTTATTCTCAAATAATTTGTATTGCTATATACATATCAAAACAATACAACCACAGTTTCTGCCATATACTGAAGCTGTACTCTCTGATTAACTATCAATAAACTATCAAAAAATGTATTTTAGTTCAGTTAACACACTATAACTTTTACTGTTTAGTAAACAGACCGTAGAGATGAAGAGTTGGATTGGAAACAGGGAGCTGTCTGTACTGAGGTGCGGTTTCAGAAAATTAACCTAGCAATTATGTTTTACGTTTAGTGAAAGCCAACTAGCGAGGAGATGCAGTTGTCAAGATGAGATATGAACGGACTTAGAAATAAAATTAATAACGTGCACTGTAAATAAAAAAAATAGACTCTAAAATGTTTCATGGCATGTTAAACATAAACAAGTATTCATTCATTTGCATGATGCTGAGAAATGTGTGTCTCAAGTCATAAAAGATGAAAAGATATATTGTTGATGAAGCACATATTTAGACTCTGCTAAATAATTTGCGTCCCCATTAAATATTTATCAGTTTACCTGTTAAACGCTCTTAGCATTTAAATGTAAAAAAGTCTAAAAAGTTAGTTTAAGCATTGGACAGTGCAGTCTGTAAAAATAGCCTCTGAGTTAAAATTAACCCAGAAGGATTTATTACAGGGTCCAGAACTACTATTTATGATATGCTATGGTTAAGGGCTTTGATCCAACTTTAGGAATCATATTTGTAAAGTGACCATGTTTGTACAGTGTCACACTCCTTTAAAGTAAATTATTAATAAGAAAATATTTTTGTGCATTGAAAAACATTTCTCCGTATACATCTATCACATAATAAAGTGCCCATTGTAAAGCAGTGTATTCACACAAAATACTATTTATCTTGCAGCTTCCAATAGGTGATTATTAAAATTTTACCTCGAAAGAGAAGAGTGTTATTTTCTGGCATAATATTGACTCCGACCTCGCCTTCACCCCTCATGTCCAGTCAATTGCCAAATCCTGCTGCTTCCATCTCAAAAATATAGCATGCATCCGCCCTATTTAATGCCTCATGCCTAAGTTGCTTGTCCATGCCACTGCCCTCTCTCACCTTGTCTACTGTAATCCACTTCTCAGTGGTCTTACATGTTCCCAACCTGCCCTATTAGCAGGGCCGGCGCTACCTGTAAGGCGACCTAGGCAGCCGCCTAGGGCGCACCTTAGCAGGGGGCGCCGGATCCCTGCGCCCTGCGGCTCCTCATGCTGCGCGGCCTGAGCGCTTTTACAAGCCTCAGGCGGCGCAGCACTGCTGTGGAGGGCGGCCGGATTTGAGTGACCGGAAGGAGGGAAGCGCAGAGTGATCCCTCCCGCCGGTCTCTCAATGTAGCGTGGTCGGGTGGCGCGGAACGCAGGACAGGAACCTCCGTTTCCTGTACCCGGCCGCCGGCGGACTGACAGGAAGTGCTCACTGAGTGAGCACTTCCTGTCAGTCCGCCGGCGGCCGGGTACAGGAAACAGAGGTTCCTGCCCCGCGTTCCGCGCCGCCCGGCCACGCTACATACGCGGGAGGGAAGAGGGAAGAGGAGGTAAGGACCACCAGGGGGAGAGGGGGGAGGTAAGGACCACAGGGGAGGGGAGAGTAAGCAGACCACAGAAAGGAGGAGGAGAGTAACGACCACAGAGAAGGAGGGAGGCAGGACCACAGGGGGAGGGGAGGGGTAGGCAAAGGACCACAGGGAGGGGTAGTAAGGACCACCAGGGAAGAGGTATGGACCACAAGGAAGGGAGGGTGGGGGATTTGGTAGGACCACAGGGGAGGGAGGTAAGGACCAACAGGGGAGGGCAAGGACCACGGGGAGGTAGGGGTTCAGGGGAAGTGGGACCACCAGGAGGAGGGAGTAGGACCACTGGGGAAGGGGGGAGTAAGAACCACTGGGGAGGGGGGGGTGGGGAGTAAGGACCACTGAGGGAAGGGAGGAAAGGACCACTGAGGGAGGAGGGGGGAGGTCCACTAAGGGGTTTGGGAGAGGGAGGACCACCAAAGGGGGGTAAGTAGGGAGGACCACTAAGGAGAGGGGAGGAGGGTAAGGACCACTAAGGGGGGGGGAGAAAGAGGATTATGACCACTGAGGGGAGGAGATTACCACTAAGGGGGTGGGGGGAGGAGGGGAATGTCTACTAAGGGGTTTGGGAGAGGGAGGACCACTAAGGGGAGGGATGGAGGACCACTAAGGGGGAGTGAGAAGACCACCAAGGGGGGACTACAGGGGGCCAAGGGAGAGCACTAAGGGACAGGAGGGAAGGGGAAATCAATAATTGACAGGAGGGTGAGCACTATGCAAAAAATAAAAAAATAAAGAGCTGCTCCCCTCTCAGTCCCTATCCTACCCCACAAACCCTCTCTTTTACACTACACACATACACAATGCATCCCCCCACACACACACAGAAACATACAATGCATTCCTACTCACACACAGACACACCCGAAACACACAATGCATCCCTTAAGTTCACACAAACTCATTCTCTTACACACAGAAACAAAATGCATCTCTAACACAATGCACCCCTTACAGACACACACTGCATTCAATTAAATACACATAAACACACCTTGCACGCCTTACACACACACACACCCAGAAACATACAATGCATTCCTTACACGCAAACACACACTGCATCCCCTATAAACACACTACATCCCTTACAGAAATTGGTATCCCTATACACTACATTCTATAAGAACACACACGTGGTGCATCCTCTACAATAACACATTGTCAGGATAGTGACAGGGATCCAATACGCAGAGTGCGGACAGGAGGAGGTACGTATACCGGACCTTAGAATGGCCGGACTAACGTATGGACAAAACAAGAATAGTCAAAAGGTAAGCCGAGGTCGAGGGAGCCGGAGGACAGGTAAGCAAGGAACAAGCCGGGTCAAAGGAGAGGAGAGAGCAACAGGACAAAGGTACAAGCAAGGTCAAAACCGAAAACACTAAGAGAGAGAACGCGCTGAGTGACTAGCAAGCTAGAACCACGACAGGGCAATGAGCAGTAGTAAAAGTTCCCTTAAATACCCTGTCACCTTAATTGAGACCACGCCCCCAAAAGGTCCGGAGTTGCGGTTCCCGGCACTTCACGTTAATGATGACGTCATGACGTCGACGCTAGCCGTCGCGTCATAAAAGGGGGAGGAGCTAGCACGGCCGGCGCGAAAACGGCAGGAAAATGCCGAAATGCTAGGGGAAGGGAGCCCCTATGAAGAGAGGCTGTCCTCCTCGGAGGCAACCTTAACAGGTAACCTGACAGTACCCCCCCTTTTAGAAACGCCCACCGGGCGGATGGGACCGGGCTTAGAAGGGAACCGAACGTGGAAGGCTCGAAGAAGACGAGGAGCATGCACGTCTACACAAGGAACCCAAGATCTCTCTTCTGGACCATAACCCTTCCAGTCTATGAGGTATTGTAACTTCCCCCTGGAAATACGAGAATCAAGAATGGACCTAACAATATATTCTTCCTGACCATCAACTTGAACCGAAGATGGAGGAGCAGAGTGGGAAGAAAACCTGTTACAAACAAGAGGTTTCAATAAAGACACATGAAAAGAGTTAGGGATACGTAGAGTAGGAGGCAGGTCTAGCAAATAAGAAACCGGGTTGATCCTCCTCAACACCCTGTAAGGACCTATGTAACGAGGAGCAAACTTCAAGGAAGGGACTTTCAAGCGAATGTGTCTGGTACTCAACCAGACCCTATCACCCGGAGAAAAAACAGGAGCGGGCCGTCTACGCCTATCAGCATGCATCTTAAACACCGCGGAACTACGCGTAAGAATTTGTCGAGTCTGATCCCACAACTTTCTCAGGTTGGCTATATGAACATCAACCGACGGTAAACCCTGGGAAGGAGACACCGACGGAAGAATAGTAGGGTTAAAGCCATAGTTCAAGAAAAAGGGGCTATTACGAGTGGAACCACAAACAAGGTTGTTGTGAGCAAACTCCGCCCAAGGAATCAGACCGACCCAATCGTCCTGGTGTTCAGAAACAAAACAACGTAGATATTGCTCAATTTTCTGGTTAGTGCGTTCGGCTGCTCCGTTAGATTGAGGATGATAGGCCGAAGAAAAATTCAGCTTGATGCCCAACTGGGAACAGAAGGATCTCCAAAAACGGGAAATAAACTGGGACCCCCTGTCAGACACAATCTCATTGGGAATACCATGTAAACGAAAAATCTCCTTAGCAAATATCACGGCCAGTTCGGGTGAGGAAGGAAGTTTAGGCAAGGGGACGAAATGAGCCATTTTGGTAAACCTGTCAAGAACCGTGAGGATAACAGTGTGTCTATTGGAAACCGGCAAATCAACAATAAAATCCATAGCCAAACTAGCCCAAGGTTTGTTGGGAACGACTAAGGGCTGCAATAGGCCACAAGGAAGGGCCCGTGGTAGTTTATTCCTAACACAGATATCGCAGGCCTTGACAAAGTCTTCCACATCCCTCCGTAAACTAGGCCACCAGAAGTCTTTGGAAATCAGGCAGCAAGGTTTGTGGATGCCGGGGTGACCGGCAAACTTGCTATCGTGAAAACATCGAATAATGTCCAATTGGAATTTGGGAGACACGAAGAAGCGGCCCTCAGGAGTACGCTCGGGAGCAAGAGATTGTTCGTTCATTATATCTACGAGCAATGGAGAGTGTATTTTGACATTGGTGTTGGCGATAATGTTGTGTTCAGGAACAATAGGAGACAATGTGTCTTCTGTAATGGTGATAGGTTCGTGCTGACGAGACAATGCGTCTGCTTTGGTGTTTTTAGAACCAGGCCTGTAAGTAAGTATGTAATTGAAATGTGTAAGGAACATAGACCAACGTGCTTGCCTGGCAGATAATCTTTTGGCCTCCCCAATGTAAGATACATTTTTGTGATCAGTCAAGATAGTAACCGGGAGAACAGTGCCCTCTAACAAATGTCTCCATTCCTTTAATGCCATAATAATAGCTAAGAGTTCTCTGTCACCAATATCATATCTCCTTTCTGTGTGTGATAATTTCTTGGAAAAAAAACCGCAAGGGTGTAACGGCTTATCCAAACTTCGTCTTTGGGACAATACTGCGCCTATCCCTGTTTCAGACGCATCAACTTCAAGCAAAAAGGGCAGAGAGGTATCAGGATGAACTAATACAGGTGCTGAAGCAAAAGTCTGTTTGAGCGTTTCGAAAGCAGATAAAGCCTCAGTAGACCACGTTTTGGTATCGACTCCTTGTTTAGTCATATTAGTGATAGGAGCGATAACAGAGGAGTACCCTTTAATGAAACGTCTGTAATAATTAGAAAATCCAATAAATCTTTGTATGGCTTTGAGTCCCTTGGGTAAAGGCCAATCTAAAATCGATTTTAGTTTGATCGGGTCCATCATAAACCCGTCCTTGGAAATTACGTAGCCTAAGAAAGTTACCTGAGACTGATCAAAGCTACATTTCTCCAATTTACAATACAATCCATGTTGTAAAAGTTTCTGTAATACCTTTCTGACTTGTCTGTGATGTGAGTCAATGTCCCTAGAATGTATTAGTATATCATCCAAATATACAATCACACATTCGTGTTGAAATTCTCTAAGGACCTCATTAATCAAGTCTTGGAAGACGGCCGGGGCATTGCATAGCCCAAACGGCATTACGGTATACTCATAATGTCCGTAACGGGTATTGAATGCTGTCATCCATTCATCTCCTTGTTTAATTCTCACCAAGTTATATGCTCCTCTCAAGTCAAGTTTGGTAAAAATACTGGAGCCCTTTAGTCTGTCAAAGAGTTCAGTAATCAAAGGAATGGGGTAAGCATTCCTGATGGTAATTTTGTTCAATCCCCGATAGTCTATGCAAGGACGTAAGGTACCGTCTTTCTTTTCTACAAAAAAGAAACCCGCCCCCGCCGGAGATGAAGACTTTCTAATAAATCCTTTGTCTAGATTTTCCTTGATGTATTCCTCTAAAACTAAGTTTTCTTTGGTAGACAGAGGATACACCGTACCCCTAGGAGGCATAGTACCAGGCAAAAGTTTAATAGTACAGTCATAAGACCGGTGGGGAGGTAAAGTATCCGCCTTACTCTTGTCAAATACAGACTTGAGATCTAGATACTGAGATGGTATCTGAACGTCTGTGGATTGGGAAGAGTTGGTATAAGAGTTTACTGGGCAAACAGAAGTGACTCTCTGCAGACATTTCTCTCTACAACCAGTTCCCCAAGAAACGATTTCTCCACCTTCCCAGTCAATCTGAGGGTTGTGTCTCTTGAGCCAAGAATATCCTAGCACCACTGGGACAGCCGGGGAGGATATTAACAGGAGGGATATCATCTCCTCGTGGAGGATACCAATAGTAAGTTTAACGGGTTTAGTCTCATGGAATATTACTGGTTCAGATAAAGGTCTACCATCTATGGCCTCAACGGCCAAGGGTGTATCTCTCAGTTGGAATGGGAGACAATGCTTATTAGCGAAAGTTTGGTCTATAAAGCTTTCTGCTGCTCCAGAGTCTAACAACGCCATCGTAGATATAGTACCACTTTTCCAAGCTAGAGAGACAGGAATCAGAAGCCTATGGTCTTTATCATTATACATAGAGGACAGTATAGAAACACCCAAGGCCCGTCCTCTAGGGGAACTTAGGTGCGAGCGTTTCCCGGGCGATTAGGGCAATTAAGACGTAGGTGACCTCTCCGCCCGCAGTATAAACAGAGACCCTCCCTTCTTCTGTACTGTCTCTCGGCCTCAGATAAGCGAGTATTACCTATTTGCATAGGTTCTGGTGGAGTAGGATTGTAGGAGTCAGGGTTCTGAAAGGAGGGAGCGAGTCTTACAGGAGGTCTACTAACTCTTTCCCGAGTATTCTGCCTCTGTCTCATGCGTTCATCTATTCTGGAAATGAAAGACACTAAATCTTCTAAATTTTCTGGAAGTTCTCTTGTGGCAATCTCATCTAGAATCTCATCAGACAACCCATTCAAGAATACATCCATAAAAGCTTGTTCGTTCCATTTCACCTCTGCTGCCAGTGATCTAAACTCTAATGCATATTCTACAAGGGTTCTATTCAGTTGTTTAAGGCGTAACAGAGATCTGGCAGCATTAATCTTCCTTCCTGGGGGGTCAAAAGTCCTTCTGAATGCTGTGACAAAAGCAGTATAGTTGTAGACTAAAGGATTATCATTCTCCCAAAGGGGATTGGCCCATCTAAGTGCTTTGTCTATTAGCAGTGTTATAATGAAGCCTACTTTAGCCCTGTCAGTAGGATAAGCCCGGGGTTGAAGTTCGAAATGTATGCTTATCTGGTTTAAAAAACCTCGACAAGCATCAGGCGAACCCCCATAACGTAACGGGGAAGTGACATGGGAAGATGCGCCTACAGTGGCTACTTCCAAACCAGTACTTAGCGGGTGGCTAGCTGTAGAACGTACTTCTTCTGACTGGGTACTGGGACGTGCTAGCAAAGTTTGTAACGCTAGAGCCATTTGGTCCATTCTATGGTCCATGGCCTCAAATCTGGGGTCAGGAGGACTAGCACCTGCAGGATCCATTTGGCCCTGTCGTAATGTCAGGATAGTGACAGGGATCCAATACGCAGAGTGCGGACAGGAGGAGGTACGTATACCGGACCTTAGAATGGCCGGACCGCATTGAAAGTCATGTTTCAGTGTTTGCAGATGACACCAAACTTTGTAAAACAATACAATGTGAGCAAGATATTACTTTGCTGCAGAGGGACTTAGATAGATTGGGGGACTGGGCACTCAAATGGCAGATGAAATTTAATGTTGAAAAATGCAAAGTTATGCACTTCGGCGTAAAGAATACACAAGCAACGTATACCCTTAATGGAAGCGAATTAGGGATAACAACACATGAAAAGGACTTGGGAATTGTTATAGACAACAAACTATGCAACAATGTGCAATGTCAATCAGCAGTGGCCAAGGCCAGTAAGGTATTGTCATGCATGAAAAAGGGCATTCATTCTCGGGACAAGAATATAATTTTGCCTCTTTATAAATCACTGGTAAGACCCCATATTGAATATGCTGTGCAATTTTGGGCACCTGTTCTAAAGAAGGATATTATGGCACTAGAAAAAGTGCAGAGGCGGGCTACAAAATTTATAAAAGGAATGGAACATATAGGCTATGAAGAAAGGTTAACAAATTTAAACCTATTTAGTTTAGAAAAACGTCGCCTGAGAGGGGATATGATAACATTATACAAATATATTCGTGGCCAATACAAACCATTGTGTGGAAATCTATTCACAAACCGGACTTTACATAGGACACGAGGCCATGCGTTTAGACTGGAAGAAAGAAGATTTCGTCTAAGGCAAAGGAAAGGTTTTTTTACTGTAAGAACAATCAGGATGTGGAATTCTCTGCCTGAGGAAGTGGTTTTATCAGAGTCCATACAGATGTTCAAACGGCTACTAGATGCATACTTGCAAGAACAGAATATTCAAGGATATAATCTTTCAATGTAGGGTAATAACTGCTTGATCCAAGGATAAATCTGACTGCCATTCTGGGGTCAAGAAGGAATTTTTTTCCTAGCTTGTTGCAAAATTGTGCTTCAAACTGGGTTTTTTTTTTTGCCTTCTTTTGGATCAACAGCAAAAAACAAATGTGAGGTAGGCTGAACTTGATGGACGTAAGTCTCTTTTCAGCTATGTAACTATGTAACTATGTAACTATGTAACTATGTATGGACAAAACAAGAATAGTCAAAAGGTAAGCCGAGGTCGAGGGAGCCGGAGGACAGGTAAGCGAGGAACAAGCCAGGTCAAAGGAGAGGAGAGAGCAACAGGACAAAGGTACAAGCAAGGTCAAAACCGAAAACACTAAGAGAGAGAACGCGCTGAGTGACTAGCAAGCTAGAACCACGACAGGGCAATGAACAGTAGTAAAAGTTCCCTTAAATACCCTGTCACCTTAATTGAGACCACGCCCCCAAAAGGTCCAGAGTTGCGGTTCCCGGCACTTCACGTTAATGATGACGTCATGACGTCGACGCTAGCCGTCGCGTCATAAAAGGGGGAGGAGCTAGCGCGGCCGGCGCGAAAACGGCAGGAAAATGCCGAAATGCTAGGGGAAGGGAGCCCCTATGAAGAGAGGCTGTCCTCCTCGGAGGCAACCTTAACAGGTAACCTGACACACATAAAACATCCCCTACACACATACACTCCACTTCCTGTGAGAGAACTCATGGGTGGGCAATGTAGGTGGATTTATGGGTAGGCATTGTAGGCATACTCACGGTCAAGCCCTGGGGGCCCAGACCTTGAGCTGTGTAAGGGGCCCTAAAAAATGGAGCTGCTTCCTGTTCGTTAATTGTTGTGAGCACTGTTAAAAACAGTCTCCAGAGAGCCTCTTCTACACCAGACCTGTGGAGCCAGACAGAGCCCATCATCAGCCTCTTGTCCTCATCTGGTGGTAAGTAGGCAATCTAATATATTATTAGTGGCACTAATCTCTAATTTACCTCACATTAAATGGATACTATAGTCACCAGAAGCACTACAGCATAATGTAGTGGTTCTGGTGTCTATAGCCTGTGCCTGTAGGCTTTTTAATGTAAACACACTGTCTTTTCCGATAAAAGACACTTTGTGAAGACTGGCGTTGGTCCATATGGCAGAGCATATGGGCGGGGCATTGTGATGTCACATGGCGGGCAGGACATATGGGGGGGGGGCGGCAAAAAATGTTTTGCCTAGGGCGGCAAAAATCCTTGCACCGGCCCTGCCTATTAGTCTAAAATGAATGCGGCGGCGAGGCTCATTTTCCTGTCAGCCCCCACCTCCCACGTCTGCCCCCTCTGTCAGTCCCTACATTGGCCTTCCATTAGACATAGGGCTTAATTTAGGATCCTGGTACCTGCCTACAACTCTGCACAATGCTGCTCCGACCTACCTATTCTCACTAATACACATATATGTCCTGTCTAAGCCCCTATGCTCTGCTGAAGACCTACGTCTAACCTTTGTACTCCTACCTCTGATGCTTGCCTTAAAGACTTCTCTAGGGCTGCACCGTTCCTATGGAACGCCCTTCTCCTCTCTGTTAGACTTTGACCCAGTCTCCACTCCTTCAAATCTTTAAAAACATACTTCTTCAGGAAAGAATATCACTGAAACTGTAAACAGCTTTCCCTCCCCGCACCCTGATTCCTCTCCTGTCATCAAAACAAAACACTAAGCCCTCAGTAAATACTATTCTAGCAACCTACTTTTCTACCCTATCCTTACCTTTTGTGTCACTATACCCCACTCCCTCTAGCATGTAAGCTCATTGAGCAGGGCCCTCAATCCCTCTGTTCCTGAGCGTCCAACTCGTATGGTTGCAAATACGTGTCTGTTAGTCCACCCATTGTACATCGCTGCGGAATTTGTTGGCGCTTTCTAAATAATAATAATATGTCGGACAAAAGTGATATAGTTACACAGTAATCTAGGTTGAAAACAAAGACTCAAGTCCTTCGAGTTCAACCTTTGAAGCACATGCTGTTGATCCATAAGAAGGCATTTGTATAGCGCTATGATATCCTCTCAGAAATGCATTTTTTATACAGAAAATAAACGCAATTTTTCTAGTCTTTGTTCATAACTAATGTTTTCCAATCCCTGGTAATTTTTGTAGCTCACCTCTGCACTTTTTCTAATTCTGCAATATCTTCCTTTAAAACCAGGGTCCATAACTGCACTGCATATTTAAGGAGGAACTTTACCATTGATTTATAAAGAGGCAAATTTATTTTCTGATCTTGTAAATCAATGCCCCCTTTTATACATGACAGTACCGTACCAACCTTTGTAACGGCATTGCATATTGTTGCCAAGTTTATTATCTATAATTGTTCCTAAGTACTTTTCATTTAATGTTATCCATAACTCAACTTCATGTAATATATGAGTTGCTTGTGGGTTTCTTATTCCAAAGTGCATGACTTTGCATTTATCTGTATTGAAACTCATCTGCCACTTGCCCTCCCAGTCCCCAATTTCACCAAATCCCTCTATAGAGAAGTTATATCAGGTTCAGACTGTATTTTATTACCTAGTTTTGTGTCCTTTGTCCCTTCTCCATTAGACTTTCACCCAATCTCCACTCCTTTAAAAAACACTTCTTCAGAAATTCAGGAAAGTATATAATTTATACTGTTAGCGGGTTTTCAACCCCCCCTCCCCCACCCACCCCCCGATGACTCCTTTCCTGCAACTGTCAAAAATAACCTACTAAGTTCTCAGTGATTACTTTTCTACAAACCTATTTCATTACCCCTATCTATACCCCTTGTGTCAATATACCCCACTAGCTCTAGCATGTAAGCTCATTTAGCAGGGCCCTCAACCAGTGGC
>OW240914.1:138261494-138273597 GCA_933207985.1 Pelobates cultripes | reverse complement strand
AGAAAGGAGGGGGAGAGGAAGAGAAAGGAGGGGGAGAGGAAGAGAAAGGAGGGGGAGAGAAAGAGAAAGGAGAGGGGGGGTGAGAAAGGAGAGGGGGGGCGAGAGAGAAATTAGGAGGGGGGAAGAGAAATTAGGAGGGAGGGAGAGATATTAGGAGGGAGGGAGAGATATTAGGAGGGGGGAAAGAGAAATTAGGGGGGGAGAGAAATAGAAATTAGGGGGGGAGAGAAATTGAAATTAGGAGGGGGGTAGAGAAATTAGGAGGGGGGAAGAGATATTACGAGGGGGGAAAGAGAAAGAGAAATTGGGAGGAGGAGAAGGAAATTGGAGCGGGAGGAGAGATTGACATTCATCACATACACACAATGCACCCCTTGCACACAGAAAAACACACAATGCATTACACACACAGACACACATACACAAGCAATGCAACCGTTACACACAATGCTTCCCTTACACACACAGAAACACACAATGCATTCATTACACACACTCAATGCACCCCTTACACACATTCAATGCATCCCATACATACACAGAAACACACCTTGCAGTCCTTACACATACAAACACAATTTCACACAATGCATTCCTTACACACATATCAGGACATCCCCTACACACTCCACCCCCCTGTGAACAAACTCATTGGTGGAACATGAAGGTGGACCCTGGGACCCAGACCTTGAGCTGTGTAAAGGACCCCAAAAAAATGGAGCTGCTTCCCGTTCTCCCAGAACATTGATTTTTGTGACCACAGTTACAAACCGCCTCCAGAGAGCCTGTTCTGCACCAGACCAGTGGAGCCAGACTGCAGCTAGAGCCCATCATCATCCTCATCTGGTTGTAAGTAGGCAATCTAGCATATTATTCGTGGCACTAAGCTCTAATTTACCTCACATTAAAGAAACACTATAGTCCCCAGAACCACTTCAGCTTAATGTAGTGGTTCTAGTGTCTATAGCCTGTCCCTGCAGGCCTTTTAATGTAAACACGGCGGCACTGCAGCACTGGCGCTAGTTAACATGGCAAATCATATGGGTGGGGCATTGTGATGTCACATGGGGGGGGGCGGCAAACTTTACTTTTGCCTAGGGCGGCAAAAATCCTTGCACCTGCCCTGGCTGGAGGGCAGTGTCCCATGGTAGTTAGGGTGCCGTGCGGCCAGTACAGCTCACACAAGCAAACAGCTGATAAACTGGCCGCACGGAGGAAATGTGTATGTGTGACTGTCTGCCTGTGACTGTATGTGACTGTCTGCCTGTAACTGAGTGTGTGACTGTCTGTAACTGAGTGTGTGACTGTCTGTAACTGAGTGTGTGACTGTCTGCCTGTAAATGTGTGTGTGGGGCTGCAGGGATTTTGTAGAAGGGGGTGGGGGTTTTGTATTGGGACAGGAGTCTTTACAAATTGTAAAAAAAAGAAGAAAAAAAAAAGAGAACCTTTAAAAATTTTTACAGGTTTTTTTGTTTTTTTTTGGCGGGGGGGAGGGGGGTTGCCAAGCACAGGATCCGTCCCGGGTGCCAAATGCTCTAGGTACGCCCCTGCCCTCAACCCCTCTGTTCCTGTTTGTTTGGTGTCAATTAGGGATTATTCTAGTTTACAGTGAACGAATAATCTAAATTTTATTAAAGACAGACAATATTTGCTTATCTTTCTTTACTGAAACTCCCAGCAGCAAAGAAATAGTTAATAAAGTTGTAAAAAATTCAACCAATCATAACACAACATAGAGCAATATAGTGCCACCAGACTCCTCCCACTTCCTCTTTCTTAGGTGATGCCGAACAGGATAGGAGAAATTAACTTGTAAACTTGAAACATTCTGCGGTTTAGTCCGTAGCAAGTCAACCATGTAAACGGGTAGATGGAGAGATTAATTCGAAGTTTTCACACTAGAAGAGAAGAAAAGAAACTTCGTGAAAGTATGGTCTCTTGAGGAAGAGAAAATTACAAATACGCATCCTGACTGATTTAAGCACAAATGGTACAATGTGGAACAGGAATGTTATGCTACCAGATCAATGTGAATTGTATGCCTACCAGACAACTGTAAGGAATGTAAAAGTTTGCCCTCGCTGTATAGTAGGTGTATGCGTGCAAAATCAATATGCAAGGTAGTGTACAATGCAGTAATCTCAGAGTGAGAACTTACCTGTAGGGTGGGTTCCAGAATGAACGAAGGGAGGGAAAATATTCGCCTCCTGTCTTTAATAAAATTTAGATTATTCGTTCACTGTAAACTAGAATAATCCCTAATTTTATGGCAAGACAGGAGGCTTCATATTTGCTGTTTTAAAGCACCTGCATGTGGTGTTGGTTTAAAATAAAAGGTGCGAAAAGTAGATTCTCTAGACCAATCTGCGGAGGCTAAAATATCCGCCAGTGAGCCGCCTGCGCGGAAAGCAGAGGATGCGGCCGCTCCCCTCACGGAGTGGGCTCCGAAGGAGCTATCAATCCTTGCCTGGGTAAGCAACCATCTCACCCAGCGTGCAATGGTGGGTGAGGAGACTGGTTTATGAGGTTTAACGTAAGAGACAAACAGAGGTCCGGTAGGGGAATGCAAAGAGATAGTGCTGTCAATGTAACAACGGGTGCACAAGGCCACACAGAGTGACGGCCTATCGGGAAAGTATGGATAAAAGACTGACGAAGAATTCGTCTTAGTGCGTCTAATGATGGTAAATCTGACACCGTCTGGGGCAAAGGTGACAGCGTGAAAGTCAAAAGCGTGAATGTCTGAAACTCTGCGGAAGGACACCAGACACATTAGCAAGGCCAATTTCGCAGAGAGTTGGCATAAGGTGGCCAGGAATCCAACAGTGTGAAAACCTGAGAGACATCCCAGAACGTAGAGTGTTTGGCAGAAGGTGGCCTCGTCAAACGAATGCCTCGTAAAAGTCTGCACACGGAAGGGTGTTTCCCAACCAAGAAATTGTCAATAGTGTCATGGGCCGCCGAAATGGCGGAACGAAAAATATTAATCGATCGGTAAGATTTACCCTGATCGAAGAGAGATGATAAGTAGTTTAAAATGGAAGAGAGAGGTGTTGAAACGGGATCGAGGTCCCTCTCCAGACACCAGCTAACCCAACTCCGCCAAGCGGAGAGGTAGGTCCGTCTGGTTCCTGGAGCCCACGATTCCCAGAGGAGTGTTTGAGCTGTGCGTGAAAGACCTGTGACATGCCAAGCTCCCCTGAAACTGTCCAAGCTACCAGCTGAAGATGGCCCTGTAGGGCGAGAGGATGGAAATCGCCCATTGGGTTCCTGAGGACTCGAAAGGATCGAGGAAGGAGGATGGGATAGTCCACTGATAGTTCCAAGAGGGTAGGGAACCAGGTTTGGGCCCTCCATAGAGGGGTGATTAATACTACCCTGACCTCCTGCTGTTTGACCCGGTGAAGGGCCCGCTGAATCATTGAGAAGGGAGGGAAAGCATAGGCTCCCTCCCGTGGCCAAGGTTGCAGAAAAGCGTCGACTGCCAGAGATAGAGGGTCTGGTAGCCAGCTGAAGAAATCGTCTGTCTGACGATTCAGGCGAGATGCAAAGAGGTCGTGTGTGAGAGGTCCCCGTAGGAGGTGGATGTGATGGAACAGGAGAGGGTCTAATTGCCAGTCGCTGGCATCCCTCCAATGACGCGAAAACCAGTCCGCGACTAAGTTGTCGTGCCCAGGGAGATACTCCGCTCGGATGGACAGATTTCGGTCCAGACAGAACTGGTACAGGTCCTTGGTGAGGTCGGACAGAAGTTTGGATTTGGATCCCCCGAGTTGGTTGACATACCGCACTGCGGAGACATTGTCCATCCGTAGTACCAGGGAGCAGTTGGACACGTCCTTGGCGAAGCTGCGGATCGCGAAGGATCCAGCAATGAGCTTGAGACAATTTATGTGGAGAGCCTGTTCCGATGGAGACCACAGACCTCCTGTGGAGGTTTGGGCACACGTAGCACCCCAACCCAAGAGGCTCGCATCGGATTCCAGAACAAAATCTGGTTGAGATCCGAAAATCGCTTTCCCATTCCAGGCTTCCATGTTGCGAAGCCACCAATGAAGTTCGATGATAACTTCGTCCGTCAGAGAAATTAATTGATCGTAAGAGGCTGAGCGATGCAAGTAGGTTGTTTTCAACCGCTGCATCGCTCTGTAGTGTAAAGGCCCGGGAAATATAGCTTGAATTGATGCGGATAGGAGACCCAGAATGTGTGCAAGGTCGCGGAGCCGAGGAAGTTGCGAAGAAAGCAACTTTTGGATTTCTTTCTTTATGTTTTTTATTTTGGGGTAAGGCAACTGCAAAGTTGCCTGGACTGAGTCTATTTGAAAGCCCAGAAACTGGACTACCTGAGATGGTTCCAGGTCTGATTTCTGGAAGTTTATGACAAAGCCAAGGTTTTGAAGGAGAGCAGAGGTCATGTGCGTATGTTTGCGAAGCAAATGTTGGTCTTGGGCCATGATCAAAATATCGTCCAGATATATGATAGAACGTATTCCCCGAGAGCGGAGTAGTGCCATGACCGGCTTCATTAACTTGGTGAAACACCAAGGGGCGGAGCAAAGCCCGAAAGGAAGGCAGGTGAACTGCCAAATTTCGCCCTGCCAGAGGAATTGAAGGAACGCACGGTGACTGGGTGCGATTGGGACCGTGAGGTAGGCATCCTTGAGGTCGAATCTGGAGAACCAGTCTCCCACGAAGAGAAGGTCCCTGAGAAGATGGATACCTTCCATCTTGAAATGGCGATATGTGATGAACTGATTCAGTTCCTTGAGGTTGATAATAGGACGGTGATCTCCCGTCTTTTTCCGTACCAGGAACATGTTGCTGATGAAAGTGTAAGGGGAAGGCGAGGGTTCGATCGCCCCTTTGTCTAATAGTTTGTACAACTCTGAGTCTAAGGTCAGTTTGTCTGTTTGTGACATCCCTAAGGGTGTTGGAGGGTGGCTCTGAATGGGGTGTGTGAGAAAATCTATTTTGAAACCCCTGACTGTGTGGAGGATCCAGTGATCCTGAGAGAGTAATTTCCACTGTTGGAAAAAAAGGGTTAATCGACCTGCAATTGACACATTTCTTAAATAAGTAAGGTCCATTACCTGAAGCAGTGCGTCCGCGCAGGGATGCAGAGCCACGTCCTCGAATAGAGCCTCTGGAACTGAAGAGCTGTCTGTGGTAGGGTCTTGTGGGTCCAGAGGACCAATAATCTGTGGGTCGGGGCCTATAGCCTGTAAAGGCTGCTCTACTGGTAGCTCGGCCCCTGAAGCGACCAGCTCTCCCGGAAAAACGATGGGTTTGGGAGCGGAAGACCCTGCGTAGTGAGGACTGGGCTTTATTAAGCGTTGTGAATACAGAGACATGCTTAGAGAGGTCTCGCATAAAGCTGTCACCAAATAGAAGACCATCTGCGTCTGGTCCCAATTCCTTAGAGCTTAGGTCTATTAATTTAGCGTCAATTTTATAAAGTGCCGCTTTTCGTCTTTCTATTGAAATTGCCACGTTTGCATTACCTAATAGGCAAAGAGCTCTCTGAGCCCATTCCCTGATAACGTGTGGATCGAATTCACCACTAGTGAGTGCCTCATCTGCCAGGATAAAAATCTGGATTATGGGACCTGAAATGTCCAAAAGCTTGTCTTGGGCTGCTTTTAACCCTTGCTCTATACCCTTACGAGGGTCTTTGCCAGATTTAGTCAAAAAGGTGACCAGCATGGGGTCAAATTCAGGGGTAGAGGCAACTTTGCCAGGAATTGTAGGTCTTGGGCATTCAGCCCTCAATTTATTTCTGAGTTCTTTTTCGAGGGGCTTGCGAAGCCACATCTTGCAGTAACTGGCAATGTGATCAGGAGGGGTCCATTCTGCAGACCGTGGGTGACGAATCACCCTTGGATCAAAAAGGGGAAGGCCTGAAGCATCCAGGAGGGTGTCTGAGGCAGGCTCTTTAGATGGGGGGGCACCCTTAGTATCCTGAGCATGAAAAGTTTCCTTAACAAACTCTGACGTTGAGGAATCCTAGGGCACATTCACCGTAGGATCCTCATCAGAGTAGGTGGTGTCATAATCGTTTAAGATATGACCAGCTAATCAGGAGGTAGAGCCCTCAAGAGGGTCTGTCGGATTCTGCATAACGAATGGTTGGGAATGTTTGAGAATTTTAGCAGGAGCTTTGCCTTTGCCCGCAGTAGCGCTATTCCCTTTCCAGGGTCTTTTGCGCGGGGCACTGTCTTGGTCTGAAAAATGGGAATCCTCGGAGTCAGAGGGCTGGTGTGTAGAGGGATTAACCTCTGTAGTAGATTGCTCATGGTAAGCTGCCAGAGCTTTGGGAATGGACTCCGCAATGGTGGCAAATAGCCAATCCCGAAGTTCTGCAGAAATGGCAGGGTCTTGGTGTTCCGACATAATGTTTTAAAGTTATGGGAATGACAATGGGCAGATCAATAACTACAGGTGAGTGTAGTTAAATATTGTAAAGCAGTGTTGACAAATGAAAAAATGAGGCAACTCAACTAGTATAATGGAGAGGTGGGGGTCACCCACACGAGGTAAGTATCAGTGGGGGTCACCCACAATTATTAGGCACAATCAAGAAAGGGGGTCACCCTTTAATAAATGGTGAACAGCAACAAAACGAATATATAGTATATATATTCAGGTAAGTAAGTCTAACGTGGTAGGGTTGCCCAACTATAGTAGGACCCTGTCACAAATAAATAAAGCGATACCTGCCACACTTTTTTTTTTTATTATAGACAGTAGTTATGGTGGAATTAAGCAAAAAGTAGTGGGGATCACCCACAAAATAAGCAGGGTGGGGTCAACCACACAAAGTTTTAGTGGCAGTAGTTGTGGTGGGGGTCACCCACAAATTGGTAGTAGTTGTGGTTGGGGTTACCCACAAATGAGACAAAAAAGGGTGGTGTCAGCCACACAACAATTTTAATAATAGAAATTACACAGTAACACAGAGGGGGTCACCCAATAATTTAGCAGGCAGGGCTGTTAGTAAAATAATAACCTGCAAAGAAAAAGGAGATAAGGATCAGTGTTCTGATCTTAATTTGCCTTGGTAAATCTCTGATACATGAGGTGAGTAAATATTTAGCTTACCTTCCGGATAGTAAATTGAGAAGTGCCCACAGATGAAAAAAATGGTCCGCGGTGAAAAACGCGAGTGCCGCGAAAAGAAGATGGCCGCCGCGAGTAAGAGGGGGCGGTGCGGCTCAGAAGGCGGGAAACAGGGAAGAAAAAAGGGCGCGAAGGTTGTACCAGGAGACCAACGGTCTCCTGGGAAATGGAGTCCGTCTCTCTCTGGTATGCTCCTGACGGGAGGGGAGGAGGGGAAAGCCCGGCGGGCTGATTCTGTGCGCGGCCGAAACTCTGCTTACACCTAATTAAAGGTGTAAGCTACTTAAATAAAGGGAGATGTTAAACATGTTGTGTTATGATTGGTTGAATTTTTTACAACTTTATTAACTATTTCTTTGCTGCTGGGAGTTTCAGTAAAGAAAGATAAGCAAATATGAAGCCTCCTGTCTTGCCATAAAATTACGTGTTTGTTAGTCCACCCATTGTACAGTGCTACAGAGTTTGATGGCGCTATATAAATAATATAATAATAATATTAATAATATCTGACTTTGAAGCTAAACACACAATACGGAACCCAGCATCCATGTACTGCACAGGAAAATCAGTAATAAACAAAAACACATTGATACCAGGGCTTAAAATGTCAATTCCTACAATACTAGCCAGACCTTAAAAGTTGCTTGCCACTGCAAGCTTGGAGAGTGTATGGAATAATCACCAGGAGGCCATTTCTACTCACCAGGGCCAAATTTTCACTCATCTATTGCTAGTGGCAAGTGAAAATATTTAGCCCTGTTGATATGATTGAAGCACCACTGTAGTGGCAGAAGCCTAGACATATACCTGATCATTTATATTGTGGGTTTTGTTCCTTTTTTACATTATAGGATGGGAGCTACTGCTCCAATAGTCCCAAGCTGGCTCTGCTACTGATGGCAATGTTTCAAAAAGAAACAACATATTTCAAAATGTCCGTTTAGTTGTACTTTTTGGAAACCATTAAATCATTTGTGCTGAAGTTTGGAATTGAAAAATAAATTGGATTTTTGTTATAGTAGCAAAACTAATAATTGAACTAGACAGTCAATTTAAAAATGAAGTCTCCTTTCTTTGAACCTTTTATTATTAACGCTCCAATACAAAGCAGCCATTTCAAATAACAGAAAAACACCTGGGGGAGGGAGGGGGATATTAATATCTTCTGACCGAGAAGCTGGTTCAGACACTATGCTGAGATTTATTAAATCAGATTAATTACACAAACCATTCCCAATGACGACAATAAAACTATTATTTCATATATCTGTTCATACTCATTTATACTCCTTTAATAACAGGAAAAAAAAGGAAAACGTGACAGCGGATATAAAAGTATCTAGGCCAGCGATCAGTTAGTGCCATAGTTAACCTTTTAGAACTCAGACCGGCACACACTTGTTCCTCTTAGTGCCAGATGGTGGAGTGTCAGTGACATACTTGAGGACAAACGTTTGTTATATATTAAGAAATATTCTAGAGCAGGTATAGGCAACCTTCAGCACTGCAGATGTTTTGGACTACACCTCCCATGATACATTGCCAGCATTATGTGTGTAAGAGCATTATGAGGAATGTAGTCCCTGTTCTAGAGCAAAGTTTTCAATCAGGAGTAATAACTATTTAACTAAACAAGCTTTCCACTTCTAGAACCGTGCTGCAGCTTTGCTTTTTGTACATATCTTCCAGCATTTCTTGGGATCCAAATGAGCACATAACTGGGTTGTTTTTTTTAATAATCACTTGATTTGGAGGAGGGGGTAAATTCCATCACTCTTTCCTGGTTTAATCCAGAACATTTGGAAAATAATATTATGTCGTGTGCAGTGATGATCTCAGTAGAAACAAGTGTGGATTTGCTTGTTTGCATAACACCATGATGTGATGTTATGTCTTACAGCCTATTATTAAAGCATTACAGTTGTAAAGCAGTTTGCGGATGAATGGGAAGACATGGATGCAGGGACAGAACAAAAATATTAGATTTATTTCTATGTCGTCTAAAAGCTGATTCCACAGCAATACATAGAAGTGAATTTATTAATCAGTGAAATATTGTGAATTTAAAACTTAATTAGCAATGTATAATCTAAAGGAAATGAGTCGGAACTCTCCAATCTAGCTATATTCATTACTTGATTATTTGTATTAAAATTTCTGTCTGTGCATATGTCTGTCTTTCTGTCTGTCCATCTATCTACTGCAGGGGTCAGCAACCTATGGCACGTCGGGTTCCTATGCACCACCCGCAAGGGTGTCTGACACAAATGGGGAGATCAGAGAAGAGCAAGGGAGCCTGTGTTCTGCACCTCCAGAGTGTGCAGACACCACAGGGACCCTCCTTCACTCTCAGGTACTTCTCGGTGATTCAGAGTGTTGCCATAGGTGTTGCTTACTGGTAAGGTGCCACACTAGAGTGAGATCCACAAGAGGTTAGCACCGGGCCAGGGATTCATGCCTCCCGATCTGGCAAAGCTAGGCAAGAAGAAGGGGGGCAGAAAATAATTTAATTATTAGTACTTTATTTAATTAATAATGTAATACATTTTATAAGTATTTACCACAAACAAAAAGACACATTGAGGGCACCTTATGATGATATCACCAACACAGTCTCTACCACACACAGGCAACTAACATGCACACACTTATCACAGACAGCAAACAAACAAAACTACAGTCAGCCCACACACATGGATACCACAAACAGCCCACACACATGCTTCACACATCAGGCAGATCACACACACACACACACACACAATCACAAATACCTTCACACAATGAACTGCCCACATACACCGACTACAGACATCCCTACATACATAAATATATCACACTTAAATATAATAAAACAGGCACACACATACATAACATAGCAGCCCACACAACAAATACCATAAACAACCCACACATTCACTACCTTACAAACAGTCAAACAGCTCTTGCCATACACACACAATAACACAAACAGCCAACATTCACAATTCCCTACAAGTAAACTTCCCACACACAATACCACAAAGAACACACACTGCACAATCTGTACATACACTTAGATAACACCACAGACATCCCACACACATAACACAAACGATAAATATAGCCCAAACATATACACACATGTTCAACCTCACAAAGTATCTGTTATTCCCATAAGTAACACAAGTGGAATTCGTCAGCACACATAAAAGATACTTTGAAAAAATGGCTGGCTCTCTTAGGGATTTCAAAGTTCTACCAAAAGGTTGCCTGCCCCTGGTCTACTGAATCAAACCAATAAGTCATCAAAACTATTATGGGGTTATTCTTTAAGTAATACATTTGTTTGAGATGGACAAAACTTAATATCCAAGTTTCAACTGTTCTTGCAATTATCATATTTCTAAAGGCAATTCATTCTGTTATGTATACTGAATGAGGACATGCCTTTTGGTACAACCTGGTGTCTAGTTTACAATCAGTCATTTACATTGAATATTTTTTTTGTTTTTTTTGGAGAAAATCAAAATCTGAGCTATTTACCCACTGGCTGCCTGTGTTGACAGCACTCAAATACTTCATATTTTCAGCATTAGTATACATATTTCAGCCATCTAGCAGTATGCAGACAGGCTGAAAAATGTTGGACCTTCATGTCCATTCAGTTGTTGGCAGTCAAAATCTTTGTTCCAATAAACCTGCCTTTCTGCAGCAATCCTGAGTGCCTGGATCTAATTTATTTTATCTACTTAACTGGGTTTTGCCAACCCTGGCCCTGATAAACACTTGGATTCCTGAGTGTAAGTGCAGTATCATCCGTTTGTGAATTACGACAGTCAAAATCTGGATATTAAAGGATCACTATAGGGTCAAGAACACAAACATGTATTCCTGACCCTATAGTGTTAAAACCACCAGCTAGCCCCCCGGGTCCCTCATGCCTCCATAAATATAGTAAAAATCTTAATGTATTCAAGCCTGAAGCTGTAACTCTGCATGCTGTTAGAGTCAGAAAAACAAGCAGCCTGCTGACATCATCAGAAGTGGTAGCCTGATCCAATCACAATGCTTCCCCATAGGATTGACTGAGACTGACAAAGAGGCAGATCCAGCATGATCCAATCAAAATCTCCTCATAGAGATGAATTGAATCAATGAATCTCTATGAGGAAAGTTCAGTGTCTGCATGCAGAGGGAGGAGATACTGAATGTTTGGATGCATTTTAGGCAGCCATGACCCAGGAAGGACCTCTTAAAACTGCCTGAGGAGTGGCCAGTGACGTTATCACTAGTCTGTAATATAAACACTGCATTTTCTCTGAAAAGACAGTGTTTACAGCAAAAACCCTGAAGGTAATGATTCTACTCACCAGAACAAATTCAATAAGCTGTAGTTGTTCTGGTGACTATAGTGTCTCTTTAATAAATAGTCTGAGCACTACCCAGATTTTGATGTGCAAACCCCCTGGACTTTACCAGATAATTTTGCTAAGGTGGACCTGGAGCATCTAGACTTTAGTTAAAAATGTTGTTTGCATATGACACTAGTTTAAAAAGGTTTGTTTAGGAAAGCACAATGGAATACTGATGATTCCTAAATTTAAAAAAGTAATAGATATGAAATTCATCATGAACATACACAGCACATGGTATAAACAAAATAAATAAATAACATGACACCAAATATATTTACTTGTAATAGAGCTCTTTAACTCCATTCAGAAAACCATGGATGAGTACATTTTTCCAGGGGTGCAGTCTACTTTGGTGAATGTGTTCCCAGTTGATTGGAAGCAGTGTTTCGCTTTGCCAGCTGCCCAACATAACATCTATATAATTGGCTAGGACAAGGGCTCTATTCAGAATTATAAAAGTAATTCTGAACTTGGCCAGTATATGGTGGCAACAATCTATTGTGTTAAATACCCATTTATAATTTCCGTATTGATATTAGCAGTGGGTTAGGATTAGGATTAGTGGTGGGGTTAGGGTAGGGTTTGATCTA
>OW240914.1:137934388-138261394 GCA_933207985.1 Pelobates cultripes | reverse complement strand
GAACCTTAAGGGACAGATCTTAGGTGTGATGGAGTTGTCCTCTAACAAAAACAAAAGTAGATTCCTCCTTGAGGTATCTATTTCCCTTGATAACAAGAAGTTTTCTTGCAGTGCCCTAATGGACTCAGGTGCTGCTGGAAATTTTATTGATGTCCAGTTTATTAGGGGTAATGAGATACCGGTCAGGGAGAGACCTACACCGCTACGTGGCTGAGTAAGCACAATCCCTATATTGACTGGGCTAATGGGGAGATATTAGAATGGGGTAAAGAGTGTATGGGGAGATGTATAAAACCAGTACTAAAGAGATTGGATACTATTGACCTTCCCACTACCACTCCCCAAACCCCTGGAGTTCCCATACAATACCGAGAACTTCAGGAGGTGTTTAACAAGGCTCAATCCGATGTATTGCCTCCCCACAGAGCATATGACTGTGCCATTAACCTGTTTCCAGGCGCTATGTCACCTAAGGGGGCAGTTTATGCCTTATCTCCCCAGGAGAGTAAAATAATGGAGGAATACATCAAAGAATCCTTGAGCAAAGGGCACATAAGAAAGTCATCCTCACCAGCTGGTGCAGGATTCTTTTTTTGTTGAGAAAAAGGGTGGTGAGTTACGCCCTTGTATAGACTACAGGGCACTTAATAAAATCACTGTAAAAAATGCATACCCTATCCCACTCATTTCCGAATTGTTTGATAGACTTCAGGGAGCTAAAGTATTTACTAAGCTTGACCTTAGGAGCGCTTACAATTTGGTTAGAATTAAAGAGAATTATGAGTGGAAGACGGCATTTAATACCCGTAGTGGACACTATGAATATCTGGTAATGCCATTTGGGTTATGCAATGCCCCGGCCGTATTCCAAGACTTTATAAATTATGTACTCAGGGAATTCATTTACTCATTTGTCTTGGTTTATTTGGACGATATTTTGGTGTATTCCCCTGATCTTCAAACTCACCACTCCCATGTGAAACAGGTTATGCAGACGTTGTTGAAAAATAAACTTTATTGTAAATTAGAAAAGTGCATATTTGACCAGCCTGAAGTCCACTTTTTGGGTTACAACATCTCTGCATCGGGATTTCAAATGGATCCTAAAAAAACTAGAGGCTGTACTACACTGGCCATTACCCTCTGGTTTAAAAGCCATTCAAAGGTTTATTGGTTTTGCCAACTGTTACAGAAGATTCATCAAGGGATTTTCTTCTGTAATAGCCCCAATCACAAATATGACTCGCAAAGGGGTTAGTAGCACGGTATGGTCCAAAGAGGCTGTGAATGCTTTTGAGACTCTTAAACAAAGATTTGCCTCTGCGGACATACTAAAACATCCTGACACCAGTAAACCTTTTATATTGGAGGTTGATGTATCCGAGACAGGGGTAGGGGCTGTTCTCTCTCAGAGAGAAAGCCAGGGAACACCATTGCATCCTTGTGGCTACTTCTCCAGAAAGATGTCTCCTGCTGAGCGCAACTACGATATTGGCAATAGAGAACTGTTGGCCATTATTCTTGCCCTCAAGGAGTGGCGACATCTTTTGGAGGGTTCCAAGGACCCCCTGTTGATCATAACCGACCACAAAAATCTGGCATATATAGGGGATGCCAAACGTTTGTCTTCCAGACAGGCTAGATGGTCACTGTTCCTTTCACGTTTTAACTTTCTCATTACTTATAGACCTGGTTCTAAAAATACCAAGGCTGATGCCTTGTCCAGGCAATTTGATAATGAGTCAGCTCCGAACAGGTGACATCTCCTATTATTCCACCAGAGTGTATTATTGCTACTACTGTCCTCTCACTGTCTTCTCCACTGCTTGGCACCATACTGGAGGCCCAGCCTCAGGCGCCCAGTGGTAAACCGTGTGATAAACTGTTCGTTCCCCTATGTGAAAGGGTTAATATCATGAAAGTGTTCCATGACAATATAACTGCTGGACACCCGGGCATCAATAAGTCCACTGCCGCGATCACTAGATCATTTTGGTGGGATTCACTCAGGAAAGATGTAAAGGAGTATGTGCAGGCATGTTCTGTGTGTGCAGTTTCTAAGGTGACTCATGCACTTCCTTGTGGCCTGTTGCAGCCTCTTCCTGTTCCTGAGATTCCATGGTCCCACTTATCCATGGACTTTATTGTTGAGCTTCCTAGCTCTGCTGGGTTCACTACTATTCTCATGGTTGTAGACCGATTTTCTAAGATGGCTCACTTCATTCCTCTCAAGAAGTTGCCATCTTCGCAAGATTTGGTTCTAATTTTCATACGTGAAATTGTCCGTTTGCATGGCATCCCCCACAATATTGTGTCTGATAGGGGCTCTCAGTTTGTGTCCAGGTTCTGGAGGGCGTTCAGTAAACAATTGGGGATTGATCTCTCCTTCTCCTCCTCCTACCATCCACAGACCAATGGTACAGCTGAGAGGGCTAACCAGTCATTAGAAGTTTATTTGCGTTGTTTTATTAATAGCACACAAGACAATTGGTCCGAACTACTCCCGTGGGCCGAGTTCGCTAGAAACAATGCTGTTCATGACTCCTCTGGGCACAGTCCATTTTTTGTCAATAATGGTAGGCATCCTACGGTTCTCCCTGCGGTATTTTCTGATACTGCCATTCCTGCTCTGGATGAGCGTCTGGCCTCCATTCGGGATACCTGGGTTAAGGTTCAAACTGCTCTAGGGGCTGCTGCTGAACGCTTCAAACATTTTGCTGATAAGCGTAGGAGTGCCAACCCGGTGTACCAAGTGGGGGACCGGGTTTGGTTGTCATCTCGCAACATCAAGCTTAAGGTCCCTAGCATGAAGTTTGCCCCCAGATTCCTTGGTCCCTTTAGAGTGCTTCGTAGGATCAATCCAGTGTCTTACTCTCTGGCTCTTCCTGCATCTTTAGGGATCCCCAACACTTTTCATGTGTCCTTACTCAAACCTCTTGTCTGCAATAGATATACTGTTCCTTGTGTTCCTCCCCCTGCGGTGGTGGTGGGTGGTCAGGAAGAGTATGAGGTATCTTCTATCGTGGATTCTAGGTTTTCTCAGGACACTTTACAGTACTTGGTTGTTTGGAAAGGTTATGGTCCTGCTGATCGTTCTTGGGTTTCGGATCCTGACCTGCATGCGGGCCGTTAGATCCGGGCTTTTCACGCTAAATTTCCTCTCAAGCCTGGTCCTGTCCGCCCGGTGGGCGTTCTTCAGGTGGGGGGTAATGTCACGTATTCATCCGCTTATAGAAATGTGGTTAATGACATTTACTGTCCACACAGAAAAAGTTGTGCCGAGCAGCAACCTAGTCCACAGAAGGTTTAATGCTGAGCAGCAATTATGCAAATGAAACCTGGTAACTGACTTTGGGGTCAAAGGCCGGTTACAGCCTATCAGAACTAAAGGAGGGGTATTTAGGCACAGTTCTCAGCCTGCTCAGTGCCCTGTCGTGGTTTCCCTTTTGGTTGTCCGAGAGCGCGTTCCTGTTTATAGTTTTCTACCTGGTTTTTGACTTTGGCTTTGTTTATTGACTTCTCTATATTCTGGTATCCTGACTCCTGGCTTTCCTCATGGCTGTGTCCCTTTCTGTGTTCCCTGACCTTGGCTAGTATTTTTGACTATTCTTTGTACGTTAAATCCGGCCATTCTAAGGACCGGTAATACGTTACTTATTTGTCATCCGTGCTGTACAGTTCTACGTGCTGGATCAAACAGTAATCCTGACAGATTGGCTCACTCACCTCCAATTTATCCTGTTATATTGATAAATTACTTCAACACAATGTCATTCAAATGAGATCATATATAAATGATACGAAACACATCTTACAAATACTTATAGAAGTGAGATGGCAAGAATTTTTTTTTTTATGGGCAATGATATTCAGTCGTATACAGTAATAGATCATCAAAAAAGGATATCTACTATACCGAAAGATTTACAAAAAGACCACACAATGTTGTTAGTTCAACTTAATTTTATTTTATCAAGCATCAATTTTACTTTGCATTAGGGATCGACCGATGTTGTTTTTTTAGAGCCGATACCGATAATCTGTGAACTTTCAGGCCGATAGCTTGCCGATATTCTGTACATTTACCATTTTGAAAAATAAACTATTTCTAAAGGTAAATGCACAAAATATACATGCCACATGTAGTGGATGCAGTGTGTGTGTATATAATTAATGCAGGGTGTGTTTGTGTAGTGTGTATAGTGAATGCAGTGAGTGTTTAGTGTGTATAGTGAATGCAGGGTGTGTTTGTGTAGTGTGTATAATGAATGCAGTGAGTGTTTGTGTAGTGTGTATACATAGTGAATGCAGAGTGTGTGTTTGTAGTATGTAGTGTGTGTATAGTGAATACAGTGTGCGTAAAGTCGAATGCAGTGAGTTTGTGTAGTCTGTGTATATAATGAATGCAGAGTATGTGTGTTTGTGTAGTGTATGTATATAATGAATGCAGAGTGTGTGTTTGTGTAGTCTGTGTCTATAATGAATGCAGAGTGTGTTTGTGTAGTGTGTGTATATAATGCAGAGTGTGTGTGTGTATATAATGCAGAGTGTGTGTGTTTGTATAGTCTGTGTCTATAATGAATGCAGAGTGTGTGTGCTTGTGTAGTGTGTGTATATAATGCAGAGTGTGTGTGTGTATATAATGCAGAGTGTGTGTGTTTGTGTAGTGTGTATATAATGCAGTGTGTGTGTGTGTGTGTGTTTGTACAGTTTGTGTATATAATGAATATAGTGTGTGTCTGCGTTTGTATAGTTTGTGTATATAATGAATGCAGTGTGTGTGTGTGTGTGTGTGTGTGTGTTTGTATAGTGTGTGTGTGTGTGTTTGTGAAGGGATGTAATTTGTGTAAAATGGGCAGGAGGGGAGGCATTTTTAAATTTTAATATTTATATGTTTTATTTTTTGGTCCCCCTCCCTGCTTGTTACCTGGCCAGGGAGGGAGGATATGACAGTCCCTGGTGGTCCAGTGGCATGTACTGAGCAGGAGGGGCTGGCAGCAAGTTGTTACTTACCTCCCAGCAGCTCCCTTCAGCTCCCCTGTCTAACTCTTGCGGTCTGCGTGCCGCACGGAGCATTGCCATGGTAATCCGTGGCAACGCTCTGACGGCCGTGGGACTCGCAAGATTTGGGAGCTGAAGGGAGCTGCTGGGAAGTAACAGCTTGCTGCCGGACTAAACATGGGCCCGGTGGTCCTGGCATGTATTATCGTCAATATCGGTATCTCTATTGGCCGATACCGATATTGACGTAAATAACGAATATCGGCCGATAATATTGGTAAAACGGATAATCGGTCGATTCCTACTTTGCATAATAACTATTTTATGTTTGAGGATACGTGGTATTTACAGATATGATGGGAAACCATGGGCACCAGGTTTGCAACCAGCTATGCCAACCTATTTGTGTCAGACTGGAAAACTACGCACATTTGGGTTAGGCATGGCTGGGAATCAAGCCTGGTGCTGTGGAAAAGGTACATTGATAATATTATCATTATTTGGAGAGGTGAGGAGAACTCTCTTTTTGAATTCCTGAAATATATTAATTACAATCAATATGATTTACATTTTACTTCTGGGGTAAATAAAACAGGAATACATTTTTTGGACCTCACTTTTTTATTGAGAATAATCAAACTAAATCTAAAAAAATGTTATTAATACATTTTGCACAGGTCACAACAGACTAACACAAGCCAAAAGTGCGTGGGTGGGAAGTATAGTGTGTGTGTGTGGGGGGGAGATGGGGTACCATTGGTTACTACTATGTTGCTCATAAGAGCAATATCAGGCTCAATGTAAAGGCCTAGATTCCAAAAAACTTGGGGTGTATCTTGATCATAGGGGCACACTAGTACACGAATCCGACATATCCAAGGCTATCTGCCAAAAGAGGTTGCACATAGGTACTTTTCTAGCAATTTTTTCCAGTTTACCCGTTTGTGTAATGTAGGCAATCAACTCATCTTGTGACGGGACAATGGTAGATAACCATTTACGTGCAAGTAGTGAGAGTGCAGCCACTAAAATATGAAATATTAGATATCTAACGGGGCAATTCGCCACGTCTGGGAGTATTAACAGAAGGCAGCATTTCGGTGAGTTTGTTAACCGTATACTTGTACACTTGTTGATCAGTAAGAGCGTCTTTTCCCAAAAAGAGGTAAGAGCTGGACACCGCCACCAGATATGGAACATGGTGCTGCGGCTGGACCTGCATCTCCAACATTTATCTGAATGTGTGGATGATATTTTTGCCAGTCTCGGAGGCATCATGTACCATCTGTAAAAAAAACATTCTCAAGGTTTCACCATGGGTTGCATTCATGGTGTTACCTTTGGATATTGTGATTGCTTTAGACCATTGGTCTTCTGTTATCACAATGACCTATCTCAGACTCCCAGGCTCTAAGGCACGGGAAATGTGATGGTGTGAGTGGATTGTGTAGGAGCTTATAAATGATAGAATTACATTTTTCAGGCAAACTGCGCTACAACAAAGCAGTTAAAAACCTGAAAGTGACTGAGCATGCAGATTTCCTTCTGGGCAAGTTTCGATAACCAACTCTGAAGTTGGATATAAGAAAATTGAGCTATTTGTGGAACTAAATACGTGTTACTTAAAGTTTGGAAGGGCAATGGTTTAATCTGTTTGCACAACTGGTGTATATACTTCACTATTTAAATCTAAAACTTTTTAAAATCTGCAGACATTAATAGTTACAATCACTACAAAAGCAGCCACCATCAAATTTGGTTGAACAATATCCCAAATGTGCAATTTTTGAGGATGAAGAGAAATTACAGTTTAAACGAATATTTTTAAATACAAAGTAAAATTTTAAAATACAAACTAATATGGAAAAAAGGATATTACAATTCAATTATTACATTAAAGAAATATATACTTTAGATAGAGATCTTTAGGTGGAAAAACAGAGAAATAAACAGGGTGATCCGTTTGAATTTGCCTTTATTACTGATTCAATAAGCAGGCTCTTCTCATCAATAGAGCAATTAATAAACATTTGAGGATTCTAAAGGGAGACAAAATCTTATGTGAACTGTTTCCGGAAAAAAACTAAAATAATTTCCTGAAAAACAGAAACACTATAAAATAGACTAGCTTCAAGTAATTTATCTCAAATTAAAAATGATATTCCACAAATATATAAATTTTAAAATATAAATATATAAATTCCAAACCAATTGGAATTCAAAAATGGAAAAAGTGCAAAATGTGTCCGTATTTACCCAACATTTACCAAAGAAAATTACAATCTTTTTACAAAAAAAAAAAGTATGGCAAACAATAAGAAATTTGATATTAGACATTTTATAAATTGTAATTTATCTTTTAATATAATATATCGATTACAGCATGCTTCTGAATTTTAATATGTAGGACAGACCATCCTTAAGGAACAGTTTTTGGAACATTTAAATTTAATTAACAAGGAAAGTTTTTTACATTATTTTTTATATATTATTTCTGTTGTAATACGTTATGATTGAGTTTTAATATTGAAAATATTGAGGTTTTTGTATAGAGGGCTCTCTATTTAGATGTGCATTATTCAGTTTTTCATATTGTTAGATTAATCTATTATCCAATGTATTTATTGTTTACTATTCGTGGATGCATCCTGAGATGAATTATTATTTATTATTTTCCTTATTTTCTGCAAAGCAAGTCTTATACAATAACCCCTTAAAAGGAACATCTGCTGCACACACAACAATGCAGTCTCTGCGACAAGGGAGAAGACCTGTAGAGGACTACACTACAGAATTCAAGGAAGAAGTCCAGGTTATAGGTTACAGTTAGACCGGTCTCATAGAACAATACAGACTGGGACTATCCGAAGCATTGAAAGATGAGTTGGCTAGCCTAGGCATACCGCCCTGTTTGGAAGAATTGATCCTGCTTGCTATCCAATTAGACAGGCATTTCCACGAGATGAGGTCTGAAAGACTACAAGGCCCTGCTCTTCTGCGACTCTTCTCTCAAACTTCTACTACTTCACCCACACAGACTTCGGCGGAACCTATGCAAATAGGGCTGGTTCTCCGCCTCCTATTAAATGAAGAATGGCAAAAATGTTGTTCACAGAGTGTTTGCGGAAATGTGGACTGCAGAGCAGTGGACCACTTATTGTAAAACTGCCTTGTTCGCCCAACTCCACCTACAGTGGTAAGATGAAAACCACGTTATCACTGCTATCATCTACTAAGGAGCTAGCAGTTGCTTTCTTGACCAAACAATTGACCATATCTGATGTCTCTCCTGTTTATGTGCCTGAAAGATATAAAGATTTTAAAGAAATTTTCAATGAAAGTAGTGCAGATCAATTACCCACTGATCCATGAACTCCTATGTAGGCTCAGACAAGCAAATATCTTCACTAAGATCGATCTACAAAGGGCCTATAATCTAATCCTCATCTGCAAGGGAGTTGAGTGGAAGATGGCCTTCTGAACCAGGTATGGGCGCTTAGAGTACTTAGTCATGTCCCTTGGGCTTTGCAATGCTCCAGCTACTTTCCAACACTTTTTGAATTACGTATTCAGAGACATCCTGAACACATTCCTTGCTACATACCTGGATGATATTTTGATTCTTTTTTCCTCTTACCTGTACGAACGTGTCGACCATGTGAAGAGAGTACTCTTATGCCTCTGTGAACATGGTTTACATGCAAAACTGTACATTTGGAGTGTCTTCTGTAGAATTTCTGGGCTATATCATAAATCCTGATCAGATCTAAATAGATACGCATAAAATAAGCACTATTTTGAAATGGGTGAACCCCAAAGATAAGAAGGCTGCAGAACGTTGTCTAGGGTTCTCCAACTTTTACAGACATTTCATCTGAATTTTCTCACAAGTAGGGGCCCCTATCACAGCACTTATTAAGAAATGAGCACTTATTAAGAAACGTGATCAGTTTGTCTGCTCAAGAAGCCTTTGACAAAGTAAAGACCCTCTTTATCCAAGCTCCTATCCTGTTCCAACTTAACACAGCAAAAGCCTTCTTCCTTGAGGGTGACTCCTTTGAAATTGCTATTGGATGTATTCTTTCTCAAAGAGGTGAAAAAGATGACTGACTTTATCCTGTGGCCTTTTATTACTGGAAATTAACACCAGGCAAGATAAATTATGATGTGGGTGAACATGAGCTACCATACTATCCAATCATCAGTTTCTTGCTGTAAACAAGTCATCCTGGATCCTATCTGAAATACAGAAAGTCAGATGCAACTCCAACACTGCACTTAAAACAAGGGCTTTTGTATCAAGATTCTCAACTTTGGCATTGAGATTCTCAGCTTGTTCAATGATCTCTGCCAGCAGGCCACTTTGGAATCACACAGACACTAGAAGGTATCAGTCACCATTTCTGGTTCTAGTTTTCTAGTTCTTCGTTCATACGAAGTCTGTACCAGATCATCAGGGATTTCATTGTGGAATTGTCACTTTCACATAAGCATTATACCATCCTAGTTGTAGTAGATACATTTACCTAGAGGGCACACTTTATACTATTGGTCTTCCTTCAGCATCCAAGACAGCTTCATTATTAGTACACGAAGTACACCGTCTTCACGGTATTACTCAAACAATTACTTCTGACAAGGGGGTCACAATTCGCAATCAATTTCTGGTTCCACTTCTGCTAACACCTAATAATCCAACACTGTCTATTTTCAGCATATCATCCACACACCAAAGGACAAACAGAAAAACAAATCAAAGTTTAGAACAATATCTCTGTTGTTTTGCCACCTACTGGCAAGATTAACTGTCACTATTCTTCACCACAGATTTTTTGTATAATAATCATATTATAATCACTCTAACAGGTGTTCCCCATTCTTGACAAACTATAGTTGTCTCCCAGATCTACCATGCCTTACGACTGTACCTGATGTAGCCAAATTATAAAACAAGCTCAGAGAATGATGACACCTGTTACACCAAACCCTGGTAGCTGCACAACAATGTTGCAAAGGATATGTCGACACCAAGAGATCTCCAGTTCCTACCTATGAGCTAGGAGACAAGGTATGACTGTCCACACAGAATAGGTATTTGTCCTCCGATTATGGCCTTGACCAGGAATGGAGCTGACACTATCAATTGAACCACGTTTGCCCTTAAAGCTTTCAACACCCTTAAAAAAGTTTCTGTGTCAGCCTCTATCTTGGTACACTCCAAAACCAATAAAGCCTCCCTTTGTAACCTTCTACACCCTCGTTGCTGAAGTTGAACCTGGCAGAGCGGAACTATGACATTGGTAAACGAGAACTGTTAGTCAAAGGAATGGAGACATCTGCTGGTAGGACCAGACTCTCTGATCCTTATCCTCAAAGGAATGGAGACATCTGCTGGTACCACCAGACTCTCTGATCCTTATCCTCACTGACCATAAGAACTTGACCTACATAAGTGAGGCTAAGAAGCCTTTCTCTCAACAGGCCAGATGGTCTCTGCTCCTATCCCAGTTACAACTTCATCATCACCTATAGATCTGGTGCCAGGAATGGGAAGGCAGATGCTTTGTCAAAACAATTTGTCCATGAGAAAGATACCGAGGCCCTTTTGTGCACACGCATTGTACCCCCTAGCTGTATTCTGGCTGCCACCTCTTTTGTTATATCTAATTCCCTTAAAGAAAGTATTTTGGCACCACAATGCGACCAGCCCCTGTGTAGTTCTCCTGAAATGATTTTTGTTCCTGTTGCCCTCAGCTCATGCATCCAAATTTGCTACGCATACTAGTATTCATAAGACACCTCACTTGTTCAAAGGGAATTTTGATAGCCAGAATTGGTTATGGATGTCATGGAATTTGTCTCTGCTTGTCCCACCTGTGCCCAGACAAAGGTACCCCGTTCATTACCTTGTGGCCTTCTCTCTCCACTGCAGATACCTAATTGTCCCTGGTCTCATCTATCAATGGCTTTTATTGTAGACATGCCTCTATGAAATAGTCACACTACCATTTGCATGGTTGTCAACAGGTTTTCGAAAAAGGCACACTTCATTCCATTGCTCGAGTTGTCATCTACTGTGGAGCTCCCTCAACTGTTTGCCAAAGAGGTTGTTAGGTTCAACGGGTTGCCCCCTAAAATGTTTCTGACAGAGGGAGCCAGTTCATATCTCATTTCTCGAAGTGCTTTTGTGGCGGAGTGAGTTTTAGACTTCATCAGTCACTGGATGAGACTATGTGTGCCATGCCCAATTTGTTGCGGTGTGCACCTAGTGGATTTTGATTATCTTTTTTTTGTCAAAATTAAAAATAAAAGCCTCAAAAATCATGTTTGTTTTTTTGGAGTGCGGGGCGACCTTTTATTTTATAAACATATTTTCTTTTCATTTTATTTTTGGGAGTAAAGTGCCTTATTTCAAACTGCACGGGACTGCTGCACAACAAACCAGAGGCACATGAGACTGCATGCCTGGAACCGAGCAGAAGAGATAGTGATCCTGTGTTCAAGAATGTGTATTAAAGAATAGCTGATTGAGAATGCCTGAATCTCCATCACCTTTCTAGCAAATTTAATAGCCACTAAAAAGGCATTATAGCATGCTCTACTGAACTTCCAGTAGGAGCTAAAATAATTTAGAGGTTAGTTGCTGTAAGAACAGATTCCAGGGACATTCTTTATTACTGAGTTTAGGGAGGAAGCTCTAGAAATGATATTTATAATGGAGTGTTTTTAGAGAGATTGGTTTCTGAGACCACAAAAGGCTGCAGTCCGGACTGGAATGGTAGTAAGCCCATTTTCTAATGAAATACATCTGATTTATAGGTACCTGTCAATGGGATATCTCTTTTTACAAAGTGAAAGCCAGAAGCCATATCATATCTAGAAGATTCAATGATAATTAAAGTTCACTGTTGAGGAGGACACAATGTGCAAAGAGTTTAGCGTGACTGAGTTAGTATATTCTCCAAGTCCCTAGGTAATTGTTGTCATAAGAAGGATAGAATTATGTTAAAATAACCAGACAATAAGTATCTAATTCTGAGCCTAATTCTATGTCCTTGAGTTGCAGAATGTATTTTTTTAGGATCATCTGAATTTTGTTTCATTTCTATTTAAACCAAAGAAGGTCTTCAGATGTGTAAGTCTGTTGAGAAATTGCATACTCATAAAATAGGTAAATCTTTATATTATTATTATTATTATTATTGCCATTTACATAGCGCCAACAGATTCCGTTGCATTTTACAATATTATGAGAGGGGGGATTTAACTATAAATAGGACAATTACAAGAAAACTTACAGGAACGATAGGTTGAAGAGGACCCAGCTTAACCGAGCTTTCAGTGTATAGGAGGTGGTGTATAAAACATATTAGGACAGGAATAGCAATCAAATAAGTTGGGAGTGAAGCAGAGCTGGAGGAGAGAGTAAAGTAAAGTGCTTTATATGATATACAGTATATTAGAGGTATTATTTTATCTATTCATTAAAGGGACACTATCGGCACTAAGACAACTTCATCTCGTTGAAGAAGTCTAGGTGCACTCTCCCTGTTCCCTTAACCATGAAATGTAAAACACTGCAGTTTTAGTGAAACTGCAATGTTTAGAAACATAGAATGTGACGGCAGATAAGAACCATTCGGCCCATCTAGTCTGCCCAATTTTTTAAAAATACATTCATTAGTCCCTGGCCTTATCTTATAGTTAGGATAGTCTTATGCCTATCCCACGCATGCTTAAACTCCTTTACTGTGTTAACCTCTACCACTTCAGCTGGAAGGCTATTCCATGCATCCAATACCCTCTCAGTAAAGTAATACTTCCTGATATTTTTTTATTTATTAATTCTTTATTTTTGTTATTCATGTTGTTACAAAGCATCGACATACGCCACAACAGCGTGTTCAAGGTTACTACAGACTTCATCACTACTACACTTTATTCTGACATACAATTACTTCCTCTTCCAAGGAAAATACTACCACCAGGTGAGAGGAACAACTATTGGGATGGCTTGTGCCCCCTCATATGCCAACCTCCACCTGGGTTGGTGGCTAAATTGACTGTATTTGATGGAAGATTTGAGAAGTATACTAAATTTGTCAAGATGTGGATAAGATATGTAGATGATATCTTTGTGATCTGGACAGGTACCAAGGAAATCTTTTAGGAATTTGTACACTGAATTGTAATGATGTCAATCTCAAACTTATGTTTAAAATTGAGGACAAAAAAATTGGATTTCCTTGATGTCACCATCACTATGACCAATGACAGTAAACTAGCAACTAATCTTTTCTGTAAACCCACTGCCACAAATAATTTCCTCAACTAGTAAAGTCATCACCCACAGGCACTTAAGAAGGAGATACCAATAGGGCAGTACCTCCGCCTAAGGCAAAGTTTGGCATCGATTGATGACTTTTAAACTAATGCCAAAATTAGGCAGCAGTTTAAAGCCAAAGGATACCCCAACAAGTGCTTGAAAAGGACATCTCTAAGGGCACTACTGACCGACAGGGCAGATTTACTTAAAGAAAATCTACCAAGTAGTAATAACTCCCAGGGACAGACAAACGTATCAAATGTAACCCAAGTGCATAGTGAAAATAATAAAGAAAATGCCCGACGCGCGTTTTAGCGTGTCAAAACGCCGTCGTCAGAGGCAAGAACAAGCTAGCCTCATCACAGTATCTACTTATATCAAGACCTATCATTCTCCTTACTAGTATTATTATTGTTATATTTTATTAAGATGGCACAAACCGTATACAACTAATTACTCTAAGTGGTTCCTTTACTTATACCCATTTACAATCTATTAATTCATAAAGGTTTTAAAAACACCTCCTCACCCTTCTGATTGGTTATCGGACAGATGAAGGTGTTCTTGCTCAGCGAACATAGCAACCTCTTTGGGGATCACGCCCATCCTCTGACGCATATGTCAGTGATTGGCCCAGGCTAATGAGACCCACGTGGGAGATATATACATAAGGGGAAGCGGGGTCATTATACTTCTTTCCCCTGACGAAGGTGCACATATTGCACCGAAACGCGCATTCTAATTTTTAAAAGGGCACTTTACTTCACGTTGTCTTGTTTGCTCGGAAGATGTTTGGATTTTTTTTATTAACCTTTGTACTATTTTCCTCTATATTTTAAGCTAGTTTCAAAGGGAGATGCTTTACCTACCTTTTTCTGTCTATTTCTAATATTCATGGCAAGTGTCTTGCTGAAATTTGAACACTTGTTCACTATCTCTAATTGTGAGTTACCCTGACATTTTTATAGGTAACACTAGGGTTTCTCCCAATAGCAATACCTACTAATTTAGATATAGGTCAAGTACCAATATATTTGGGAGTTAACTCTGCCCAAGTCATCCTACTCCCGTTCCTAACCAGTCTTTTTAAATCTATTTGGAGCTTATATACACTACTTTAAAGCTATACCACCCGCTTTGGCCACACTCAATAAAGCAGATTAGTGGATGATATTTTAACTTGGTACACCAGTTTTTGGATAAAGCAGCAATTATAGATAGAGGATTAGCCTTATAAGGCTAAATTTCACTACATATATGTTCTTTTGATCACGCTATGATCTCACATCCCCCTGTTATACAGTATGTTACATTAATTGTTAAGGATACTGTTTCAATTCCAAGTGACACTTTCTCTAACCAGCATTGAGAGTAACTGTCTTTTTTTGTTTTAATATAATTATTTAACACTCCCAAAACTGAAGGGGGTAATCTCTTTAGTGCAGAGGGACACTATAGCGTATTCTTAATGCTACAGTGTTCCTATAAGCATGATAATCAGATACTCAGAATGTAGTTGTATGTAGTAAGAAACCATCTCATTAAACTAATTTATATTTAATCTTCCACTAATCCTTAGTAATTCATATCACATAAAGTGTTTAACATTTAAGCATTAGTTAAGTAGTAGACACAAATCGATTTCAATTTGATATGATTAATTATATAGCTGTTACATATGTATTATAATGCTAGTATCTAGGACAGAGAGGGTTAATATCTTTATAAGAAGCTCAAAGAATATCTTGGGATGTAACAATCTCTTATTCAGTGTAACTAATTTCTCTCGTTTGAAATAAGAAGGTTTCACTGGCTTCTCATAAAGTTAATTAACTCAAAAAAGTAGATAACATTTCTTTCCTACTTTATTTGTATTTAATTTCTTGAGCAATGTTTCTCTCTTTCTTTCTATCTTATATTTGCTGATTTTTTTTTTTTTATCAGTATCAGAGTATTCTCTTTCCTTTAATCTAGTAATTAATATTTTTGTCTTCTTTTCATATACCTCATCAACACTACAGTTATGTCTGAATAGAATAAATTGCCAATAAGCAGTGGCATGTAACGCGTGTCTTAGACATGGGAAGTAAGCTTTCTTACATACTTATTGACGTCTTTTAGATAAGCTTTCCAAATAATCAGGCAGGCATTCCCTGAAATGGCCATTGGAGTAACTAAATAACGGCCACTTGTTTTAAATATACATAGTGATTTAGGAGACAGGTAACTTTTTCTTTCGTTTTTACTGTATGTATTGGGGCTGATGTGTACTGTGGCCGTTGCTGCCGCCCAGGAGTGATGGGAGTGAGTGCAGGACTTTTTTTTGTATCACACAGCTTTGTTACAATTCTGCCGCCCATCCCATGTGTTCCCTATTAAGGGTTAATAAGTATATAGGGGTGCATATAAAAAAATACCCCTCTCTGTCTCATTAGAGATATCTTTGACAGAAGCTCAAGGAAGCAAGGTGACAGGTCAGTGTAGGACCCACCTAAGGGGGTCTGCCTTGATGTGGCAGACAGGCATCCTCTCCAATGGCCATTGGAGGTAACTAAATGACCTCCATTTGGTTCAATATACATAGTAAAAACTTTTCAAATTATTTATCTACACAAGTCACTATTAAAGTCTACGGGAATGTGTGTAAATAAATCATTCGAAAAGCCTTTGTAAAAGATGGTTATTATTAAAAAGCTTATCCAAAAATACTAAACAAAGGCCTTTGTTGACGGTTTATACGTTCCCAGTAACCCATTCAAAAGGTTCGAATTGATAAACTTACCACCATTAAAGGCTTATAGAAAGATTAAAATATTTGGTTCAGTTTTATTTTATAGGAATATTAGTTTGATAATGTCCACTCAAAGTGACAATAACTTATAACTTGTCCCGAACTAACTTGCCCAGGCCTAATTAGACACTGTTCAAATACAGCTAGTAAAGTTTTATTGCACTCACTTATGTTTATTGATTAATGCACCATGTTTTTGTCAAGCATGTCTGAACACATATAACCCCATATTGCCACATACTAGCTAAGAGTAGGATACTGGTAAATTTACATTCCTTAAAGGGACACTATATATACCCAGACCACTTCATCTCATGTTTACATTGCAGTGCAAAGACTGCCTTTAGTGGATGTATACCAGACAGCTACTAGAGACACTTCCTGCAGTTTTACAAAGTTTGACTCCGTGAAACAACACTGGACTTCTTCACACTGTGTCTTAAGACATCCAGTGTCAAGCAAAACCCCACAGAAAGGCATTTATTCAATGCTTGCATATGGAGAAGTCGACCAAGTGCCGAGGGACTTTAGTGCTGTAACCAGGTAAGCGAATGAAGCTGTGGGGGCAGAGGGACACTTAGTGTTAGAAACACATCTTTGTTTTCCAAACATGAAGTGTTCCTTTAAATTAGGGATTATTCTAGCTTACAGTGAACGAATAATCTAAATTTTATTAAAGACAGGAGGCGAATATTTGCTTATCTTTCTTTACTGAAAACTCCCAGCAGCAAAGAAATAGTTAATAAAGTTGTAAAAAATTCAACCAATCATAACACAACATAGAGCAATATAGTGCCATCAGACTCCTCCCACTTCCTCTTTCTTAGGTGATGCCGAACAGGATAGAAGAAATTAACTTGTAAACTTGAAACATTCTGCGGTGTAGTCCGTAGCAAGTCAACCATGTAAACGGGTAGATGGAGAGATTAATTCGAAGTTTTCACACTAGAAGAGAAGAAAAGAAACTTCGTGAAAGTATGGTCTCTTGAGGAAGAGAAAATTACAAATACGCATCTTGACTGATTTAAGCCCAAATGGTACAATGTGGAACAGGAATGTAATGCTACCAGATCAATGTGAATTGTATGCCTACCAGACAACTGTAAGGAATGTAAAAGTTTGCCCTCGCTGTTATAGTAGGTGTATGCGTGCAAAATCAATATGCAAGGTAGTGTACAATGTAGTAATCTCAGAGTGAGAACTTACCTGTAGGGTGGGTTCCAGAATGAACGAAGGGAGGGAAAATATTCGCCTCCTGCCTTTAATAAAATTTAGATTATTCGTTCACTGTAAGCTAGAATAATCCCTAATTTTATGGCAAGACAGGAGGCTTCATATTTGCTGTTTTAACGCTCCTGAATAAAGGAACAAGCCGCATGTGGTGTTGGTTTAAAATAAAAAGTGCGAAAAGTAGATTCTCTAGACCAATCTGCGGAGGCTAAAATATCCGCCAGTGAGCCGCCTGCGCGGAAAGCAGAGGATGCGGCCGCTCCTCTCACGGAGTGGGCTCCGAAGGAGCTATCAATCCCTGCCTGGGTAAGCAACCATCTCACCCAGCGTGCAATGGTGGGTGAGGAGACTGGTTTATGAGGTTTAACGTAAGAGACAAACAGAGGTCCGGTAGGGGAATGCAAAGAGATAGTGCTGTCAATGTAACAACGGGTGCACAAGGCCACACAGAGTGACGGCCTATCGGGAAAGTATGGATAAAAGACTGACGAAGAATTCGTCTTAGTGCGTCTAATGATGGTAAATCTGACACCGTCTGGGGCAAAGGTGACAGCGTGAAAGTCAAAAGCGTGAATGTCTGAAACTCTGCGGAAGGACACCAGACACATTAGCAAGGCCAATTTCGCAGAGAGTTGGCATAAGGTGGCCAGGAATCCAACAGTGTGAAAACCTGAGAGACATCCCAGAACGTAGAGTGTTTGGCAGAAGGTGGCCTCGTCAAACGAATGCCTCGTAAAAGTCTGCACACGGAAGGGTGTTTCCCAACCAAGAAATTGTCAATAGTGTCATGGGCCGCCGAAATGGCGGAACGAAAAATATTAATCGATCGGTAAGATTTACCCTGATCGAAGAGAGATAAGTAGTTTAAAATGGAAGAGAGAGGTGTTGAAACGGGATCGAGGTCCCTCTCCAGACACCAGCTAACCCAACTCTGCCAAGCGGAGAGGTAGGTCCGTCTGGTTCCTGGAGCCCACGATTCCCAGAGAAGTGTTTGAGCTGTGCGTGAAAGACCTGTGACATGCCAAGCTCCCCTGAAACTGTCCAAGCTACCAGCTGAAGATGGCCCTGTAGGGCGAGAGGATGGAAATCGCCCATTGGGTTCCTGAGGACTCGAAAGGATCGAGGAAGGAGGATGGGATAGTCCACTGATAGTTCCAAGAGGGTAGGGAACCAGGTCTGGGCCCTCCATAGAGGGGTGATTAATACTACCCTGACTTCCTGCTGTTTGACCCGGTGAAGGGCCCGCTGAATCATTGAGAAGGGAGGGAAAGCATAGGCTCCCTCCCGTGGCCAAGGTTGCAGAAAAGCGTCGACTGCCAGAGATAGAGGGTCTGGTAGCCAGCTGAAGAAATCGTCTGTCTGACGATTCAGGCGAGATGCAAAGAGGTCGAGTGTGAGAGGTCCCCGTAGGAGGTGGATGTGATGGAACAGGAGAGGGTCTAATTGCCAGTCGCTGGCATCCCTCCAATGACGCGAAAACCCTTCCGCGACTAAGTTGTCGGACCCAGGGAGATACTCCGCTCGGATGGACAGATTTCGGTCCAGACAGAACTGGTACAGGTCCTTGGTGAGGTCGGACAGAAGTTTGGATTTGGATCCCCCGAGTCGGTTGACATACCGCACTGCGGAGACATTGTCCATCCGTAGTACCAGGGAGCAGTTGGACACATCCTTGGCGAAACTGCGGATCGCGAAGGATCCAGCAATGAGCTTGAGACAATTTATGTGGAGAGCCTGTTCCGATGGAGACCACAGACCTCCTGTGGAGGTTTGGGCACACGTAGCACCCCAACCCAAGAGGCTCGCATCGGATTCCAGAACAAAATCTGGTTGAGATCCGAAAATCGCTTTTCCATTCCAGGCTTCCATGTTGCGAAGCCACCAATGAAGTTCGATGATAACTTCGTCCGTCAGAGAAATTAATTGATCGTAAGAGGCTGAGCGATGCAAGTAGGTTGTTTTCAACCGCTGCATCGCTCTGTAGTGTAAAGGCCCGGGAAATATAGCTTGAATTGATGCAGATAGGAGACCCAGAATGTGTGCAAGGTCGCGGAGCCGAGGCCGTTGCGAAGAAAGCAACTTTTGGATTTCTTTCTTTATGTTTTTTATTTTGGGGTAAGGCAACTGCAAAGTTGCCTGGACTGAGTCTATTTGAAAGCCCAGAAACTGGACTACCTGAGATGGTTCCAGGTCCGATTTCTGGAAGTTTATGACAAAGCCAAGGTTTTGAAGGAGAGCAGAGGTCATGTGCGTATGTTTGCGAAGCAAATGTTGGTCTTGGGCCATGATCAAAATATCGTCCAGATATATGATAGAACGTATTCCCCGAGAGCGGAGTAGTGCCATGACCGGCTTCATTAACTTGGTGAAACACCAAGGGGCGGAGCAAAGCCCGAAAGGAAGGCAGGTGAACTGCCAAATTTCGCCCTGCCAGAGGAATTGAAGGAACGCACGGTGACTGGGTGCGATTGGGACCGTGAGGTAGGCATCCTTGAGGTCGAATCTGGAGAACCAGTCTCCCACGAAGAGAAGGTCCCTGAGAAGATGGATACCTTCCATCTTGAAATGGCGATATGTGATGAACTGATTCAGTTCCTTGAGGTTGATAATAGGACGGTGATCTCCCGTCTTTTTCCGTACCAGGAACATGTTGCTGATGAAAGTGTAAGGGGAAGGCGAGGGTTCGATCGCCCCTTTGTCTAATAGTTTGTACAACTCTGAGTCTAAGGTCAGTTTGTCTGTTTGTGACATCCCTAAGGGTGTTGGAGGGTGGCTCTGAATGGGGTGTGTGAGAAAATCTATTTTGAAACCCCTGACTGTGTGGAGGATCCAGTGATCCTGAGAGAGTAATTTCCACTGTTGGAAAAAAAGGGTTAATCGACCTGCAATTGACACATTTCTTAAATAAGTAAGGTCCATTACCTGAAGCAGTGCGTCCGCGCAGGGATGCAGAGCCACGTCCTCGAATAGAGCCTCTGGAACTGAAGAGCTGTCTGTGGTAGGGTCTTGTGGGTCCAGAGGACCAATAATCTGTGGGTCGGGGCCTATAGCCTGTAAAGGCTGCTCTACTGGTAGCTCGGCCCCTGAAGCGACCAGCTCTCCCGGAAAAACGATGGGTTTGGGAGCGGAAGACCCTGCGTAGTGAGGACTGGGCTTTATTAAGCGTTGTGAATACAGAGACATGCTTAGAGAGGTCTCGCATAAAGCTGTCACCAAATAGAAGACCATCTGCGTCTGGTCCCAATTCCTTAGAGCTTAGGTCTATTAATTTAGCGTCAATTTTATAAAGTGCCGCTTTTCGTCTTTCTATTGAAATTGCCACGTTTGCATTACCTAATAGGCAAAGAGCTCTCTGAGCCCATTCCCTGATAACGTGTGGATCGAATTCACCACTAGTGAGTGCCTCATCTGCCAAGATAAAAATCTGGATTATGGGACCTGAAATGTCCAAAAGCTTGTCTTGGGCTGCTTTTAACCCTTGCTCTATACCCTTACGAGGGTCTTTGCCAGATTTAGTCAAAAAGGTGACCAGCATGGGGTCAAATTCAGGGGTAGAGGCAACTTTGCCAGGAATTGTAGGTCTTGGGCATTCAGCCCTCAATTTATTTCTGAGTTCTTTTTCGAGGGGCTTGCGAAGCCACATCTTGCAGTAACTGGCAATGTGATCAGGAGGGGTCCATTCTGCAGACCGTGGGTGACGAATCACCCTTGGATCAAAAAGGGGAAGGCCTGAAGCATCCAGGAGGGTGTCTGAGGCAGGCTCTTTAGATGGGGGGGCACCCTTAGTATCCTGAGCATGAAAAGTTTCCTTAACAAACTCTGACGTTGAGGAATCCTAGGGCACATTCACCGTAGGATCCTCATCAGAGTAGGTGGTGTCATAATCGTTTAAGATATGACCAGCTAATCAGGAGGTAGAGCCCTCAAGAGGGTCTGTCGGATTCTGCATAACGAATGGTTGGGAATGTTTGAGAATTTTAGCAGGAGCTTTGCCTTTGCCCGCAGTAGCGCTATTCCCTTTCCAGGGTCTTTTGCGCGGGGCACTGTCTTGGTCTGAAAAATGGGAATCCTCGGAGTCAGAGGGCTGGTGTGTAGAGGGATTAACCTCTGTAGTAGATTGCTCATGGTAAGCTGCCAGAGCTTTGGGAATGGACTCCGCAATGGTGGCAAATAGCCAATCCCGAAGTTCTGCAGAAATGGCAGGGTCTTGGTGTTCCGACATAATGTTTTAAAGTTATGGGAATGACAATGGGCAGATCAATAACTACAGGTGAGTGTAGTTAAATATTGTAAAGCAGTGTTGACAAATGAAAAAATGAGGCAACTCAACTAGTATAATGGAGAGGTGGGGGTCACCCACACGAGGTAAGTATCAGTGGGGGTCACCCACAATTATTAGGCACAATCAAGAAAGGGGGTCACCCTTTAATAAATGGTGAACAGCAACAAAACGAATATATAGTATATATATTCAGGTAAGTAAGTCTAACGTGGTAGGGTTGCCCAACTATAGTAGGACCCTGTCACAAATAAATAAAGCGATACCTGCCACACTTTTTTTTTTTATTATAGACAGTAGTTATGGTGGAATTAAGCAAAAAGTAGTGGGGATCACCCACAAAATAAGCAGGGTGGGGTCAACCACACAAAGTTTTAGTGGCAGTAGTTGTGGTGGGGGTCACCCACAAATTGGTAGTAGTTGTGGTTGGGGTTACCCACAAATGAGACAAAAAAGGGTGGTGTCAGCCACACAACAATTTTAATAATAGAAATTACACAGTAACACAGAGGGGGTCACCCAATAATTTAGCAGGCAGGGCTGTTAGTAAAATAATAACCTGCAAAGAAAAAGGAGATAAGGATCAGTGTTCTGATCTTAATTTGCCTTGGTAAATCTCTGATACATGAGGTGAGTAAATATTTAGCTTACCTTCCGGATAGTAAATTGAGAAGTGCCCACAGATGAAAAAAATGGTCCGCGGTGAAAAACGCGAGTGCCGCGAAAAGAAGATGGCCGCCGCGAGTAAGAGGGGGCGGTGCGGCTCAGAAGGCGGGAAACAGGGAAGAAAAAAGGGCGCGAAGGTTGTACCAGGAGACCAACGGTCTCCTGGGAAATGGAGTCCGTCTCTCTCTGGTATGCTCCTGACGGGAGGGGAGGAGGGGAAAGCCCGGCGGGCTGATTCTGTGCGCGGCCGAAACTCTGCTTACACCTAATTAAAGGTGTAAGCTACTTAAATAAAGGGAGATGTTAAACATGAAAAAGGAGAATGAGAAAACCCCTGAAAAAATAACATTAAACATATGACATAAAAACAAAGGATTTAAAAAAAAAGGGAATTACCCTGAGGAAAGTTATACACTGTTATTGTGTGTCAGGAGAGGAAAAAAAACAGATAAAATCATCAAATAATTTAAGACAATTTTAAATTTAAGTAATAAGGCTAGGCAACGTAATTAGAATAGACTCACCTGGGAGGCAAGCAGCAAAGAAAGAGGGAGTGGGAGGAGTCTGGTGGCACTATATTGCTCTATGTTGTGTTATGATTGGTTGAATTTTTTACAACTTTATTAACTATTTCTTTGCTGCTGGGAGTTTCAGTAAAGAAAGATAAGCAAATATGAAGCCTCCTGTCTTGCCATAAAATTACGTGTTTGTTAGTCCACCCATTGTACAGTGCTACAGAGTTTGATGGCGCTATATAAATAATATAATAATAATATTAATAATATCTGACTTTGAAGCTAAACACACAATACGGAACCCAGCATCCATGTACTGCACAGGAAAATCAGTAATAAACAAAAACACATTGATACCAGGGCTTAAAATGTCAATTCCTACAATACTAGCCAGACCTTAAAAGTTGCTTGCCACTGCAAGCTTGGAGAGTGTATGGAATAATCACCAGGAGGCCATTTCTACTCACCAGGGCCAAATTTTCACTCATCTATTGCTAGTGGCAAGTGAAAATATTTAGCCCTGTTGATATGATTGAAGCACCACTGTAGTGGCAGAAGCCTAGACATATACCTGATCATTTATATTGTGGGTTTTGTTCCTTTTTTACATTATAGGATGGGAGCTACTGCTCCAATAGTCCCAAGCTGGCTCTGCTACTGATGGCAATGTTTCAAAAAGAAACAACATATTTCAAAATGTCCGTTTAGTTGTACTTTTTGGAAACCATTAAATCATTTGTGCTGAAGTTTGGAATTGAAAAATAAATTGGATTTTTGTTATAGTAGCAAAACTAATAATTGAACTAGACAGTCAATTTAAAAATGAAGTCTCCTTTCTTTGAACCTTTTATTATTAACGCTCCAATACAAAGCAGCCATTTCAAATAACAGAAAAACACCTGGGGGAGGGAGGGGGATATTAATATCTTCTGACCGAGAAGCTGGTTCAGACACTATGCTGAGATTTATTAAATCAGATTAATTACACAAACCATTCCCAATGACGACAATAAAACTATTATTTCATATATCTGTTCATACTCATTTATACTCCTTTAATAACAGGAAAAAAAAGGAAAACGTGACAGCGGATATAAAAGTATCAAGGCCAGCGATCAGTTAGTGCCATAGTTAACCTTTTAGAACTCAGACCGGCACACACTTGTTCCTCTTAGTGCCAGATGGTGGAGTGTCAGTGACATACTTGAGGACAAACGTTTGTTATATATTAAGAAATATTCTAGAGCAGGTATAGGCAACCTTCAGCACTGCAGATGTTTTGGACTACACCTCCCATGATACATTGCCAGCATTATGTGTGTAAGAGCATTATGAGGAATGTAGTCCCTGTTCTAGAGCAAAGTTTTCAATCAGGAGTAATAACTATTTAACTAAACAAGCTTTCCACTTCTAGAACCGTGCTGCAGCTTTGCTTTTTGTACATATCTTCCAGCATTTCTTGGGATCCAAATGAGCACATAACTGGGTTGTTTTTTTTAATAATCACTTGATTTGGAGGAGGGGGTAAATTCCATCACTCTTTCCTGGTTTAATCCAGAACATTTGGAAAATAATATTATGTCGTGTGCAGTGATGATCTCAGTAGAAACAAGTGTGGATTTGCTTGTTTGCATAACACCATGATGTGATGTTATGTCTTACAGCCTATTATTAAAGCATTACAGTTGTAAAGCAGTTTGCGGATGAATGGGAAGACATGGATGCAGGGACAGAACAAAAATATTAGATTTATTTCTATGTCGTCTAAAAGCTGATTCCACAGCAATACATAGAAGTGAATTTATTAATCAGTGAAATATTGTGAATTTAAAACTTAATTAGCAATGTATAATCTAAAGGAAATGAGTCGGAACTCTCCAATCTAGCTATATTCATTACTTGATTATTTGTATTAAAATTTCTGTCTGTGCATATGTCTGTCTTTCTGTCTGTCCATCTATCTACTGCAGGGGTCAGCAACCTATGGCACGTCGGGTTCCTATGCACCACCCGCAAGGGTGTCTGACACAAATGGGGAGATCAGAGAAGAGCAAGGGAGCCTGTGTTCTGCACCTCCAGAGTGTGCAGACACCACAGGGACCCTCCTTCACTCTCAGGTACTTCTCGGTGATTCAGAGTGTTGCCATAGGTGTTGCTTACTGGTAAGGTGCCACACTAGAGTGAGATCCACAAGAGGTTAGCACCGGGCCAGGGATTCATGCCTCCCGATCTGGCAAAGCTAGGCAAGAAGAAGGGGGGCAGAAAATAATTTAATTATTAGTACTTTATTTAATTAATAATGTAATACATTTTATAAGTATTTACCACAAACAAAAAGACACATTGAGGGCACCTTATGATGATATCACCAACACAGTCTCTACCACACACAGGCAACTAACATGCACACACTTATCACAGACAGCAAACAAACAAAACTACAGTCAGCCCACACACATGGATACCACAAACAGCCCACACACATGCTTCACACATCAGGCAGATCACACACACACACACACACACAATCACAAATACCTTCACACAATGAACTGCCCACATACACCGACTACAGACATCCCTACATACATAAATATATCACACTTAAATATAATAAAACAGGCACACACATACATAACATAGCAGCCCACACAACAAATACCATAAACAACCCACACATTCACTACCTTACAAACAGTCAAACAGCTCTTGCCATACACACACAATAACACAAACAGCCAACATTCACAATTCCCTACAAGTAAACTTCCCACACACAATACCACAAAGAACACACACTGCACAATCTGTACATACACTTATATAACACCACAGACATCCCACACACATAACACAAACGATAAATATAGCCCAAACATATACACACATGTTCAACCTCACAAAGTATCTGTTATTCCCATAAGTAACACAAGTGGAATTCGTCAGCACACATAAAAGATACTTTGAAAAAATGGCTGGCTCTCTTAGGGATTTCAAAGTTCTACCAAAAGGTTGCCTGCCCCTGGTCTACTGAATCAAACCAATAAGTCATCAAAACTATTATGGGGTTATTCTTTAAGTAATACATTTGTTTGAGATGGACAAAACTTAATATCCAAGTTTCAACTGTTCTTGCAATTATCATATTTCTAAAGGCAATTCATTCTGTTATGTATACTGAATGAGGACATGCCTTTTGGTACAACCTGGTGTCTAGTTTACAATCAGTCATTTACATTGAATATTTTTTTTGTTTTTTTTGGAGAAAATCAAAATCTGAGCTATTTACCCACTGGCTGCCTGTGTTGACAGCACTCAAATACTTCATATTTTCAGCATTAGTATACATATTTCAGCCATCTAGCAGTATGCAGACAGGCTGAAAAATGTTGGACCTTCATGTCCATTCAGTTGTTGGCAGTCAAAATCTTTGTTCCAATAAACCTGCCTTTCTGCAGCAATCCTGAGTGCCTGGATCTAATTTATTTTATCTACTTAACTGGGTTTTGCCAACCCTGGCCCTGATAAACACTTGGATTCCTGAGTGTAAGTGCAGTATCATCCGTTTGTGAATTACGACAGTCAAAATCTGGATATTAAAGGATCACTATAGGGTCAAGAACACAAACATGTATTCCTGACCCTATAGTGTTAAAACCACCAGCTAGCCCCCCGGGTCCCTCATGCCTCCATAAATATAGTAAAAATCTTAATGTATTCAAGCCTGAAGCTGTAACTCTGCATGCTGTTAGAGTCAGAAAAACAAGCAGCCTGCTGACATCATCAGAAGTGGTAGCCTGATCCAATCACAATGCTTCCCCATAGGATTGACTGAGACTGACAAAGAGGCAGATCCAGCATGATCCAATCAAAATCTCCTCATAGAGATGAATTGAATCAATGAATCTCTATGAGGAAAGTTCAGTGTCTGCATGCAGAGGGAGGAGATACTGAATGTTTGGATGCATTTTAGGCAGCCATGACCCAGGAAGGACCTCTTAAAACTGCCTGAGGAGTGGCCAGTGACGTTATCACTAGTCTGTAATATAAACACTGCATTTTCTCTGAAAAGACAGTGTTTACAGCAAAAACCCTGAAGGTAATGATTCTACTCACCAGAACAAATTCAATAAGCTGTAGTTGTTCTGGTGACTATAGTGTCTCTTTAATAAATAGTCTGAGCACTACCCAGATTTTGATGTGCAAACCCCCTGGACTTTACCAGATAATTTTGCTAAGGTGGACCTGGAGCATCTAGACTTTAGTTAAAAATGTTGTTTGCATATGACACTAGTTTAAAAAGGTTTGTTTAGGAAAGCACAATGGAATACTGATGATTCCTAAATTTAAAAAAGTAATAGATATGAAATTCATCATGAACATACACAGCACATGGTATAAACAAAATAAATAAATAACATGACACCAAATATATTTACTTGTAATAGAGCTCTTTAACTCCATTCAGAAAACCATGGATGAGTACATTTTTCCAGGGGTGCAGTCTACTTTGGTGAATGTGTTCCCAGTTGATTGGAAGCAGTGTTTCGCTTTGCCAGCTGCCCAACATAACATCTATATAATTGGCTAGGACAAGGGCTCTATTCAGAATTATAAAAGTAATTCTGAACTTGGCCAGTATATGGTGGCAACAATCTATTGTGTTAAATACCCATTTATAATTTCCGTATTGATATTAGCAGTGGGTTAGGATTAGGATTAGTGGTGGGGTTAGGGTAGGGTTTGATCTAGGGGTAAGAGTAGGGTTACACTTAGCGTTGGGGTAGGTTTAGGGTTAGCTGTAGGATTAGGGTTTGGTATAGAGTAGTGTTAGGGTAAGGGTTGATGCTGGGAATGGGTTAATGATTTTTCAGGGTTAACAGTAGTGTAGGGTTACAGTTAAGGGTAAGATTAGGGTAGGCATACAGTTACAGTTAGTGTAAGCATTGGGTAAGGGTAACTGGTATGGGGTTATCATTAACTGTCAAAAAGTTAGATCCTAAACATATTAGGCATTTAACCCCTTAAGGACCAAACTTCTGGAATAAAAGGGAATCATGACATGTCACACATGTCATGTGTCCTTAAGGGGTTAAAATCCAGACTGATATTTGAATCTATTTCACGTTCTTTTTAATTAGTTGCACAAGACAAGTCAAACTTATTATAAGCAAAAGTGTAAAAATATTTGGGTTTTAAAAAATTTTTTATTTACACATAATGTGTAATATGTATGGAGCAATTGAAGAAAAACCCTTACATTATGGTGGAACAATCCTACAGCTCTAAGTCAAGGTTTTTTTTTTGGAACATGGACAATTGCCTCCATCCTCAAGGGATTAATACCATAAATTACTAAACCAAGCAGCCAAATAATCGAACTGCCTAAATTAACCAAAATACACATTACAGTCTAATCTCCATTGCAAAAGAATAACCTTATCCCCATTATCACATTACAACATTGACACACATATATGGGCAGCCTCTCTCTAGCAATGATCTCGTGGACAGCCAGCATCAGGCGGCAATCCCAGTGTCGCTGTATCATCTCTCACTTGGAAACAGGAAGTTCAGGCCCCATTGCCCTTAAAAGGCACTGTGTGCAACAGACAAAAACTAAACTTTCTAAAGTCTGCTCGTGAATGTACTGGAATAGGGGCGAGGAGGTGCCAGCTCTAAGCAAGATGCTCGGTTGGCTAATGTCCAATGCTCTTTTAATGATTTATCATGGATATGTCAGAGTATTTGGTTTATGCAATATATGGTGACATGAATTATCAGCATCTGAAGAGTTAAAATAGTTCTGTACCACTTGGAAGAAGATGTTGCTGTCTCACAGAGGGGCAATCATAGTTTGGAAAGCGATCTTAGCTTTCTGTTTATACAAACCTTTTAGAGCAGCTAAATATAGACTTCCTGAGCAAGGGACTGTAATTTGTACATGCTGGGGATGACGTGCTATGGATCAGGACTGCCAAGCAGCCGTGAGGCTTTGCAATCCACCTCTACTAAAGATTCTTTCTTTCCTTTTTATTTTTTATTTTAAATAAATCTCTTTAAATATCTGAGATGGCTTGTTGAATGTTTTCCTTCTCATCATCATACTGCATCATGCTTTTAGATCTGAAGCACCCTTGGGTAGTAGAGCAGTATGTTAAAGAACTTTAACAGGTTTGAACTCAGAGGCTCAATCCAATGCCAGTTAAAATGCATTATTTATTTGTTATTAATAAATTAAGCAAAAATGGAAATACATTTTCAATATAGCAAAATAAATAATATACAGCTAATATATATGTGTGCTTCAGAATCACACATTTTCAGGACACCTAATCAGAGTTTCATAGAAATATTGTAACATAATGACATTTCTATTGTGATTAAAAGGGGTATTAATGACTAACATGAGCAAAACCATATTGAGTTGAGGGACCACTACATGCACCCAGACCACTTCATCTCAATGAAGTGCTCTGTGTGCAGTGGTCCTTTAGTTTTAACCCTGCAATGTGAGGCAATGGAGTTTTGTAGATATTACTGTGAAGGTTCCTTTCAGGGTTTACACACCTCTAGTGGCTGTCTTTTAGACAGCCACTAGAGAGTTTTCTGCATTGAGAACAATGTCAAACTCTGTTTTCAATCAAATGAATGAGTATGTGTATAACAATGACCTTGTCTGTAGTGAGAATGTGTGTGTGTGTGTGTGTGTGTGTGTGTCAGTAAGCTTGTCTGTAGTGAGAATGTGTGTGTGTGTCAGTGAGGTTATCTGTAGTGGGCATGTATGTGTGTGTCAGTGAGCTTATCTGTAGTGAGCATGTGTGTGTCAGTAAGCTTGTCTGAAGTAGTCATGTGTGTGTCAGTGAGCTTGCCTGTAGTGAGCTTGTGTATATATATATGTGTGTGTTTATATATATATATATATATATATATACACACACAATATATATATATATATACATACACACACACACAAGCTCACTACAGACAAGCTCTCTCTCTCTCTCTCTCTCTCTCTATATATATATATAGAGAGAGAGAGAGAGACAGAGAGTGGGAGAGGGAGACCCTACTTATGTGGCTGGCATACATTTTTTTCCAGGTCCGCTTTGTATCCCCGGTCTGACCTGTATAGGTCCACCCATGTGCCATAAAAATGAAAAATCAAGGTTTTATTTACCATTTTCCAGCGCCAACACTCCCTCGCTGCTGCTCACCTCTCTGTACCTGCAGCATCATTGACGCTGCCTCCACCATAGTCCAATCCAATACTCTTCATAGAGGAGCATTGGGAACCTAATGTGTATGCAAGGCAAGTTCCTCACACACATCCAACATTCTCCATAGGACAGCATAGTACTCGGTCACAAAGTACCTCTAGAGACTGTCAGTACGACAGCCACTAGAGGGGGACTTAACCTTGCAATGTAAACATTGCAGCTTCTAAAATACTGCAATGTTTTACATTGAAGAATCAGGGCTACTGCACTCAGACCACTTCATTGGTGGTCTGAGTGACTTTAGTGTACCCTTAAGAAAAAAATTAGCATGAAGTTTTAGCAGTGTAATGTCAATTGTTATTAACTACTTCGGCCTGGGGCACTCTGAGTTTATGCTCTATTTGTCCATAATATTTGTATATTTCTCAGAAATAAGAATTTGTGTGTTTTCAAGGCGCTTTCAGTTAATAATTGAGTAAAATGACAGCAGCTACCACACAAATAGGGACTCTCTACCCTATAGATTAGTACAAAAAAGATTAGGTGTACACTCAGTATTGGAAATTAATGATAAAAACCACCACTGGTGTGCATATGGAGCGCTTACAAATTTGTTGACTCACCCATATGGGTTAACATACATATGTATGGAAAACGTGACTCATAGCGATATATCTGTTTCAGATATATCGCTATGAGTCACGTTTTCCATACATATGTATGTTAACCCATATGGGTGAGTCAACAAATTTGTAAGCGCTCCATATGCACACCAGTGGTGGTTTTTATCATTAATTTCCAATACTGAGTGTACACCTAATCTTATTTGTATATTTCTTTCTTTTTTATGAAACGTTTTTATTTATAATTCGATAAAGAGATATATTCATCAACAAACTCATATACTTCTAAAGTAAAAAGCATATAGAAGTGAAATGCTCATATCAATTTATATGTCAGGTCACATACAAATGGACACGTAAGTTCATAAATTCAGGAATAAGGTATAGAAAATCAAGCACATAGACAAGCTATATAGGCAAACAAAATCTAGGCTGTGAGTTTAAATGCAGCATATGCAGAACAAACCTCCTTTCGAGGAACTCAGTTTGTCATAACTCTGTTGTAGAGTTTCCACTGTCAACTGTTAATCTTGTTACTGTGTAATGGAAGCATGTGGGACCAACAACAGCTCAGCTGTAAAATAGCACATGTGTAAGCATGAGTAACAATCATTACAGACCTCCAAATGAATACAATGTCAGTGTAAGAATTCTTAGTCCGAGTTTGATAAAAAAGGCTGCTCTACACAAGGCCAAGTGTCAGATGGATTATGCTCAACGTCACCACAAATGAACTTGAGAGTAGAAGACGTGTGTTCTCCAGAATGCCGAATCATGTATCACATTCTGGCACTTCTACCAGTATAATGCTATCTGCCTGACTGCATAGTGCCAAATGTGACATCTGGTAAATTAGGAATAATGACCTGGGTCTATTTTCAATGTTTTGTTTTGCCATCCAGTGTTCTGGATGATTCTGTACTTACAAACTTGTGTGAAATTCTCTGGAAGATCTTTCCTTGTTTCAGTAATACACTGCTTCCATGCATGATGCAGTGTAAATAAATACATGTTTTTTTAAAGATCAGCATGGGATAGCTTGACTGACCTCTATAGAGTCCAGAGTTCAACCCTGTGGAACACCTTTGAGATTAACTGGAATGCCAACTGGAGGTCCTGTTTAACAAACATCACTTGACTAATGCTCTTCTGGAAATAAATACTTCAGAAATGTAGTAATATCAAGAGGGCAGCCTAAACTAAAGACTGGCCCTTATATCAGTATAATAAGAACCAATTATAAATCCCATAATTTTGGAATTAGATGTTCAATAAACAAGTGTTCCCAAGCCTTATTATTTCCCACCTCATAGTCCTGGACCATAACATTGTCAATTTCAATGACTTTGTGGTTAAAAATACATAATAATTAGCAAGGAATAAGAGGTTTTATTTCAGAGATAAATAAATAGAAGAAATGTTTACAAAGAAATTAGGAGAACAAATGAAATGTTGATATGTATTTCCAACAAATATTCTAGTTACATGCAAATGAAAAAAAAAATGTTTTTCACTGAATAGGGAAATACTATGATACATCAATAGGTCTTTCATCCCGTCTACAGTAATAGACACATTTCCTTAATCTAATAAGTGAAATACTGCAGTCTACTGCAGAGTTGGCAACATTTCCAATTTAGCTATTTTGGTTTTGAAAATGTAATTCCCTGGTCAATTCTAGATAATTCCTAGATAATCTTTATTTATTCATAAGAACAATAAGAGACAGGAATCTGAAACAAGGGAGCTCATACCTTACACATGTCAGGAGCAACATAGAAAGGCACGGGTATTCAGAACATTGTAAAATAGCTCTGAAAAATTGACAACTTTTGATAACAGAAGCAAGTAACTCCGGCTCAGAATATAGCTTTGTCTAACATAGACCCTCTTTATATTCTGCTAGGAGGACTGTCTCTAAGAAGGAGCATGAGTAGTGTAATAAGTGAGGAGAGAGAGAGAAAAAAAAAGGGGAGAGATATGAAGCCGAATCCACTCAAGTAGAACTCTTAGGATCTAAGTATTTGAGGGTGCAGGTATGGAGTGGTCTGGAATCTGAATCACCGGGTGTTTTAGCCCCATGCGTACAAAGCTCCTGATGTTTCTCATGCCTTTGTCTCAAGGAGGCAGTAAGCACCTCCATTGATCAGATTTCTTATACTTTATCCATCCATTGGGTCAAAGTCAGCATGGACATTTGCCTCCAGGCATCAGGGAGGGGGGCAAGCGGGTTTGCAATAGAAGCATAAGGTATAAGAAATCCCACCCTTCAGAGGGGGACTCTGCTTTACAGGCTCAGAGTTTGTCCTTCTGGGGGAAGAAATTGTAATCTTAATAAAACACTCCTCAGTGTAACTCAGGCCATATCTTGATGGAAGCCAGGTCATACCATTCCATGAGTCTCAGAAGATGCGTAGAGCAATAATAGTTTATGAAGGAAGGTAATCCCAATACATCTCTCTCTCCCAGTAGACAAAGTTGGGTCAGTTTGAGGCGGGGTAACATCTCACCCCAAACATATGAGACAAAAGTCTAATTGAGTAAGAGGCCCAGGGAATACTGATTTGGCTAGTCTGGAAGAGATAAATAACTCTGGGCAGTAGACTCATCTTTGCTACATATGTGCCATAGCCATGAAATGTGGGGATAAAGCCATCTACCCATTTATCTACTAAGTGGGTACTAAAGGGAGCAAACTTCCTGGAGTAGAGTTGGGAGAGATCTGAGGATATCCATATCCCTTGATATTTGAGCTGGGAGAAACACAATCGAAAAGTGAAAATCTAGTACAAAGAGTATGAATATAAATGAGTACAAAGCCCCGATCCACAGTAGAACATTTGGACTCAGTACTACATGTCCCAGGACTCCAAACATGAAGTCCAACTCCACCTGGTTGAACTCCTTCTCGGCATCTGTAGAGAGAATCAGCAGGCTTGATCCGAGTGCTTTGCTTGGTAGATGATGTTTAAAAAACAGATGGTATTATCTTTAGCCTTGCAACATGCTGAGCAGTATACTATGATCTTTGACCATTAGACCATATCTAGAAATTGCAAGGCTTTGAGGCTTGAAGACATCGTTTGGCTCTCTTTAGTTGCAAGAAATATGACTGAGAGAGAAGATTCACGGTACCATGTCATTGCTCAGCAACTGAGGAACTGGGCTCCTTCAACCATATTATGCATCTTTCTGCCTTGGTCTCATGTACAAGTTTCCAAATAGCATATATGCCATATATTCCAGCTTTGTTAAAACATCCTATATCATTTGTATTAATAAATACCACAAGGAGGTGATGATTCAATCCTGTGTTTACTTCTGGTAAGTAATTTAGCAACTATCTGTGAAATTCCCATTTAGTTCTGTCTATAGACTTTAATCTGGGACCATGTTTCCTCTCTGCCAACGCAGTTCATCAGTTTTTGACATATGCCACCATAATGTTTGGGATTGTTCCCCTTAACACATAACAAATTCCCTGTGTTTTGCTGATTTATGTAACTGCAATTTTAGGCCCTAAACTTCTTTTCCATGAGCTGATGTTTTCCACTCCTGTACTTGACTACATTATAAATATTCACTATACTAATTTAAATAAACACCTAATGGAAAATGCTGTAAAAAGGAAATTGAAAAGATTAATAATGTCTGTTAGCAGACAGTACTCATTATATATTTGTACTTCATTAGCAAAAAGAGAAATATGTGTGGAAAAGTGAAATCTGCAGCATTGTTTAAACTATCCAAATAAATGTAAGATACAGTTATGGAAATAAAGGAAGGAAGCAACGTTATAACAAGTAACCTCTGAATAATCCAGAAAGGGAAATGAGAGATCAACCGGATTATGTACATTAAGGAAAGGACAAGAACGAAATAATAATTACACAAACAATGTTTCACATTATAAACTCATTCCCAAGTAGAAACTTTGAATTGATATGAAAATGATGGAGGATAGAAGTTATATCAAACAGTAAATCTCAGACTGTGAGAAGACTATATGCCCCTAGTATCTGGCATGGAGTCGTGGCTGGGAGAAATTGGATTGAAAACAATGTGTAGCTTGAAGTGACACTGTTCAATTAAAGAAACTAGATGCTGCTATGTTATACTGAGAAACATACAAAATTGACTTCTAGAGCTAACTTCTGTAGAAAGGCACGGGTAGTGATTGTTATTGGCAACTTGACAGGTACACTCTGCACTGGGCATGAAACACGTCAATCCTAAAGTAAGAAGAAAGAGTAAAAGCAAGGTTTAAATACATTCTTGCACATCTTCTTAAAGGCCATCTGACATGAAAGGTGTACTTTGATATGCTGAAGCAGGTGTTAATTTGAGCACTTTTGCAAATAAAACTAATTTGCAAATGAATTGTAAAGTAAAATATATAAAGATATGACACACTATATCAAAAGCAATTTTTTGTAGTTCCCCTTTATGTGACAGTGTATATCAGATAACATACAGCAACAGTGACAACCTATTTATTGCTATGATCCCCAATTAATTATCCATGCTCTATTTATTTTCTAATCCCCTCTTCAATCACTGTGTCATCACGCATTTTTTTATTTCTCTCCCACTCATTCTCCTTTCCCTTTCATTTATTTTTCTTTTCCGTACTGGTGTTTTCCCCAGTTTCCTAACTATGCCTTGATCACAATTTATCATTTGCTAATTTTCTACATTTAAAGGAACACTTCAAGCACCATCATCACTACAGCACACTGCAGTGGTTATTGTGCCAGAAGTTCCCTGGGACCTGCCATTGTATGTAGCCAAACCACACGGCAGGGTTTAGTTAAAGGGAGGTAACAGCAGCTCCTGCTTAGAAGCTTCTGACTCTCCCACTGAAGTAGTGGAGGCAGGGAAGGGGGAGAGGCACCGGGCAGACTCCAGGTAAGAAGTTAGGCCATGCTAAAATGGTTGCTTGGAAAGTTCCTTTAAGAGATGCTGATGAGCCATTAATGATGTTGATATGACCACCGCCACACTTCAACCCTGTTTTTCAAAAACACTTTAGGCATTATTAGTTTGGCAAAAAGGGGTCCTATACCTTACAATAAAGGAACACTCCAAGCACCATAACCACTACAGTGTGCTAAGCATGAGTAAAGCAAACACTTTGTACACCTAACCATATTTGATAACATTTGGGTCAAGTAATAAGTAAACTTATATTATACATCCTGTTTGGTAAATTGAAGCAAATAAAGTAAAAATAACCACTGTTAAAGTAGTATAATATAGCGAAATCGATAAAATAACAAATATACATGTCCAATATACCCAAAATGTGCTATTTGAACATAATTATAGAAACAAACACATATATCAATGATGATTTAGAACACCACAAGTTAATGCCACACATGTCACCTATTATAATCACTACAGCACTATATAAAGGTAAAGTAATCAAAAAGCCCACAAAATCGCCATATTAATTGTCATTAACCTTACAATCTTGGCTTACTGACCTTGAGAACATGTGATTAACCTTCACGACAAAATGTAAGCCAGGTTAAAAGTTGATCATTTCTAATTTTGGCAGCATTACTGGTATAAAATGGTAAATGGTTAATGGTTGTTGCAAAAGAGAGAGAGGCTGAAGCTGCTGTAATTTAAGATCATCATGCTTAATCTCAAGCACTTTAATATAAAACTGTCTAAACATCAGTGAAAAATAAGATTAAACAAATTAGAAATGTATGTTGGCACTCTCATGTCACTGATGGTGCTGGTATCGAGGTCGCCATCCAATAGGTCACATCAAATGTATACCAAAAATAAGAAAATGACACCGCACTAATGCAAAGAATTAGCAAATACTGAATTCATTGAAAATGATGTAGTAATCCAGAATCTCAAAATAATGTAGACTTAACACAGATTATTTTGATCAGATCATCCACACGATATGATAGAACTGATGTTTTTTTGCCTCCATAATGTATGTAATTACCATCTTCATAGCGCTAATCATACTCACAGTGGTCTCATCCTATTTGTCAGCAGCCAGTGGTAAAATACTTTTAAAAAAAACCTTGCTAACCAGCCACCACAAAAAGGGGCTAGATTATAGATGTGGGCTAGATTATAGATGTGGGCTAAATTTTGATAATAGGAGTAATCGATGGGTTCTATAATGATATAATAATAGATGTAAGGGACAGGCCGTTGTTACATCAGGGGGAAATGCCAGTGTCCCCACCCATTGGAGGTGGGCGGGGCTATTTAGTAATTGTGGAGTGGGCATGCAGTTGTCCACCCCTCAGCCCCTACCCAGTTCTAGCTAGAAGCACTCAAACTCCTAGCCACACCCTCATTAAAAATTCCCTACCTACCCTCCTCACTCTAATCATAATCACCTCATGGACCTCCAGCATCAGATTTTCCCCATAGGAAAGCATTAAATAATGATTTCCTATGGGGAGGTTTAATGCGCAAGCAGCCATTAGCATGCGCATTAGGTATCCCCCACTGGCTGACGTCGGTGCTTGATTCAGGTAAGTAGCTGAAGGGGTTTAACGACATGGTATGGGGGAGCCGGGAGCACTCCAGGATTCTCTAGTTCCAGTAAAATGGGTTTGTTTTCCTGGCACTGGAGAATCCCTTTAATGGTGCCAGGTGATGGACATCTCACATCCATCCTCCATTATTAACATTTAGCCACCACTGATACCCACGAGTGAGGGTATGGGGATAATGATCAATGCCAAGACCCTCCCATCACTATTATATAATGTTATCATGCTTGACATTTAATAAATGTGTACCCACCCATGGCATGGTGTGTAGGGGCATAAAAAGGTATATTGAGAAAAAATAGAGATAAAGAGAGAACAGAGAGTAAGGGTCAAAAGCAGTACATTTGCAATATATGTAAAGGAAAACAGTGTCTAGTGAGAAAAGAATGGTCAAGAGAGAATGAGTATGCTATTAACCATGTCCAATAAGCATTACATTATATTTGCATGCGTTGTAGCCAATACTAATATCAAGAGGTTAAGTGGGCAACTTTAACCCCAAATATCACACGCCTGGCTATCAGATGAATAATGCTGTCCTCTGTGGCATTTCTTCTTGGATTTTTGCCTGTTTGGGACTTTGCCCAAATATTTAGAATGTTTGTGGGTTAGAGTTTCACTCTTTGGAGCAGTGAAACCTGCAAGCTCTTTTTCTTGGAAGAAAGCATCATTGATATCACTGCGTTTTGGCGAATATTGTTCTCTGCTTTTTGTGGTTTCTCTTGAACCGTCATGGGTTTCCGGGTTTAAAAGGTCCAGTTGGCTTTGTTATTCTGTAAAACTAATAATATCTTAAAAATATAAAGTCATGTCATAATTGAACATATTCTCCAGAGAAACTTTTCTCTAATTTATCACCACTCTTTAAACTTTCCCCAAGTCTTATTGCCCTCTCGTGAGATATACCTCTTGGGTATTCCAGCAAGCAAATATTAAAGACAGAAAAGAAGGGATGTCCTCTAGTTAATCGTCTTTAATTGGTGAGATCTAGGAACCTGTTCTTATAGATAGGTTCCAAGTTCTAAATATGGAGCTATCACCATGGAAACCAAATGAATGTTACTGCTGATTCTGTTTGTTTCAGGGGTGACTGTGACTACTCCACTTTTAGATCTTTACCTTACTTTTCTAGTAGTGACATTTTAATAACCTTACCAAAAACTACTTGTCAAGAGTGCCACACATGGCAAAGTAAACCAGTGGGAAGTGATCTAAGATATAAAAAAAAATCAAAGAATGATCTTTCTTAGACATGTGCAATTCGTTTTGGTCCGAATGTGAATTTTGGGCAATTCGGACATTCGGGTACTTCGGTATTCCCGAAGTTCCGAAATTACCAAATTTCCGAGGTGCCGAAGTTCCAAAGCGCCGAAGCGCCGAAGTGCCGAAGTACAGTATTGCCTAAGAACTAATATACTTACCCAGTGGAAGAATGAAGAACGTTACACTGTATACAATTTTAAATTAAAAGTATACAAACATAGCCAGGATTCAGCTGTAAGCATTTGCAACACTTACAACAATCAAGTAACATACATTCATATAAAATGTAAGTTACTTACATTTAAGTTGAAGTGGTCTGGGTGCCTACAGTGTCCCTTTAAAAGCATGCATGCTGTCATTTGGAGTATATCTACTAAACAGTGATTTTTATTTATTTGTATTCGGGCAGTGGAGTGTCTTAATATCATCCTAGCAACTCCCAAACATTGTCCTTTTATCACCTAAACTGACAGTGGCAATAACTAAATGCAGTAAGGTGTAAATCAATACTGGACCAAATAGTGTTAACTGATGACAAATTGTCATCTTTGAATTTCTGGCTAACTGTTTTATTTATTAAATTATTATTGCAGTTCCCTAAAATTCACACAATAATCTACTTTTGACCTCAAGGTGATCATACGGTGGTGACATACACCCCAACCTAAATTCCCGAGTGTAAGTGCAGTATCCTCCATTTGTGAATTACGACTGGTATGGGGTTAGCATTAACCCCTTAAGGACTGGACCTTTTTTGCGATGTTGTACATTTGCGACCAGGCATATTTTTACACTTTTGTGGTATTTGTGTTTGGCTGTAATTTTCCGCTTTCTCATTTACTGTTCCCATACAAATTATATATTGTTTTTTTCAGGACAAAAGGGGCTTTCTTTACATACCATTATTTATATAAACTCATGTATTTTAATTTAAAAAAAAATAAAATAATATGATGAAAAATTGAAAAAAATACATGTTTTTTTACTTTTACTTGAAAAATCTTTTACTCATCTACAAAAGCGAATGAAAAAAACTGCTAACTAGATTCAAAATTTTGTCCTGAGTTTAAAAATACCCAGTGTTTACGTGCTTTTTTTTTGCATGTTATAGGGCTATAGGTACAAGTAGGATATTGTGTTTTCAAAACATACATTTTTAAAATTTATCAATAGTGACATTGTAACACTATTATCTGTCATAAATCTCTAAATAACACCCCACATGTACATATTTTTTTTAAAGTAGACAACCCAGGGTATTCAATATGGGGTATGTCCAGTCTTTTTTAGTAGCCACTTAGTCGAAAACACTGGCCAAAGTAAGCATTCATATTTGTTTGTGTGTGAAAAAAGTAAAAAAACTAAATTGAACGCTAATTTTGGCCAGTGTTTGTGACCAAGTGGTTACTAAAAAAGACTGGACATACCCCATTTGCAATACCTTGGGTTGTCTTCTTTTGCAAATGGTATGCCATCATGGGGGTAATTCTCATTCCTGGGCTACCATACGCTCTCAAAGGCAACGTAACCAACCTGGCCATTTTCAATGTAAAAATATTTGACCCATATATTTGACCTTGTAACTTTCAAAAATGCTATAAAACCTGTACATGGGGGGTACTGTTTTACTCGGGAGACATCGCTGAACACAAATATTAGTGTTTAAAAACTGGAAAACGTATCACAACAATTATATCATTAGTAAAAGTGCTGTTTGTGTGTGAAAAATGCAAAAAAAGTCATTTTCACTGACAATATCATCACTGTGATATGTTTTACTGTTTTGAATCACTAATATTTGTGTTCAGCGAAGTCTCCCGAGTAAAACAGTACCCCCCATGTACAGGTTTTAGGGTGTCGTAGAACGTTACAGGGTAAAATACAGTGCTAGCAAATTAAATTCTCTGGAATTTCAGCCTGGGTTGGCAGGCAGGTCCCTCAAATTGCAATCAATAAAATTACTGAATTATGTAAAAATATTACATAAATACGCACGTAGAATTTAAATATATATGCATATTTATATATTTGAAGTCTACGTGTATATTTATATAATTATTTATGTAATTTTGTATATGGACATATGTATATTTCGTATTATTTTTATTTATTTTTATATACATAGATATATATACAAATTCATTCTAAGTGTATTTTGATATAAATATATATATATTAATTTTAAAATACAGTTAGAATAAAATTTCATATAGATATATAATTTTTTTTAAATTTTTTATTATTATCTAAAAAAAATTATTTAATTTAAATTACTTATTATTTATATTTTATAATAAAAATATATATATACAATATATATAGTTATTATATATATACGTGTGTAATTTAATTATAAGTGTATTTTTATATTAATATAAGTACATATTAATATAAAAATACACTTAGTATGACATTATATATATATGATATATAGACATATATTATATAGATATAATATATGTCTATATATCATATTTATATACACATATATAATTTTTTTTATTTTTAATTAATGTTAACTTTATTTTTATTTTTTTGATTTTACACTAGCAGGGAGACTGCCTGTCAGCACAGGCAGTCCCCCTGCAGGCAGACACATGAACACCTATTGTGATCATGTGATCGCTGTGTTAAGCGATCACATGGCCACAGGGGTCCTAATTCAGTGTGGGGAGACTGTCTGGGCTGCAGGCAGTCTCCCCACAACCGGAGCCACGCTGATCGCCGCCGGGGGAACGACGCCGATCAGGTAAGTACCTCTGACCGTTAGGACGGTTCAGGACCGTCATCGGTCGGCAAGGCAAAAATGCCGATGACGGTCCTGAACCGTCCTCGGTCGCGAAGGGGTTAAAGGACCACTATAGTGCCAGGAAAACATACTTGTTTTCCTGGCACTATAGTGCTCTGAGGGTGCCCCCACCCTCTGGGTCCCCCTCCCACCGGGCTCTAGTGGGTGGAAGGGGTTAAACTTACCTCTTTCTCCAGCGCCGGGCAGGGGACTCTCCTCCTCCTCTCTTCCTCCTCAGCTGAATGCGCATGCGTGGCAGGAGCCGCGCGCCCATTCAGCCAGTCCATAGGAAAGCACTATTAATGCTTTCCTATGGACGCTGGCGTCTTCTCACTGTGAAAATCACAGTGAGAAGCGCGGAAGCGCCTCTAGCGGCTGTCAATGAGACAGCCACTAGAGGCTGGATTAACCCTATTATAAACATAGCAGTTTCTCTGAAACTGCTATGTTTATAGAAAAAAGCTGAAGTGGTCTGGGTGCCTATAGTGGTCCTTTAACTGTCAAAAATAAAGTTAGATCCTAAACATGTTAGGCATTTAAATATCCAGACTGATATTTGAATCTCTTTCGAGTTCTTTTTAATTAGTTGCAGTAGACATGTAAAACTTATTATAAGCAAAAGTATAAAAATATTTGGGTTTTAAAAAAACGTTTTATTTACACATAATGTATAATATGTATGGAGCAACTGAAGAAAAACCCTTACATTATGGCGGAACAATCCTACAGCTCTAAGTCAAGGTTTTGTTTTGTTTTGGAACATGGACAATTGCCTCCATCCTTAAATGTAATAACTGATTTATTCCTAACAGTATAGGTTATTCACAGACTAAGTAACGATGGTCCAGGCACTCAAATTCAATCCAGTGGCAGATTTATTGGAGCAAAATAGAAACAATGTTTCGGCCCACAACAGGGCCTTTGTCAAGCTGTTGTCGGCCGAAACGTTGTTTCTTTTTGCTCCAATAAATCTGCCCACTGGATTGAACTTTAGTGCCTGGACCATCATTACTTTTTTGCAAATCACATTGTGAGGATTGTCCAACCTCAGGCCCGGTGTCACCTTGAGATCCAGGCGAGTGCGGTATTCACATTGGTAATTATATTCACACACATTCCAGCCAATCAGCATAATAAGGATATTCATTCACCTTTTTGTTTGGTTTTTAATACACAGTTAGTGTGTGGTGATGTTTATTCATTCATTTATTTATTTTTCTTGCACTAAAATTAATATAGAAATAACAATCTTTGATGATCTGTTGCTGGGAATTCAAAGTGAATTTAAAATTTAAGGACAACATAGCTAAACTTAAAACAGAGTTGGAGAATGTTTCTAATTACTATTTTGGCCTACATGTTGAAATTCAATTAGAGTAATCGCTTTAGTAAGTAGCCATGAGTGGGTTTTAAGAATCCATTTCACCACATTGATGGAGATATTCACTAAACCATTAATTTTGGAAAATTGTCAAGGATATTACAAAACTTAGACCATTATAACTGATTTGCAAACTTTTTCCAACACAACTACTTCTTTCCAGTTTGGCTCTTATCACTTAAAGGAACACTATTGGGTCAGAAACACAAACATGTATTCCTGACCATATAGTGTTAAGACCACCATTTAGGTGGCTTGCCCTCCCTTAGTCCCCCTAGAAGGGGTTAAAGCTAACCTTATTTGAAGTCTGCCAAAACTGGCCCCACCTCCGATTTGCCTCTTTGGTTGACATAGGGAAAGCATTGGGTTGGCTGAGATTTTCTAGGAGGCTGGCCGAGGGTGGAGCCAAACACCAATCTGGCCAATAAGCATCTCCGCACTGACACAGTAAACACCTCCAGTGACCATCTGAGGAGTTGGAACTGAAGGTGTCCTTAGGCTGTAATGTAAGCACTGTCTTTTCTATTAAAAGGCAGCGTTTACTGCAAAAAGCCAGCAGGGACTGACAATATTTACCAGAACAACAGCATTAACGTATAGTTGTTCTGGTGAGTATAGTGTCCCTTTAACATTTATTTGCCAATCCTCTGTAATTTCCTGTGTGTGAATAACCCCATAAGATTCTACCGTATCAGACAGTAGATTCCCACTCACTTCCAGAGATGAGGTCAATCAACATTTATATTCAGAAAAAGTATGTTCGCTTAACAGGATATGTCATAAACTATTACAAAAATAGGTTTGAAGGTTATAAAGTATACCAAGTTCTTTTTGCTCAGTAAGAAAATATACTCTTTTAATTATAATCTAAGTGCACTGCGTGCCATTGTTCTAAACATAAATGAAACTTCACTGAATCCTGCCAGTGTCTGCCTTCCAAAGGTAATTTAAAAGGCAGAGATATCAAAAACAATAATTACGATACAAAGCATTTATATTATTGTTATGTTTATTACCATTTAACCATATTGTAGTTAAATAAATGCTACTATTCATAACAAGTGCACTGAGGTTTTACAGCATGAATTGGGATGTACGGATAAACTATACGAAGTAATAGGAGGAGTTATAGGGAGAGGTTATTTGGAGTAATAGGAGGAGTTATAGGGAGATTTTCTATGGAGTAATAGGAGTTATAGAGAGAGGTTATATGAAGTAATAGAAGAGGTTACAGAGAGGTTATGGGCAGTAATAGGAGGAGTTATAGGGAGAGGTTATTTGGAGTAATAGGAGGAGTTATAGGTAGATTTTCCATGGAGTAATAGGAGTTATAGAGAGAGGTTACATGAAGTAATAGAAGAGGTTACAGAGAGGTTATGTGTAGTGATGTCCCGAACGGTTCGCTGGCGAATAGTTCCTGGCGAACATCGCTTGTTCGCGTTCGCCACGGATGGCGAACATATGCGCTGTTCGGTCCACCCCCTATTCGTCATCATTGAGTAAACTTTGACCCTGTACCTCACAGTCAGCAGACACCTTCCAGCCAATCAGCAGCAGACCCTCCCTCCCAGACCCTCCCACCTCCTGGACAGCATCCATTTTACATTCATTGTGAAGATGCATTCTTAGTTAGAGGAGGGACAGTGTAGCTGCTGCTGATTTGATAGGGAAATTGATAGCTAGGCTAGTGTATTCAGTGTCCACTACAGTCCTGAAGGACTCATCTGATCTCTGCTGTAAGGACAGCACCCCAAAAAGCCCTTTTTAGGGCTAGAACATCAGTCTGCTTTTTTTTCTGTGTAATGTAATTGCAGTTGCCTGCCTGCCAGCCTGTGTGTCAGGCTCACAGCATATACTGTGCCCAATTGCCCAGTGCCACCACTCACTCACTGGTGTCACAATAGCTTGTATTTAAAAATAACAAAACTTTTTGGACTGTAATATAATAGTAGTCAGTTTCCTTCACGAGTGTGCGTTTCAGGCCCTGCCCAGTGCCACCACTCACTCACTGGTGTCCCAATATCTTGTATTTAAAAAAAACAAAACTTTTTGACTGTAATATAATAGCAGTCAGTTTCCTTCACGAGTGTGCGTTTCAGGGCCTGCCCAGTGCCACCACTCACTCACTGGTGTCCCAATAGCTTGCATTTAAAAAAAAAACTAAACTTTTTGACTGTAATATAATAGCAGTCAGTTTCCTTCATGAGTGTGCGTTTCAGGGCCTGCCCAGTGCCACCACTCACTCACTGGTGTCCCAATAGCTTGCAAAAACACTAAACTTTTGACTGTAATATAATAGCAGTCAGTTTTCCTTCCTGAAGTGTGCGTTTCAGGGCCTGCCCAATTGCCACACTCACTCACTGGTGTCTATTAGCTTGCATTTAAAAAAACAAAAACTTTTTGACTGTAATATAATAGCAGTCAGTTTCCTTCAATTAATAGATTTCAGAGGCCTACCCAGTAGTGTAAAAAGTTATGCCCTTCACAGTGACAGACCAAACTCCCCGTTTAACGCACATAAACAAGCTGGCATCTCTAATTAGGTAGATTAGCGGCCGAGGCACCAACCAGCGAGGCCTTAGGCGGCGCCTAAACACGCCCTAATTAGAGAGCACGCCTCTGTTTAGAGATTTGTTGTTTGCGCAATAGTAGCGAAATTTAATAATAACTACCTACAATCAACTCTAACATCATACCTGATGTTTTAAAGCACATTATTCCAAACAATTTAGGAATGTTAGGTGATTTATGCCCTTTATGGATTAAAACCAGACTCTGCATCAACTATGTAATTTTCCATAGGAGTTTTGCCATGGATCCCCCTCTGGCATGCCACAGTCCAGGTGTTAGTCCCCTTGAAACAACTTTTCCATCACTATTGTGGCCAGAAAGAGTCCCTGTGGGTTTTAAAATTTGCCTGCCTATTGAAGTCTATGGCGGTTCGCCCGGTTCGCCCGTTCGCGAACATTTTGCGGAAGTTCGCTTTCGCCATTCGCGAACCGAAAATTTTATGTTCGCGACATCACTAGTTATGTGGAGTAATAGGAGGAGTTATAGGGAGAGGCTATTTGTAGTAATAGGAGGAGTTACAGGGAGATTTTCCATGGAGTAATAGGAGTTATAGAGAGAGGTTATATGAAGTAATAGAAGAGGTTACAGAGAGGTTATGTGGAGTAATACGAGGAGTTATAGGGAGAGGTTATATGGAGTAATATGAGGGTTTATAGGGAGATATTACATGGAGTAATAGGAGTTATAGGGAGATTTTCTATGGAGTAATAGGAGTTATAGGGAGAGGTTATATGGAGTAATAGGAGGAATTATAAGGAGATGCTATATGGAGTAATATGAGAGGTTATATGAATTAATAGGTGGGGTAATAGTGAGAAGTGATATGGAGTAATGATAATAGTTATAGGGAGATATTCCTTAGAGTAATAGGAGGGATTATAGAGAGAAGTTATATGAAGTAAAAGGAGGAGTTAAAAGGATAAGTTATATGGAGTAATAGGAGGGGTTATAGAGAGTAATAGTGAGGTTATAGAGAGTAATAGGAGGGTTTATAGGAATAGGTTATATAGATAATAGGATGGGTTATATGGATAGGTTACATGGACTATTAGGAGGGATTATAGGGAGAGGTTATAGGAGGTAATAGGAAGAGTTATAGGGAGAGGTTATATGGAGTAATATGAGGGTTTATAGGGAGAGGTTATATGGAGTAATAGGAGAGGTTATATGGAGTAATAGGAGGGGTTATAGGGAGAGGTTATATGGAGTAATAGGAGGGGTTATAGGGAGAGGTTATATGGAGTAATAGGAGGGGTTATAGAGAGAGGTTATATGGAGTAACAGGTGGAGTTATATGGAGTAATAGGAGGAGTTATAGAGAGAGGTTATATGGAGTAATAGGAGGGGTTATAGAGATAGATTATATGGAGTAACAGGTGGAGTTATATGGAGTAATAGGAGGAGTTATAGAGAGAGGTTATATGGAATAATAGGAGGGATTATAGAGATAGATTATATGGAGTAATAGGAGGAGTTATAGGGAGAGGTTATATGGAGTAATAGGAGGAGTTATAGGGAGAGGTTATATAGAGTAATAGGAGGGGTTATAGGGAGAGGTTATATGGAGTAATAGGAGGGGTTATAGGGAGAGGTTATATGGAGTAATAGGAGGGGTTATAGAGATAGATTATATGGAGTAATAGGAGGAGTTATAGGGAGAGGTTATATGGAGTAATAGGAGGGGTTATAGGGAGAGGTTATATGGAGTAATAGGAGGGATTATAGGGAGAGGTTATATGGAGTAATAGGAGGGATTATAGAGATAGATTATATGGAGTAATAGGAGGAGTTATAGGGAGAGGTTATATGGAGTAATAGGAGGGGTTATAGGGAGAGGCTATATGGAGTAATAGGAGGGGTTATAGAGAGAGGTTATATGGAGTAATAGGAGGGGTTATAGGGAGAGGTTATATTGAGTAATAGGAGGAGTTCTAGGGAGAGGTTATATGGAGTAATATGAGGGTTTATAGGGAGAGGTTATATGGAGTAATAGGAGAGGTTATATGGAGTAATAGGAGGGGTTATAGGGAGAGGTTATATGGAGTAATAGGAGGGGTTATAGGGAGAGGTTATATGGAGTAATAGGAGGAGCTATAGGGAGAGGCTATATGGAGTAATAGGAGGGATTATAGGGAGAGTTTATATGGAGTAATAGGAGGGATTATAGAGATAGATTATATGGAGTAATAGGAGGAGTTATAGGGAGAGGTTATAGAGAGTAATAGCAGGGGTTATAGGGAGAAGTTATATGACGGTAGTAACCATCACAGTGAGCAGAAGATAGACACTTTATGTAGTTCCCAAATTATTCTTATGTTTTAGCAACCCTGTGCCCAATATAGGTGCAGGGTGTGTAATGTTATTGTTTATTGTTAAATGTTTTGTGTGCTCTCCTCGTCTGCTGATGCTCTCAATCAACTAGATGGATTTGACGGTGGAGCCTGTACAGCGACATATGTTGGTTGTGAGAATCTTGAAACAGCTATATACACTACCTGAATAGCAAGGATTTTTAAATTGCATATTCAGGTACATTTTTATATTATGAATTCTGCAGGTAGGGAAGATATTTTGTGTTAGTTATTGTCCCCCCCCCCCACTATAAATATGTTATTGTGTTATTATGAGTTCCTATATGTTTCCCCATAATATTTATTTGCTTGTTTTAGATTAAGTTTGTCACTGTAGGTTTGATGTAATGCACATATGGGTTAGTCCTCAGTAAAAATAAAGCTGAGGGTGTTAGTTCTACCTGGAACTGTGTGTTCTGTTTTTTTTTTATTCGCAAATCCCAGTAACAAAATCTTTGGACCTGTTGGCTTATTACTTGGTCTCTGGATCCTAAAAATAGATAGGCCTGAGAGCCACAGGTGCTGAAGCCTGGACCAGGATAGAAGAAGTTCTCAGCAACCCCAGTCAAGCTTTGGCAACTGGGGATGAAGCGTTCCAGTGTCCCTGAAAGCAGCTAGGAAGCAGACCTTGTGGAGGTATAGGAGTACAGGAGCTCCATCACAAGTTATATGGAGTAATATGAGAGGTTACAAGGGAGGTTATATGGAGTAATAGGAGGGGTTATAGGGAGAGGCTATATGGAGTAATAGGAGGTGTTATAGAGAGAGGTTATATGGAGTAATAGGAGGAGTTATAGGGAGAGGTTATATGGAGTAATAGGAGGAGTTATAGGGAGAGGTTATATGGAGTAATAGGAGGAGTTATAGGGAAAGGTTATATGGAGTAATAGGAGGAGTTATAGGGAGAGGTTATATGGAGTAATATGAGAGGTTACAAGGGAGGTTATATGGAGTAATAGAGGATTTATATGGGGAGGTTGTATGGAGTAATAGGAGGGGATATAGGTAGAGGTTGTATAGCATGAAAAGGGGAATTCTTTGGAATATTCCTTCATAGTTCATATAATTTAGGTGAAAACATGAGGGAGCACTGGGTAGATGCTTAAATATTTTTTGCCTTGACTGCACTTCATTTATTACATTACTCTGTGAACTCTGGTCAAACTTTCTTTACCTAATGCAGGAACTAAGTCAAACATATCTTATCAGTCCTGCTCAAGGCCTCAAAATGACATCCCCTACAAACACAAGCTGAATTATCCATGCTGGTTTTATTATTAATGGGAAACTAGATGCAAGTTAAATCATTCACAGTAATCCATGAAGCCATGTTAGCACTAGCCACAGAGGATCTGCTTAGATGGCTTCTACTACTGGCCACACTCATGAAGCGCATGATACACAGCGGCATCAGTAGAGTGTACTTTAGAGGCTGGTGAAGTTTGAGGATGATGGGGCACCAGATTCCGATCCCCGAATTTCACTCCACCCTAGACAGTATAGAGATACTCATACTATAGAGAGAGCTGAGCATAATACAGAAATGCTCATACAATATAACAAGTTGGGCACAACACATAAAACACATTGAGCTGGAACCAAATAGAGATTACCATTGCCCAAATAGAGCTGAGGAAAATAGAGATACAATACACAGAGCTGGGTAGACTACAGAGATACCCATATAGCAGGTAGAATGGAGTAAAAAAGAAATAACACACAGCTGGTTACAACAAGAAGATACCCATAACTATCACACACAGCCATGATCACTGTGATGGATTACACAGAGCTGTATTACAAAGATACCCACACAGTACATGTATTTCTATAATGCTCCAGATCTCTCTCTCTCTTTCTATCTTCCTAGTCCTTTCTTAGCTCTCTTAATCTCATCTTCAGAAGTGCCCCTGCAATGAGACATTTAGCTTTCTATTGTGCCAGAAACATCCCCCTCCGCTTGTCACCCCTGAGCTTCACCGGATAGATAAATATATATTAAAATTTTTAAATGTTATTATTATTATTTATTTTTGCAATGACAGGAATTGCGGTATATCTGCAGTATAGAGGCTTGTGCAAAAGCCATAACATGTTTTATACATCATTATCTCAGTGATACAGAAAGGAAAAGTTATTTTAAGGCATGTATTTTGTTATACAATGGTAATTGGCTCGGTCACAATCCGTCAAGGCTTTTACATTTTCACATAAACAGAAACTCAGTAAAGAAAAACAAATAACTTTAAAAATTAGTATAACCTAACAGAGCAGTGTTACTGATATACGGCTTTATATATTTTAATTATGTATTTGAGTAAATGTCCTTGCTTAATGAGCCCTCAGGCAGTTACTGGGGTATTGGGAGAGAGAAAAAGGTATACACTTATATTTGGCATTTTGCTTCTGCGGTGCTCTCCTTGTGCTGCTTCCAGGATGGCTTCTTGCATCTCTCTCCTGTGGGTACTGTAACCCATCCTCCGGTGATGTCAGCCAATGATGACCCCTAAATAGAGAGGCCAATAGCATGCTACAACTCATGGGCATCTGGCTCTGCTGCCCAATTGACGACTCAATGGAAATTCCTGAAATATTTCCTTAAAAGATACTAGGCATGTGCATAACCTGCTGAAACAGAGCAGATTTCAACCCAGACCCAAGTTTTGACATGCCTAGATGCTCTCATGTTAGCTTCTCATGCTAATGAGGGGAGACGGACCCTGACGAACCCCTGAGGAGGAGCAGTTCCGGAAAAGCCCTATAATATTGGTGGATCACAACTCCATCAGGTATTGAGGATATTATTTAAATCAAGTTTCTAAGGTTACTTTGAATATCATTAAATGAAAAGATGACCAACAAACCTTTGTCTAATTTATTGATTACAGTCTAGAATAGTGATGTCCCGAACGGTTCGCCGAACGGTTCGCTGCGGACGGCGAACATATGTGGTAAACTTTGACCCTGTACCTCACAGTCAGCAGACACATTCCAGCCAATCAGCAGCAGACCCTCCCTCCCAGACCCCCCCCACCTCCTGGACAGCACACTAAGAATGCAGCTTCACAATGAATGTAAAATGGATGCTGTGCAGGAGGTGGGAGGGTCTGGGAGGCTTCTGCTGATTGGCTGAAATGTGTCTGCTGACTGTGAGGTACCGGGTCAAAGTTTACTACATATGTTCACCGTCCGCGGCGAACCGTTCGGGACATCACTAGTCTAGAATAATATATTTTTCATTTATTTATGTAGAAAGCATTTTACCAGGAGCATATTACCAAGAGCTCTTCCCAGGAAGAATACATTAAGAGTTTTTCATTTTCAGTTTTGTCATGTGATGCTCAATCAATATAATTTAATTCCAAGGTTATGTTGACATTCACAGTGTTTACAGGTTTGGCATGACTGTCTATAAAGAGAGTTCCTTTGAGAGATTATGGGTGTCAGCGTGGCGGTCCGGTAACCAAGACCCAGACACTGTCTGGGCAGCGGTTGGATGACTGGGACCCAGTATGCCTGATGTTGAAAGTAGGAGTCACAGTGTGGAAGTGGACTAGCAGGGTCTGGTGCAGGGTAACCGCACACCCCCTGGTGTTGAGCACCAGCGTTTGTGTGGCCACATACCAGGATCCTGATGCAGCTTCAGGGGATCCCAGGAACTAGGAGCTTGGAAATAAGCAGATAGGGAGGCTCTGCAGCAGGAATGTATCCAGTACAGAAACAAAGCAAGACTAGAATAGGCACCAAATATGAAAATAAGACAGAACTAGTAGAACCCAGAACCAGAGAAGGATAGGAAGCTAAACCCAGAACATGTACACGAGACATGAGGGAAACATGAATATAACAGGGGCAGGACATAACAGGTCTGTACATGGACTGGGAAATATGCATGACTAAATAAACAATAATAAAACACACACAGCACTTACCTGCAAGAAAAGGCAGAGGACTTGTAGCAACCGCCTGCAGGAACCAACTGAAACAAAAGGATAAATGGAAAAGGAAAGGGTGTGGCAACATAAAACAAACATTTAAAGGAATCCAGGAGACTGGGAATTCCAGGAACGGAATAAAGGAATGAACCCAGAAAACCCTGCATAAAGAAAACCAGATATAGAATAGAACCCAGAAAAACCAAGAAAAACCAAACAAGAATTGTAAAAAGAGTACTGGATACCAGAAGCCATAGCCAGAAATGATCCGCAGCTATGAACAGGAAGTGACAATGGGCTTCTTGAAGATTAGATATTTTCTGATAGGTTAGTCACCATTGTGGAGATATGTATGAAAAGGCTGCATGAGCTTCTTTGTTGTAATGAGGAATGGTGTTCAGTGGTTATACAATGAGCGGGACTGACCATGTTGCTCTGGAAGCATACCATAATAGTGTATACCATAATCGTCAGTGGCGTACTAAGGGGGGGGCGGAGGGGGCGGTCCGCCCCGGGTGCCAGCCGGGTGGGGGGTGCCATGACCAGACCCCCCCCGCCCATGCTGCAGCCGCCCGAGTGCTCTGTGAAGAGCCTCAGGCGGCTGCAGCTTTGCCCGGGCGGTGCGTCCATGAGGGCGGACCGCACCGCCCGGGCGCAGCCTGAGGAGAGGCTGACAGGAGGGAAGCGCTCCTGTCAGCTCGCTCATTGATGGTCGCGAGGTACAGAGAGCAGCTGTCTCCTGTACCCGGCCGGACTAACAGGAAGTGCACACTGAGTGTGCACTTCTGTTAATCCGGCAGTGTACAACACCCTGTGACCATGCAAACTTCGGCCGCTACAGTAGGGAGAGGGAGGAGAGGTGGAGAAAGAAAGAGAGAGGGGTGAGAGAAATAAGGGGAGGTGAGAGGTATTAAAAATAGAGGTGAAAGAGAGATAAGAGGTGAGAAAGAAGAAATAAGGGGGTGAAAAGAGAAGTGAGAAGAAATAGAGGGTGAGAAAGAAGAGAAATAAAAGGGGTGAGAAAAGAGAAATAAGGGGTGAAAAGAGAAATAAGGAAATTGAGAAAGAAGGGGTGAAAGAAATAAGAGTGAAAAATAAGGTGAGAAAAGAGAAATAAGGGGTGAAAGAAAATAAGAAGTGAAAAAGAAATAAGGGGTGAGAGAAATAAGAGAGTGAGAAGAAATAGGGGGTGAGAAGAAATAAGAGGTAGGTTAGAGAGAAATAAAGGGGTGGTGTGAGAAAAGAAAAGGGGTGGGTGAGAGAAAAGAGAGGTGGGTGAGAAAGAGAAATAAGGGGTGAGAAAGAGAAATAAGGGGGTGAGAAAAGGAGAAATAGGGGGTGAGAAAGAAGCAGGGGGTTGAGAGAAAGAAATAGGGGTGGGTGAGAGAGAAATAGAGTTGGGTGAGAGAAAGAAAGGTGGTGGGGGAGAGAAAGAAAAGGGGGGTGGGTGAGAGAGAAAGGGGGGGGGTGAGAGAAAATAGGAGGGGGGGTGAGAGAGAAATTGGGAGGAGGAGAAGGAAATTGGAGCGGGAGGAGAGATTGACATTCATCACATACACACAATGCACCCCTTGCACACAGAAAAACACACAGACACACATACACAAGCAATGCAACCGTTACACACAATGCATCCCTTACACACACAGAAACACACAATGCATTCATTACACACACTCAATGCACCCCTTACACACATTCAATGCATCCCATACATACACAGAAACACACCTTGCAGTCCTTACACATACAAACACAATTTCACACAATGCATTCCTTACACACATATCAGGACATCCCCTACACACTCCACCCCCTGTGAACAAACTCACTGGTGGAACATGAAGGTGGACCCTGGGACCCAGACCTTGAGCTGTGTAAAGGACCCCAAAAAAATGGAGCTGCTTCCCGTTCTCCCAGAACATTGATTTTTGTGACCACAGTTACAAACAGCCTCCAGAGAGCCTGTTCTACACCAGACCAGTGGAGCCAGACTGCAGCTAGAGCCATCATCATCCTCATCTGGTTGTAAGTAGGCAATCTAGTATATTATTCGTGGCACTAATCTCTAATTTACCTCACATTAAAGAAACACTATAGTCCCCAGAACCACTTCAGCTTAATGTAGTGGTTCTGGTGTCTATAGCCTGTCCCTGCAGGCCTTTTAATGTAAACACGGCGTCACTGCAGCACTGGCGTTAGTTAACATGGCAAATCATATGGGTGGGGCATTGTGATGTCACATGGGGGGCGGCAAACTTTACTTTTGCCTAGGGCGGCAAAAATCCTTGTACCGGCCCTGGCTGGAGGGGGCTGTGTGAGCTGTGGCCGCACAGTGTCCCATGGTAGTTAGGGTGCCGTGCGGCCAGTACAGCTCACTCAAGCAAACAACTGATAAACTGGCCCGGAGGAAATGTGTATGTGTGACTGTCTGCCTGTGACTGTGTGTGACTGTCTGCCTGTAACTGAGTGTGTGACTGTCTGTCTGTAACTGAGTGTGTGATTGTCTGCCTGTAAATGTGTGTGTGGGGCTGCAGGGATTTTGTAGAAGGGGGTGGGGGTTTTGTATTGGGACAGGAGTCTTTATAAGGGGGGATAAGCAGGGAGATTTGTGGAAGGGGGTTGCGGGGGTTTTGTAGACGGGGCAGTACAGGATTTGTAGAAGGGGCAGGACAGAGGTTTTGTAGGAGGGGCAGGGCAGGACAAGGGTTTTGTAGGAGGGGCTGACAACGGTTTTGCAAAGTTTACAAATTGTAAAAATAAAAGAAATAAAACCTTTAACATTTTTTACAGGTTTTTTTTATTTTATTTTTTGGGGGGAGGGGGGTGGGGGGTGGGGGGGGGGTGCCAAGCACAGGATCCGCCCCGGGTGCCAAATGCTCTAGGTACGCCCCTGATAATCGTGCAAATCTCTGACAGTTTCCTATTGAAGAGGGACACTCACTATTTTGGGTTAAAATCCTTCTGTTCTATGTTTCTATCTTAATATCCTAAAGTTGTAGGAGTTCATTATTCTTGAGGTGTCTGAATTTAAGCCAGAGCTCCACACCTTTATTTATCCCATTAAGGACACATGTCATGATTCCCTTTTATTCCAGAAGTTTGGTCCTTAAGGGGTTAAACTATAAAAAATGTGTTTAGAAATCAGTCTGTGTTAATAAGATACATTCTATAAATCTGCAGGAAATTTATTATAAGTTATTACATCGTTGGTATCTCGTCCTTTTACATTTTAGTAAGTTTAACTACTAGTTGTTGCTGGAGATGCTTTCATGTCCAGGGTTCATTATATCATATGGTGGGATTGCTTGAAATAACAGCAGACTAAGGCCAAAGTGGCCATAGTATTGACTGATATCTTCCATGTAAGTTTCTCATTTAAGCCGCAAACATGGCTTTTCCATTTAAACATACCAAATATGAATAAGTATGTTTTTTATACCTGCAGTTAATATTATTATTACATGTTTAAATCTGTATTGCTAGAGATGGGTGTAAGCTAGACCCTCCAACCTGGCCTACAATAGTTAATCAGATATCACATCAAGGAAACATGGAACAGCATTTTTTTGTCATGAATGAGAAATTATCATCTTATAAAGATATTTGGTCCCTGTTGTTTGAATATATTGCTGATACTTAATCCTCTTTATGTGAGAATGCCTATAATTATAGTTGTGTGTATATATACATAATTTTGGCTATGTTAATTTGTGTTTTGTATCTAGTGTGGTCTGATTATAGACCTCTCTTAACGATGCAGTACTCCATATAGAATAGTTTTTGATGATGTATGTACGGTACGATGGGTTATGAACAATAATTAGCTATAAGTGGTAATACTTGAAATTGTGTGTTAGCCTATTCATTGGCTATGTTCTTGTTATAATATTTTGTGGCTAATATTTTTTTGTGCATTTTAAATTATTTGTACTGTAGTGTAACTTTTGTATGGCACTGAAACTTAGTAAAATATTTTTAAACAGGGGGGCGTGGCCTAACCACAGAAGCGGACAGTCGCATGGCCTCTGAGCTCCGGCTAAACTACGGACAAAACCCTAAAAATAGAGGTGACCCACAACCAAACAACACCCAAGTAACCCCCACTGTATACCTCATGGGCAAGAAAACCAAAAAACTAAAGCCAGACCGACCCCGGCAGGGACACAACATCGGAGACCTCTGGCGGCAGGCACATGGCGCCCAAGAGAGTAAGATGGCGTCCCTCCTTGGAGGATGCTCTGACTTCTCCGACGGGGCATCGGAGGAAGAAGAGGGAAGCCTCACGCCAGCAATGGTGCGGCAACCGGCAGAACGAGCGGCACCCCTGCACCGGACACCCGACACCGGCCCGGTGACACTAACGGCCATCAGGGAGATCATGGCGGACCTCCAACTGAAAATCTCGGCGGACGTGGCCTTGATTCGGGAGGATCTGCGAGGCCTGACGGGCCGCCTCGGTGAGGTAGAACACAAAACCCAAAACCATACACAACAAATTAAAGAGCTGGGAAAAAGGGTGGAAGAGCTCACACAACAGGGCACTGCCTATGAAGGCAGATTCGACACCCTAGAAGACAAGCGGAGACAGAAGAACATAAAACTCAGAGGAGTTTCCGAGACAGTTCCACCTGAGGAACTCCCCCATTTTGCTAGACGACTCCTAGCAGCTATACTCACACCAAAACAGGCTAAGGCAGTGCCTCTGGAAGGCATATTCCGACTTCCAAAACCAGCCAAGGCACCACCCATAGCCTCAGGCGACCTAGTGATGCAATTCCAGGGTCTCAGGGACAAAGCAGCCGTGATGACAGTCATCAGAGGGCAAACACCATACAACTTTGAAGGGATGTCCATAACCTTCTTTGCGGATCTCTCCGGGGGAACCCTCGCCTGGCGACGGTCACTCCGACCTCTAACCTCCCTCCTACGCAAGAAAACTATCAGCTACCGATGGAGCCAGGCTCGGACGCTGCTGATCAAACGCGGTGAAACCACCATTACCATACGAGACCTGCCAGATGCAACACACCACCTGCAGGCACTGGACCTGCCCCCGGATTCGCTGGGCCCGACAAACCCTCATGGCTGGGATCCTGCGGCCACCCGTGACTTTATACCCAGGGACACAGCTTCAGCCCCCCGAGCTGGGGCCACGACCTGAACCCAGAAGATCGGGTTGACTCCCGGACGACACCCAGAGAAGTTGCCCTATCTCCACCACAATACTCACCCAACGTTGCCAATACATCCCCGCACCAACTAGGCCACTCACATACCGATCAGACGACCTATGCCCACACCCGACTGGTACAGCCGACCACCCGCACTGGCACAACCTGTCCACCCCCGACCGGCACACCCTGATGTGCAAGAAGACAAACGTCCACTTGAAACACCGCCAGGAACATAAAGCACAAATGCTGAACAAGAATGCGCAAACTTACCTGGCAACTCCGGGGTCCAGAGGACTACAACGCCACGCTCCAGGCCAGCTTCGGACAATGCAAGTAAGCCTGCTATTATTATTATTGTCAACATATGGGCACGGAGACCCACATGCGACTTACAAGCAGCCTCAGCGGTTGGGCAGATCGGGGGTCGGTCGACTTCGAGCTACCCTGTGGACAGAAGCCAAAATTGCAACCAAGCATGGGAGATGACTCCTGCATGGACTCTCAGGATCTTTAACTACTGTTGACCTGCTGTCACTTTTTTATATAATTCTGCACAATCACACACTCCAGATTAGATCCCAAGCAACCTCATATTAACATACAAGCATGCTTAGGTACTGACAAGAAGGCTTAACCTATCTTATAGCGACAGTACCATGCACATAAATCCTCACGTTTGGCCAGCCTGTCTGTCCCACCGCACACCTGCGTCCCAGCCTAGACAGATCGAACCAGTCAGCTCCTGCTCACGGTACCCCTTACTATACCATGACTAAGTACATTGAGCATCCACCTCATAGCAGTAAGAGGATATGCCATATGCTATGCTTGACAATTACCCTACCAATGTTACTCTCATGTCTCACCAGTGTTCTTGCAAATATATATTAGAAAATTGAAACAGGTCTGATCTTGCTAAATCTTAGATTAATATAAAATAGTGCAAGATTTAACATGTACCCTACTGTTGCAAATATTGTTGAAAAGCATGTGGATTGCCGTTGGGGTACCACATGCACGCTGTGTTAACTAAATGCACTGCAAAAATAAAGAATTGAAGAAAAAAAAATATATATATATATTTTTAAACAAATAAGATACATTGTTCTTGTTCTAAATTATATTTTAGTTGAATACACTGTTATTAATAATCCACCAAACAATTCTCAGAACAGCCGCACCGCTGGCCACCCATTCACCACTAAAATGAAACTGTACCTCTTTGTCCATTTGAAATGTTGAGAGGTCTGAAAGTGGCTACAAACCAAACAAGATAAATGAAGGGTAGGCCTGGAGGGAATGGTTTGCCTTTTTCATTGTTTTAAAATAGATGATTACATGAGGACAAAGTGATAACAGGAGGAGGAGGCCGATGTGAATAAAAATCAGGTAAGTGTAAAAAATGTAAAAATGCATTTTTTAAGCGGCACTGTCATGCCGAACTTACCTTTCTTTAATCGATTCCTCTTCTCTCCCTCTGTCAGGATCTGTTCTTCATTTCTTCCTGTCTGCTCATGTTTTCTTTAAAACATAAGACAAAGTAGGGACTACTTTGTCTTATGGAGGTTTCCTACGCTTGACCAGCTTAGTTCCGCTGGCGTTCTGTCTAAGTGACAGGACGTTCGGGAATACTGACAGGAAGCATCGCAAGATCATGGATTAAAGGACCACTATAGTGCCAGGAAAACATACTCGTTTTCCTGGCACTATAGTGCCCTGAGGGTGCCCCCACCCTCAGGGTGCCCCTCCCGCCCGGCTCTGGAAGGGGGAAAGGGGTAAAAACTTACCTTTTTCTAGCGCTGGGCGGAGAGCTCTCCTCCTCCTCTCCGCCTCCGTTACGCCCCGCTGGCTGAATGCGCACGCGCGGCAAGAGCTGCGCGCGCATTCAGCCGGTCTCATAGGAAAGCATTTACAATGCTTTCCTATGGACGCTGGCGTGCTCTCACTGTGATTTTCACAGTGAGAAGCACGCAAGCGCCTCTAGTGGCTGCCAATGAGACAGCCACTAGAGGATTAGGGGGAAGGCTTAACCCATTCATAATTATAGCAGTTTCTCTGAAACTGCTATAATTATGAAAAAATGGGTTAACCCTAGAAGGACCTGGCACCCAGACCACTTCATTAAGCTGAAGTGGTCTGGGTGCCTAGAGTGGTCCTTTAAAGGTGAGAATTGTGGGGAAATTTTTTGATCACCAGAAACAAAGCACACTTTGCTCCTCCACTGGTCATAGATGGTCAAGAGTAGGCAACCTCCACAGTCCCTACTTTGTCTTATGTTTTAAAGAAATCTAGAGCAGACAGGAAAAAATTAAATAAAATGAACACATCCTGAGAGAGGGAGAGAAGAGGAATCGAATAAAGAAAGGTAAGTTCAGCATGACAGTGCCGCTTTAACCCTTTCATGGCCGGGGGAGGGAGAGAGGCACTTTAAAGGAACACTCTAACATCCAGGATACAAACATGCATTTCTATTGTTGGAGTGATGTATTGTCTATTTGTATGTATTGGGAGGAATATAAAAATAAGATTTACTTACCTTATTTACCTCAGCACAGCAATCTCGCTGTGTTTGCCACTCCCACCCGACCTGAGTTCATCAATACTGATGATCACAGTCAATTCAATGCTTTGCTACGCTCAGTAAAGGCAGTTGGGGAGGCTGCATGGACAGTCTCTTTGCCCCAGAACCACTACATTAAGCTGAAGTGGTTCTGGTACTTAGGTTGTACCTTTTATCAGTGATTAGCTTTAGCATTTGTTGTACTCATTTTTCCAAAACTGACAGTTTAAACAGGATTTTTTCTAAACTGAACTCCAGTTTTAGTGGAGACATTGCTGGCAGTATATACACAGGGGAGCTGCTAGATTCCAGAAACCCCCTGGAGATTGAGCCCGAAGGTAAACTTGATGACCCCTACCTAACAGAGTGATGGAGATATGTCTTGACATATGACATATGTTATGTCCCTTCCCTTCTACCCATAAACAATGTGCTGCTGATGCTCTAAAAAAGCACAGCTGGAAACGAAGAACATACTGCGCAACCAGGTAGTCGATGTAATCCCCAGCACCCTTTCCAGACATACACTGGGGGGGGGGGGAAAGCACCACCCCCTACCCATAATTAGCCAGAACGCTATACTACTGATATTCTTTCCGTAAAAAGCGTCTCTAAGAAAAACAAACAAACAAACAAACAAGCCTTCTGCCCGTCCACAATCTGTAAAGCTAGGGCGCTAGAGGGTCCCATATCTGTAGCTTTAGCCATCAATGTTCTTGCCCCCCTTCCCACCCTCCTCCCCCCAGCAACATCTATGTAATTTTATATGTCTGATAAGAGAGTTACAGAAAACGAATAAGGGAGCCAGCTTTATGAATGCTCATCTATGCATCAGGTGTTTAGCTTATCTAAGGTGCTATACTAAACTATATCAAATGTCTTTGCAAAGTCTGTTAAAGTTTTATTAAAATAGTTCCTGTAAGTTGCCGTGATCCATGGCAATCTGAATATCATTGCAGACTTTTTACAGGGTAGTTATGGTAGAGTGGTTTCAGTAAAATGCTGATTAAAGTTAGGTCAGAATGTTGCACATTTGATTATATCTACCCAGTTGCACCTGGGTACATTTTTCAAAGGTATTAGAGCAAGGAGCAGAGTGTATCGATTTATGTCTACTATTTGATACTAAAGTTTGTGAATTTGCACTATTCTTGCATTTTCCAGATTTTTGGTGTTTGGTTGGATAACAGAGAAACAATGACTAGGATTGCTATTGGGTGGGCAGGTAGTGGTGTATGAGTTTTAGAAGTATACTTGGGAACTGACCTAGCCATGATTGTAATGTAATTTAGGAATCTTGACATGCTCAGTTATCTGACTAGTTGGCATTAAATTAAGAATCATTATTAACTATGTACTGGGTTAAGACTGCTAAATCATGGTCAGTGTCTTCCACATCCTCAATTTTGTATTTTGTGATAAGGGAGGTTGCACACCCCCTGAAAATAAAGTTGGTTAAAGTGAATTCTAGGGATATAAGGCATGTTATAATTTCATTGTCTAACATTTGTTGCACTCAGAATAGTTTAGGAGGGGTTATAGATATTGTTTGTTTTTATCGATACTGTTCAGTTTGTTGGTGGAATACTGAGCAATAATAAAACAAAATTATGCAATAAAAGCGTTATATTTTAATAATATTTAAAATCTTTATGCAATACACATGATGGCTGCATTGTAACCGTATTGAAATTTCAATATGATCAAAATGTATATATTAACAAAGTAGGAACTACTTTGTCTTACGCGCAAACTCCATGTTGACAAAATCCGTGAAAGGCAAAGCTATCAGCTTTCCTCAATTCTCACAGTCATACCTAGTGACAGCTGTGGGGAAGAGGAAGGGCCAGGCTTAGGGGTGTGCAAATTGTGCAGCCCCAGCTGGCACCATGGCAGCAGGATGCACCATGCGGCCGACACAGCTCACACATGGCCGGTTGACAGCTGTGCCTGGGGAGCTAAAGCAGGTACCAGGGTAGAGGATCTCATTATTCTCCACCCGGGACTATGAAAGAAAATAGTAAGGTGGCGGGGGCGAGGCTTACGAGTGACGTGGATGGAGCTTGATGCAATACAGAGGTGGGGCTACAATGGCAGAGCTAAAGCGCCCATTAGCCGATGGCTGGTAACTGCTGCACAGCGAGTGGAAAGCAGGAAGGAGTCCTTGCTTCCTCAACAACTAGACTAAATGCAGGGGAGGCATTCTGGCACTTCTGTTGGCTGCAGACCATAAGTTGCTTTCTTCTGCGCTCTGGCCAATCAGTGCATTGATTCTCAGGTCTCAGCTACAGAGTGACTGAGCACTTTAAAAAAGATGGTGTGTATGTGCAGTAAGAGTGCTATGTGTCATAAATGTACCCCTCCTCTTGTCAGTCCTTGGCTCCCCTGGCTTTTTTTATATTAAATATATATTTGAGTAAATTCCTTTTCTTAATCATCTCTCAGCCAATAACTGGGGCTATTCCGTGAGAGAAAAAGATAATATTATATACATATATTTGGCAGGGGCCAGGATCTGCTGCTGCTGCTGTGCTCTGTGCTCTGTGCTACTTTCAAGATGGCTTGCTTGTCTCTCCTATGGGCCCTGTAACCCCAACCCTGGTGCTATAAGCCAATGATGGCCACTCATGGGCAGCTGTCTTTGCTGCCTGACTGGCAACTCAATGAAAATTTTTAAATTTTTTCTTCAATGAAATATGCAAAACCTGCTGAAACAGGGCAGATTTGAAATCTGCCCCATTTTCTTTTACTTGCCTAGATGCTCTCAAGTAAGCATTCCCAAACAGGTAAGAGGACAAGCTCTGCAGAACTAAAATCTATTACAGAATAAAATACACTAAGTATTTCACCATATTTGTTTGGAATACCACACGTCTCTCCAGAAAAAAATTGTCTTAATGTTTCTAAACTATAGCAAACACATTTTCCCCCACATAAAAACTGTTAGGACGCTGCCCCAAGTGCCCCTATGGATGAGCCTCCATTCCTATGGTCAACATAGTCTTCATTGTTCCAAGGTAACTGAAATGTGTACAAATTAGTACAGTTTCAATAACATCAATACAAATATCAATTTACAGGGTTATTCACTAAAGTAAGACCTCAAAGATAATTTAAAATTTAAGGTGAAAATAGTCAAACTGGGACAATTCTCTCAATCAGTTATGCTTTCAGTTCAGCTACTCTGGTCTTTAAACTAAAAATCATTTTGAACTCTCACTTTAGAGTTATCTATTATTGCCAGAATAAAAGTAGTGGTAAGTACTGACAAGGATAACAAAATAGAATTGTGAGCAAAAATTTGTTGCGATTAGAACCTCAGCATGTCAGTGAGATAGTTCAGTGTACAAAGGGCCCAAAATTAATTATCTCTGGGAAGTTGGATCCCCTTTGGGGAAATAGATGCACACACATGCTGGTACAGATACACATACACACTGACACACATAAATAGACCCACATACTGACACAGATACACATACACACAGAAACAAATGCATACTCTCTGACACAAACAGATACTACCATAGATACACATACACACTGACACACACATCCTGCCAGGGATACACATACACACACACTGCCACAGATACACACATACACACTGACACACACACACATAATGACACAGATACACATACACACAGATACACACACATACTGACATAGATACACACACACACTGACACACACAAATACGCACACATAATGACACAGAAACACATAAGCACAGATACACTCACTTACTGACACAGTTACACATACACATACATAATGACACAGACATACATACACACTGATACACATACATATACACACATACTGGCACAGATACACATAAATACTGACACACACAGATACTCACACATACTGACACAGATACACACACTTACGGACACACATACACTCGGACATACATAGATACACATAAATACTGACACACACAGACACACACACATGCTGACACAGATAGACATACACACAGATACACACACTTACAGACACAGATCCACATACACACACATACTGTCAGGATTACTGTTGATCCAGCACGCAAATTTGTATCACACCTATGACTAAGGATAAGGTCTAGCCGGTGTCACTTGCACACTCTCACTAACACACACACTGTCACTCAAACACAAACTCACACCACTTTACATAAAGTCACACTTTATTTACACACACAAACACAGCAATTTAACACACACACACACACACACCAATTTACAATAAGCAATCCCCCTTAACCATGCCATACCTGGTGCTGTGAAGATAAGAAGAGGTCCAGGCTGCAGAATGTTGTTCTTCTTTCTGCTGGGGGAGCAGTAGAGCCGTGCACTGTGAGCACAGGCTGCTTCCTGCGCCCTTCACCGTGCTTCCAGTGTTCACAGGCAGGGGGCAACCTGGATACCATGTCATATCCCAGCTTCCCCTGCCTGCAGGAAGCAGTGAGCTCTGCTCGGGTGCTGGGGTTACAATATACCCCGCTGCCCCAGCAGGTAATCGGCTGCAGAGGGAGCCCTGCAGCTGAATGGCTGCGCTGGGGGATGGTTAAGGAGCTGCTCACCCAGCACACCAGCCGCAGACAGCTGTAGCAGAGCAGCCCACCAGGAAACCTCTCGGTGGGCTGCCCCAGGGGCTGGCACCCTAAGTGAATGCCTTATTCGCCTAATGGTAGCGCCGGCCCTGCAAGTAATTATTTCCTTACTTTTAACCACCCTCCTGTTTCAATACTGTTTTGGTGCAAGCGAGTGGCTTCCCTGGGGTCCAGTAGGCCCTTCTGGCTGAGGGTGATGGGAGTCTGGAGATGTTGGGTGTCTGCTTCATCCTCGGGGGCCTATCTGGAAGGAAATGATTTGCTTAATAAAACACCATCTGACAGGTAGGCCACGCTGTTTATGGACCGTGGTGCTGATTGGGCCCCTGCTCAGAGATTTTCATCGAGTGTCCCTGTGAGGGAACAGAATAACCAGCATGGTTACAATAGGACAATCCCCGTCAAACCGGGACTACTGGTAACCCTATCTTTAAATGCATACAACATTAGACACACACACACACACACAAAAAATGATTTGCAAATTTTATTTTCATTGAAATGAATCTCTGTAATGTTACTCCTTGTTTAGCTTGCTATGACTAATATTGTATATTGTGACATGATATTAACAGCGTATAAATATGTTTGGCTCCGAAAGGAGACTTTATCTGTTGAAATGGCTTATTTTGTTTGGTTTGTATAATGTATAAACCATGTATCATTTTGTGCCTATACAAATGTAATACAATACACTATAATTGACCCTACTTCAGCTGAACAAAATCCTAACAGATTACATCATAGCCAACATATCTCATGCAGAAAAAAGTGCACGTTTCCTCATGGGAAGAAAATTGGCATTCAGATGCATTATATGATTACAGAAGTAACTAAATAGTTAAAAGACATACTTCTGAAGGCATTGTTGGAATCTCCGGCGGCATGTGGGTTAATTAAAATGATTTGTCTCGGTTTTCTGCATTTCATATGTTTTGAATTAGGCAGAGCCTGTACTATACAGCAAAGAAAAAAAAACACACAAAAACACAAGCTTCTGCCAAGGCAGATTAAGCTTCCATTTGTAGTGTTTTGACAAGGAAACAAAAACCTCAAAAGAACTGAAAGAGTTTGTGGCAGAGAAAAATTATTTCACCGGACAGAAACCTTTTTGCTAAGTGTTCGGTTTTTTGTATTTTTTAAACTTTGTTTTTGTTTAATTAAATAACTTGCATTAATCAGTACTAAACTCTCTTGTAAGAAATTACCATCCTGACTCCCCCATGTGACAACTTCACTAAAGGTTCAAAATATCTTTCCTTTTTTATTTATTTTTTTAAGTTTAGTTCTACTTTACTTCCTGTCTTTGCTTGCTTGTGGTTTGAGCAAATCTTTTCTATGGCTTCCATGTGACTATTGGGAGACAAAATAATGTGAACGATTTCAACTATTTACCTTACTCAATCCTGTAAAAAATAATAATAGCTATAATAATTAAATTAACTCTACAAAAAACATAACCACTTTAATGTAGTAGTTATGGTGCCAAGGGTGCCACCCCACAATGTAAGAAGTCAAGGATTTTACTTATTACCTGGGATCTGCAAAGCACTACTCTCTGCACCAGCTAGGAGCTCCGTTACATTTACAGTTACAGTGCGGAGCCAGCTCATTGGCTAAGAGTGTCAGCTGAGCATTCATAACCAATGCGCTACACCCTACACAACCAGACTAGCTCAGAGCAGAGAGCAGTGCACAGCAGACCCCATGTAAGAAGTCAAACTGTTTGCAAATGGCTGGTTATGGTGCTTGGAGTGTTCCTTTAACTATGTATTTCTACTGCACTGTGTAATCGTTAAATACAGACTAGTTGGGCTTAGGTAATTGTTGGTGGTCCATATGTTCTGGGCATGTATATATGTCAGCTGATTGAGTTCTTGGAAGGCGAGGGCACCTTACGCTGCTGAAATCACTCTTTAAAATTTGTAACGCTATCCCCAACTCTGCCCAGGCTTCAGCAATGTCTTCTGCTTATATTGTCCTCTTTACTTCAGTTATTTTGTGAATTTGTATGATTAACCTTTTTGGAGTATTCTGCATGAGAAATGGTTGGTTACAGCACATATGTTAAGAAGCCAGTAATGACTTGCACAGACCTTTGGATAAAACTTCCTGGTAATGATCCCTACGAAAATAAGAGGCTTTTTTGTTAGTGATTTCAAGAGTTAACGGTAGAGTTGGACATTATCATGGGAAAGCACAGTGAGCGTGCATGCTAAACTTAGATATACTTCCAGGTTAAGAAACGTGGAATCTGAAGATACCTGAAAAAGACTGATGCCAACATCACGGGATAAAGAGAATCCAGTTAATGGAGTATTCTATCTCAATTGAATCTTAAAGCTATGTCATCTGTATGATTGAACTGGATTTTATAGGTATATGTATAAAGATATATTTCTTCAGAAATCAAATATATACAGTATATATTTGATTTTATAAACACTCCTGTTGGTATTGTTTTTGTATTCCTTACTTTTGGATGCTCTTACAGAGGCCTGGCAGTTTGAGGGTTCTTCACAGTTTATTAGATGCACTGAACGCTTCTGCACAGAAATCTCAGATGTCCCTCCTGGAATTTGCTGAAGAAACTCTTCCAACTTGGGGGTTTTGGTTTCAAGTGTTCCTATCACAACTGTGACTACTATTGCCTTAACTTTCCACATTATTTCCAGCTCCTCTTTCAGCCATTGGTTTTTGTCCACCTTCGCATGTTCCTTTTTAATTTTATTGCCACATCCACTTGCAATTATGATGGGCCTAATTACAGAATCTTATTGTCATAAAATACTAAAACAGTTATACCTCCCAAGCATTATATATCAGGTGGAGGTGGTGCTGAAAGTTAACTCACAGGATATAGCTATCAGAAAACACATACCCTATGCTAATCTCTTGTTTTCATCTTCAAGTAAATCCATACCCCTTAACAACAATAATAATAAAAGAGAGATAAGGGCTGCGCCAAAAGACCTTATAACATTCAATAATCAGAATATAACGGTAATCCAAATAAAAGAGTCTTAACTGGAATGATCTTACTCAGATCAGATAGTCTATAAAGTGATTGGTCAGGAACAATGTCCTTGCTGTCCTTGTCTGGGCAGATCCACTCACATGAAAAGATAAAGCATATAGAGAACCAAATAGTATAATATGTCCAGTCTAATATAAAAGATGATAAAAAGATAGTAATAAACTCACATATATTAGAGCTATAGCTAGCTCTAGTGTGAAGAGCGTACAGCGGTAGTGTGTATGGGGCATATATGAACTTGCTGCTCTCTGATATGATGTTGGTTGGGATCGTAGATAGTTCCTCATTAACCTCTGCTAGAATAGTCTGGTGGAAGTTGTTCAACCATTTCCCTCATTAACCTCTGCTAGAATATTCTGGTGGAAGTTTTTCAATGATCTATGGTAGTCTTGTCCAGTGGTCATGGGCTGCTAGCTTTCCTATGATCATTGCTTTTATGTCTGCAGATATACCATCTGTGGGCACAGATGGAGGTTGGCAACCCTCTGTAGGTATAGGTGTGGATATGAGAGTTTCCTCCTCCTCATGGCTCATGCATGTTCATTTGTGTAGTCCATTTTATTCTAGTTGTGACAACAGTTTCTTCTAAACTATGTTCAAACAAATAACTTGCTGTGTTGGTGTTAGTGTAGGTGACGGTCTATTATTCAACCATAGTTCCCACATACATTTCATGTAGTCCCTTGCTTTGGACCTTCTGTTGTAGTAGAAGGTCTAGGTTCTCACTCGATGTCCATGAATGATTTTTTCCTGTAACTCACTGTGGTCAATCTGTTGTCAGATTGCTCTGGTTTCCTAGAATATGATACAGACCTTGTTAATCTGACATGACTCTCTTCGATGGTGTTATTCTCATATTTGTGAGGTAGGAGAATATATATACACTTACATATCTTGCCCGGAGACACATATATGTTATACATATTATATTACATAATAAAAACATAGAATATAATGGGATATTCTCATAATTGTTCACTATCTGGAATGATCTCTATACTTGGTTGTATCTCAGTATAGAATACAGTCTACAGAATACAACTTCTCAAAACATGGAATTGAATTTTAATAAAAGGATTATAATCTGCCATTAGCCCTCCCCACTAGGATTAATAGTAATTTGAATATTATTGGTTCTCACACACATTTGAACATTTTGCTCATGACTATCAGGGTTATTCATTGGAGTGAGAATTCAAAGTGAATTCAAAATTAATTTCAAATGTAAGGCTAATATGGCCAAATTGAAAAAAATTCACTTTGAATTCTCACTTTATGGATAACAATATTAATGTACTGGACAGACAGCACAATGCATTCTTCTGTTGTTTACTTAATGTATTGTCACAAGCATTTGACATATTTGCTCATATTTTGGTGACTAACAACACACCATCCTCTGAAAATCAAGTGTCTGTTCACTTCTTTTTTTCAGTCTGGAAAAACAAGGGTACTAGAATATATGTTTCCATTTTTTACATTGGATCATATCGTTTTATATTTGTATTACAATGAATATAAATGACTTGCACAAACACCATGGGAATATTAGAATTTCTGAGTTTTTGGTGAATGAATATTCAGTCACTGGAGAATTTTGCACAACAGTTTCATTTACATATCATGTCTGGCAGGGGATGTTCTTGGCGTATACTCACTGCTCACCTAGAAAACAATGGGTGCTCTAAGATTGACTAAAAAGTTTAAGCTTATTCATGGTGCGTGGATAACTCACTTCTAAAGCAAGAACGTCAAATAAGATATATTTTTACATGCACTATTTTAAATTGTTATTCTAATTTATTGTTTTAATGTATTAAGTTACCTTACATTATAGTTTAGGAAATGTAGGATTGTCAACTGGAGCTTGGTATGACCCTTTAAATAATTTGAAAGTATACCTTAGTTTTAAAAACTTAATGTAGACGTTTTAGTACATAGACTGTGCCCTGCCCTCTTACAAATGTCAAAATTGCCATTTTTGATAAGCAGTAATGTTTACATTTGCCATTCAGAATGTCTCAGATGGCTGTCAATCAAGCAGCCACTCAAGGGACTCACTTCCTAGAGCAAACCTGATGCTCAGTGTCACAATACGAATGTAGTGTATTCAGTGCTTCTCTATGAGAAGCATTCAATTGTCTGAGCTTGGCAATGAGAAGCATAAGGTCTGTCAAGATGCTCTCCGAAAAGCAGGAACCGTTGCTGAGGCAAGACCAAGACATGCTGGATAAAAGGTGAGTTTAACATCTTTAATTTACTTTAAAAGGAGGGGACAGGGGGCGGAGCTTGACCATCAGCCTGAGCAGACGCCATGCTTGCAAGCTCCTCCGAGCAAACACCAAAAATCTTAAATAAATCAAAATCTAAAGCCCAGCCAGACCCCAAAAGCTATAGATGCCTTTTTTTCAACCGAAGACCCAGCCCGGACGGAGACGGAAAGCCAGGGCCTACCCCACGTTGTCCCTGCCGAGCCTGGAAGCGCTCCTACTATAGCTGGTAATTGACAACTCCCCCCCAGGAATCACCCAACGCCATAACCCATACACCAGCAATTGGCCGCCACTCGCAGAAGACAGCGGTAGTGATATTGGGACGATGTTCCAGAGACCTGTACAGCCTCAATCCGCCCCGGCGGAGTCCACATAGCACGCCACCAGTACATGGCCCAGAAACCAACTCTCATTCAAACGAGCAAACAGAGGCTGCACAGCCGACGGACACTCACCTGAAGCTAACCGAAGCTCCCACAAACTCCACACCAACGACCAGACAAGATCTAAAGGTCCTGTTGGCGGACTTTCATAAAATATTTGCTGCTGAACTCGCTCCAATAAAAAATGACATGAAGGCCATCACAGACCGGGTACAGGCCTCGGAGAGGTATATTGCAGATGTCCAAACACAGATGCATGAGCTCCAGACCTCGGTCCAACAAATCTGGTCCCATCAAAGAGAGGTATATTGCAGACGTCCAAACACAGATGCATGAGCTCCAGACCTCTGTCCAACAAATCTGGTCCCATCAAAGAGCCATCTCAGTACAAATAACGGCCATGGAAGACCGCCACCGCCACACCAATATTAAGATAAGGGGCCTACCAACAGCAGTCACAGCGGACGAGCTCCCTCACTATGTAAGATGGTTACTGACCTCCCTCCTGCCACATGCGGTGGCCAAAAAACTGACAACCGATTAAATATACCGCCTACCAGGGCCCAAAGGGACATCAACAACGGTACCGAGGGATGTCATCCTCCGGTGTGCCACAACACACGACAAAATACTCATAATGTCAGCACTAAAGGGCAAAACCCCCCTGCAATTCGAAGAAGCATCCCTGACGTTTTACCAGGATCTCACAAAAGCAACCCTCTAGTGGCGTCAAACGTTCCAACCGGTGACTAGCCAGCTTCAATCAGCCAACATAAGCTACAGATGGGGAGCGAACGGGTCCCTGACAGTGACCAGAAATTGCGGCATTCACACACTTCCCTCAATGGAAGACACCTCACCATTCCCGACGGCACTGGGCCTGACACACTTACCGGATAACACAGGACCGAGAGCCTCCATCTCTACATCAGCCTGGGATCCGGCACACGCAACGCCCTTCGACCCAAGATCGATGACTGCAAGAACAGTGGAACCGGATGCAAACCTCAGGAAAGATCCGACATGAGGCGGCTACTCGGCAGGAAACCCGCCAGCCATACTTGCTGGGTCCAAGCTCGCCTTGGGGCTGTCGATCCAGGACTTTACTAAGGACATGACTTAGATAACGTATAACCCCATGTGCTCCCCCATACCCTATACTTAAGATTATGCAATTGTTCACCTACACAAACACAAGAACAAAGCAAGTAATCGGGCACGACACCCCAGGTTGGGAACACCACCACGGCTCCATCCCCCGTAATGCTGATAGACAACACCCCACCACATGTAACGCTAGAGACAACCTCTGCATCTCTCACTCATCTCCCCTCCATTCCCCCCCCACCCCCCCTCCCGCTGCTCCCATGGTTAGGAGCCACTAAAAGCAATACAAGGCGCAGAACCAAACACTCCCCCAGGAGTGACACACACAACAGGCTACACAACACGCCACTTCACAAACCCACAGGCTGAACATCACAACTCCTGGACCCTCCACGAGCAACCACAGCACACTGACTCTCATCCACGGATCAGCTAGTATACACTACACCCAAACACCCCGGAAACAGAGGGGAGACAGGCTAGCGACCAAGGCCTACACAAACATGATTTATTATATAAAAATGGTGCAAGAATACAATGTGACCTAACCTATATACTAATTGTATAAGATCCACTCCATGTTGAAAGCTGTAAAGATTATGCTTTGTATTGAAAAAAAAAGAATTAAAAAAAAAAAAAAGGAGGGAACAATGATCTAAAGAAGAAGCAAAACTCTCTTACCTTATAAATATATTAATTATTAAATAATTAATATAATAATATTTATTTACAACGTAAAAGTGTTCCTTTAAGAGGCTGAATAGTAAACTGCCTAAAGCCAGGTGTAGCTAAAGCAGCTTTTGGATTTCAACCAGGTTAACAAATGTTACTAAGTCTCTAATAAATCAATTAAGGTTCTGTGTTAAAGGTCCGTAAGCTGAGCAGTGATTTACTATAACGTATCCATTGAAAGTCTGGGCCCTCTGCCAGATGATCAGCTGTACCATGGAGAACAAACTATGCAGAAGGGACATAGTTAATATGCAAGGTTACTCAATTCTACAAATTTAAAGCAATTACTACTATTAATTGTTGCAAAGTTTGTCACATATTACAATTATTTATTGGGAAATGTTTTTATTTGTTACATTAACAATTTGTATTCAAAGTAGTGTATACTCAAATAAGAGAGATTAAAAGGGCACTTCTGGGACCAAAACAACTTCATCACAATGAAGTTATTATGGTGCCAGGGGGTCTCACTGACCATCTTACCTTTAAGGAGTTAAACCCTTTAAAGTAGCTCCCAATATATAAAACTAAGTGAAAATATGTATTTTCTTGCCCTACTGTGAAGTGCCCTGCTTCCTTTCTACTTGCATTTCATGTATAGTATCTGTTTGAGAACAAAATGGCCGTTCAATATGTGCAGTTACTACAATGCTTATGTGTAACAACAATCTGTAAAATAAAAACTAAAATCTAGAGATATGGAGAGAAAGACATCCTGCTTCTGGAACTCTTCTAACCAAATCTATGGGAATGATGAAGTGCCCATAATGCTTTAAAGTAGAGACTGCTTAACCATAGATCCTGCTGTTTCGGATGTGTATATGTAAGTATGGACTTACATAAAGGGATATTTCCTATTTCTATTAAGCAATGCTCTGGTTCTGTGATCAAAGCCCAGGTTGGTGTTGCCAAACCATTCTTTAGATGTTTCTTTTATAAAAGGACTACTGGTCATAGTCCCTCCTTGTTATGTAATTGTACATGCTGTTTGTCGTGGAATCCACCTTGTTCAATATTGTGTTCTTCGTGTAAACTGTGCTGCTCCTTCTGTTCTCTTGAAAATTTAGATGTGTTGCTATTCCTTAGAAGGAGAGCAAATTCCACATTGAAAACATCTCGTTAACATTGCAAGAGATTAACTTATCATTCAGATGTAGGTCTCCATTGCTTGTTTATCAAGATGCAGTTGTACTTATCAAGAATAGCAAGATCTTCAGTTCCAAGTACAGGTAAAGAGTACATCTCCTTACCTGCAGCAATAAGAATAAGTGAAGTTAAGTACTCTTACAGTGAGTTCTTTTTTTTGTTAATCCCAATGATAACGGGATTCATTTATCATTGGGATTAATGATAGAGTCCAGAGTATTCTTGTCATTTTGTGGAATGAAATCTTGAAAAGCAGAGTTCATTTCGAAAATGCAAATGTTGAAAAAGAGCAATGCTTTCAACTGGCAAGTAATACATACCGGTACATTAGTCCCATAATATATAGAAGAGTAATTCTGAAAATACATCAGATAGGTATTGCCATCATACATGCATCTGCTGACACACTCAACCAATGGGCTAAGCGTTGCACTGTGGGGCAAAAGTCGTGAAAGCGAACAGAAGTTCCTGTGGAAAATAATTTGACTTATTACAGTGAGGGTGGGTGGGGTTGCAGGGCACCCTTGGCACCATAAGCCCAAGTATCATTATCATTTATATAACGTCAACATATTCTGCATTTGGCTGTAGTGTTTATGATGCCTGGGGTGTTCCTTTAATTTATTAACATTATATTTTAAATTTGGTGATCTCTATTACAGGATTACTGTTTCCAAACCCATATTTTCCTCATTGCTGTTTGATATAACGATCTCCATCTTGTTTATAGCATGGAGCTCCATCTTATTTTTCTACATCACCACCCCACAACCATCTGCTGACAGCAGCCGGTCCTGATCTGTGCCTGAGGAGGAATGTTCCTGAAGATGAGGGACCTGTTTGTTTTCTTTACTGCTCTGTAATTCCGGATGGCACAGCTGACAGACACTGAGCCTCCTCACATAGCCAGCTCTGTTTTGCAAAAGTGCTGGCTCTAAGCAGAACATCCACCAGGAGATTTGGAGAGAGCCCAGAAGTGAGGGTTTGAGTCTGGAATGAGCATTGCGGGGTGGTTCAAATCCACTGCTGGACGTCAGCCACACAGCAAACACATAAATATAGGATGAATACATGCTTGTATGTATATATACACATACCCTGAAACAGATGCATGTGCCTCATCCCAGACTTTTTATATCCTACAATTCTAATATTTGTTTTATATGTGTAATCTTTGCTTTCCTCTATAAGCAAATTTTATTGCAAATTAGAACTCAGAACATTACACAGGAAAGGGTATATGAGGGATGCTGAAAGGACAGCAAGGGAATCATGACAAAAACAAACACATTTTATTCTGATTTCAAATATAAGTTTAATGCCAGTGTTTATTACCTGCAACGGTTTAACAACAGTTTATAAAACTTGCAAGGGAATTAAGTAGACATATCTGCTGTATCCAGATTATAATTAAGGCACTTATAGTAATTTACAAATTATAAAACAAACTAAAAAAGCTACAATTTCTGGGGAAATTGTGTGAAGTGTTCTTGCCTCCACCAGTAGTCTACAACTGGAGTGGGCGGAGTAACTGTTATCATTTATATAGCACATTTAATTGCAACGTTGTTGCACAGTTACATTAAACCATACATTTATAAAAACATTAGCAGGTGTTCAAAAGGCCCTGTCTATGACATCACTTGCTGCTGCAGCCTTGACACAGGTCAGAGTATTTTGGCGGTTGCCATCTTCAAACAGTCGTATTTTAAAAACTATACAGCCTACAGTGAAGAGCTTTATATTGTGAGAATCACAAGACCCAGACCTACATATGTCTCTGAAGTATTAAAAATGAAGGCACAGTCGCAGTTTAGAAATTGCAAGTTTGAGCTGGCTAGAGTGCAGTTTCAATGAATGTCAATGGACGGCGTGAGTTGCAAACAAATGGTCATAGTGTGAAAACTGTCAGGACTATGGCTTAGCCGTGGACATTTTTAGTGGCAGCAGGGATAGCAACAATCCGCACGAGGAGTTAGGGTGGTAATTTTGGCTATAATAATAATAATATATATGTGAGATAACATTAAGTGGTCTTGCTATGCAAGAACACTTAATAATAAAAATAATAATATATATGTGAGATAACATTAAGTGGTCTTGCTATGCAAGAACACTTAATAATAAAAATAATAATATATATGTGAGATAACATTAAGTGGTCTTGCTATGTAGAGTAGGCAAATAGGTTGGGTTTTGGTGAAGGGGCATTATCTAAACAATGTATTTATAAAAAAAAAAAAAGAAGAAGAATGAGTCAGTTGTAACCTGGAATATCCCTTTATATATAATAGAAATTGACATGTGTGGTTAAAGGGATACTATAGTCACCACAACAACTACAGCTTAATGTAGTTTTTCTGGTGAGTATAATAGCTCCCTTCAGGATTTCCCTAAGGGAAAGCATTGGATAGGCTAAAAATCTGAAATTCTGATGATGTATTTAAGGAGGCGGATCTAGGGCGGGATTGTTATCGGCGGACCTGCTCAGCGCTGGATATAAGGTAAGTTTTAATTTCTTTTAAGAGTGTTGAGGGGGGGCAAGCCAACTAAATGGTGGGTTAAACACTATAGGTTCAGGAATACATGTTTGTCTTCCTGACACTATGGTGTTCCTTGACTAGGTTTGAGTAGATATTTTCTCCCTATGATTGCACAGCATCTCATTGGATACAAGCAACATCAGGAATGAGAGTCAGTGCTAAATGATCTTGTGTACTAAAAACCGTTTACTATTAAATCTTAATTAAACTTTGCTAAATGTTTTCACTATTCAATAGGAATCCAGATGCCTGCCAACATAGAGAGAGGGAGGGCAAAGAGTTGGATGGCATCTTCAGTCGATATGAATTGACTGTAAGAAAAAAAAGAGAAGATTAAAATTAAAAACTTAATTAAAAGTTTAGCATCAAACTCCCTCAAAAGAATGGGTTAAATGCTAACTTAATGGTCACCGTGGAATATAGATATTGTTCACAAATTGTTACGCAATAAATTCTGGTGGTCACAGAGAATCTTTACATTGACATCCCATGAATGGCATGTTTGCAAGTTGTCTCTGAAAAATGATTATGTTTCATTTAGTGTCTCTCGCCTTCTTTAAAGTTGCTTCTTTAAAATAGTGCAATATTTACCAGTACTGAGATGTTGGAATGTGTGACAGGCTGTCCACAAGTGCGGTCTCAGCAGTAGAGTGACTGAGCATTTCAAAGAAGATGATGGGTATGTGCAGTAGGAGTTATTAAAACTATTATTGGCAGGCAGCACCGTGCTCTATATCAGAAATGTACCTCTTCCTTGTCAGTCATGGGCTTCCCTTGTTTTACATATTTTAATAATATTTTTGAGTAAATCACCTCGCTTAACTAACCCTCATGCAGTCATTAGGGCTATTGGGGGAGAAAAAAGATAATATTACAAACTTGCATTTGGCAGGGACCAGGAGCTGCTCTTGCTGTGCTCTCTCTGTGCTACTACCAAGATGGCTTCTTGCTTATCTCTCCTGTGGGTAATGTAATCCCACCCACTGGTGCTACCAGCCCCTTAATAGAGAGGCCAATAGCATGCCTCCACCTCATGGGCAGCTGGCTCTGCTTCCCAAATGGCAACTAAATGGAAATTCCTTTTTAAAGGACACTAAGCATGTGCAAAACCTACTGAAACAGGGCAGATTTCAAATCCGCCCCATCTTTTTGACATGCCTAGTTAAAGGGACACTACATTTTTCTCATATTTTTTGGGCATACCTTCCTCCCCTCCAGACAAAAAGTGTTAGTTTACACCCTGTTCCAAATTATTATGCAAATGATATTTTTCTCATTTACCTAAATAATTGATAGCCTCCTAATGATAACAGTATTTTTTTTTTAAACATAAAAAAACTTACAATGCACTGTTCCAAATTATTACTCACAGTAAGTTTCAAAACACTTTATAGGTTGTAAAGAACTGAAAATTTTCATTTGTTGTGTTTGCAGCATATTTACCAAAATCAAAAGCTATTTCAATCAAGCATATAACAACATTTGAACTTTTTAAACATTTTAACAGGTCATGTTACATTTTAACATAGCTTCACAAGTCTTGCATCCATTGAACTTGTGAGTTTTTGGACACTTTCTGCTTGAATTTGTTTGCAAGATGTCAGAATAGCCTCCCAGAGCTGCTGTTTGGATGTAAACTCTCATAGATCTTTTGCTTGAGGATGCTCCAAAGGTTCTCAATAGGATTGAGGTCAGGGGAGGATGGAGGCCACACCATGACTTTCTCTCCTTTTAACCCCATAGCAGTAATTGATGCAAATGTATTATTTGCAGCATGAGATGGTGCATTGTCATGCATGAAGATGATTTTATTACGGAAAGCATAGTTCTTCCTTCTGTACCAGGGAAGAAAGTGGTCAGTCAGAAACTCCACATACTTTGCGGAGGTCATCTTTACACCTTCGGGGACCCTAAAGGGACCGATCAGCTCTCTTCCCATGATTCCGACCCAAAACATGACTCCACCACCGCCTTGCTGACGTCGCAGCTTTGTTGGAACAGGGTGGCCGACCACCAACCATCCACTACTCCATCCATCTGGACCATCCAGGGTTGCATGGCACTCATCGGTGAACAGGACTGTTTGAAAATTAGTCTTCATGTATTTTTCTGCCCAATGCAGCCGTTTCTGCTTGTGAGCATTGGTTAGTGGTGGCCGAATAGAAGGTTTATGCATGGTTGCAAAACTCTGAAGGACTCTACACCTTGATGTCTGTGGGACTCCAGAGGCATCAGCAGCTTCAAATACCTGTTTGCTGCTATATAAATGGTATTTTAGCAGCTGCTCCTTTATCTGATGCATGGATCTGGACAAAAAGAACATGAACAAGATGCAGAATACCATACGTGGTGACTGCGTGTGTGTCCTATGAGTATCCTAACAGGGGGTAACCCTAATATTCCAAGAAACAAAAAAAGGCTGTGATCCAGGGACAGGTGTCTGTGGAGCACAAGGTGGATACCTCAGAGTCTAGATTAAATTAAAAACATACTTTACGGAATATAGAAAAGGAAAAAGTCACTCTACAAACACAAAGAAAAAAGAGAGAATAACTTCCTGGGGGGTGGGGGGGGGGATGGGGGTAGCTCAATAAGCTTCAATAGTCCTAATGAATATATAGGCTGAGAAAATATATATATATGTATATACAGGGAGTGCAGAATTATTAGGCAAGTTGTATTTTTGAGGATTAATTTTATTATTGAACAACAACCATGTTCTCAATAAACCCAAAAAACTCATTAATATCAAAGCTGAATATTTTTGGAAGTAGTTTTTAGTTTGTTTTTAGTTATAGCTATGTTAGGGGGATATCTGTGTGTGCAGGTGACTATTACTGTGCATAATTATTAGGCAACTTAACAAAAAACAAATATATACCCATTTCAATTATTTATTATTACCAGTGAAACCAATATAACATCTCAACATTCACAAATATACATTTCTGACATTCAAAAACAAAACAAAAACAAATCAGTGACCAATATAGCCACCTTTCTTTGCAAGGACACTCAAAAGCCTGCCATCCATGGATTCTGTCAGTGTTTTGATCTGTTCACCATCAACATTGCGTGCAGCAGCAACCACAGCCTCCCAGACACTGTTCAGAGAGGTGTACTGTTTTCCCTCCTTGTAAATCTCACATTTGATGATGGACCACAGGTTCTCAATGGGGTTCAGATCAGGTGAACAAGGAGGCCATGTCATTAGATTTTCTTCTTTTATACCCTTTCTTGCCAGCCACGCTGTGGAGTACTTGGACGCGTGTGATGGAGCATTGTCCTGCATGAAAATCATGTTTTTCTTGAAGGATGCAGACTTCTTCCTGTACCACTGCTTGAAGAAGGTGTCTTCCAGGAACTGGCAGTAGGACTGGGAGTTGAGCTTGACTCCATCCTCAACCCGAAAAGGCCCCACAAGCTCATCTTTGATGATACCAGCCCAAACCAGTACTCCACCTCCACCTTGCTGGCGTCTGAGTCGGACTGGAGCTCTCTGCCCTTTACCAATCCAGCCACGGGCCCATCCATCTGGCCCATCAAGACTCACTCTCATTTCATCAGTCCATAAAACCTTAGAAAAATCAGTCTTGAGATATTTCTTGGCCCAGTCTTGACGTTTCAGCTTGTGTGTCTTGTTCAGTGGTGGTCGTCTTTCAGCCTTTCTTACCTTGGCCATGTCTCTGAGTATTGCACACCTTGTGCTTTTGGGCACTCCAGTGATGTTGCAGCTCTGAAATATGGCCAAACTGGTGGCAAGTGGCATCGTGGCAGCTGCACGCTTGACTTTTCTCAGTTCATGGGCAGTTATTTTGCGCCTTGGTTTTTCCACACGCTTCTTGCGACCCTGTTGACTATTTTGAATGAAACGCTTGATTGTTCGATGATCACGCTTCAGAAGCTTTGCAATTTTAAGAGTGCTGCATCCCTCTGCAAGATATCTCACTATTTTTGACTTTTCTGAGCCTGTCAAGTCCTTCTTTTGACCCATTTTGCCAAAGGAAAGGAAGTTGCCTAATAATTATGCACACCTGATATAGGGTGTTGATGTCATTAGACCACACCCCTTCTCATTACAGAGATGCACATCACCTAATATGCTTAATTGGTAGTAGGCTTTCGAGCCTATACAGCTTGGAGTAAGACAACATGCATAAAGAGGATGATGTGGTCAAAATACTCATTTGCCTAATAATTCTGCACTCCCTGTATAAAGTTCCAATTGCTTGCACTCCTGAATTAATAGTAAAAAGCCCGGTGCTTAACAGACAAATAATAGAAATAAAGTAATGCTAGCACTCCAAGGACTTCAAAAATATTGTGAAAAAACTTAGCTTTTATTCATGCATCTGCCACAGATAAACGTTTCAGTTCTCTAAGGAACATTACATAGTGCCTGTTTAACATTTTGATACATAATATATTATTTGTAACTATGATACAGTATCTAGTTGACCTGAAGAGACATTATTAAGGGGTTTGTTGTGCATCTCAAATCCTTCTTATGTCTTTTTGAGACCCACCCTCTACTTCATCATACATATATATATATATTTTCTCAGCCTATATATTCATTAGGACTATTGAAGCTTATCGAGCTTCCCCCACCCCCCTCCCCCCCAGGAAGTTATTGTCTCTTTTTTCTTTGTGTTTGTATAGTGATTTTTTTCCTTTTCTATATTCCGTCCAATTATTTTTTCTGTATGTTGGAAACTAGTAAAGTATGTTTTTAATTTAATCTAGACTCTGAGGTATCCACCTTGTACTCCACGGACACCTGTCCCTGGATCACAGCCTTTTTTTGCATGGATCTGGCAGAAATCTTCCTCAATGTGCCTTAATCTGCACGAACCCGTCTGTGCTCTGAATCAGCCACAAATCTCTTTATAGTGCGATGATCACGCTTAAGTTTTTCGTGAAATATCTAATGTTTTCATACCTCGTCCAAGGCATTGAACTTTTTCACTCTTTTCAGCAGCAGAGAGATCCTTTTTCTTCCCCATATTGCATGAAAATGGTGCTCTGCTCAATAATGTGGAACACCCTGCTTTAGTAGTTTTTCCTTAAATTGGGTTCACCTGGCAATCTAATTATCACAGGTGTCAGAGATTGTTTTCAGTGATCAAAAGAGCCCTGAGACACAATGCCATCCATGAGTTAAACTGAAAAACAAAATATTTAATCTTTGTGACACTTAAATAGAATTTGCATAATAATTTGGAACAGGGTGTAGTGTATCTAAACTAATGCAAATCTTTTTTTTCCCCTCACATTAAAACTGATGGGGCTCTTGCCCAAGTGATCCTATGGAAGGGAGTAACCCTTTAAGTTTATTTCTGGATCATCCTCTAGAGGTACTGTCCTTTTACTCTGTGCAAATAAATACAATTTTAGACTTGGAGATTCATTCTGTGTCCAATTGGCCCAACTGGGCGATTGGTCAAAATCCTGAACTCCGAGCTGCAATGTACCCGAATCACAAACCAACTGAAATGCGCATGGGCCAAGCAAGTCAGTTTTCAGTTCAGCATTCTGAAGTATTTCCATGGTATCAAAAAAGAAATGATTGATGGGAAAAAAGATGATTGATGACTAGGGTCAGCAACTAAATGTTGAATGTATTCACACATCAAGTAAGAAATGATTAATAGAGGGACAAAAAGGAGAAACAGTATAAAGCATCACCATTTATGTTATCTGTAATACATTAAAATATATAAATATACTGTAGATTTATTCTCTCTATTGTTTACTTTTTCGCACTTGCTCTGTACACCAAACAGAAGAAAAATGCTTCTCTCAGTGTACGCTAAAATATATACGCCAATTTTCGCACTATTTTAGTCTGTCTGATTCGGATCCCGAATCAGTTTCCCACTACAAAAATACCAATGGGATAATTAATAAAAATCATAGAATGGTCGACAGTACATAATTTATTATTTGTAATAATTATTTATTTGCTGGATTCTTCTGCAGCTGGTCGTTAAATATTGTTTTGTTTTTTTCTTTTAGTTTGTGAAAAGAAATCAAATGGCATCTCATAATCTGCTTTTGAAAAGCCAAATTCAGCGTTTATTAAAGTTGCAGATTCCCATACATTATACAGATTCCCACCCTTTGCTGTGTTTATTGTAATTAACTGAATTTGCAGGTTGTATGTAGTAATCTGGCAATTCAAAATTAACCCTAATTAATAAATCCATCTATGAAATGGAAAAATTGTAAAAATCAAAATAGTTAAAGGTAAAATGTCACTTAGAGTAATTCATGAATATTTACAGTTCAACTACATCTGTCTATTAATGGAAGTGGCCATCTTAACATCTTGCGCCAGGATTTGCAAGTTATATTTCCTTCATATTTGGAAATTCCCTTGATCACACTATTTTATAGTAACTAACTGGTTCTGCCTTAGGAAGAGAATCAAAGAGATAGGAGGTGAGCTCATTATTGGGCTGTGGGTGGCTTTTTCCTTTGCAAGCATTAATGTTTTATTTATACAGCACTAACATACATGACAATGATGAATAGAAGGGAAAAGAATGGAAAGAGTAGTGGAAAACAATAAGTGTAAACACATGGAGACAAAAGAAGATGCTTCTTCTTGCTGGAGAAGTTTGATATCCTGACTGGAACAGATAACAGATGTCTCTCTAGTTTCCCGCCAATTATTGCTGCGTTGATTTAATTGCACGATTTTGAAAAGGATAGTTTGGACTGGAAATTGTGATCACTGAACATACCTTTAGTTTAGAAAATAAATCTCCTGTAAAATGATTTCTTTCTCTAGTTCATAGCTGCTTCTTTCTGTTTATTTCATGCTAGTATAAAATATTAATAATTACTACTAGGAAATAATTTGACATATAATTATGAAGTTTAAACTTCGTGATTTGGATATGGAGATCTTAATGTTCTTCTGAGATATTAATATATCAGGGCTTGAAATTTTACAGCCTACTAGACAGGACTATAAATTACTCGTCACTTCAAGTCTGAAAGGTCCATGGCACATTAACCAGAAGTAAATTTCTACCTGAAAGGGGTGAATGTTTACTATACAATGGCTAGTGGTTGAGTGGAAGTTTTGAACCCTGTGTATATTATTATTATTATTATTATTATTATTATATATACTTTTTTTTTTTTTTTTTAAGAACCACAAAAGACACAGTGGTTGCAATGCAAAGGTAATGTTTACATTATATGGCTAAATCCACCTCTAGTGGCAATCACTGAAAGCCACTAGTGGTGCTTCTGCCCCAAAACTATGTCAAACTCAGTTCAGAATTTGATTGGAGGTGCTCGACATTTGCCATAAGTGTGTATCTCGTCCCCAATGCTTTTCTAGGAGGAGACCATGGAAGAATAAGCAAGCATGCTGACAAAAATAGAGGCAGAGTGGGTGGCTGCATTGGAGGTGTGTCAGCGCTGGAAAAGTTGTGAGTAACCTTCATTTAACTGAGCATGAAATAAAAAGAAAACCATCAATAAAACATTATTTCATAAAACATTTCAGAAAAGAAAGTAATTGGGCCATTAAATGACCTCACATATTTGTCCCATGCCCAGAGGCTGTGTAATTAAAGGGACACTATAGTCACCAGAACAGCTACAGCTTATTGAATTTGTTCTGGTGAGTAGAATCATTACCTTCAGGCTTTTTGCTGTAAACACTGTCTTTTCAGATAAAGTGCAGTGTTTACATTATAGCCTAGTGATAACTTCACTGGCCACTCCTTAGATGGCTGTTAGAGATCCTTCCTGGGTCACGGCTGCCTAAAATGCATCCAAACATTCATTATCTCCTCCCTCTGCATGCAGACACTGAACTTTTCTCATAGATATTCATTGATTCAATTCATCTCTATGAGGAGATGCTGATTGGCCTGGGCTGTGTTTAAATCATGCTGGCTCTGTCTCTTTGTCAGTCTCAGCCAATCCTATGGGAAAGCATTGTGATTGGATCAGGCTACTACTTCTGGTGATGTCAGCAGACTGCTTGTTTTTTTGTTTGTTTTTTGGCAAGCAGCATGCAGATCTACAGCTTCTGGCTTGAATACAGTAAGATGTTATATTTATGAGGGGCCCAGGGGTGCTAGATGGTGGTTTAAACACTATGTTTGTGTTCCTGACCCTATAGTGATCCTTTAACCTATTAAGGACCAAACTTCTGGAATAAAAGGGAATCATGACATGTCACACATGTTATGTGTCCTTAATGGGTTAAGCATTTAGAAAGAAGTAATTAAAGATCCATCATTCTCTAAATATTATTCCCCAATATTACACTCCAAGCTGTTAATCCCATTTAATCTAACAAATCCAGTGTTGTCTAACCTATTTCCATTCCATTACTTGCCATAACAAATAAGGGACTAGAGGTTGCCCAATCCCCTGGTCACATGGTTAAGAGTGTAATAAAATTATAAACCAGCCCCTTCTGTGTCCCCAACACATTGCAACGTATCCTTCTAATAGAATCTCATGAATCAGGTACATTCCGAAGCCATACTGCATATAATCAATTGATTCTCCTGTTACAATAATATTACTTAGTTTAGCCAAGACTGTTTTACCCCCTCTCACATGTCCATGTGTGAATTTAATATGGCTATTTTAGTCTGCATTATAAGGTTAATTTTCCATGGGTTCTATTGATTTAAGTTAAGCGTGGGAGACAAGTTGCCTCAGGAAACTGTCTTTCGCATTATCTAACATGGGTTGCACTAAAATAGTGTTGTAAGACTCACCACAGAGTTATGAGGCATAAATCATTGAACAGTTATTGTCCTCGTAAAAATGTGCACCAACATCCTCAAGTGGCAAGTAATGGTCCTTGATTTTGCCAATGCCTTTCATGATTACCCATGGTATCCAATTAAACAGAATAAAAAATACTATATATGGAAACATTCACTGGTCGACTTTGATCATATTTTCCTGGTGAAACACAATTTCTGTCAGCTCTCCATAGTGTCTTTGACTAGCTCAAAATTACACATGAAATCTTCCAACGTTCAGTTCTTCCTTCCTATGTTCCCCTTGTAATATTAATGATCTCCAACAATGTGAAATGCTTCAACTGTGCACATCTATACAGACAACATCATAATGTATACAAGCAAGCCAAATGTATCACAACTTGAGTCTAGGTGTACTGGATAAATTCGTACAGGAACACGTTAGTGTTAGGAATATAAAGATGCATTCTTACCTCTATAGTGTCACTCTGCCTCTGCCATCTCCCCATTCTCTCCCATCCTCTGCCTGTGAGCCAATGGCGGGAATCTAATGCACATGTGGGGTGAGCACGGTGCATGCATCAGACCTTTCCCACTGAAAAGCATTGACACAATGTTTCATGAGTCAAACTCCTTGAAACTGCAGGAAGCACCTTTAGTGGCTGTCACATAGACAGCTACTAGAGACTTACTCTAAAACTGCAATGGTTTACATTTCAGAGCTAAAGAAATAGGGACACAGCACCCAGACCACTTTGAAGAGATGAAGTGGACTGTGTGCCTATCGTGTCTCTTTAAAATTTGAAACATTGATTATGATTTATCTAAAATGCTGAGAAAATGCCTTAGCATTAGGAACAAAAGCATACATTGCTTGAACTAAAGAATCCACAAGCATTAAGAAAAACATAATTTAGCCCCAGTCTTTTTCTAGTAAATTATGTTGGTGTTTTCAGATCCCAATGACTTGCATAAAGAAAAGCATTCATCAAACTTGACTCAGTATTCAGAAACATATAACCCTTAGATCAGCCCATAAGAAACTGCTATTACCAATGAGATGATCATCGATATTCGATAACATGAATTTATGCAGCAAATCCATCTCAGTAGCTGCATATGTTATATTACAGAACCTATAACTGTGATAAAAACTAAATTAGCTGTACTTTGCATCTATAATTAACCTTTAGTTTTTGCCTAATTTATAACCGCTTCACTGGAAAACATCCACGCTAGTTAAACAGCATGTTCATCCCATCTTTCTCCACACTTTTTAAAGTCCCCTTCCAGCATTTAACTTTCCATACAACTTTAACCCCTTAAGAAAACAACTTCTGGAATAAAAGGGAATCATGACGGAATATTTCCATCATGTGTCCTTAAGGGGTTAAAGTAAGGAAATGAATTGAACAGCTTTCTTCTACAGTGTGCCATAAGTAAGGAATAGACTGGACTTCACAAAGGAGCTCATTGAATTTTCTTATATTTCTTTGTAATTTGATTAATACAATGATTATACTTTAATAAGAACTGTTTAGATTTCATTTTTTCCCATTATTTATATATAATAATTCCTGAAAGAATCATTTGGAAATCTTATTAAATTGAGGCCTATGTTAGTTGAAAGTTTTAGTTACCTATATTTGTACTATTAATCCCCTTATCTTCTTCGTAACCACATATGTGGTAGAGGTGGAAGATTTGTAAATAATCTCCGTTCCTTTATCCAGATAGGGGTGATTGGAGTTGCACATGGACTGTCTATAATTACTGCTGCATGGACACTAATCTGAGTATTTTCAAATGAGTGCCAATGATTGCTGAACATTTGAACATCCGGAAAATGATGAATACGGCCAACGTTCGTGTGTTCTGCCGACTGTGATGAAATCTTCACCACTCCCTTCTAGAGAGACCTACCCACACTCCAGAACTGAGGGGTAGTCTTTGTTAGTCTTCAGGAAAAGCTAGTTTGACGTGCACTGAAGTGATACATGTATGCTACAGAAAGTAGCTGATTTGTGTAATCCTGCCTTTTAACATTATGTTGGAACAGTTTAAATATGCTGCTGTTTCCTGACATTAACTTCTTTTTTTCTTGGTAAGTGGAACAGCTAGTATTTCTGTGCTGTGCCCCATTTGATGAGGGACTGTTTGCATACCGTCTGGAAATCCTATTAGTGCTGTAAATGGAAACAGCAGACAGAGAGAGGCTGTAACGGAATGTTTTATTGCTTTGGAAGTATAACCTTCCTTAGCTGGTTAAAAGAGATTTCTCCCCCTGTGGGGCTGCATTTTTCTCTGACCTTTTGTAAAAGGAGTCAAGGATTCGAAGCAGTGTGTTAAATACACCTTATACTAAAATATTTCATGGAATAGATCATAGCTGCAGTGAAAAACTACAGGACTCAGCATTTTCTGTATTACAGATTAATACAAGTTGACATTATTTTAAAAGACATGGACCAAATTGTGTCTAATAGCACATCATAGAAAATAATCATCCCATTTCATAGTCATAACTCCTTTCTGTGTCTCACTTCAGAATGCTTTTAAAAAGTACGCATTGCGGGGGCGGAGCCTAACCTCGGAGGAAGATGGACGCCTGATCCCACAGCTCCCTCTCCCCCAGGCACAGAATCAGCCATCATCCGCATCACACACGGCCCAAACACCCTCCAAACAGCCCCCAGGCGACCACCCAGCATCAGGCTCCACAATATGGGCGGCGGGAAGAAAAGGAAAGAAGAGCTCACCCCGTCGGTAGCCTCCATGTTCCGCACGCCGGGGGAATCCCAGAGGCCTACCCACTCCGATCAAGGAGCTGATCAAGGTACTGACTCAGAGGGGCCCGATCCCACACTTGACCCCTCGACCCCCCTCACCATCGGGAGCCTCAGGGACATGCTAAAGGAGGCCACAGTGGACATAAAATCCCACGTGGCAGAAGAGATCACTAGAAATTTAGCAGGCCTCAGAACAGAAATACAGACACTGACTGCCCGCACAGACCAGACAGAGGTACGTCTCACTGCACTGACAGCTACCTCCACCTCGCAGTCCCAGGAAATCTCCTACCTCCATGGCCGCCTCACGGCCATGGAGGACAACCTGGAGGACCTTAACAACAGATCACGGAGGAATAACATCCGAATCCGTGGCCTGCCCGAAGCAGTCCAGCCAGAGACCCTAAGCACCACCCTGAAAGATATCTTCTCTGCAATGGCACCCGAACTACCGCTGCCACTCCTGGAAATGGACCGGGCTCACAGAGCACTACGACCCCCAAATCTGAACCTCTCTACCCCAAGAGACGTAATTATCCGCCTCCACTACTTCCAAACCAAAGAAAAACTAATGCAACTAGCCAGAAACCGCCCTCCCAAGTATAAAGACGTCCGCCTAACCTTCTTCCAGGACTTGGCCCCAACTACATTAAAGAAGAGGAGAGATCTAAAACCCCTCACCTTGGCCCTCCAAGAACAGGGGCTAAAATACACTTGGGGCCACCCCTTTAAACTGCTGGTCAAAAAAGGCGACCAAACCCATATCCTCACCACAGCCGCAGAAATGGGCCCGATGGCGGACTCTCTAGGAATTCAGCTCCAGAATCCCACACCACTAACGGGATACAGGGGAAGAGACCGCTCCAGAGACAGGGCTGCATCCCCGCATCCGGCCAAACAGAAAAGACCCCCCCACGCCATAGAAGACAACACCGCTGCTAGACGTCAAGGGGAACAATCCCCGCCGCACCGCTCAGGCCGCTAGAAGTACAGGACGGACGCCAAATAAGAGGAACTTAACCACGAAGAATCAGCCCCATGGAACCAGAACCAACAGCAATGAGAACCCCAAGCCCATGGCAACCCCCCCTCAGGGGCACACCCCGAGATAAAACCAAGAGGTCCCCCCTCGACACTCTCAAACATCCCCCATACAAGAACTGACCCGCACCGCACTACCGGACCGGTACCCCTTTGAAACCATCACGGACACAGCTTGACCCTCATAACAACACCAGAGGAGAAATCACCAACGCACCGAGCCCTGACCACCTTACACCCAACGGACCCAGTGAAATACATCCCCACTCCAAAACCGCCTCGGATCTGAAGAGAGAACCAAACGAAAAATACGTGAACTCTAGAGACATTACTCTTGCAATCTTCTACACTGTAGAACATGATTACCACGAGGGTAATGGGGGATAAGGCAGAGAAGGAGAGACAAGACTGACCACGTAGGGCCTAGTAGCAAGAAGAAAGAGGGTGAATCACACTCCAGACTAGATGGACCACTAGACACAATAACACTCACTACACCCTCCCAGACTAAGGACACCACACACACATAACACTGACACTGATCATACAATGGACAAGACAACAGCAGGATAGGGGGAAGAAAGAGTGGGACGAAGACGAAACCGGGTTTTTAAAAAAGAAACGTAGAAGGGGAGGAGAGGGGGGATAGAATTAAGTGAAAACCCACACAAGGCACATCTAGGCAGTTACCCAAGATAATTAACTTCCCTGGAAGTCAACACACAGGTTAAGCAGAGGCAAAAACCACAGTTATTACAAAATGTTAATGTTTTTCTTGTATATATGTTAATATATTTTCTTTCTCTTCCAAGCGAACCTCACAAGTGACAACACAGACTCACATATGACACAGAAGAAAGAAAGACCGAAAACGGAGCATCCCTACCCCGTACCAATAAACCACCTTAAGAATAGACACAACGAACCGACTAAGAACCCACCGACCAACCGTGAGTGATACACTGGCAATTGTGCAGGGGGAGAGAGGGTACCGGGAATGTGAAAAACCTTCCTCCTCTCTCCCTCACCACAACCCACAGTACCCCCCACAAGGGGACCACACCACACCTACCCCAACCCTTAAGGCACCACATACAACCCCCCCAACACCACCTGGCGATCCTATAGTAAGACCAGGGCACACCGTCACCCCGTTCTTCACCCCTTTTTAGATACTAAAACCCCACAACCCTTACCTTTACCCCACTCCCCACAACCCCCCCCTCCCCCCCCCGGAACCAATCGGGCGAGAAACCCTGGGTCCTTCGCAATCTAAATCACTAAACAGACCCACACCCCCAACCAATTTCAGCACAATGAAGTGCATTTCACTCAACTGCAAAGGCCTAAACAACCCAGCTAAACGCCACCAGCTGATGCGCTGGGCCAATAGAACGGGAGCAGACGTAATACTCCTCCAAGAAACACACTTTGAGACCTCGAGACCATTCCCACTCAGAAACAGACACTACAAAGAATGTCACTTAGCAAACTCCCCCACCGGAAAACGTAATGGAGTGGCAATACTCATCCGGAACACATGCCCCATCAGCTTCACAAACACTATAACTGACCCGCAAGGCAGATTTCTCACTATAACAGGACAGCAAGGCACTCACAAATACGCGATCACTACACTATATGCCCCCAACAACCCAGACCCGTCCTTCTGGACAGCCATCCAGGCCCACCTCAAATTGTTCCCCTCCCACCACATGATCACAGGGGGGGACTTTAACGCGGTCATCAACCCCCAAACAGACCGACAACGACAACCCACACGTACTGGTAAAACTACCCCAGCAGCCAAAATAGACAAACTACTCTCGAACTTTGTACTCCACTCAGGTCTCCAAGATGTATGGAGAATGCAAAACCCCACAACCCTCGACTTCACTTTTTATTCTCACCCTCATCTCTCATACTCTAGGATTGATATGTTCCTGATATCCCCGTCCCTCCTAACCCAAGACATTACAACATCTATAGGCACGATCACGTGGTCCGACCACGCAGAGATAACCCTAACACTCTCAATTCCACAAACAGCTAGAACATGGTCATGGCGATTAAACCCAACACTCCTACACATCCCTGAAATAAGGGCGTCCACCCAAACGACACTCACAGAGTATTTCCAACTCAACAAGGACTCAGTAGAATCCACAGGCATATTATGGGCAGCACACAAAGCGACCATAAGGGGCAAACTAATAGCGGAGGCCACAAAACACAAAAAGCAAAAATTGCAGGAACTGAAGGACCACCTCCTCTCGCTGAGAGCCCTAGAGATTCAACACAAACAACACCCAACCCCACCGATCTTAACACAGATCAAAATCCACCAACAAGCCATCAAATCCTACATGGCCAAAGATTCACAAAGAGCCCTCCAATGGAGTAAACAGCTCTTTTACGAAAAATCAAACAAGGCAGACACCCTCTTAGCCCGTAAACTACGCCAAAAAACACACAATAAACGCATTACTAAAATAAACTCCCCGAGAGGAAGCACACACGAAAGCCCGGATAGTATAGCGAGGATTTTCTCCCAATACTTCACAACACTTTATAATCACAACCCCGATCCATCGCCAACTCTAACACATGACATCGAGACATACCTCCGGAACACTCCTCTCCCATCACTAACGAATACGGAGATAGAAAGACTGTCTGCCCCTATCACGACGGAGGAAATGGCAAACACACTAAAAACCATTAAACCCAACAAAAGCCCAGGACCGGACGGATTCACAGGTCTTTATTATAAGACATACGCAAGCACACTAATACCGCACCTCACAGCTCTAGGGAACTCACTCCTCCAAGGAAACCCACTCCCCAAAGAAATGCTCAGAACGAACATCTGCCTCATCCCAAAACCGGACAAAACACATCTCGACCCAGGCCACTTTAGACCCATCTCTCTACTCAACGTAGACACTAAAATAATCACCAAAACCCTAGCCAACCGGATCCAACTACTCCTACCGAAATTAATCCACCCTGACCAGGTAGGCTTCATCCCCACAAGACAGGCAGCAGACAACACGAGACGAACAATTGACTTGATCTGGGTAACACACAAAAGACAGTCCCCTACCCTCCTCTTATCAATGGATGCTGAAAAAGCATTTGACCGATTGCTCTGGCCATTCCTGTTTGCCACCCTCCAGAAATTCAAATTCCCGACCACCATTCTAGACGCCCTGAAAGCCCTCTATGACCAGCCCACGGCCACACTTCTTATCCCCAATACTAAACACCCAGAATTTGTAATCAAAAACGGGACGAGGCAAGGCTGCCCACTCTCACCACTCTTATTTGCCCTTTCGCTTGAACCTCTTCTCCAAAACATACGAAATGATCAGACAATACAGGGCATTAAGATAAGATCAGAAGAATACAAAATAGCGGCATATGCTGACGACATCCTCCTCACACTCTCAGACCCCATCCAATCTTTACCACCCCTACTAACACTCCTACAACAATACGCAACCCTCTCGGGATACAAACTAAACCTGGAGAAAACAGAGGCCCTTCCGATAGCAATACCACAACACACCCTGGAACAACTACAACTAACCCACCCATTCAAATACAACCTAAGCAATATACGATACCTAGGAACATATCTCCCAGCAGACCTGAACACATTATATGCCCTGAACTACACACCACTACTCCACCAAGCACAATTAGATCTGCAAAAATGGGGACCTATGTCCATATCCTGGATAGGACGCATAGCCTCAATAAAAATGAATCTCCTCCCCCGATTCCTCTATCTCTTCCAAACACTACCAATACCCATTTCCAAACACGACTTTAAAACGCTCCAGGTACACATAGACAGATTTATCTGGTCAAACAGGAGACCGCGCATAAAAAGATCCACAATGTACAAAACCACAAAATCAGGAGGCCTGGGCCTCCCGAACTTCTACCATTACTACCAAGCGGCCCAACTGGCCCAAATACAACAACTGCACGCACCACCAGGATTCAAGCTCTGGGTAGACCTAGAGCACGATCTCCTGGGACGAGACCACCCATCACTACTTTTTTGGCTGCCCAAGAAGGACAGACCACCCACGCCACTAACCACCCCTACATTAACCACATCTTTTCTCATTTGGGACGACATCACATCAAAACATCCCATAATCAACAACCCATCGCCCCTCACACCTATCCTAAGAAACAAGCAATTTCCCCCGGGCCTAACTCCCAAAGACTTCTCACGATTTGAGGACAATGGACTATTACGATTCCTACACTTTTTCCAAGGCCAACAACTCTGCCCCTTCCAGGACCTCCCCAAACAAACACCCCTGACCACATTCGATCACTTCCGCTACATACAGATTCGCAGCTTTCTCAACGAACCACAAAATAGGACGGCCGCCACTACCAAACCAACACAATTCGAAAATACATGCCTCCACGCACCCATACAGAAAGGACAAATCACAAAAATATACTCACTCCTAAACTCAAACTCCCCAGAGGACGCACTCTCCTACACCAAGGCCTGGGAAAGAGATATAGGCCCCCCCCGCAGACCCTACAGACTGGGCAGACATATGGGAAGCCACGGCCTCACTTACCATTTGCGTTAATCATAAAGAACAAGCCTATAAAACCCTACTCAGATGGTACCTCACACCGCTCAGACTGAAACAAATGGGCCTCGCCACCACAGACACCTGCTGGAAAGGCTGCACACAGAAGGGCACTTACATTCACCTCTGGTGGGAATGTCCCCAAGTCCTACAAATATGGGAAAGAGTGAGCACGCTCGCGTCAGACATATTAGAAACAGATATCCCAAGAGACCCCTGGATATGGCTGCTCTCAAAACCCCACCCCCCCCTCACCAGAGCGCAAAATAAACTAGTGGCCAGATTAGCGTTAGCTACCAGAAGAACAATAGCAGAACAATGGGGCAATCAGAATACACCCCAACTAACCACGATGATCCACAAAACACAAGAAACAATGGAAATGGACAAACTGTCCGCCCTACTACACGACACAACTCGAAACTTCCACAAGATATGGGACCCATGGACCCAACACCACCTACAGGCACCGTAAGCGGAGGACCCGGGAACAAGCCGCGATCCCTCCCCACCCCAAAACCAGACCCCCTACTAATAACACACTGGGACCCCACATAGACCCCCCCAACCCTATACACATACCCCCCCCCCCACACCAACTTCACGATTCAATGCACAAACACAAGACTGGGGAACTCGCCCAACATTTAACAAAATACCACACTCCGCACAACCTGACCACCAGCAGTAGATGCGAATATAAGAGGACAACCTCAGACACTAGGCGTAGACCCAGATCTCATCACACTGGAAACCCTCCACATCTACAGCCTATATGAGGCGACCACCCATGGGCGGAGACCACCAAACTCCCACACGGACCCTACCCGCACTCAAAACAGACACACCAACCCAAACCCCAGACCCAAACAGAAACGAAAGAGACAAAACCTGACAAACACAACACAGGAAGAGCCACATACGCTCTCAGAGACAAAAACGACAGGACCCGAAGCCAAGTGACAACCTCCACCTGAGACATAGAAAACTGTACCACTTAACCTAGAAGACTGTTCTGAGGTTTCGCAATAAATCGTACCAATGCCATTGAGTCGAAACAAAACTGTAAAGCCATTGAATGACACTACTACCCTACCCCTACCTTTATTCTGTATCCTTTACCTCACCTAAACCTGAAAAATAAAGAATTTATAAAAAAAAAAAAAAAGTACGCATTGCTCCTCTCCATATGAGAGAGAGACCATCTTGCATCTGCATGATATGCGCATAGTCACCTTTTCCGGCAAATCCAGCTTAACTTTAATACCCATTCCCAATAAAACACAGACTACCATTTTTAACGTTGGAACATTTTTTGTCCACAGCTTTAGTAAAAACATCGTATAACATAAGGTCATTGCCAAAACTTAACACACATACTAAAATACCCCTCTCCCACCAAATGACCCCCAAACATGAGTATAAACCATAATATAACAAGAATAATATTCACATAACACATAACACACCAACCAAGTGGCATGTTTACCATTATATAACAAACTGTAGGGGTATACCGAGATACCCCTACACCCCCAGCTTTGGAGACACCGACGAGCTTGAACCTACAAAGCACTGTAACCCCCGTGAGTATGTTCCTCTCAACCTAGCCCTGCACGTTATTAACTCACTTTTCCCCCTGCCAACCCCTAATCCCGCTGCTGTGACTAAGCAAGAAAAATGCCAACAGAACCAAAAAGGGAGGGAGGGACAACTACAGGTAAGGGTAGGCAGATTAAAATGGCCACTACCTAAAATGGCCGGCCTATATACCCCCTTGAGCCCACCCATATTAACCCCCATAGCCACTTCCTATTAGCTTCCTATGCCTGCCTCCTAGCTCTACCAGGGCCCATTCCTCCTACTATGTCGCTCCATGGGCTACAATACAGCTGTGTGCTACTTCCAATTCACTTAGTAAAACTGAATGGAAGCTGCTTGCACTCAAATGGAACCCAAAAGTTTCTGGAAGTTCTCCAGAACACCAGAGACATACCATATTTGGAAGGCTACAATAAGCAAAATTGCCCATAGTTCACTCCCTTTTCTTCACCCCATGTACTTTTGGGAGCTGAGAGTATAGGTAGGATATGATGCGTTATCTGGAATCATTGCCCAATGTGGCAGAAGTGTATCAATACACTCAGTACATTGTGCCATGGACCAGCAGTGTGATGACTCTGATGAGGGTGCAGATCACATGTAGTTCAGTGGACTTGTCTACCCAACTAAAAACTTTCCACTTCAAGTATCTTTGTATCTGCTTGATCCTTCTGTCAGGACACTAGACTTCCAAGTTGTATCCCATTTTTCATGATCATTAAGACCCCACACCAGGAAAAGGAGAAACATTTAGTCACCAAATGCTTAATTGTCAGACCCGCATCTTTAATGCTATGGATGAGCCCTCATCACTACAAGGATAAATACACAAGCAGGATACGACTAAATTAATGAAGATTTTTCTTCTTTTCTGCTGGCCTGGAGATTTATGTTTCTGGTTGTGTGTTTGTCAATGTCTGTGAGAGCATCTAGAGAAGTGTCAGGGACTGTAGTGTCTGTGAATGTATGAATGTGACTATGTCTGTACGTGTATCTGTGAAACTGTTTTCAAAACTCTGAGGTTGTCTGTGAGAGTGTGAGCTTTTATTACATATTTTATCTAGTGCTCCAGTGCAGAACATATGGATACCCTATTCATTTACTATATTTGTGGATGGAGTTCCCAGGAACATTTTAAAATGTTTGCAAATGAATTAGTTATTGGCAGTTAAATTAAAGTTATTACATTTATTCATATACAGCTTTTAATTCCTGAGTGCTCAGGAGGCATAGCTTGGGCTCTGACTGAGATGATTGCCTGAAACAGGAGCTCCGCTACATGCAGCCATAATTTGATGGTAATCAGCATCTTATTTAAATCAGCACTTTATTATGGGGCGCACAAAAAAAAACCTGATGACCCTCTGGATCCCGAGGGGCTTGGAGGACGAGTCGCTTTCTGGACGGATTTCTGAGTGTCCCAGCTGGGGTTCAACATGAGGCCTCTAGTTCTAAGATGGCACCTTCACCTCCAGCATTGTCCTCCTCTGACAAGGAGCTTGCTACCTTGGAGAGAATTAGCTTGGATCTCCACTCCATGGCAGCGGCTGTGGTCTAGATAGTCTGAGCCAGAGTTGCAACATCTGGATCCATTGCGTTCCAGAATAGCCCAGCGTGGAAGATGTTGAGGGCTTGTTATTGGATCTATTCAGTGCCATAAAGTGGGAGGAGGCCTTGCCACAATTAAAATTTGAGTGCACACACACTATTGTATGACCACAAGTAAAGGATTGGTGCCACGTGGCATAATTTGCTGCCTCCATTCATATTCTGTCAGACCCAACATTATGTTAAAAGTGAAATCGAGGGGGGGCGTGGCCGACCGCCGAGCAACCTGGCAGCCTAGGAAATTGCTCCGGCACCCGGGCTCCAGCAATCCGACGACATCGTCTCCCAGGGCTCAGAAAACCCTCATCACACCCGAGATGGCGAACCCCAAGGGGAAAAAGAGCACACAGAAGGCGGAAAAACTAAATTTCTTCAACAACAAAGCCGCGGGCGGCTCTGAAACCGACCGCGGCACAATCCAAGATGGCGCCGACGAACAAACGGCGGGAAACATCTCACTCACGGGCGCACATCAAGACAGCCAGGACAACCTCACTAAGGCACACCTGGATGCAGCGATGGAAGCCATGGCCAACAAACTAGTACAAACATGGCAATCCTCCATAGGACAACTCCGCAGGGAAGTCCAGGACATAGGCCAACGAACCACACACGTGGAAAATAAGCTGAGCGAGTATGCAACAGCGCACAACGATATGGCCGACCATGTAGCGCGGCTGGAACAAAAAATCGAAACAATGGAGGCGCGTATGGCTGACGCTGAGGACCGCTCGCGGAGAAACAACCTCCGGCTACGAGGAGTCCCGGAGAGCATCATGCCTAATGATCTACCAGCCTATGTGCAAGGCCTTCTGAGGGCATACGCTCCGGACATCCCCACGGATATGTTCCTAATAGACCGGGTACACAGGGTGCCCAAACCACGCAATCTGCCTGGCAATATCCCTCGCGACGTCCTACTAAGGGCACACTACTACCACATAAAAGAGGCAGTATTGCGCGCCAGCAGAATCCGCTCAGAACCACATGAAAACTACGCCACGATCAAGATCCTAGCAGACCTGTCCGCGGCGACTCTCAAGCGCAGGAGGGATTTCCAACCGGTGACAGAAGAATTGCGACGTGCAGGAATAAGGTACCGTTGGGGATACCCCACCAAACTCCTAATTACCAAAAGCGGCAAGATCAACGTGGCCTCCAAGCCGGAAGAAGGCACCCGACTATTGAGAGACTGGGGGCTCCTTACTAACCCCCCCCCCCACAACTCAAGCAAGCCCAGCGAGACGTCTGACACCAGAATGGCGCCAGGTCCCAACACGGAACAAATCGCCATGATCCACCTGAGGGACTAGGCCGTCCAGGCCATAACCAGGGACACGTGAGATATTAATATGTACTGCTAACTGTTATCACAAGTTTAGTTTAAGTTTTTCCTTTTTCATGCGATTGTACTGCTAATTGTTATCACAAGTTTAGTTTAAGTTTTTCTCTTTTCATGTGATCAACTGCTTTGATTAGCATTTTATTCACTTACCACACAATCATACCACACTATGCATGGTTTGTTGGATGTGGGCGGGTGGGATGCTCACATGGGTGATAACCAGGGCAAACTTTGGGCAACAAGGAAGGGCGGCATGGTATAGGCAAAGAAAAGACCAGTAGTTGGAGGTGATCATAATACCTAACTATTATTTACAAGGTTGAGGTTACGCATACATAAGACAGGTACTCCAAGAATGTACAAAGGTGCACAACGATTATGTAATTTACCGGGACATTGTCCATAGAGAGAAAATTGTACATGACACCATACAAACCACTATTGTTTTACGAGTAGGTCAAACCCACTACAACCGCACCGCCCCACCCAACTACGTAGCCTGGCTCATCACATCCAAAAGTTACGATGGGAGAACCACACCCCATCATAAAGACCGACACAACAAGTGGGAAAACCACGATAGGCACCAAGCGGTGACCTGCACACCGCCCCGCAAAACCTTCCCTTGGGTCCGATTTGATTCTCCCACCCATGCCCACAGGCCAGCACTGAGAATGCCATACACAATACCTAGGTCGCTATTGACTTATAGCTCTGAGGAGAGACAGCAACTACGTACACAAGAGAGCCCAACGGCCACAATACCAGAGACGCTGTTTCAGCGCTCCTCCCCCATGGCACGATGCCACTGTGCCAAGACCCACGTTTGGGTCATACTGTATATACTTTGGTTTCTTTTACCCCTTTCCTCTGTCATTCCCGAACCTCCCACCCCCGGGCGCAACAACGTAGTCGCACAGGCGCCGTCTAAGCGGTGCACCATACGAACCCTGCAACATCTGCAAATCCATATAGGCATAGCAGAACTGCAAACGAGCACCCTTTATCACCCACCCATCACATGAAAATATATTCACACAATTGCAGGGGACTAAACACCCCACATAAAAGGCGCATGATGCTGGAGGAAGCCAAACAGACTCAGGCGGACATTATCTGTTTACAAGAGACCCATTTTGTTACATCTAGGGTGCCTAACTTTGGAGCACAACATTACCCTCACCAATATCATGCAACTCACTCCTCCAAATCGAGAGGGGCCTCAATCCTTCTCCATTCCTCCTTAACAGTTGAAGCCCTAAACCTAATCAAAGACAAACAAGGAAGATTTGTAATGCTACATTGCCTCCTAAATAACCTGCCATATATTATAGTCAGCTTCTATGCTCCCAATGTACACCAACGCGCCTTCCTACGTAAGGTGCTCTCTGCACTCCCACCTAACCAGACTGCCCCACTTATATTATGTGGAGATCTTAACCACCCTCTTGACCCACACATGGACACCACACTAAACACCACGACACCGAGGCACAAAGCACTCAAAGCACAAAGTAAAGCAATCAATACACTGCTAGGGGAATATGGCCTATACGACCCTTGGAGAGCCTTCCATCCTAATGAGAAAACGTTCACGTTCTATTCAGCAGTGCATAAATCATATTCACGGATAGACTTCATTTTCATAACAGGTACATTGCTTACCAGAGTAACAAATAGCGAAATCAGGGACATAACATGGTCAGACCATGCCCCGACCACAATAGAGCTGACTGAGAAATACCAACATAGGGGACGGCCACCGTGGCGGCTCAATGATTCCCTTCTAGGTGACCAGACATTCACTACAACTTTAACAGAAGCCCTGACATCATATTTCCAAACTAATGATACGCCGGATGTCCATCCGACAACTGTGTGGCAAGCCCATAAAGCGGTCATCAGAGGACTCCTCATCAGCAGAGCCTCCTTTTTAAAAAAGAAAGCACAACAAGAACACCTACACCTGCTGCGCACTTTGAGAGACGCAACAGCGGCAAACATAGTAGACCCATCACCACAACTAGCACAGACGATCCATGATACTACGACGAGTATCAACAACATGGCAATCTCTAAAACAGCACACATTTTACATAAGCTGAAACAAAAAACCTACTCACAAGGAAACAAAGCAGGCAGGAATCTAGCGACTCTACTACACCAAAAACAATCCAATGCTCACCTCCCAAGGCTCTAAAATCCACAACCCACAAGATATTAATGATACTATGGCAGACTATTACCACTCATTATACAACCTCAAAGAAGACCCCACACTACATCAACCCACATCCCAAGACATTCAAAATCTACTTGGACAGTTCTCGCTGCCAACACTGACGGAACACCAGAAAACTATCCTACAACACCCAATCACACAAGAAGAAATACAACAAGCTATACACTCACTCCCCCATGGCAAATCACCGGGACCCGACGGACTCACAAACTCCTACTACAAGACAATGACCACAATCCTAACCCCATATCTGGACAAAACCTTTAACCATATCCTCACGACGGGCCAAGTGCCCCAAGACATGCTCATGGCACATGTGGCTACATTGCCAAAACCAGGCAAACCACCTAACAAATGCCAAAATCTAAGACCAATCTCCCTCCTTAACACGGACATCAAATTACTGGCAAAAATTTTCTCTAACAGATTAAAGAACATCATCCCGACCCTGGTACACGAGGACCAGGTGGGATTTGTTAGTGGTAGGCAAGGAGCGGACGGAACCCGAAAGATCTTGGACCTACTACAGGGAGGAAGCGGAGGGGGGGCCCAGTGCGTTATGCTGTCACTTGACGCTGAAAAAGCCTTCGACAGATTGCATTGGCCCTTCCTCCAAGCTGTTCTGACCAAATATGGCTTCCCAGACACTTTCTTACGGTTAGTAAAGGCATTATACTCTAAACCGACAGCGAAAGTCACCAATGGGGGCTTTAGCTCTAAACAATTCCACATAACCAACGGGTCAAGACAGGGCTGCCCACTATCGCCTCTCCTTTATATTCTCTCGCTAGAACCTCTCACGCAACTCATTAGGGACAACCCAAACATACACGGCATTACGAGACAAGGCAAAGAACACAAACTCACACTTTTCGCAGACGACATCCTCTTAACACTCGAGCAACCACACATATCCCTACCTAACTTCCACGATACGCTCACCCAATACAGCAAGTGCTCCTATTATAAACTTAATATAAATAAAACTCAAGCAATGGGCATAAATATCCCGATGGAGGTCTTGGATAGGTTGCGTATCTCTTTTAAATACGACTGGCGAAACGACCATCTAAAATTCCTAGGAATCAATCTCACCCCAAATCTAGCAAACCTCTTTAAAATAAACTATCAAAAAACACTGACTGAAATAAAAAACCTACTACTAGGATGGAAGAGTAAATTCGTATCTTGGTCAGGGAGAATTGCCGCAATTAAAATGATCATTGTACCTAAATTGCAATACTTGTTTAGAACGTTACCCATAAAGATACCCCCCACATTCATACGAGATGCTCAACAAACACTACTAACCTTTATATGGGACAGACAAAAAGCACGGGTAGCGAAAAGCACGCTATACATGCCACGCAAAAATGGGGGAATGGGAGTGCCCAACCTAGACAGCTACTACAGAGCAGCCATTCTGGGCCCCCTACTAGCGGCTTGTCATCGAGACCACCCAACCCAATGGATGGAACTGGAGGCGCAGCATGCTAATAACATTCCCATCAATGTACTGGCATGGCTTCCCCAGCACAGCAGGCCTACTAAGGCAAAATTGCTCCCAACCACAGCCCTCACCCTGACCATATGGGACAAGTACTGCCGCACATTGGGCTGGCTGGGCAAAATATCGCCTGCCATGCCCATACAAACACTACACTATATAATACCTAATTTTAACTACACCGTATGGCATCAGCACGGAGTAACACACTTACACCAGCTGCTCCAGGAAAACAAGCTCAGAAATCTCGCAGACCTAACAGCATGTTATAATTTGACTCCAAGGGCAGCTTTCCCCTACATGCAGTTGCAATCATGGCTCCGCAAGCAAACTATAACAAGACCTGACAATGTACAGGGGCTACAGCTGACGGTGGTAGAGAAAATATGCTCACGTCTCGCAACCCCCAAAAAACTCATCTCGGAACTATACCAGACTATGCATCCCCCAAAAGACCACAAAAACCTCTCCTTCATAGCTGCATGGGAGAGGGAACTTACGTACACTCTTGGTGAAAAACAATGGAATGAGATTCTCCTGGCACACAATTCACTCTCCAAATGTGCCTCCCACATGGAACTATCCCGGAAAATTTTATACCGGTGGTACCTAGTACCCACACGCCTAAAGGCCACCTATCCACAGGCCTCCGATATCTGTTGGAGATGTCAACAACACAAGGGCACAATGCTCCACATTTGGTGGGAATGCCCCTCCTTAACACCCTACTGGAATACCATAACCACCATTATCCAAGACAGCACAAAAACACTACTACCCCGCAAACCAGAAATATACCTCCTCCAACTCTTTCCAAAGGGGCTGCGGAACAGGCAAAAATACTTAATCTATCACATACTTATAGCGGCGCTCACGGTCATTAGCAGACATTGGAAATCTAATATCCCACCCAAAATATCAGAATGCATACAAACGATAGAAACAACTAAGCTCTACGAGCTGGCAGCTAGACGCTCAAACCACTCCAAAAAAGTTTGGTCACAAGCCTGGGAAACCTGGCAACTGTACATGGAGCGTACTAATAATATAACCCCCAATTGAGATGACGGTAGCAGGGATCTACACACCGACAGCTGTGCCCCTTCGACAATGAAACTGTAGCAAAGGGTGTAAATGTAAAGGTCAATGCAACTGTAAATGAAAATGTAAATAATTCTGGAGACTGCAAACACAACGATAATGCCGCAACTCGAATAAAACACATGTAAGACAGATAGTCCTGCAGAAACGACCACACACAGCCGACTACCTAGGAGAGCCCTACCCTCTCCCCCCCTCCTTTCTCCTCCCCCCTTCATCCCCCCCCTCCCTTCCGTCCCCACTCTGATCCTATTCCACGGTTCACCCCCACCCCAGTGGTATATGAAATACCAAAGCTCTACACCCAGCATCAATCACAAACCCAGTCGATTACCACCCTGGAAGGGACCGATGCGAGCCCCCCCCCCCTCAGGGCATGGGGTGGACAATAATCAGCAGAACCAATCAGGGCATCACGATATAACACAATGATCGTATGAAAAGCAAAATGTGTATGATAAATGTGTACACTGTCCTAAGGTCAATGTGTATGAGATACTTTATGTTACAACTGCTCCCCCACCCCCTATTCTCTTCTGTACCCCTATAAAACTTCAATAAAAATTGTCAAAGATAAAAAAAAAAGTGAAATCGAGGCATACTTGGGGCTTCCAGAAAGCAGCAGTGTCTTTATACCAAGATCTGTCTCCATTGACTTTGGAGGCCAGAAGAGCACTGAGGCCCGTTACCTCCACTCTGAGAGACCATGAATTAGGGTATTAGTGGGGGTTCCCCTTCAGCCTCTATATACGGTGTGACAATACTTGGATCTTGTCAGATGGCCAGGGGCAATGCTGCAATTCATGCAGAGGCTGCATCTGCCGCCAGGAGAAGTCACAAACTCGGTCCTGGAGCTCTTGAAGCTGAGGCCCCAACCCCAGCTGGTTCCTAGGAGGAGGCATGGAGAATCCCCATTGAGCCCCCCAATCCAATGTCGACAGAACCATGCGGCCCTGGAGAAATTATGTGGTATTCTGCCACAGAACACCAGAGACAAGAGTGAGGGACAAGTTAAGCTAATGATAGGGAAGAGAAGAAAAACCAACTGAACAAATGTATTCCCAATTCCATATCGGAGGAAGCAATGCCATTGATTGACTCTCCAATTACGAGAGGAGATACGGTCCGTGATCAAATCGGCTAAAATAGGTAGAGCCCCAGGTGCAGACAGGTTTTAACTAAGATACTATTGAATGCAGTACTTAACTCATTGACGGAGGGAGGTTTCACCCTGAATTTTTTGGCAGCAGTGCTTGCTATACTTCCAAAACTGGGTAAAGATCCAGAAATGTGCAAGAGCTATTGCCCAATATTAATTCTAAATGTAGATATTAAACAATTTTTTAAGGTGCTGGCATCTAGGATGCAAACACTCTTGCCAAATCTGCTTCATCTGGATCAAAGGGGGTTTATCCCAGGGAGAGAAGCAAAGGAAGGTACTTTTGGACTTTATTTCCTGCAACATCTGGCCCGGAGTGGGGGATCCTGTTCTCTTATTGTCAACAGATACTGAAAAGTTTGATCGGGTGGACTGGGCTTTTACTATGGCCATGCTCGGAAGTTTGGAAACAGAATTTTGGGAGGGGTAGGGGCACTCTATTGTTGCCCAAATGCCAGAGTATGCATAAATGGAGCATTGACAGAGAGGTTTCATATCTGTAATGGGTTGAGACAAGGCTGTCCACTGTTAGCCTTTACTGTTTGCGTTAAAATTGGAACTTTTTCTAACTTTCTAATTTTACTTTGTAGTCAATATATTTATTTTACATATTTCATTATGGACACCATACCATATTACCTACTTTCAAGGGTGGCAATATATTGTTGGGAGGTTATTATATGAACTTCCTAGGATACATGTTAAGGCATTTTAACAACAAATGTGCATGTATATGGTGAATGGTTGAGAGCAGAAAGATGTTGACTAGTTAACAGAGGGAAAGGGGCAGGGAACTTGAATAGTTTCCATACTTATTTTTCTAGGACTTGACCCCTAGTTTTTCCCAAATAATGGTAATTTGAAAGGCGAGTTTAATGCAGGATGTTGAATCCACATAATTCATACTTGAGACAGGTAATTTTAAGCTTAAAAGATGTGAAAATTTATATTTTGAGTGTGTGTTTTTCTTTTTTTTACACATTTAGGTACTATTTTAACACGGATGGCAACTTGCTATATAATATTTCTATTATAAGGTTAAAATCTGGAATAAAATAGGGGACAGCATAATGAAGATGCTCCTAGGTACTGGGATTAAGCACAGTTGTGCCAAACATTTGCTATAAAACAAAAGCACTCAGACATATTACGTCTATAATTTATATCAGAAAGAGTAACCCAGAGGTGTTTCAGTACAAAAGGTTCCATGACTTGGAACAAAAATAATACAAGCTGTTCTTACTGATAAACTGCTAAAGGATGAACACATAATGCATCAATATAAATTATTTATAGGTGAATTAAGCTATTTGCCCTGTATTCATTATATTGAAGGGAGAATACTACTGAAAAAAGTTCAGAAAAAAAAGCTCAGGTGTCACATTGTCTCAAGTAGACCCCATATTTATTATTTACTACAGTTTACCAGGCCCCAACCATCTTCTGTTCACAGCAATATTTAGAATGGTGCCTACCTACTAGAACCGAATTCAATGATATTTGCTTTTTCAGCTTTATTGAGCAAAGACACTAGGGAGAATATTGAGTTATGGCAAACACCTGAAGAAAGAAAAAAAAATAGAAGGTCAGTTAGAAAAACGTTGGTCTTTCTTCTCACCCCAATCGCCTGGGAATAAATCAAATGTAGATGTGTCATACCAGACAACTAATCCGATAGAAGGAGAAACAAGCAGTACACAAACGGAGGCATATGATAACTCAAGACAGGAAGAAAACCTATATGAACGATTACTCAGTCACGTAAACACACAATTTGAGAAAATTAAGGTGGAAAAACAAGCAAATACACTGGACATCAAGAGAGACCTTTCCTTACTAACCCCAAGGATCCAAAGTATTGAAGAAAAACTTCGAGATGATCGAACATGTGAGAAACTCCCACCAGGAAGAACATGTCATTCTGGAAAGAAAAATAGCGGATATGGAAAATAAAATCATAGATCTGGAGGACAGATCAAGGAGGAACAACCTAAGAATTAGAGGTGTGTCAGAACAAATAAAGACAACAGAATTTAGACATATCTAGAAGAATTTTTTAAATATATGAAAGTGGAATGGGATATCAAAAGTCCAATGATGGAACGATGTCACAGAGTTAACAAACCAAAAGGCGTACCAGACCACCACCCAAGAGATATATTGGTTTGTTGTTCCTCTTTTAAACTCAAGTTACAGATCCTGAGATCACTGAAAAAGATCAATCTTTCGGGAGAGTATGAAGTGCTAAAGGTCTACCAGAACCTGTCATGGAATACTAGACAGAAGAGGAAGTCCTTTGCAGTACAGTAGAACTCAGATCCAAGAATATAAAATACTGGTGGGGGTTTCCCACAAAGATCTTTATACTGCATGAAGGTAAGAAGCTTAAGGCAAGACCTTAAGCTTCAATATGGCAGAAGATCTTAAAAGATGGTTGAATTTAAGTAAAGAGATATAAAGAATCAACAGATCAATAACTACTATTGTAGGAAATAGGGGAGAGTGGTGAAAAAGGGGAGAAAAGGAGAAATAAAGTAAAGCGAAAGGAGGGGAAAGGGAAAGGGGGAGAAGAGAGGAGGAAGGGAGGAAAAGGGGAATGAAAAGCATCTGCGGATTTATTTATTTATTTTTTGATGTTGTGATGAATGATGATTTATAGATGTATACAATTAAAATAGGAAACCTATACACTAGCAGAATAAAAATGAATACATTTATAGCAGAATAAAAATGAATTCATTTAGAAATGGCAGACAGCAGGTGATGTGAAGAAATTAGAGGGTATTTTGTGGGAGAAGAATCACAAGTTAAATAATATAGACCAAATGTTTGAGGTGTTAATTAATACGCATTTAATTATGAAACTACCACATATACTTATCAACAAATTCACAAGGGATTAAGAGAGTTATGTAGATTTATATAAGTAAGTAAAAAAAAAAGTGAAAATGATGAGAGAGAAAAGAAAAGAGCAATGCAACGTTAAAAAATTATTAATTAAGTTATATGGAATGGGTTACTTAATAGGTGGAAATTAGATAAATGGAACAAGATGATAAGTGAATAAATAGGAGGAAAAAATAGTATAGGTGGTCAAGGGAACACCACTTAGGATCTGTTAACCAGTAAAGACACTCCAGCTGTGTCTACATGGCTTAACCCTATAATAAATGAATAGAGATAAACAGGAATAAAGTCACTCAAACCCCAAAGGGTGAGTGAAAACTGGATAGTAAATTGGTATCTTGTTTAAATAGATGTTAAGCTTAACTGGACCAGCACCAAATAAACGCATGTGTCTCAAAACTAGAAATAAAATAAAGTAAAACTACCCTTATAAGACTTCCCCACTAACTCGTAATGGGAGTTTAGGATTATCCAGTGAATGGCTTAAACTAATGGTAGCTTTATTTAAACTGCTTGTTTTAGCACAGGATCTGCCCTATTCTGAATCTAGTATAACATATACCAGGGTGAGAGTAAATACCATATTTGTTTAGAGGTGTCCCAGACAAATAGACACAATATCTAAGGAGTGATATTAAGTCCTGACAAAAGTTAGTTAGAAAGTATTGTAGGACAGTAAAATAGAACACCTCTGTTCCTTGTAAGCTAGCTATATAGTTAGTGGAGGCAGAATAGAAAGAGTGAAAAAATCAAATAAATCAGTGAAACCGCTGCATATCTATATTAAGATAGACATCCCAAGTGCATAAGTGGTAAGTGCACAAAAAACACTCAGAACATAACGGCCGACGCGCTTTTCGGTGCACTTGCGTGTGCACCTTCATCATTGGCCAAAAGAGTCACTGTGTCTGGTCCCCTTTATATCAGAAGATACTCACGTGGTAGATTAATTGCCAAGCCAGTCAGCAGGTTAGACGTCAGTAGATGGGAGTGTTAAATTTGCCTGACGTCAATCATCCTTATACAGCTTGAAATTTAACACCATCAATGCTGATGAAAAAAACTGGACTAAGATTGTATCAACCTTTAGCGAACACTCTGTCTAAAGACAGGAAGGCCATTTGATTTGAATACTGCAGTTTTAAAAGGTACAAACAGAGATTCAGAAGATATTCAACTGGACTTCTTTCATTTTGTTACTACATTATAATATTACTACTGTAATATTTTGTACTTGCTGTTACATGTAGTTATTAATAATCTGGCTGTTAGAATTTTGAATAGCAAATATTTAATTGTTTATAACAAATGTCTTGCCTGCTTCATTCCTCATTCCCCAACCCCCTCTCCCCCCCCAGCCCCATCACTTGCCACTCCCAGCTGTAAATTCCTAACTGTCTTATCTATCTTTCTTAGGCCCAAACCCTCATCCATCCCAGCAACTGCTGCTGCTGGAAGGCCGTTTGATTTTACTCGGCTCTACCCACCCACCCTGGTTCTTTCTAACTATATAGCATGTACCTCCAGTTGTTTAGAACCACAGCCAGTCACCTCCTTATTACTCTCACATGTTATCAGCTGCTGCAGTTATACCATTAACTGTCTCTGGCATCACATACAAATTCCTCTGCTACCTCTGGTCTCATCTCCCCATTTTAACCTTAGATTGTAAACTTACGAGCAGGGCGCTCTACCTGTTGTATCAGTGTGTTCTTATCAGGGGCGGAATGACAATGTCCTGGGCCCCTGGGCAAAATAAGGACCTGGGCCCCCTGCAGATAGATATAGATATATAGAGAGAAAGAGATATGTATGGATAGATAGATAGATAGATAGTTAATACAATATTAAATGAAAATCTGCGCACCAGTCAAGCCATAAGACTTGCTTTTCCCACAGAAATCACAAATCTGCAGTGATGTTACTACCACAAAGGATTCTGGGTGGGCAAAAGCAAGTCTTATGGCTTGACTGGTGTGCAGAGTTTTGTTTAATATTGTATTAACTATATTTCCAGGAAAACTATAGTCTCCCTTTAAGTAAAAATATACCAGAGTCAAAACTGGGGGATGGGGGGAGGTGGGGGGGGGGGCTGTAGTGGGTGCAGGGGACATGGGGGTGGCAGTGGTGGCAGGGGGATAAACGCTGAAGTAGATTATAGGAGCTGTAGTGAGGGCAGAGGCTGTGTTGGGTATAGAGGCTATAGTGCGGGCAGGCGGTAAAAGGGGCTATAGTGGGGGTAAGGGGAAATAGGGGCTATAGTGGGACAGTGGGTAATAGCAACTATATTGGGTACAGGGGAGGGATGGGGGCGGGGCTGTGGTAGTTGCAGGTGCGGGATCGGGACTGTAGTTGTTACCGGGGGATAGGGGCTGTAGTGGGTACAGATAGCAAGAGAGGCAGTCGTTGGTGCAGTAGCGGGCATAGGAGCTTTAATGGGTATGGGGTTGTAGTGGATGCAGGGGGTATAGGGGCTGTAGGGAATATAGGGGGCTGTGGTGAGTGCAGCAAGTATAGGGGCTGCAGTGGGTGTAGGGGTTCTAGTGGTTTTATGGAGTATAGGGACTGTAGTAGCTCTTATTACCCATGGTGTATGGAGGCTGTAGCGGGTATAGGGGTTATAGGAGGTGTAGGCTGTATAAGGACTGTAGGGAATATATGGGCTGTAGTTGGTGCATGGGGTATAGGGCCTGTAGTGGGTGAAGGGGCTGCATGGGGTACAGGGGCTGTACTGTGTGCAGGGGGTAATAAGAGCTGTAGTGGTGTAGGGAGTATAGGGACTGTAGTGGGTATAGTGGCTGCAGTAGGACTACAGGAGGTATTGGTGCTGTGGTGGGTGTAGGGGATATAAGGACTGTGGTTGGTATATGGAGTATATGGGTTGTAGTAAGTGTAGGAGCTGCAGGGGTTAGAGGGGCTGCTGGGGGTAGAGGGAATATATATGCTGTAGTGGGCAGAAGGTAGAGTGGCTGCTGGGGCTAGTGGCGCTGTAGTGAGCAGAAGGTATAGGGGTTGCTGGGGGTAGAAGGGATGTGGTGGGTAGAGGGATATAGGGGCTGTACTGGGTAGAAGGTATAGGAGCTGCTGGTGGTAGAGGGGCTGTTGTGGGTAGGGGAATATAGGTGCTGCTGGGGGTAGAGGAATATAGGGGCTGTAGAAGGTAGATAGGCTGTAGTGGGTAAGGGGATATAGAGTCTGCTGGGGGTAGAGGGGTTGTAGTGGGAAGGGGGATATAGAGTGTGCTGGGGTAGAGGGGTTGTAGTGGGTAGGGGGATATAGGGGCTGTAGTGGGTATGGGAATATAGGTGCTGCTGGGGATAGGGGCTATAGTGGGTAGAAGGGAGAGGGGCTGTAGTGGGTAGGGGGATATAGGGTCTGCTGGGGGTAGAGGGGTTGTAGTGGGTAGGGTGATATAGGTGCTGCTGGGGGTAGAGGGATAGAGGGGCTGTAGTGGGTAGGGGGATATAGGCTCTGCTGGGGTAGAGGGGTTGTTGTGTGTAGGGGAATATAGGTGCTGCTGGGGGCAGAGGGATATAGGGGCTGTAGTGGGTAGGGTGATATAGGGTCTGCTGCAGGGAGTGGGGCTGTAATGGATAGGGGATATAGGTGCTGCTGGGGGTAGAGGGATAGAGTGGCTCTAGTGTTGTAGGGGGATATAGGGGTTGCTGGGGGTAGAAGGGATGTAGTGGGTAGAGGGATATAGGGGCTGTACTGGGTAGAAGGTATAGGAGCTGCTGGTGGTAGAGGGGCTGTTGTGGGTAGGGGAATATAGGTGCTGCTGGGGGTAGAGGGGTTGTAGTGGGAAGGGGGGATATAGGGGCTGTAGTGGGTAGGAGAATATAGGTGCTGCTGGGGGATATAGGGGCTATAGTGGGTAGAAGGTAGAGGGGCTGTAGTGGGTAGGGGGATATAGGGTCTGCTGGGGGTAGAGGGGTTGTAGTGGGTAGGGTGATTAGGTGCTGCTGGGGTAGGGAGTGGGTAGGGGGATATAGGGTCTGCTGGGGGTAGTGGGGTTGTAGTGGGTAGGGGAATATAGGGGCTCCTGGGGGTAGAGGAATATAGGGGCTGTAGAAGGTAGAGGGGGTGTAGTGGGTAGGGGGATATAGAGTCTGCTGGGGGTAGAGGGGTTGTAGTGGGTAGGGTGATATAGGTGCTGCTGGGGGTAGAGGGGCTGTAGTGGGTAGGGGGATATAGGGTCTGCTGGGGGTAGAGGGGTTGTAGTGGGTAGGGGAATATAGGTGCTCCTGGGGGTAGAGGAATATAGGGGCTGTAGAAGGTAGAGGGGGTGTAGTGGGTAGGGGGGATATAGGGGCTGTAGTGGGTAGGAGAATATAGGTGCTGCTGGGGGATATAGGGGCTGTAGTGGGTAGAAGGTAGAGGGGCTGTAGTGGGTAGGGGGATATAGGGTCTGCTGGGGGTAGAGGGGTTGTAGTGGGTAGGGTGATATAGGTGCTGCTGGGGGTAGAGGGGCTGTAGTGGGTAGGGTGATATAGGTGCTGCTGGGGGTAGAGGGATAGAGGCGCTCTAGTGGGTAGGGGGATATAGGGTATGCTGGGGTAGAGGGGCTGTTGTGTGTAGGGGGATACAGGTGCTTCTGGGGGTAGAAGGATATAGGGGCTGTAGTGGGTAGGGGGATATAGGTGCTGCTGGGGGTAAAGGGATAGAGGGGCTTTAGTGGGATATAGGGGCTGTACTGGGTAGAAGGTATAGGGGCTGCTGGGAGTAGAGGGGCTGTAGTGGGTAGGGGGATATACGGGCTGCTGGGGGTAAAGGGATATAAGGGCTGTACTGGGTAGGAGGTATAGGGCTGTACTGGGTAGGAGGTATAGGGGCTGCTGGGGGTAGGGCTAGGTGGGGACATAGTGGCTGCTGGGGTAAGGGGATATAGGGGCTGCCTGGGCTAAAAGGATATACGGGCTGTACTGGGGGTAGAGGGGCTGTAGTGGGTACGAGGATATAGGGGCTGCTGGGGGTATGGGGATATAGGGGCTGTACTGGGTAGGAGGTATAGGGGCTGCTGGGGGGTAGAGGGGCTGTAGTGGGTAGGGGATATAGGGGCTGCTGGGGTAGAGGGATATAGGGGCTGTAGTGGGTAAGGGAATATAGGGGCTGCTGGGGGTAAAGTGATATAGGGGCTGTAGTGGTTAGAAGGTAGAGGGGCTGTAGTGGGTAGGGGCATATAGGGTCTGCTGGGGGTAAAGGGATATAGGGGCTCTAGTGGGTAGAGAGGCTGAGCCTTACCTTTAGCCAAAGAGGAGGAATCCCTGGTGGTCCTGAAGTGCTCTCTCTCCCTGAAGTAAGTGCTGCCTCTAACACAGATCAGGCAGCTCCGCACGGCTCCCTGACCTTTTGACACATGATGTTAGTTCCTCTATAAGGAGCTGCATGGAGCTGCCTGATCAGGACTATAGACAGCTCTCCTGCTGTGCTCATCAGTCAGGCACAGTGAGAGACAGCCTAGTGGGTCTTTAGGAGGGCCCTTTAGCTGTGTCTCACTGTGCCCGGGCAAACATGGGGGAAATTAATTTTGTAACAGGGGCCGCATTCAGCTCTGCTGACGTCGGCAGAGGGAGCTGACATCGGCGGGGGAGGAGAGGTCACCAGCGCCGAGGGAGCCCGGCGCTGGATTAAGGTAAATTGCTGAAGGGGTTTTAACCCCTTCAGCGTCACGGGAGGGGGACCCTGAGGGTGGGGGCACCCTCAGGGCACTACAGTGTCAGGAAAACCGCTTTGTTTTCCTGACACTATAGTGATCCTTCAAGATAAAAATTAAGGGGGTCATTTGGCAGAGACCTTGCAGCTACCTCACAATATGTATGTTTAAAGTGACCAGGATCACATCATAGTCCAGTCCCAAGACTCAGGTCACCCTATGCCCACCAAGGGCAAAGTACAGTCCTGTACCGGAGAGACATACCTTCCCCGCCTTGTGTGCTCCAGGCCACATGTGTCACAGTGGAATAGGTAATCACTGCCTTCCCCCTCTAATTCCCCTCCCCCCCCCCTCATCTAGCAAGCTTTTTAACAATGCAGGAGATAAGAATTCCTAAATTAAACAGAATTTGCAATAACAGAAATGTAAAGATTAGAGGAATCTTTACAGGAAGTGTTTAGTAAGGCTGTGCAGGTCACATGCAGGTAGGTGTGTCTAAGGCTGCATAAACAAGGTGATTAACTCCTAAATGGCAGAGAATTGAGCAGTGAGATTGCAGGGGCATCATCTACAGTTGTGTTCAAAAGTATGAATACCATGGCAGCAATTGTGAAAATTTGGCATTGATTTTGAAAATATGACTGATCATGCAAAAAAAATATTTTATTGAAGGCTAGTGATTATATGAAGCCATTTCTTATCACATAGTTGTTTGGCTCCTTTTAAAATCATAATGATAACAGAAATCACCCAAATGGTCCTGCTCATACCCTTGAATGTTTGGCCTTGTTACAGATACACAAGGTGACACACACAGGTTAAAAAGACAATTAAAAGGTTAAATTCCCACATCTGTTGATTTTTAAATTGCAATTAGTGTCTGTGTATAAATAGTCAATGAGTTTGTCAACAATGATGTAGATGCACTGAGCAGGCTAGATAGTAGATACTGAGTAATGGGGAGCAGAAAAGATCTGTCAAAAGATCTACAAGGTTACAAGGTAATGGAACTTTATAAAGATGGAAAATGTTATAAAAAGATATCCAAAGCCTTGAAAATGACAGTCAGTACTGTTCAATTACTTATTAAAGTGGAAAATTCAGGGAACTCTTGATACCAAGCCAAGGCCAGGTAGACCAAGAAAGATTTCATCCACAACTCCCAGAAGAATTGTTCGGGATACAAAGAAAAACCAACCTCGGGAGAAATATAGGCTGCTCTGGAAAAAGACGGTGTGGTTATTTCAAGGAGCACAACACAACGATACTTGAACAAAAATGAGCTGCATGGTTGAGTTGCCAGAAAGAATCCTTTACTGCGCCAATGCCACAAAAAGCCCGGTTACAATATGCCTGACAACACCTTGACACGCTTCACAGCTTCTGACACACTGTAATTTGGACTGACGAGACCAAAATTTAGCCTTATGGTCACAAACATAAGCTCTATGTTTGGAGAGGGTTGTCAGGTGGTGGCGTTCCGGAGATCGGGACCCAGTATGCCTGATTTTGATGGTAGCAGTCACTGTGTGGAAATGGATTATCAGGGCCTGGTGCAGGGTAACCGCACGCCTCCTGGTGTTGAGCACCAGCGTTTGTGCGGCCACATACCAGGACCCTGATGCAGCTTCTGCGGATCCCAGGTGACAGATGACAATCAGCAAACCTCTCAGGATCTGAAAAGGGAGGCTCTGCAGCAGATATGTATCCAGTACTATAAAAAAGGCAAGACTAGAACAGGCACCAAAGAAGACAGCAAGACAAGACTAGAAAAACCCAGAACCGGAGAAGGACAGAAAGCAGTACTCAGAACATGTACACAATACATAAGGAAAACATGAACAGGACATGGCCATGACAGATGTCAGGATTACAGTATGACCCAGCACGTATAATTGTGTAACACAGAGGACTGATAGGTAACTTATACCGTATCTTAGAATGGCCGGACTAACGTACCAAAGAATAGTCAGGAATAGCCGAGGTCAATGGATACAGAAAAAGACACAACAATAAGGAAAAGTCAGGGGTCAGGGATGCCAGAAAACAGGGAAGTAAAAAAACAATGCCAGAGTCAAATAACTAGAATTACCAGAATCAATAACGAGCTCTCGGACAACCACAAGGGAAACCATGACAGGGCACTGAGCAGGATGAGAACTGGGCCTAAATGTCCCTCATGTGACCCCAAAGACAGTTACCAGGTTTCCATTTGCATAACTGCTGCTCAGCACAAACCCTCCGGTGGATTTGATTGATGCTCGGCACAACTTTTCCTGTCAGGACAGTAATATTGTTCGGCACAACTTTTCCTGTCTGAACAGTAACTTCCATTAATCACATTTTTATAAGCGGATGAATGCGTGACAACAGGACTGTACATGAACTGGGAATACAAGACAAAATAAAACAATACAAGAGATACAAGGCAAAACAAGAGAAGATAGAGAAGAAAACAATAGATTATTCTATAATCTAAGTGTTAATAAAGGAATATTTGGCTATTATACATTTGGTTGCCACATTCCTCTTTCCACCTTAGTATTATATTACCTTCTTTTAGTATAATTTTATTATTTTACTATTTGCAAGTTTATTTTATTCAGACCTGACTACTACTACCTTTTTGTCCATATTGGAGTACCAAGAATCCTAAAGTGGGGATTATACCACCCATACGCCATCCACTGAGCAGTACGTCTGCTCTATATACCGTGAGTATATTTTATTCTGTTTTTACATTTTATCAACTATACAGTGAGCACTATATTTTATTCTTTTACCTCGAGCTGGACTACTCCACCAAAGTACTCTGCTAAAGAACAAAAGAGGAGCACCGTATATCCTTGAGTGGGGATTATTCCACTACGTGCCATTTACACCAGAGCTGGATTTAAGCTCTGAATATTGTGAGTAGTTCTACTATTCTATATACAATATTATTTACCGTTCATACTATACCATTGGAGTTTCCCTTGTCTTCTGTTTTCTTCACATATCCATTTTGAAGCTGCGGATATACATCTGGGACTTCACATACCATTTTATGTAGCACTAGGACTACCTCATGCATATGTGGATTATTTATATTCGGACTTTCTAGGTATCGCTGCTTGGACTCTCTGATATATATTATTATACATTCATTCTTCTTGTCTTAGGCGCACCCGTATTTGTGCTTTTCTCTCCATGGAATAGAGAACCAGAAAAAACAAGAAAAACTAAACAAGAATTGTAAAAAGAGTACTGGATACCAGAAGCCATTGTCAGAAATGATCCGCAGCCAGGAACAGGATGTGACAAGGGGTCAACAAGGCCTATAATGAAAAGAATACCATCACCACTGTGAAGCATGGTGGTGGCTCATTGATGTTTTGTTGGTGGATGAGCTCTAAAGGCACGGGGACATTTTGTGAAAACTGATGGCAAGATGAATGCAGCATTTTATCAGAAAACACTAGTAAGACAATTTGCATTCTTCTGCACAAAGTCTGCACATGGGATGCTTTTGGACTTTCCAGCATGACAATGATCCTAAGCCCAAGGTCAAGTTGACCATCCAATGGTTACAGCAGAAAGAAGATTAAGGTTCTGGAGTGGCCATCACAGTCTCCTGACTTTAATATCTTCGAGCCACTCTGGAGAGATCTCAAACGTGCGGTTCATGCAAGACGAACAAAGACTTTGCATAACCTGGAGGCATTTTGACAAGACAAATGGACAGCTATACCACCTTCAATAATTAGGGGCCTCATAGACAAATATTACAAAAGAATGCACGCTGTCATTGATGCTAAAGGGGGCAATACACAGTATTAAGATCTAAGGGTATGCAGACTTTTGAACAGGGCTCATTTCATTTTTTTCTTTGTTGCCATTTTTGTTTTATGACTGTGACATTCTGTTAGAACCTACAGTTAAATATGTCTCCCATAAGAAAAAGAAAAATGTGTTTTGCCTTCTCACTCATGTTTTCTTTAAAAATGGTAGATATATTACCAATTCTCCAAGGGTATGCAATTTTTTTAGCACAACTGTATACTTCAAAACTGCTTCATTAAGCTAAAGTTGTTTTGGTGATGATAGTGTCCCTTTAATGTATTCTTGGCTGGTTTTAGATAATGTGTCAGGAAAATCTTCAAGCATGTTGATCTTTTCAATCCGCTGATATAGTAGAATTGCTGGCATACTGCAATCACTGTAATCATCTAATACAGTACTTCCATATGGAAAAAATATCCAATTGCTTTCTGTAGAAAGAGGGTAATTAGAACAAGGGACATATATTAAAGCTGGTAGAAGGGAAAGTCATGAGCACCATATTGAAATACATTTTACCAGATTCAACTTTTGCATGTAACAACTTATTTCTGGTAATTGTCAGGAATAACACTGAATGGTAACACCCAAATCTAGGTCAACATAGACAAACAGAAATGTATTACCGATCCTTAGAGGTTGCCAGGCTTATCATATGAGACAAAAGTAAGAATGGTTAAAGACAGGCCAAGGTCAGGACTGAAGAAATTAGAACAGTCAAACAATCCAGATTTGAAAACAAAAATAATCAAGATTAAATAAAGATGCGCTGTCAGGGTACCAAAGATGGTCCACCCGGAATAAATAGGCATTAGCGTCTTGCATCATTAGAGTGGCACCAGAACGTAATTGGGTGACGTGTATTCCCATTTAGACATTTTCTAGAATTCTAGCCCATATTGTCTCTTTTATAACAGACTTCCTCCCAAGAATGTTGAGATTCTCTTTATGTCCTGAGAAAGACTTGAGTCTCAAATAACACATGAACAATGTCAACGAAAGGGCTGTAGTTTATCCCTTGTGGAAGGGATAAACTAGGAATAATAGCACAAATAATGATTCATCCCAGGATTTGTGATCTAAAACCCATCTTCTTGTGTACAGTTAGGCAAACAAAAAAAGTCTATCTGAAGGCTTGGTTCCTTTCCATAACTAAAGTTACAGATGCTCATCATACCTGGGAAACAGGAGTTACAAATCAGGTATGTGATGTTCTAATTGTAATAATAATAACAATAACAAAGTATTTAAGCAGGAAAGGTACATTCAGATTACTATGATTTTCAAGTACATCCTGGGGATGTTACCTTAGTCTAACATCCAGGGGTTGTTACTATTACCCAATATAATGGTACTCATTTTATGATGAAGGGCTAAGTCAACCCTGCCAGGATTTGAACCTGCATCCCAAGGGTTGAACAGATTCTACTGATGATGCATGAGCCCACTGAGCTTACAATAGTATTATAATAGTATAATATACATTATATTATTATATATATAAAACTGTGTATTTGACAGAATGGATACAAATGAGAAATCTAATACCATCAAACAAAGTTAACATGTTGGGGCTGTTCCTCTGGATCAAGTTAACATCCTCCTAAACTTCCCTGTCCCCACTGATTACCTGAAAATTGATATGTTCCTCAGTGGTCCCAGTTAAACCTATTTCATCAGCTGTGTGTAAAAGGCATGTGTTTTTCCCATTACAGTCAGTTCCAATTTATCCTAAGATCAGTAGTTTGAGCTCAGTTATTAAGGGAAATCCTAGAAGTGTATGTGTACTTGATAGCAGGAATGCTCCATTTGACTTGAGTAGTCACAAGAGCCCTCTTCTCAAAGCTTAGTGAGTATCCCACAGTAAGTATCTGCCTACCCATAATGAGCAGCATTGAACTTGAATACTAAATACTATGAAAGTTTGGACTCTTTAATGTGGCTTTGGCTGTGTATATTAACGTGTTCTCAAAGGATCCCTTCTAGTTTCTAACTGTGTTTTTGTCAGGACCTGGCATATATCTTCGGGTATTTTTACCTCACTAGTACATACCTAAACTTGAGAGCAACAATCACAGGTGTTTTATGTAATGTTAATTGTTATTAGTTGTTTTGTTTGGTAATAGTGTTTTATTAATTAAATCACATGGTTTAGCACTGTTTTTAAGTCTCGTACAACAGCCAAGAATAATGGTCAATGCCTAGCAGAGAAATTGATCATTTACCTGTGGGAACATTTCATTTTGTGGTAAACTACTCTCCTGTCTGCTCCTCTACCTTCATGGCAATAATTGTGCTCATAGGGCCCATGAAACACTGGTGTTACATGGTTCATCTTGCATGCTTGTTGTGGATTGCTGTTTCATGACACTACGAATACATGAAATAGAAGGAATGTGCATGGGCAAAAAATTTGGTATTTTATGGTAAGTAAAAAAAAATGTGTCTGCCTTGGCAAGTCGTACCAATGGCATTCAGTTCGGTTCAGCACATCCGAAATTCGGAACTTCGGACATTCGTAAGCATGCCTCTCTTGTTTTGCCACTTTTCAGAAATCTGAAGCACTTTGCCACCACAACCACTTGCACATCTGTAGGGCTCCCTGACCCTAACCCCTAACCCTAACCATCAAAACCACTTACACATCTATAGGGCTCCCAGTGCCTGGACTGCCACCACAACCACTTAAACATCTATAGGGCTCCCAGTGCTGGGATTTAGCTTATTGGTCAAAATTCCTGTCATCATTCACGTAATTTCCCCTCCCTCTCTCGTTTTGCCACTTTTTAGAAATATGAAGCACTTCGGCACTTCTGCAATTCGGCAATTCAAACTTCAGACATTCGTAATCATCTGAATTGCACGAAATTCATCCGAATATACATTCAGAACTAAACGAATTGCAGATGTCTATGAAATAGTACAAAAAGACAAACAGAGCAGAGAGACAGTGAGAGAGAGAGATCGAGAAAGGACTGACAAGAAAATTGACTCAGATTGAAGAAAGGAAAGATAACATCCTACATGTGCTTATATATTGAGATCCAAATTCTCATGAAGCTGATAAATCTGATATTAGTTCCCTTATTTTTCTTTTAATTGTTGAGCAGCCAATCGGTAGGAGAGGAGAGAAGACAATATGTATGCCAAGAAAACTTTGTAGATTTGGTGACAAATTCTTCTTTCATATCTTTCTGGATATCATATCAACAGAGGTTCATGGGGTTTAGGGTTTGGTAAAAATATTCTATCACATCCAAAAATAATGGAGCGCAGATGTCCTCTTTAATAAGTAAGAGTTTGTGGGCAGGCAGATGGTGTGGGTTTGGCAACAAGCACATCTATACACATGGCAAGCTTTTTTATTTCCAAAAATACAAATATATTTCATCGCAGTCTAGACAGGAAGTTATTATGTAAAAAAAAAAAAAAGTAAAGAAGAAAAGAAAATAGAATAAGACTGCCACATTAAGAGACAGCTTACAGGGAGACAGGGACCATGTCATATGGAAAGATAACTCAGTAATAGATAAAGCAACAGAGATACTGAGACATGTTAAGAAAGGATGATAGATGGTTAAGATAAGGCACTGGGACAAATACAAAAACTAGAATTAAATATATACCGACAAAGACACAAGGAAGAAAAACAAACAGGGACAAAATACAGTCATTCTATGGAGAGTAAACTAAATTTTGAAACTAATGGAAAGGAAATTTGTTTTGGTATGTAATTGTAAGAGTATGACATGGAAACATTTCACTTATTATGCATTTACACACATAGTAAAGAGAGCTTTGTCAGTGCCAATGTCAGTGCATTACTCACCTTTGTGTTACTGCTTTCTATGCCTGAATCTCTAAGTAACATCATGTTCCAATGTTTGCAAAGAGCTATTTTAGGATTTCCAGCTTCCTATACCTATTCTAACCACTCTCTCTCCCTCTCTGAAGATAATACAATGGCGAAAGTCTCCATTACTGAAACAGAAGCAGGTAATTTTTGGTTCTGTAATTATATCCTGTGCAATGATAAAAGCAGCTTTAATTTACCACTAAATGAGGATGCAGAATATGCTATTATAGGATTATTATAGGAATAGTACTGTACAGTAGCACTGGTGCTCCGTGGTCTGTGTTTTGAGAAACAATTGCAATTGCCCATTCAATTGGTCTTTGAGGCCAAGTGCTGGAAAAATGCATAAAATAAATACAAACTTAGCATACGAATGTCCCTATTGCTTAAATTAAAACTAAAAAAAAAAAATATTCTGCATCAAAAATCCAGTAGAGGAAGGAACTTCCAATAAATTCTTTTTTTTACTCTATATAATTTCTTTCTATAACTGATTCTTGCTCTTTATAACTTAACCCATCTTATTTTTTCATGTTAACGCTCTCTATAAATCATTCTATATCTTAATTTAAGGGCACTGAATGTCCTCTGGAGAGCACAAAGATATGTCCAAGAAATAGTTGTAAAATTACTGAATGCAGGGAGATCCTTATCCAGTAAGATTTTTATGCTGAAGACTCTGTTGGGAAGATGAAATTGTATAGCAATATGTTTAAATTTCCTGGCACTGGTAAAGTGAGAGGTTAATTCACTAAATTCTGTATTACCGTACCAAATGTAGCAAAACAATCCAGTGTTCTACGAGGCATTTCAGAGTGCAAAATTCAGATACTGCAAAGCAGAGCAGGTTCCAAACTAGTTCGGTTCGGATTTCAGCTGGACCGAAAACAGGCAGCCAACTGAAATCTGGACCCATATTGTTAAAGTCCAGGCCCGGATGCTTCAAGTCCATTGGCAGCACTAGCATAAAGTGGTTACAGTAACAATGTCCCCTAAACAGTAAGCAGCCAGTGGCCAAATATGGAGGAAGGTGCCCTTGGCAGTGTGGCACCGCTAATAAAGGCCATCCAGGTTTGGGTACATAGCCTTCACTAGTTATGAGGTTCTGTATCACATGGTTAGGACCTATTAGGCTATTTCCTATTGGTGAGAGAGCAGTAATGTACCAAGGATGAGAGTTCCGCTGATTGCGGATGAGAGTTTCTCTGATTGCGGTTTTCCATTTGCTCTTCAATGGAGGGGGAAATGTTTTGTTTCTATTGGAGGGCAGAGTACATATAGGAGACACCATGCAAAAGCTGAACATGATCGTCACATAGGAGATCAAAAAGCTTTAGGTCTCTATGTATGTCTGGTTGCTGGGGTAGTGTGGGGAGAAACCTACTTAGCTGTTCATACCTAAAGCTCGGCAAGAACGTGGTATTTGTGTCCGTTAGGAGGGTTTTTAACTTGCCATTACTGAGTACATGGCTCAACTGTGGTGCTTTGTTTTGTAGAAGCAGCTCCGCATCCCTGCATAAGTCCTGACTGACTAGAAATGTGGATAATTGCATAATGATGGTATGCAAATGAAGGCAACCAAATATGAGAATAAATGCATTTATTTCAACGTGTTATTCTGTTGGAAAATGTTAATTGTGTTATATAGTTCATGTATAATTATAATTGCTCATTCTCCAATGTTCTATATATGTGTATTTTCATTTATAATTATTTTGAATCTATTTAAAATTATAAAGGGAAAGAAAAAGCATAAAATCATATACATTTATTTACAAAAGTGTGATACTTGCATGACATGACATTAAACATGGGTCTTGTAAGTCTACCGAAACAAGAATCAGTGTTATGTTATACATATCTATGTGTATTTTTATGGTTGTCACCACATGTTTTATTGACTATTTCCCAAAAGCTAGGCCGAATTCAAAATAAAGTTTTGTATGTTAGCTCCTTTTGGAACTGTGTGTCCTGTGTGGATTTTTAGGGATCCCAGTAACAGAGTTTTCAGACCTGTTGGCTGGCTGCACGATCCCTCTAGCCCAGGGGTAAAAAGAGAGCTAGTCTTTATAAAGACAGGAGCTATCTCATTGCAGGCAGAGGCGAAAACTTGCCTGGAAGAAGAACTGCAGAGGAATAGTCAGAGAGGATGAAACCTGCCCGGAAGAAAAGAGCTCCAGAAAGACCCCACTCAAGCTTTGGCGACTGGGGCAGAAGCATTCCAGGGTCCCGGCAAGCGACTAGGAAGTAGACTGGACAGAGGTACTCGGTTGGACTACAAGAGTTCTGTCACAGACCAAGTCTTACAGTCTTCTAAGATTTTTAAGGAAATAGGTTAACATAGGGAGGAAGTTAATTAGGTAAAGTCGGTCAAGGTCCCTCGCAAGCCAAACCCCTAAATATTTAATTGTCCTATCTAACTACTGCAATGGAAAGCCCTGGTGGATCAGGTAAGATCTCCTCTTTGACACAGTTATGTTTAACTCATGCACGGCTCAATTATTAAACAGGGTGTATGTGTGGCCTAGAAGAGGCCCTTAACAAAAACAAAACAATCCTACCGGTTCGCCAGAGCATCCTTCTACTGAAATGGAATCCATTTAGGCAGGAGAATCACAGTCCCCTTGGACTTGCCCTGGGGATTATTAGGGCAAAAGCCTTGGGTATATGTGTGGTTAGTAAGTTTAGGGGCATTGTCTGCTGAAGAGTGACTCTTGGATGTAGACAATATTTGCTCGTTTAGCCTTAAAATCTCTCAAGGCCGGAGATCTTTTATCAGGGATGCTTCTTTAAAAGGGGAGGAGTTATTCTGCATTATTTAGTCCTATGTGAGGGTCTGAACAACTGCTACAACTGTTCATCTTGGTATAATCTATGCCAGTGACTGAAATTGTCATGTCTCTGGTGTTAGTCTCCTACAGGGTTTGTACACTGAGATAGGGATGTCCAATAGGGCATCTGAGAACTAGTCAAGGTAAATGGCATGTAAGGAAGGTTAGTGATGCATGCAGTAGCTAATTATGCCTAGGTTCTCCAATAGTGCAGGGGAATGAGAGCAATCAGGAGTAATGGCCTTGGGTCGCCAGGTATAATCAGACAAAGTATGAAACTAACAACAACAAAACAAAAAAATATATATATATCAATAATATATACAAAATATTGAAATAAAATATTTTCAAAATATTAAATCATTTGAAAAACATATACAAAAATCTTAAATGAATGCTACGAACGTTGACATACATATATCTCTACTGATCCTAGTTCCATTATGTAATATTCCGCGTCTTTTTAAAGCTCAATTAAAGGCTAAGGAAAAATTATAGAGATCCTTGATCAATAAAAACTCTGGAAAACAGTTCTATATCCTCAGCTGCTTAAAAAAACTGAAAAAGTGTTCTAATCTACATTCAAGCCACGGTGTTTGTAGTTTTATTTATTCCTGGAAATGGATAGGAACTTAAACTTCAAAACAAAAAGAATCCCAAGTGTCCCATAACCATTATGTGAAGAATTTGTTTTCTAGTTCACAAAAATAATAAATCTCTCTGTAGCAAGCAGTGCACTATCATGGTTGGGTAAGCCATCCCTCATCAGTTCATCAGTTAGAATACGTTGCATGCCTAAATATGCTAAAGGCACACCAAAGAGATACACTAAAACACACCATATAAATGGTTACAATTGAATACAGTTTATCAAGCAAAAACGTTAGACACCTTATGCAGAGAGTGACCTGGTGCATGACATTGAGCTCAACTGCTGTACAACTCCTTTGATGTTTGCCACATTGGGATGTACCATTTGCTCATCCTTGCAGGGTTGTATTTGTGTGTGTAGCAGAGTCTGTGTCTTTGAATGTGCTGAACGCAAGACTGTGTTTGTGTAAAGTTTTGGTGTTTGAATGCAGGTGTGCATCTGAATATAGTGTTGGTGTTTAAATGCAGTGGTGTATTTGTTTGGAGCGTTGGCATTTCAATGCTCTAGTGTGTTTACGTTGTAGTGTTGGCTTTTGAATACAGGGGTGTGTTTGTATGTAGTGTTGGCATTCTTTAGCTACATTGATCACGCAGAATCTACACTCCTTTATCTCTAATATCATGTCAATCAAATCTGAATGGTGATGACTGGTTGAAAGCAGATACGTACACATGCTTTGAGAGACAGAGATACATATTGGGTACTGCCTTAGTGCAAATATTATACTGAAAAAAAACAACCATAATGGATATTTCAAAACATTACAGGCACCTTGACGTGGTCTATTACAAACTTAGATATTTGTCAGTTTCCGGCTTCCCGTAGCTAACCAAGGTAATGTGCTAGACATATGCAATTCGTTTCGTTCCAAATGTACATTTGGACAAATTTTGTGCAATTTGGACATTCAGATGTTCTGAATTGCAGAGGGAGGGGAAATTAATTTTTTTTTAAATTGCCTGAATTTCCAAACCAAACTGAACCAATTTTTTTGCCCATGCACATCCCTACAATGTGCCTCCACCTATATTTTATTGTCCTCATACACACATACATAAACAAAAATCACAATCACTCACACAGTCACATACTTGCATTGTCCCATTGGGTATTAGTGTATATCTATGTTTTTTACTGTGGGTCTGTGCATGCCTGTTAGTGTGTGTCTATGTATACTTGTATACGTGTGTGTCTTTTATATGATCCTTGTGTGTGTCTATATGTATAACAGGGAGCCATAATGTAATTCACTGTCGTAAAGGGACATTCTAAGCACCAGAAATAGTACAGCTAATTATAGTGATTCTGGTGCAAAGAGACTGTCCCTTTAGTCTGACAATTGCAATCTCAGAAAAGGAAATGTTTATGTTTAGTTCTTAGGCCACCTCTAGTGGCTATTACTGCAACAGCCACTAAAGGACCTTCCTGGAGCAGTCCTTTGAACTCTTTGCAGGACTGACATTCGGCATCCTCACACTCAGCATGAAGACACTGAACTCTGCCCATACAGATACATTGATCCAATTAATCTCTAAGAGGCTAAGCTGATTGGTGCAGTCAGGGCCGCCATCAGGGCATGACAACCATAACGGTTGTCATGGGCCCGGAGGTCCTTGGGGGCCTGGACTGCTCAGGGCGTCCCGGGCCCTACATTAGCTATGTGCACACATATATAGCGATTAACATTATATATGTGTGCACTGCGGGCCCCCCGCTACCTGTATTCTGCAGGGGGCCCAGCACACTTGAAATATACTGCCCAGATGCTCTGCTCTGTCGAAGTCTCGCAAGCAGGTGAGATACAGGGAGGGTGGAATAAAACAATACAATTAATGGAAGGAAAAAAAAGTACTGTAGGCTTTTCCACCTACATTGTGCAGCCCCATACATTTACACACACTATACACTGACATTTACACACACTATACACTAACATTTACACATACTATTCACTAACATTTACACACACTATACACTAACATTTACACACACTATACACTAACATTTACACAAACTATACACTAATATTTACACACACTACATCCTTACACAAACACACACTCTGCAGTCACTACACACACTACATCCACTACACAAACACACACTCTGCAGTCACTAAACACACTACATCCTTACACGAACACACACCTTGCAGTCACTAAACACACTACTTTCTAACACAAACACACACTCTGCAGTACCTACACAAACACACACACACACTTTGCAGTCACTATACACACTACATCCACTACACAAACACACAGTCTGCAGTCACTATACACACATTAAATACTTACACAAACACACACTATGTAGTCACTATACACACACACTATATCGACTACACAAAGACACACTTTGCATTCACCATACACACACACACTATACCGACACACTGTATTCACTAAACACTACATCCACTACACACATGCTGCATTCACTACACACACACACTACACCCACTACACAAACACACACTCTGCATCTAATATACACCTCATACATTACACAAATGTACAATCTGCATCCACTATACACACTGCATCTGTTAAACACATACCGCATCCACTTTACACACGAACTCTGCATCCACTACACACATTCTACATCCACTATACACACACCAGAATCAGTACAGACACTTCATCCCTGTGGGCGGACTCGGGGGAGTGGGGCAGCACTTTGGGCAGACTCGGGTGCAGGCACCGGGGGGCCCAGACCTTGAGCTGTGTCAGGGGCCCCAAAATTTCTGATGGCAGCCCTGGGTGCAGTTCAGAAACTGCCCTGCATGCACACTAGCGCCCAACTGCTTCATCATGGGGAAGCATCAATAATGATGATCTCAGCTAGGGCAGCAGCAATGGCCACACGAGACCTGCACGCCAGGTATACTATTGGTTTATATTCAAGAGAAAATACTTTAATATAAGGCTTGTATTACTAATGTCTGAGTGCTCCTTTATAAAGTAAGGGACAGTTTCTCCAGGTGGTTGCCTTATATTGTTGTTTTGTGCAGTACAACCTGTGATGTACCATGTTCAGAGATCCTGCAATTAATTCTCACAGTTCTGTGCCAGTTCCTGTCTGAGACCTTTATTGTTCTAGTTTAAACCTGTTTCTGTCTATCTCTGTTCTTCTTCATTGCTATCAGAGCTGGCTGCTCCTGTTTGGTTATTTTCAGTCGTAGCGTACTCTTACTATAAAGTCACATTGAAGGCAACATTCCTTTTCCTATAACATAGCATTACCAGACCAGGCCTGCACAGGGCCGTCTATAATATTAATAGGACCCTGGGCAAAGCATTTTCTTGGGCCCCCTCATGAAACCTGCCCCCCCCGCAATCACGCATTACATCCCAACGCAGTGGGGGAACTAAAGGCATACTTACACACATATATTCGCTGACAGACATTGTAAAAGGAGGTCCTTTACTCCTTCCGAGAACCTCTGCCCAGTCCGCTTCCTAGCCACTTGCAGGGACCCTGGAAGTTTGACTGGGGTCCCTCTGGAGCTTTTTCACCTGACCAGGCTGCAGCTCTTCATCCAGGCAGGCATCATCCCTTCTGCCTCTTCCACTGCAACTCTTCTTCCAGGCAGGTATCCACATCCGCCTGCAATGTTATAGCTCTTGTCTTTACAAAGACACTTGCAGCTCTCAGGCCTAGCTCTCTTGCTTTATCCCAGTGCTAGAGGGATCCTGCAACCAACAAACAGGTCCGAAGACTCTGTCACAGGGATCCCTACAAATCCACACAGGATACAAGTTCCAAAAGGAACTGACATACAAAGCTTTATTTTACTTGGGACTAGCCCATATGTTCATTAGGGATGTGCATGGGTAAAAAAATCAGTTTGGAAATTTGGGTAAGTAAAAAAAATTGATACTTTGTCAATTCGACACTTCGGCAATTTGGTTCAGCACTTCCAAAATTCGTAACGTCGGCATTTTGAAGATTCAGCAATTCGGGACTTCAGAATTTGGAACATCTGTAGGGCTCCCTAACCATACCCCTAACCACCACAACCACTTACTCATCTATTGGGCTCCCAGTGCCAGGACTGCCACCACAACCAATTATACATCTGTAGGTCTCCCAGTGCCAGGAATTAGCTTACTGGTCAAGATTCCTGTTGTCATTCACATAATTTTCCCTCCCTCTATTGTTTTGCCACTTTGGCACTTCTGAAATTCAGCAATTCGGTTTGGTTTTACTCGGCACTTCGTTATTCAGCATTTTGATACTTTGGAAGCATTCGAATGTCCGAATTGCCTGAAATTCGTCTGAATTTACATTCGGAATGAAACGAATTGCACATGTCTAATGTTCATAACATAAAGCTTACTGTGACAACTCGATAAAAATACAAACACTCAAATCACATTAGGCAACATAAAGGAACTTATAATAACATAATGACATAATTATAAAGGGGTGGGAAAGACAATAATTAACACAAAACATCTCTCCTGGTTGCAGAAATAGCAATATGCAAATCTACCTAAATATGCAAATTAGCAAGCCTTGCGATTCAGATAGTACATACAGCGGTTGCTAGATCCTTGCAACCAACAGGTGGCACTGTACAGTGTCCACAGCCCAATCCACCTAGTTGAGTACAATCATTAGCAATACAGGAGAGCACACTAACATTTAACTCTAAACAATTACATTACACTATAATGGGTACAGTGTGACTAAAACATAAGTCATAAGACATAAAACATAACAAAAGTCCAGCAACCTACATAAATAGTCTGTCTGAAGGTCCAGGTGATGGTGACTACCATCACAGACATACTGACACATTCACAGATACATACTGACACACACACATACACTGACCCGCAAATATATACTGACAGACATATTTACACATATTTAGACATACTGACACACACAGACACATACACTGACAGACATACTCACACACATGTACTGACAGACATACTGACACACACAGACACATGCACTGAGACACACACACACAGACATACACACACACACACACACAAAATGTACACTATTAAACCCACCTCCTGTTTCCTGCTTTGGAGGGTGACTTCCCTGGTGTCCAGAGTGGTGGCTGAGGCTGTTGGAGGTTAACACCTGGCTCTACCAGCCTAGCTCCTCTCTGCTTCCTTGGTGTCTCCCATGCGGCTCTGTTCTCTGTGGGAGGAAGTGATTTGCGGCTGTCACGTCCTCCTAGCTGTTAAAGGGCCACAGCGCTCTACCGGGCCCCTGCTTACAAATGCCCACCGGTGGCCCATGAGGGAAAAAATAAATAGTTAAGGGCAGTGGGGCAACGGGACAGCTGCTTTGGGACCCATATGAGTAACTGGGCCCAAGGCAGCTGCCACGTTTGTCACGCATTAAAGAGGCCTTAAGAGTTTTCGAGTTTTGGGCCTACTCCTGTTCTTTTGTTCTTTAACTGTTCCAGTTGACAAGAAAGCCTGTGTGGATACCTGTTACATCTTCAAACAGGAGATGCCCAGGTAGGAGAAATAACTAGAGCAAGGTACCAAAAAGGGATAAATGAGAGCATAGTCAGGGAAAGCCAAAGGTTGGGAAAGCAGCACAGGTTTATGAACAATATATCAGGCAGAGGGTAAGGTACAGAGTAAGCAATTAACACAGGATAGGTATACTGAAGTGCATGCCACAGTAGCACAGAAGAATTGAACACAGGAGACTGGGTTAGCTGTGGTTACATATTGGAGAGGATCACACCTCCCCAATAGTATTAAGGATGCTGTTTTCACATGTGAAAAATAACTGGCCTCCTGTCTCTTTAAGAGGCCGTCCTCTAGTCGTGTGTGCACCTAGTGCATATACATTGTGTGGGGATTCCCCCTTTGTTGCGTGTAGTGCACGCAGATTATGGTCAACGGGGAGGAAAGAAAAGCCACGGCACAGCTTGTTTGCAGGGAGAGGATACAGGCCTTCCCTCCGAAGAGGGATCGAGGAGTGAGGCACGCTGTGGGAGCTGCAGGTGAGTGAGCCGAGACTCCTGTCAATACCATTTTTACAAATAGACCAAAGGCCGCTTTCAATGTAGTGAATTGACATTGGGAATGAAGCACCATGGTCAAACTATAAAATACCTTTATCTCGGATTTTTCTTCTGTTTGACTATTTTGGCATATATGTTACAATTTACTTACTAGTTCACCATAATTCACTATATACCACTGTTTATTTATTTTTTCCCTACATTTGAAATGGACAAAGAGGAACACGTTCCCTTTAGTGGTGTAAGTAGCGGTGTGGTCATCGGTGGTCCTGTTCTGAGAAATCTTAGGTGACTTACAAATAACAATTTATGGAGCTAAAATGTAATTTACAACAAGAACAATGTGACTTATTTACACAGACTGATTACTAAACACATTTATAGTAGTTTAAATATATTACTGTGAGTATCATTGCTTTGGAGCTCTGTTATACACTCAAACACACACACAACATGCAGCTCCTAGAAATGAGGGACTTTAGGATATAAAAGAGAGACAGAAGGATTTGAGTCCAAAATATGGACTGTCCCTACTAAATAGGGACAGTTGAGAAATATGTTTTAACAGAGAATGACCAAACCAAAACAAGAAATACATATACAGATAGATATATTAATTAGCGTGTACTTATTTTCCCTAGGGCTCATGTACAGTACCAAGTACACCGTCAGTTTGTGAACAATGCCAAGTAGACCTAAAATGTTATAAATAGTCTGTTTTTGTTTTCTCCAGACTGTGAACATCAACAGTCAAAAACACATCAAAACAAGATCCTTGTTTTACAGAGTTCTACATAAATTTTGTTCACATATCTGTCAGCTTGACAATTTATTTGTTCATCAAACCCCAGCAATTGATCACAACAGAGTTGTCAGCATTCTTTTAAAGTTCATTTTGGAAGCCTTAGCATTTCCAAGCAATTCCTAGTGCCTTTAAATGGGGAAACAAACTGGATTCTTAAGTTGATAAAGGGACACTATAGGCACTATAGGAATGGCAATGTTTGAATTGCAGGGTTAAAATGCCTCTGAGTCTATTGGATGTCACACTGGTACCTCTCTTTTCTAAATTTCTGATACCACAATTTTAACCTTTCTGTCTCCCGTCTTCAATTTAATCCTCCACCACCACCTCCTTTTTTTTAAATCAGATTCCTATCTCTCTAACCTTCTCTATACGTCCCTTCTTTTGATATATATATATATATATATATATATATATAAACAGCAGAAAGAACAGCACACCAAGGACTTATATTCGATTATTGTTTGTCCTGATGAAAGCTCAGTTTTGGAGCTGAAACATTGACATATTTTATGGCATAAATAAAAGCTAAGTGTTATTTGTAGAATAAAAGTCCTTGGAGTGCGGTTCTTTCTTTCTATATGACTTGCCAGACCAGCACCGGGCAATATATATATATATTTTTTAATATATATATATATAATTTTTTTTTCAATGTTTAGATTTACCAAATGTTTTCAGAATATAACAAGGATTACACAGGCAGAAAAAGTAATTTGTGGTGCAAATACAAAGTTGAAATGGTAGCACAATTACTTACTACATACAGTAGACTATGTACATAACACAAGTAAGAGACTCAGGAAATGTCTTCAATGCCGAGCTGGCTAGGAAGGTATAGGAGTAGCTAACAGGGGTGAACCATGGAATATGAAAAAGGTACGATCAGTTTTGGTCTGGAAGCAGTCCAAGGCTTTCCAAATTTGATAAAATCGGTCTGAGGAACACAATATTTGATGAGACATTTCTTCATAGTTATCAGTAGACTGTAAAGAGGCTAGTAGTGGTTGAAGAATGGCATTGTCATGCCAAATAGGTTTTGCAGATATAAATATGAGTAGGATTAGGTGTTTATCTGGTTTTCTAATGTCAGAAAAGCATACCTACTAAAAAGATGTTTGGGAGCCTCAAAAGGATATGGTCTGTGATATCATAACAGCCTTCCAGTAACTCGTAATCCTATCGCATTTCCAAAAAACTGGATCAAGGGTTGAGATTGAGACACCAGCAAGTTAATGATGTACTCAGATAAATGCCTGCTAATCGGGTTGGCATATACCGTCTGAACAATTTGTGAACCATGTAAACTAGACCACTGCTTGTGACACTGATTTAATGTACTGTACATATGCTACGAGAGCATGGATGAGTGCATTCCCAGAGCATTATGAATGACATCTGGATTTAGCTTTGAATCATATGGGGCCTATGGAATGAAATTATATTAACCAGGCGATTGGGCAGGTGAATGTCTCAGAGCTTCGATCTCTGCTGATATCTGTTCATAGTCCATCAAATCATTATTTCACTGGCTAATGGCCACTGATTGTGACCCTTTACTCTGCCACAGAAACTACAAACTAAACACATTGTGACATGGGCAAATTTGTAATGATTTTACATTTGAAATTGTACCTATTCAATTTTTTAAATCTGACAGAGAGGCTTTTTTTCAGAAGAGTTTTTTTTTAAATAATTGACTGATTCATCATATAGTGTATCTGACACAAAAGATAATAAAGCTGATCATCCCAGATAGTGGTTCTTGTTTTGTGCCAACAAAATATTACAGATTGCTTTTATGGCGTATAAGAAAATTACATTGAACTATGTAAATAGAGTAAGCTTTATGTATCTTCCTGCCAAGGCTAAATGTTGCCAAAGACAAAAACCTTAGGATTTTAAGAGAATTTTTGGTTGGTTGTGATAATGATAAACTCGGGAATATTAGAGCAAAATGAAGCAGTTGGAATGTCTGAAAAGGCTTTATTCATTCTATTGGTGGCAACACAGCTGTGTGTGTGTTTTAAGGAATGGGTTTTTTGGATTAATAATTGACAGCTTTTACCATACAATCAAAGGTACAGAAAACATTTCAAAAAATTATTATTTTTTTTAATGAATTTGTACTTATCACAGAACACACGAGTTGTTTTGTTGTCTTTAAAGCAATTTTAAATTCTATCTTTACATTGGGCTAGTAGAATTGCTTGCAAATGGGGAAACTATTTAAAAATAGATCCATCACCCACCTTTTAATCAATTTTTTTTACATAGACAAAAATTGACTGACGGGGAGAGCAGGAGAACTCTTCTGCATATGGTTCTTCAGCAGGGCAACCACGGCTCTTTTATCACTGGCTAAGGAGTATAACAACTAAGTGACTGATGTCACTCCATTGAGACTCTGGTACGTTAGTAATGAAGCAAGTGGAAGGAGGATTGCCCTGCTTAAGCAAGTATCCTGAAGAAAGAAAAAACAAATAACAGGACAAATGGGATAAAGGACTGATCGGGAAGGTATTACAATAGTGACCGGAAGATTATGGAGTGAAGATAAGTTAGGTCTATACTCAAAATTGCCAACTGAATACATTTGATATCTCCAAGATAAATTATATATGCTTTACCTGTGGAGGAGAGCTTTCGGCTAAATTATATTTGTCCTGACAGGTTCAATTTAGGGAGATGCTGCGATTGTAGATTCTACCACTCATTCCTGAATGTGTAATGTAAAAGAGGTTCTACAAACATGCATTCATGAAAAACAAAGTTGTAACAAAGCTGATACCTATGGGGTGATCTGTCTGAAATGAAACATTTTACCAAATTCTTAACATCCTCCAGAGACATTCACTTCAATTAAACTCTGACTATTCCCACTCAATGTGAAACCAACTAGAGCAGGGGTAGGCAACGTTCGACACGCTACATCTCCCCTGATGCTTATCCAACATTATGGCTGTAGGAGCCTTATGGGAGATGTAGCCCATATCTAGAGTGCCAAAGGTTGCCTACCCTTTGGATGATGTTATGTACAATATTTATATTGTATAAATCAGTAGGAGCTGTGTATGCATATTAATTACCATCACTATAGTTTGCAGTTAAATTAATTGGAGACAAAGCTCTCTGTACTGTGTATGCATTATACGATCACAATTAGTTTCTTTGGTAAAAATGTCATCTTATTATTATATATATAATTATAATTATTAGTATTACACACACACATATCTATATCTATATATCTATATATCTATATCTATATATATATATATATATATATATATATATAGCGTCAACTAATTGCGCAGCTCTTTACAATCATAAAATGGGGATAACTGACAATATGTAGTTGATACACAAAATCTTAACGGAGACAAGAGGCAAAGTAGGCCCTGCTCAAACGATCTTAAAATCTATACATATGTATTTGGCAGAGCAAAGCTCTCAAAGAAACATCTAGCCCATGCTAATAAATATGGCACTTAGAGTGCTAATATTTCAAGTATCTACTTTCTGCCATCTAATTTGTCAAATCCATCAATTAAGTGATTTTGCTATTTCATGACAATAAGTTATGATTTTTATAAATGACACGGAGGCGAGTATTGCTTAACCCTTTCTTTACTGTGCACCAATGGCAGCAAATAAAAATACACAAGTTGAAAAAGGATATCAATACAAGATGGCCCAGACAATCCTCATTCAGGTCCCTGTATAATACAAAGAACCATCCCCATCACTTCCTCTTGTTTTTGATATTTGAATATGTTGAAATTATTTTAAAAGTTAATTCCAAACATATTAATTTATTTGGAAAGTTTATCCAACAATATTAAATCAAACTTACAAAATTGTTGCAGATTAAAAAAATAAAAAGGAAATTTGCATAATTGTTCTAAATAAGATATTTTGGCCTGAGAATGTACTGTTCAATAAAGACTCCTATGTTCTTTCAATATATATATATAGCCCAGTAGCTGGCTACCAGATCACATAAAGAAATGTTTTTAACTGTCTTGATCAATGTTTATTTTACAGAAACACAGCAATTACATAAGTAATTTTTATATACCCCCAAAGAAGGAGTTTTAATACTAAATTGTTAAAAAAAAAATAAAAAATTAAGTATATCTATTTATTGGCTAATATTTTAATGCCAAAGAAAATTGGAAACATTATACCAGTATTAAGTTATATCAATAAAAATATAGAAATATTGGGCAGTCATCATATGTCACCTCTTTGATATATTTTGCTTAGACGTTAATATATGCAGTTATTCGCTGTAGGGTTATTCACTAGAGTGAGTATTCAAGGTGAATTTCAAATGTAAGCTCAAAATAGCCAAACTGAAAAAATGCTTAGCTCTCATTTCGGCTACGCTGGCCTTAAATTTAAAATTGATTGGTAATTCCCTAGGCAATTGCAAATTTAAAGGGAATTTGTCATGACTCCGCTCACATTCCGCTACTGCTCCATCATGTCTACACAGAGGTGGGTATAACGCCCACCTCCAGTCAGCCCATATTCTTGTTTGACTTGCCCTGTTTTGGGATACTTCACCAAACAAGGAAAACCTCCACCTCAACATGTCAGTCACTCTATTCCTATGCTCTCTAGTAAATGCTAGCAGTGCTGACTAGGGAGTTATCACATGCTGTGGTTGCTATGCTTGGAAGAGCAGAAGGACCAGCTGTGGGAGATCTTTTCTGCTCTCCCTTGTCACTCAATTCTTTGGCAGAGAGTGATTGGCAGGTGAAAGAAAAAAACTATTTTTAAATAGGCTTTTTTCCCAACCTATACATTAGCTAGCACATCAGCTTGCACGATATAATTGAATGTTATTTAAAAAGAGCATTCATTATGAACAACAGAACAGGTACCTTATAAAGTCAAAGTAGCAGCGCTGAAAACATATCTGAGAAGAATATGTTCTAGGTTTGCTTTTTTGGCCTAAAACGTTAAAACCATTGGTCAATTCCAAACAATTCATATATTGCAGAATAACCCTATCAGTGTTTTATTTTTTTAAATAACAATCGGTCATGAAAGAGGTCAACATCGGAATACATCTGGGGAAGACAAATCACTAAAGAAATTTGATTTTTTTTTCCTACAGTTTATAAAACCACAAGCAATTTACTTAAACTCCACAAATTTCTGACAAAAAAAAATCATATTTCATACAAGTATGTAATTTGTGGGTAGGACATGTTCTTAAGTAAATGAAATTTGCTTGATTTAAAAAAAAAAAAGGAAAAAGGCATAAGTGAGCTGAGTTCATTTATTAACTTAGACTGTTCGCTGAGCAATTTACCTTATTGATATCTTCATTGGCGTGATTTATGAGTGGACAAACTAACACTTGATATAATTTGTAGGTTTCTAGTATGTGTTAGGTATGACATTTTGTCTCTTACTATAAATGGTGCCCTTAACAATTTACAAGCATTTTGTACCAGTCCAATTATGATGGACATATAGCATGGTATGGTGGAATGGTAAACTGGGTTATTCACAAAAGTGAGAATTCAAAGTGAAATTCACAAAGACAAACTTAAAGCATAGCTGACATAGAGAATTTTTTCAATTCAGCTGCTTTTGTCTTATTATACATGTTTCGTTCTGAATGTAAATTCGGACGAATTTCGGACAATTCGGACATTCGTATGCTTCCGAATGTCCGATTTGCCGAAGTCCGAATTTCAGAAGTGCCGAACCAAAACGAATTGCCGAAGTCCCGAATTGCTGAATTTTGGAAGTGCCAAATTTTGGAAGTGCCAAAGTGTTTTGGATTTCTGAAAAGTGGCAAAACAAGAGAAGGAGGGAAAATTACGTGAATGATGATAGGAATCTTGACCAATAAGCTAATTCCTGGCACTGAGAGCCCTATAGATGTGTATGTGGTTGTGGTTACAATCCTGTTACTGGGAGCCCTACAGATGTGTAAGTGGTTGTAGTGGCAGTCCGGGCACTGAGAGCCCTATAGATGTGTAAGTGGTCTGGTGGTTAAGGATAGTGATAGGGTTAGGGGTAGGGTTTGGGTTACGGGTAGGGTTAATGGTAGGGGTAAGGGTAGGGTTAGGGGTTAGGGAGCCCTACAGATGTTCCAAATTCCAAAAGTTCGAATTGCCAAAGTCCCAAATTGCCAAAGTTCCGAATTACCAAATACTGGAAATTGAGTCAGGGGATTATAAACCAGGAACACCGGAACAAGGAGTTGGTGCTCAGAAGAATCCAATAACTGAGAAATGCATCTAAGAATGCCAGAGGTTTATGAAATATGATCGGAATGAAAAGGACACTGCTGTAGTGATCCATCCACTCTCATATGTCTGGGTGTTTGACAAAAATATATTAGTTTCATACGTGTTTATTTAGAATATTTGCACATGTACAGAAACGGTCGTACATCTATTAATATGTCTTAATCCACTGACATGGGTAGGGTTAGGGAGCCCTACAAACAGTGGCATACATACCAGGGTCGCAGGGGGCCCGGCCGCCCCTGCGACCCGGTATGTACCCACAGGGCCAGCCTCTTCTCCTGGGGGGCCCAGGAGGCGGCCACCTCAGGGCCCCCCGAGGCTGGCCCTGCTGACCCCGGCGGGCGGGCTGGCTGTCTGGGTGGCCGGCGCGCGAGGGAGCACTCTGCCCTGTGTGCTCCCTCTTCCGCTCCCTCGCGCACCGCAGTGATGCCGGAGCCGGAAGATGACGTCATCTTCCGGCGCCGGCATCCCTATGCGGCGTGCGAGGGAGCTGAAGAGGAAGCACACAGGGGAGAGTGCTCCCTCGCGCGCCGGCCACCCAGACAGCAAGCCCGCCCGCCCAGCAGCTCCACTGGACCCCAGGGAATTCCCTTAGCTCTCCAAAAGGTAAGGAGGCTGGGGGGATTAAATTTAAAAACAAATGTGTGTGTGTGTTAGTGTATGTGTGTATGTGTTTGTGTGTGTTAGTGTGTGTTTGTGTGTTAGTGTGTGTGTGTTAGTGTGTGTGTGTTAGTGTTTGTTTGTGTTAGTGTGTGTGTTAGTGTATGTGTCTGTTAGTGTGTGTGTTAGTGTATGTGTGTATGTGTTTGTGTGTGTTAGTGTGTGTGTTAGTGTATGTGTGTGTTAGTGTATGTGTGTATGTGTTTGTGTGTGTTAGTGTGTGTTTGTGTGTTAGTGTGTATGTGTTAGTGTGTGTGTTAGTGTTTGTTTGTGTGTGTGTTAGTGTGTGTGTTAGTGTATGTGTGTGTTAGTGTATGTGTGTGTTAGTGTGTGTGTGTTTGTGTGTGTGTTTGTGTTAGTGTGTGTGTGTTTGTGTTAGTGTGTGTTAGTTTGTGTTAGTGTGTGTGTGTGTGTTAATGTGTGTGTCAGTAAGTGTGTCTGTTATTGGGTGTGTGCCTGCTAGTGAGTGTGTTACTGTGTGTGTCTGTTACTGAGTGTGTTTGATGTCTGTTAGTGAGTGTGTGTTTGTCAGTGAAAGTGTATGTTTTGTAAGTGAGTGTGTATGTATCTCAGTAAATGTGTGCGTCTGTTAGCTTGTGTGTATGCGTCTGTTCGTGAGAATGTGTGTGTGTGTTTCTTCAGCATTTACCTTTCTCCAGCGTCGGACTCCCTTGGCGCTGGGGATCCCTCCGCCTCTCAGCTCCGAATGCACATGCGCGACAATGCTCAATGCTTTCCTATGGACGTTCAGTGTCTTTTCACTGTGATTTTCACAGTGAGAATCGTGGAAGCTCCTCTAGCAGCTGTCAATGAGACAGCCACCAGAGGCTGGATTAACCCTCAGTGAAACATAGCCGTTTCTCTGAAACGGCTATGTTTTCAGCTGCAGGGTTAAAACTAGAAGGAACCTGGCACCAAGACCATTTCATTAAGCTGATGTGATCTGGGTGTCTGTAGTGGTCCTTTAAGTGTGTGTGCATACCGCGGTCGCGGGGTCACAGCCCTGCAAGCCCTGCGACCAGGTGCCCGCCGCCATGTGTTGCGGCCCTGACCCGTGCCGAGTAATCGCGGGGGGGGGGGCCACGGATCAATTTTCGCACCGGGGCCCCATGGGTCATGTGTACGCCACTGCCTACAAATGTTCTGAATTCCAAAGTTCTGAATTGCTAAAGTCCCGAATCTCCGAAGTTCCGAATTTCGGAAGTGCCGAACCAAATTGGCGAATTGCCGAAGTGCCGAATTATTTTACTTACCCGAATTTCCGAACCGAACCACATTTTTTTGCTCATGCACATCCCTAGACTTTGAATTCATTTTGAATTCTCACTTTAGATAATAACAAAATTACTAATGAGGGAAATGTTCTCTTCGGGAGCAGGGAGGTTGCAAAACATGATCATACATGTTATTCAAATTCGATCATAGATATGAACCCAAAAAGTCAAACTGCTCTGGGAAACTGTCATTCTGAAATTTTGACTGTATTGTCAAATTCAGCAGTGTGATGGCCATGTATTGATGTATTCCAGCTGAATGCATTTCTCCCAAATATATTTTTATAATAACATAAGGATGCAAAGTCAACAAAGAAAATTGGTTTGATGTTTGAAATACTTGCTACCCCTCGCTGCCTGCAAATGTAGGGGCAGTGTGTGCTGATGACAGACATACATTTTGCACAGAATTGACATTTGCCAGGCGGAACAGAATTCCAGGCTGTCTACGTCACATTTCCTGGGGGTGTACTTAACCCCCGGCACACAATTGCCAACATCCCTAAATGTGTAGAATTTCAAACAGAAATGCTGAACTCCTACCACCATGAGCACTTCTAAAGACAGAAGTGATTATTGTGGTCAAAGTAACTATTTCATGTTAATAGCCTCTATTTCATTAAGAATTCTTCATATATTTATATAACTATTTTTAATTCAATGTTCTGCTATAGCTGACTTAATCAATTACTCACTCTGAGTTTGCTGTTTACAGCAGCGGTTCCCAAACTGGGGTACCACAGAATGTTTCCCCGGTGCTATGATTATAGCACCGGGGAAACATTACTGCTATACAGGGGCCTGGTCGGGTGCCGCGATCCTTTAAAACCGCGACTGGTCCCTTGTAATGTCGGCTGGCTGGGAGGAAGTGACAGCCTGTCACTTCCTCCCAGCATCCTGCAGCTGCAGCATCAGGGGATAGGAGCACGAAGAGCTCCAGATCCCACACTCCCACCACCAGCAGGACTCCAAGCCACCCTCCTGGCACATAAGGTAAGCTAACAGGAGGGTGGCTGGAGATATTTTTAAAAATCACTTGTATGAGTTTGAGTGTGTGTGAGTATGAGTGTGTGTATGAGTGTATTATGTATAAGTGTGTTTGTGAGTGTGTGTGTGTATGTGTATGAGTGTGTGTGTGTATGTGTGTGAGTGAGTGTGTGTGAGTATGGGTGTATGTGTATGAGTGTATGTATGAGTTTGTGTGTGCCTGGTGGTTTGTGAGTGTTTGTCTCAGGGTGTGCATCTGTGTGTGTATATATTTGTAATCTGTACACAAAATTGTGGTCTTTGCGTACATTTTTGTGCTTGCTATGCTCCCCATGATTCAAATGAATGTTATGTTAATACTTCTGCAACAAAAAGTGCTTGGTAGCGAAGGTGTTAACGATAATTCAAATAAAAAATACAGAGTTCCTATCAGCTAGATGACACTATCCATTTCGGAAACTATACAAATCCCATTAGCAATAAGGAAAGAAAAATGGAATAATGTATTATTACTGAGGGAGCCAAGTTGGATTTGCTGCTTGGCCACGGAACAGCTTCAGGGATTATTCATTATTTTTACCAACCAGAAATGTCTCACTTAGCATAGACTGCATTATTTTTACATAGTAATACCACAGTATATATAATGAAAACTTTGTGATTGAGACGCCAAGCAGTAATTGCTGTTTTGCAGGTGGCAATCCTCTGACAATGCCATCACAGTAAAAGGAACTTTATGGTTGTTTACGGAACCAAGTAAATTGCTGTTTAAGACACAAAAACAGCAATTCAAAGGGTTGCTGCTATATACTAAAGAGGTATTAATACTGATCACTCAGTCAACAAAAATATTAATAACTAGAAAAGCTACAATTTCTGGGGAAATTGTGTGAAGTGTACACAAATTAAGTCACAGTCGCAGTTTAGAAATTGCCCTTCAAGTTTGAGCTGGCTAGAGTGGAGTTTCAATGAATGTCAATGGACGGCATGAGTTCCAAAAAAGGTCATATCGTGAAAACTATCAGGACTATGGCTTAGCCGTGGACATGTTTAGTGGCAGCAGGGATAGCTGAACATTTTGTTATAAGATAGGTGTAGGTGGGCCTGAAAATGAGGGAGTGGTGGCAGTTTAGAAATCATGTCCTGATTTTTCAGCTTTTGCCAGCTCCCACTCTAGTTTTGAACATTTCGCCATTCATTCCTATTAGACCAATTTCACCACAAGAACGACGATATTCTGTGAACCATTCGGCGAAACGTTCCACAAAGTAATAGCAATCCAATCGGGAACAATCCGCACGTTTCGGTATATTACTGTCTATGTAGTGTAAAAACTGTGGGAGGAGCTAGGGTGGTAAATTTGGCTATAATAAGAATAATATATATATGAGATAACATTAAGTGGTCTTGCTATGCAAGAACACTTAATAAACACAACATTAAATCTTTTTTTGCTTTTTCATTTATTGTGTTGTTTTCTTTTTTTTCTATTATTTGTTTCTATGTTTTAAATCAAATTGGAAGGAAGCCATTCTCAGACAGTAGTGCTGATTTTAAGTTATCAAGCAGCTGGAACTAAAGATTTCAGTGGGCTTAATACTAGAACCTTAACTGGACATGGAGGACATATACAATCATCTTTACTTAACAAAATCTCTGAACACATACTTTAAACGCTTTATTACATTGTCCATGCATATATGTACTGTACAAGACCCGGCTCCATGCCCGTATTTAATAGTGAAAAAAATGTCCAGGACTCCCAGGAATTTCTTTATCTTCTTTATTTATAATCCACAATAAGAGAGAAAAAAAAACTTTACATCATGTAGTCGATGTTTCAGTTTGGCTAGCAATCTTTCACCAGGTCCTGATGAAACTTTGCTAGCCAAACTGAAACATTGACTAAGTGATATAAAGTTTTTTTCTCTCTTATTGTGGATTATAAATAAAGAAGATAAAGAAATTCCTGGGAGTCCTGGACATTTTTTGTTCACTATTACATTACATGTAGATCAAGAACCGGGTAATTATTTATTTATATATTTGTGCAAAGCCTTTTCGATATATGTATATATAGATGTATATCAATATCTATATATATGTATGTGTGTGTAGGTATATGTAGGTATATATGTGTGTGTGTGTGTGTGTGTGTGTGTGTGTGCGCGCGTGTGTGTGTGTGTGTGTGTGTGTGTGTGTATGTATACACACAAAATTTGTGTTTGAATGTAAGTATGTTTTTGTATGGAGTATGTGTGTGAATGTTGGTGTATGAATGTAGGCATACATTTGTGTGTAGTGTATACACTTATACATATTGTGATCCTTGTTTGCAGGTAGCACGGCCCTCTAGGGTAAAAACATGCACAGTCCTTGTAATTGCATATACTCAGGCACTTTATTTGCAAATCCACACAGGATACAGCAGTAAATTAAAACATAAATGTAACACAAAACCCTATAAACAAAAACCTAGCTCGGTCTGAGCACTAACTAACTTTGAACGTCCCTCTCTATCAGGGTTAAACTAACAAAACATATGGCACCAACCTTATTAGTTAGCAACACTCTGCTGGCTAGCCTGTTGCGTTCCTTTCTGCACTCCCAGTGCTCCAAGCCAGCCTTGCCCTGACTGCTTTCCTTTCTGCACTCCCAGTGCTCCAAGCAAGCCTTGCCCTGACTGCTTTCCTTTCCGCATTCCCAGTGCTCCAAGCCAGCCTTGCCCTGACTGCTTCCTTTCTGCACTCCAAGTGCCTAGTCTCCTTGACTCTATCTGGAGAGAACAGCCTCTCTCTCCTACCTGCTTCCTGGGAGGAAGCCAGCAATCCCTCTGTTTCACCTGCCTAGCAGGGAGGCGTTTATTCCCACTGCAATAGCTCATTAACTGCAGCTGAGCAGTGAGTTGTTGACGGTCCAAAAAACCCTGGTCTGGATCTATGCCTCCCCAGAAAACCACTAAACTGTGGAGTGGAGCATTGGCCCACCCTTCTCTCCAAATGCTCCACCCCAGGGGCCCATAACTAAACAGCATTTTGTGTTGCCTACAACACATCCTACACATACTCCCCCTGGGGTTAAAAGGCCTATCTTCCTTCACTTTATCACAATACACACACACACACTGACACACACGCACATACAGACACACAGATACACATACTGACACACAGATACACACACAGACACACAGATACAGGGACACAGAATACGCACACTGACACAAAAGTACACACAGATATATAAACACACTGATACACAGACATCCCTGACACACATACTGACATACACACACACATACTGAAACACAGACATACATACTGTCACACACATACTAAAACACAGATGTACACATACATACAGACACACACATATGCATACTGACATACATACAGATACATACTGACATATACACACACATGCATATTGACATACAGACAGACATATACATACAGACACACATAAATACTAACATACAGACATGCATACACACACACACATACATACTGACATACATACAGACATACACACACACACACACACACATACATAAATACTGACATAAAGACATATACATACAGACACATACATACATACTGATATACAGAAACAGACACACACATACTGACATACATACTAAAACAAACACACACAGCTCATTTTTCAGCCACCCTTCTGTTTCTTATATTTTGGGTGCAGGAGGGTGGCTGGGGCTGTTGGATGTCTGCCCGGCTCTCCTCTCCTCCCTTCAGTTGGTCTGGCTCTCCCCTCTCCGCCTCCGCCCTCCTGCGTGGAGTAAGCTGGGAGGAAGTACAGGCCATTACATCCTCCCAGCACTAGTTGAGGCTGTAATTTTTAAAGGGGCTATTAAAAGTGCTGACCGGGCCCCTAAAGACATATGCCCATCGGTGGCCCTATGTGCATGGGCCTCCCGGTGGGCCCTATCAGTGTTCGGGCCCCAGTGCAGGTGCACCGGCGACTTCCGCCACTACAGATCGGGAATGTGGGGCCTGGGCGGCCGGTACCCCGTGATGGCTGCCCTGGTACTGTATGTACATGCATGTCTGTGATGGAAATGCATGTGTTTCTATGTATGACGTGTGTGTGGTTGATATTTATAGAGCATGATGTATATATGTAGAGTGTGTTTAAAATATATGATGGATGAGAAGGTCTGAGTAATTCATGTGTACTTGTTAACTGAATATGTGCATGAATGACCTTTATTAATGAAATGAAGTGTCTGCTAAAATAATTCATTTATTTAGGAGTGCTCACAACATAAGAAAGCTAATTTATTGCTAAAAATGTCTTGTCTAATACTCAAACATGTGTGTGTACGTGTGTGTGCGCACCAAAGTACTTCATATTCTACTCCCTTTTGCTTACAAATCTCTTAATTTCTCTCTACCAAACCTGTTTCCCACCTCTCAGCAAATCTTCATTATTTTTTAGTAACTTGTAGGATGCAATACCATATATAATACATATGTTTTCTGTAACTATATGCCCACAAACAGGCATTATTTGTATATTCTGGTAATATTTTTAGGACCCTAAATACAAGAAATACTATAAGCTTCATAAAAATACAGGTAAGTATTTGACTGTATGTATAATTGATAACCTTTATCAAGTACCCTGAATATGGACACTACATAAAATGTTAAGGAAAAGTGTCCCCCTGGACAAATAAGGAAGGGGGAGCATGACTGCTGCCCAGGATAGTGGGATGGTATAATGGTAGCAACAATGTTGCAAAGATGGAAGGGCTCATAAAGGGGGAGCAAGGGAGGAGACTTACCAGTCAGAAGGAGATAGTCAGTCACCCTGCTTTAATTATTTTTTTTTGCTTATCGCTGACTGTACTTTTCTCCTGGAGTTGCTTTTTTCGTGTCTGTTGGGGAATACCTGGGCCTGCACAAAACAAAAATCAATAGATCTTGACTAAGTGAGGAACAGGCTTCAATATGGCCACCCCATCTCTGGAGGAATTAGTAAAAATGATGGCAGCTTACCAGGAGTCCCATGGCTCCTTGGAACAGGTGCTGTCTCAAGTGCAGCAGGCTGCAGGAGGACGTCTGGATCGGCCTGAGGGAGCTGAGGTGTTGAGCGGGCGGAGGGCCAGGAGGTCGAGGCCTCCGTCGCGTTTGTCGCCAAGTCCTGTGCGGAGGAGGGGAGGGAGGAGTGCCAAGCGGTCCGAGGACGGGAGCGGCGATGCCAGGCGATTGCCAGCGCGCAGTGTGACCAGCCGGAGGCGGAGGAGGGCCGGACAGGTACTTGCTGTGTCCGGGCCCCAAGATGGCGGAGATCGTGATGGCGGGAACCCGGCCGGAAGGTCGCGCAGCCCGCGCCCTTCTCTTCCGGCACGGGTAAGGGAGTCGTCATCACGCACGCAATCCTGCGTGCGTGCAACGTCGGGCGTGATGACGCAAGGAACGCCGCGGCGCGCATGCGCGCGGACGGCACGGACCAGAGCCGGAAGATCTCCTGCGGTGCGTGAGCACCCCGAAGATACACAAAAAGGTCCGCAGAGGTACGCTGCCGGTGTCTGCGGGTCCCAGGAACGGGAGGAAGATGGACTCCAATCCGGTCTGCAATCCGGATCTGAAGAAGAGGATGTCGTGTTCCCCAGTGGGTCCAGTCTGCCTCCTGCATCATCAGCGCGTGAGTATTGCGCTTGCGCCTGGGATGCGCTGGCTGAGGATGATAGGGGCCTGGGTTCACAAGACAAGAGGGAGCTGGCCAGACAGGATTTAGGTAGGCAGCAAGGGGATGTGGATAGTCAAGGGGATTTAGTTAACTTATTGAGGTCAGTATTGGAGAGGTTGCCTGTTGCTGTCCCCTCTTCTACTCCGCTAAGTCTGCGTGGGGCTGCGTCGCAGCTGCCTGTCAGGGACAGGGTGATGGGTATTATGCGCCCACGGTTGCCGGGCTGTGAGCTGTCCCCACTGGGTCTGCATGTGGCAGCAGACGTCAGGGAGAAAATAGTCCGGGGTGAGTATGTCGACTTACTGTCGTTGGTTCCCCCGTATAGGGAATCGGTGGATAGACCACGGCGAGGGGACCTGGGGGACAGTGAGAGAGATAAAAAACTTCCCCGCACTTTTGGGAATTGGCTCCAATGTTTTTCGGTTTTCGCAAGTATCTTAACAGGTAGTTTTCCGGACAAGGCTCCCTCCTTGTTCGGTTATTTGGATCTCATTTGGGGGGCGTACAAGATTTATGGGGGGCAATGCTGGTACCGGTATGACCAGCAATTTTGGCAGAAGATGGCGGTCAGCGAGGGCATGGATTTTGGGGTACAGGATGGCAGCTTATGGCTGCTGTTGATGACGCCCTGCCGGCCATCCCCCTTTCCAGGCAGGACAGCGTAGGGGAGTCTGTTGGCTCTTTAATGAGAGCCACTGTAAGTGGTACAATTCATGCAGGTTCCGGCATGAATGTTCGCACTGTGGCGGAGCACACCCCGCCGTGCGCTGTTTTAAAAAGGGGAAGTCAGGGGTGTGCCCCAAGGACGAAGTTCCTAGACAGGAGGACGCCGGTGAGCGTCGAAAAGATGCGCCCGTGGCTCGACCGGTATCCTAAACGGCGGGACGCGGGTATTTTATTGGACGGGTTTTTATTTGGGTTTTGGATTCCGTTTGTTTTTTCTGAGGCACCATCGTTTGCGGGCAATTTACGTTCGGTTTCGGGAAAAGAGGATATTCTGGGACAGAAGTTGGAAAAAGAGGTGTCCTTGGGCCGCATGGCAGGACCGTTTTCTGAGCCCCCGTTTGTTAACCTGCGAGTGTCGCCCCTAGGCTTGGTCCCTAAAAAGGAGCCTGGGGTCTTCCGTCTCATTCATCACCTGTCCTATCCAGCCGGCGGGTAGGTGAATGACGATATTGACAAAGAGGTGTCAAGGGTGCGCTATGCTTCATTTGACAGGGCTCTGGAGTTAGTGAGAGATGCAGGGTCAGGGGCATTGCTCGCAAAATCGGACATTGAGTCGGCTTTTCGTTTGCTTCCGGTTCACCCTGACTGTTTCCACCTCCTGGGTTGTCAATTTAATGGTTTGTTCTTTTATGACATGTGTTTGCGCATGGGGTGTGCTATTTCCTGCGCCTACTTCGAGATGTTTGCGACATTCTTGGAATGGGTGGTGTCACAGGTGTCGGGTTTGTCCACGTTGACCCACTACCTGGATGATTTTTTGTTTGTCGGGTCGGGAGGTTCCAACGACTGTGCGGTGTTGTTAAGGGCGTTTCGGAAGATTACGTCAGAGTTTGGAGTACCGATGGCGGTAAGCAAGACGTTCGGGCCGGTGGGTAAGTTGGCTTATTTGGGGATCGAGATTGACTCTTGTGAGATGGTCTTTCGATTACCAGAGGAGAAGCTGGGGCAGTTACTCTGCCTTGTTGACCGAGTTAAGGGCTCAAAAAAAGTACAGTTGCAGCTGATGCAATCGCTTTTGGGTCACCTGGACTTTGCTTGTCGTGTTCTGTCCATGGGCCGTGCATTCTGTCGACGCTTGTCCTTGGCTACGGTGGTGGTTGTACAGCCATTTCATTTTATTCGGATTACAAGTAGGCTGCGGTCAGACCTACAGGTGTGGAGCGCTTTTTTGGGTACGTATAATGGTCATTCTTGTTGGTTGCGTTCGGAGGTGTCTAACGGTGAGTTGGACCTGTTTACTGACGCATGGGGGTCCATAGGTTTTGGGGCTTATTTTCGGGGGCAGTGGTGTGCGGCGGAGTGGCCGGCCAAATGGCGGTGTTCGGAGTTCATGGGTAATCTGGCGTTTCTAGAGTTGTTCCCAATTGTGGTTGCGATCGACTTGTGGGGTGCGGGCTTAGCGCACAGGAAGGTGATTGTTTACACGGACAACATGAGTGTGGTTCAGGTAATCAATCGTTCCACGTCTGGGTCCCCTCCGGTTTTGGCATTGCTTAGGCGTCTAGTGCTACTCTGTCTTCAATGTAATTTGTGGTTGGTAGCCAGGCATGTGCCGGGGGTAGACAATGTCATTGCTGACTCTCTTTCTCGGTTTCAGTGGGACCGATTTCGGGAGGCGGCTCCGGAGGCGGCGCTGACGGGAACCCCGTGTCCGCCTTACTTGTGGGACCTGGTTTCGGACATTTGAGACGATTGATTCGGGGGTCCTTATCGGAGTCGTCTTGGAGGGCTTACTCCGCTGTCTGGGAGCGTTGGTGGGCCATGGGTAGGAGCGGAGAGGCGGCGTCTGACTCCGGAAGATTGACCATTACACTGTCGTTCTTGGAGTTGTTGTGTGCCGCAGGTAGGTCGGCTGCAGCGGCGGAACAATCGTTGGCTGCTCTCTCCTTTTTATTTCGTTTTTTAGGTTGGTCAGATGTCACCAAGGCTTTCTGCGTGTCCCACATTCTAAAAGGGTGGAAAAAGCGCCGCGTCCCCGACAAAAGGCGGCCGATCTCGGGGGCCATGCTGCTGCGGCTGTTGGAAGTTCTTCCGGAAGTGTGTAGCTCTACATACGAGGTACTGTTATTTAGGGTGGCATTTTCATTGTGCTTCTTTGGGGCGCTGCGGATCGGTGAGCTGGTGGCCCCCAGGGCGAGCTCCGTGTCAGCGTTGAAGCTTTCCGATGTCTCAGTGTCGCCGGAGTGCGTGACTCTGGTGATTCGGCGGTCTAAGACGGACCAGGCAGGCCTGGGAGCGAGGGTACGTATCGGGCTTACTGGGGGTGTATTTTGTCCGGGGTACTTGTTGCAGGCCTACCTAGGCGCCAGGGGTGGCGCGGATGGCTCACTGCTGGTCCATCTTAATGGGTCCTCACTGAGCCGTTTCCAATTTGCGAGCCTCTTGCGGAGATGCATTGTCAGGTTGGGTGGGGACCCCAGGTGGTATTCCTCACATTCCTTTAGAATAGGAGTGGCGACGCAGGCGAGCGAACTGGGTTTCCCGAAGGAGGCACTGATGCGCCTGGGGCGCTGGGAGTCAGGGCGGTTCCAGCTTTACGTGCGCCCTCGTTTGCTGTGATGGTATGCCTCTGTAGACATGTAAGTTTAACCGTTATTCTTTGTTTTGTAGGCCAAGTTCCTCGTTATGTGTGGATCGTGGGGCATTCGTATATTTACTGGGCGGCTAGGAGGGCGGAGGAAAGATCGCATGGCCGTAATTTGGGGTTCCCGTTTCAGGAAGTTTGGGTACGTTGGCAGGGATTGAGGGGGTTACGTTGGGATCACGTGTACGGGGAATGTGAGCAGCTGAGTCGCTGCGTCGCTGGCCCAGTGACGCTGATAGTGCATGCGGGCGGGAATGACGTTGGCCGACGGAGGACGGTGGATCTCATTCACGACATGCGGCATGATCTAGCGCGCTGTTTTGCGCTTTTTCGTGACTTGACATTGATCTGGTCAGAGATAGTGCCCCGCCCGGTGTGGAAGGTGGGAGGTTATGGGAAGGCATTTGAACGCTGTAGGCGTAAGATTAATGTAGCTATTTCGCGCTTTGTACGTAGTTTGGGCGGAATAGTGGTTCGACACTTTGAATTGGAAGGGAATAATTCGGATGTGATGCGTCAGGATGGAGTTCATTTGACCCCCATTGGGCTTGACATCTTTAATGTGGGGCTGCAGTCAGGCATTGAATTGGCACTGTCTGCGGGGGGGGCGCGAAGCCGGCGCAGATCAGGCTGCGGCAGGTCGGCTTCGCGGTGGCGGTTTTCCCTGGACAGCGGAAGCGAAAAGGAAAGGAGTATGACGCAAGGTCACCTTGGGGAGACGACAGTCGGTGCAAGGCTGATGGCTAGCGACGGCTGTGTTGGGCTCTTGGCGAACAAAGAAGGAGAACTGCCTGTTGGGTCCTCACCCAACAGCTGGCAGGAATTAAGAATTAAGTTTTACTGTTTAATAAAGCTGTGGCTGTTGCCCTTATCCACTTAAAACGTGTCTAGTTTTTATTTGGGGGCAACGGTGGGATGGTAATGGGTCAGCAGTCAAGTGTCCCCCTGGACAAATAAGGAAGGGGGAGCATGACTGCTGCCCAGGATACTGGGATGGTATAATGGTAGCAACAATGTTGCAAAGATGGAAGGACTCATAAAGGGGGAGCAAGGGAGGAGACTTACCAGTCAGAAGGAGATAGTCAGTCACCCTGGTTTAATTTCCCTCCAACCCTCCCTCCCTGTTTGGTGTTGTGGTGTGTTGGTGGTTTCTTGTGTTTTGTTTTTCTCTCATTGTCACAGCAGGCGGTTTACCCCTGACAGCGGAAGCGAAACAGAAAGGAGTATGACGCAAGGTCACCTTGGGGAGACGACAGTCGGCGCAAGGCTGATGGCTAGCGACGGCTGTGTTGGGCTCTTGGCGAACAAAGAAGGAGAACTGCCTGTTGGGTCCTCACCCAACAGCTGGCAGGAATTAAGAATTAAGTTTTACTGTTTAATAAAGCTGTGGCCGTTGCCCTTATCCACTTAAAAGGTGTCCAGTGTTTTATTTGGGGGCAACGGTGGGATGGTAATGGGTCAGCAGTCATGAATAAAATGTGTCTCCTATTTTATATTTCTTATTTTGTGCCCTATACATAAACCAGACTAGTTTAAAAACACCAGGATGGGGGCCATATAAATTCATGAGCAAGATTTACCAAGGCCAGCCAACAAACAAATGGGCTTGTAAAAGATAATTCCTAGCATACAAACATATGGTATGACTCAAAAGTTTATCAGGATATGTCAAACACATCCTGTATATCTTTATCCCACTGCATACATATCTCATCTGTGTATTTATAGTAATCTGAACATTAATTAGTCGTAAGGAGAGCTATCTGCTGTGGATTGTATTTATTTATCTATTTATTTATTTATAAAATATTTTACCAGGATGGATACATTGAGATTTCTCGTTATCAGGTATGTCCTGGGTCCACAAAACATATTTATATATATATATGATGAAAGTTTGCTGATGTAAACTGAAACGTTGACAAATTCTATGGATTAAAACCCTTTTAGTTTTTTACAAGTCCTTGAGTGCTGGCTTCATTTGGCAGATTGTATTTTTTTTGCATTTGAGCACCGGGCATTTAACCAATAGGAAAGCAGGAGTGCAAAACACCAACAGATTGTATATATATATATATATATATATATATATATATACACACACACATATATATATATATATATATATACACACATGTATAAAATTAACACATAACAGGTGATAAATATATTCAACTATAACAGGTGCATTCTGTGCTGAGGTATATTGCCATAGATCTCTTAAAAGATTTTAGATTGAAGGGTAATGTGTTATGATCCTTAATAAGATGTTGAAATTGTTGAAATAGAGTTAGAGTTAGTATTAGCACAGCAGCAGCATTAAAGTCTAGGCAGGATCCACATGGCAAAATGGCTGTATTGCCATATAGACACCTCCTCTCTCTCGCTAATACTTTAAATGATTAAGTGGTAGGCAGAATTAAACTCTAGCTATACTTTAAAGGCGTCTCCCCCCTGCATATGACATGGTAAAGGAGGCATCTGGGAGCTTAAATCACTAGCAATCCAAGTGTAAACTAACTAATACCAGCTAGACTAGCTCACATCTTTCCCAGTGAATCTTCTTTATGTTGGCGATGTAAGAGAGACACAGGCTCGTTACTACATATATTCTGGTCCTGTCCTCCCCTCCCCAGTTTGAAGGGTTCTGGGTAACTATTAGGAGTATAATTTTGTCTTGTAATGGGCTAAAGCCTACCTGGCACTGAAGACTGTTAGAGTACTGGGAGGTGTAGTTGTTATTCTCTAGCATCTTTCTACTGGCGAGGTTAGCAGCTTGGATATGAAGGTGAGGTTTGTGTGTTGGGGTGGGGCTTGAGCGCAAGGGTGGAGCATGTAGCACCGAATTGCTGGGAATTGTGAAGGGAGACTCACAGTGCTCCCTCCGTCTGTCTACAGCCTAAATGCGGCCACACCAGTCTCCAGCACCTCCTTTTTTAATTCCTTTTGGACTGACACGGGCTGTTACAGTCCAAGGGGAAAATAATATGCAGGGCACTAGCCAATTATTTACGGCTGTCTGCCTGGCCCCAGGTGCTGGGTGCCAGTAAATTTCCGGTATTTCAGTTCAGCCCTGCGTGTGGATGTTGCTTTGAGATTGCTGCAAACCACATACACCCCTTCATGGCAATGATGTTACCTGATGGCAGTGGCCTCTTTCAACAGGATAATGTTCAGGAATAGTTTAAGGAACATGACAAAAAGTTAAAGGTGTTGACTTGGGCTCCAAATTCCAGAGATTTCTATCCAATTGAGCATCTGTGGCTTGTGCTGGAACAACAAATCCAAAACATGGATGCCCCAGCTCGCAACTTGCAGGACTTAAAGGATCTGCGGCTAATATCTTGGTGCCAGATACCACAGGACACGTTCAGATGTTTTGTGGAGTCCATGTCTCGACTCATCAGATCTGTTTTGGCTGCGTGAGGGGTACCTACATCATATTACCCAGGTGGTTTTAATGTTGTGGCTGATCAGTGTATATAAAGTACCAAAAATAAACTACCAAAGTACCAAAATAAAATTCAGAAAAATTCTTATTCATAGATATACATGTATTTATGTTTTTAAAATAAATATTTTGCAAAAAGAAACACATTTAATGATAGATTTCCATTAACAAAAAGAAAACAGACTAAGAAGACTATCTCAGTTAAATATTTTTTTCATTATTAAATTAACTATGTTAACTAGCTGTTATGTATTATCAGTTAAAATAATGTTTATTTCACAATGAGTTAACTTTTGACCTATGGTTATCTAACCATTACACATGATTTACTTTTTACAAGTTAACATTTTCTCAGGACAATATGGACTCATCTATCAGAAAAAGGTTCTAAGTATAATCACTCACCCCTTGAATCAGGAATGTCAGAAATGGATCCTGTATAAAATCTCTGTGAGTGGCTTTTTTCTTGCAGGAACAGAAAGAAAGGAAAGTAATTGGTAATTTCTCTGACTGGACAAGCTCATCTATTAATCATTTAATGATATAGGGAAAAAAATGTAAGATGCTGGACCGAAGTTGCTGCAATATAAGTGCATTAGCACTACAGATCTTGATGAATTGCAATCGCCTTGATGCTTAGGCTTCATCTTTGCCTATCTAATATGACTTTGATATTATAAAATATTTCATTCTCCAATAAGGAGAGGCACCTTTATTCTGCGTCCCAAGAGTCTAATCCTGCGAAAAGAGGGGTGTATCAATTCTAAATAACAAAAACATATTGAAGGACATAAACAACTATTCTTAAGTCTCAGGATACAAAATAATATTGGAGAAATCAACAGTTATAGCTAAAAATATGAACAAAAGGATAATTACATTTCTTGTACAAGAAATTGTGCTCCCTGAAAATAACGACAGGCTAAAATATTTGGGTATCACTATAACCTCAGACCTAAAAGATTTAATAGAAGCCAATTTCATACCCCTACTAAAACAAACCAATAAAAACGTAATGGACTGGAAAGGCATGGGCTTTTTTTGGTCAGGTAGGATCAACATCCTAAAAGCATATATTTTGCCAAAATGGCTGTACTTGTGAAGAATGATTCCTATTAACTTCCCAGAAAACTGGCTGTCTTTTCTAGACTCCTCTTTTTTTAAATTCATATGGGGGGGCAGGAAACCAAAAGTTAAAATTAAAGTTTTGGCCAGATTAAAGCAGGACGGAGGCTTTGGGTGCCCAGAAATTTTGAAATGCTATCAGGCTAGTAGACTTTTTTATATAATGCTCACACAAAGCAATGCGGCAACTTAAGAAATATGGTGCAAAATGGAAAGAGGTAAAACTGGGGTTGGAAATTTATCCTCATTATTTTGGGTTGTAGACAGGGGTCAAGTCCTGGGGGAAAAGTGTGGGAACTCACCCAAGATCCACCTCTCTACCTGCGATCCGATCATCCACGTTACATACACTTACATACAGTGACAGGCTTGAGGGGAGCCCAACCATACCATATGACCAGGGCCAGCCCAAGACATGGTACTGCCTGTGTCCAAGACTCAGATTCTGCAATGCTTATGCTCTACTAACATAGTATGTAAACCAAAACATAACATCTCTATATAGCAATTCGAGTGTCTTGAACCTAAACAATGCAAAAGCAGAAAATACCCCAAAAATTGATTCTTTAGTTTCTTAACTACAAGTCCCATGATGCTTAACCATCCTTGACTAGCACAGCATCAAAATAATTGTAGTCCTGTTTTCAGCTATCCCTGAATTAAATCACAGAATCAGTAAGGGGGTTTCCCCACCCCTTCCTGTCAAGGCAGCACTTTGACTGACAGACACACACACTCACTGATAGAAACACACTCTCATATACACTGACAAACAATGACATACACACACACACTCCCTGATTTGACACACAGATAGACAGACACACACTATTACTTGGACACACACTAACAGACTTACATTCACCGACAGATGCAACTCTCACTGACAGACGCACAAACTCACTGACCGACACACAGGCACATTCACTGACCGACACACACACAGATTCACTCATAGTCACACACACACATTCACTTAGACACACACATTCACTTAGACACACACACTTACAGACACACACACATACACACACTCATTCACTCACAGACACACACATTCACTTAGACACACACTTACAGACACACACATTTCCACCAACACTCACAAATTATTATTATTTTTTTAAATTTTAGTTTAAATCCACCCAGCCTCCCTGGGAGAGCTGGAGTTGATTGCTTACCTGCGGTCCTGTGGGGCTGCTGCGCGGGCAGGCAGGACGCGGACACGCTGAGTAGGCGGCGAGGGAGTAGTGATCTCCCTGGTCAGCTCCCTTAGTAATGCCGGGAGCTGGAGTGACGTCAGGTGAGCATGCTCCCTCGCTGCCCGTTGCCAGCCTCGGGGGGGGCTCAAAAGTGCCGCCCCCTGCAAATTGCCTCCCAGGGCAAATGCCTTGTTTCCCTCGTGTAAGATACATCCCCGAATGAAGGTAATTTGATCCACATCTGGTGGCAGTGCACACTCATAAACAAATTTTGGAAAGAAGACAATATATGAAATAACGGAAATTAAATGACTTCTTAAACCTGAAGTGGTCTTACTAAACAATGAACTGGCCAAATATGACATAAAGAACATTCATGTTAATATTACACATAATCACAACATTTAAATTACTCTTAGCACGAAATTGGGAAAACAGGGATAATTTCATGCACCAATTAACTAATAAAACAAGTTATATGGCAAGCAAGAATGGAAAGGGGTATTTTGGTGAATTTAGGAAACAGATAAAAGCAAATAGAAGACTTGTTTAATGGATAAACAAAATTGATAATATATCAGGCTTTCTCTACTCTCCTTCAGGGATTTTTTTCCCCCTTCTTTCAGAATTTAGATCACAATAATCAACAGAGATACAGCGCATGCTCAGTCACAGTGAAGGGAATTAGACCAGATGAGGGGAGAAGAAAGGAATAGAATACAACCCCAAACGAGCAGACAAATTGAATAATAAAACATCGAAACTATATAGGATATAAGAGGTTCTCTCTTTTTCCAAGACCAGATGAGTAAAGTAAACAGACAAAAACTTATACTAAGAATTAATTAATAGGAATAGGAGGGGAACCCGGTGATAGGGATTAGTAAAATTAATAGACTTGCAAGATATATTTATGGTATATTTATGATATTGATGATGACATTGTACCATGGCCTGAATTACATAAGCATCATCAAAACTTATATAAGGCAGGTACACGTCTGAAATAAGAAAAATAAAGTAAAACAATAATAAAAACATATGGCATACATTATATTTATTTTACATACCTGTGAGTATGGTTCAGTCATTTTGCTTCACTGAATTTGGATCATACTCAGGCTAGTAACAACCCCTGGATGTTGGGCTAAGGTAACATCCCCAGGACATACTTAAAAACCAGAGTAATCTGAATGTACCTTTCCTGGTGAAATACTTTATTATTATTATTGTTGTTGCATTTATAGGGCAGTTTAGGCACCAAGACCACTGGTCCACTGTGGTTATGATGCCAGGATTCTTCTTCTGTTATCCCACAGTCAGAAGGCAAACTATTGATAATACTTTGAAACTTACACTGTTCCCCAGGATGCCTCCTTTTTGGCCTCCTCTTCATATATACCTAAAGGGGAAGTTCTCTTGCGGCAATAGATATATTAATTGTGGTCCAATTTGGACAAAATCCATTGACTGCAAGTGTCAGCTTCTGCTCTTAGCCAATGAGCACTATATCACATCTCATGCTTCCTTCTTCATACAAACATAAAAATACTTGTAGCATACACGTAACCTCAAGCTCTCCAAAGAGCCTCTTATACGTGGTCATCCACTAATTTATTACTGTAACAATTCTCATAAGCGGATTTTCTGGTGATTGATTAGAAGAGAAACAGATAACCAGCCGTGATAATAAATTGGGCTTAAGCTCACTTGCGCCTGTTTTCCTGTGGTTCATCTCTACCATACTTGTCCGTCACAGGGGTCTGTCTTAACTTGGAATTAATTTGGATACCACTTGGCTCCTGTTCTTTTGATGTGAAGCTTTTTTTCTTGTACAAACTAAAAACATCACTCAACTGAATTTTAGCTCAATCGATAGGTTAAGTAAAGACCCCAAAAGTTCTGTTTATCAGCACATATATCAGTTTGCACTGGTACAATTACTGCATGTAAGGAGATCGTGGAATTAGCTTTAATAAAGTATAGATAAATATGTGGATGTCAAATTGTAACATCATAGCGTAATCTTATATTTTCCATGCTATCTGTATTTTCACTAAGCAACGCATTATTTGGAAAGGGGAAAAATGATCACCTAAGCTACAAAGGAAGTTACAGACAGTGAAACACTTATCTCTCTCATTATATGCTGCTTAATTCTGCATTTCCGTCATACTAGTATTTGCAAGATAAGCAGTTCCTGCCGTTTAGAACATAACGATAACATAAATCCATCAAGGATCACGGGAGACTGTATTTATAATGTTATAAAAACAAAAGATATCTTCCACTTAGGACTTGTGTTTCTACTTTTATTGAAATATATGCACAATATCCTGTTTATGTCAATGATTTTCATGCTCATGTATGAATGATTACCCATTAAAAAATATTTTAAATAAAAAAAAAAAAATCAGGGTATTGAAAAACATTTGTGATTGTGAAACACAGCTGAGTTTTGGTAGTGCCAATATACTCTGGCCAGAGAAGATTTATTTTTATCAGGAATAGCTAAAACTCTGACCTCAATCTCTGTTTGAATTGTCGTCTTTGTTTCTTTTCCTTATAGTAAATTGGATGTATATGTTATTTAAAAAATATATTTAAACGTTTGCATTGAGACCTTTATGTGTTATTTTAGGGATTTTCTTTTTTTTTTTTTATGCATAAAACTGGTCTTCAGTTGCTACCCTCATACATTTAGTAAATAAAAAGTGCAGATCCTCTGTGCAAAGGAAAAATAGCCAGAGCCCAAGGTCAGTTTCCCCAGATTAATATAATTCCTCTGTGCTTGATGCAATGAATAGAGGGGATAATAACAAAACTTGGAACATGACTATGGTTGCTGAGGAAGCTTGGCCATCAGCACTGATTAAGCATGGTGTTCTGAAAATGCATACAAGAGGACTGGACACAGGCGAGAAAGAAAAAGGAACATACAGAGGGCAGGCCCAACACTACAAAACACTAATGGTAAGTTTACATGGATACATGGAGTTTTCTTGGATAAAAAGGACCCCCATCTAAATGGTAGTGATCCCATAATGGTGCACTGTGGGTTCTAGATGTTCCGCTCTAATCCTCTTTTCACAAATGTATGTCAGTTTATACACTGATCAGCCACAACATTAAAACCACCAGCCTGATATCGTGCTGCCAAACTCTGCTGCGTCGAGGCATAGACTTCTCATGACCTCTGAACATGTCCTGTGGTATCTGTCACCAAGACATTAGCAGCTGATCCTTTAGGTACTGCAAGTTGCGAGATAGGACCTCCATGGAGTGGATTTGTTGTACCAGCACATCCCACAGATGCTCAATCAGATTGAATTTATGGGAATTTGGAGGCCAAGGCGACACCTTGTACTATGTCATGTTCTTCAAACCATTCCTGAACAATGTTTGCAGTGTGGCAGGGGGCATTATCCTGATGAAAGATGCCACCACCATCAGTGAACCCCATCTTTATGAAGGTATGTACTTTGTCTTCAACAATCTTAAGGTAGGTGGTGCATGTTAAAATAACATCCACATGAATGCATCCATGAGCCTTGGGCATCCATGACCCTGACGCCAGTACACTGGTTGTACTTTCTTGCACCATTCTTGGTAGGTAATAACCACTGAATGCCATGAACACCCCACAAGATTTTCCGTTTTGGAGATGCTCTGACTAGGTCATCTAACCATCATTATTTGGCCCTGGTCAAAGTCACTCAGATCTTTTCACCTGCCCATTTTTCCTGCTTTCAACACATGAAATTAAAGTACTGACTGTTCACTTGCTGCCTAATAAAATCCACCCCTAGACAGGTGCCACTGTAACAATATAATCAATGTTATTCACTACATCTCTCAGTGGTTTTAATGTTGTGACTGTCGGTGTATGAGTCCTACAATAGTCACACTGCACTCATGTATAACATCTGATTCTTAATTTTACAGATTGTAAACAATAGAATCAGCCTTCCAAATATATCCATCTGGAATCTAATCACACATTTGGGTTGTAACCTTGAATGTGTAAAAGCTGTAAGGGTACCTGTAGCAACATTCAGCACATCTCAGTACATACATCCTTTCGACATCAAATTCAGATGCAAAACGCTTCCGAATTAGTCATTTTATTGAAAGGTCAGATAGCCATGCATTATTCCAGTGACTATGCACACGGATGGGCGTGCAGAAGGAGGTAAGCTGTGTGACATATGGCTTTACCCTATTTAGGAGTAGCAGTTCACTAAGTTAAATTGATCTTGATAAAGTATTACCTGTAACACAAAATGCATAGATCATTGTGACTTGTGGTGTCGACAGGGGGATCTCTGACTTGTTCAGGCAAATGTGGATGTGATGTGTCGTGTTAAATAACTTAATACCCTCGAACTGAATAAATGCTGACATTTTGCTTTTTAATATTCTGGATGGTTGTTACCTTGATTGAAATGATGAAACTGAAGTCCTCTTTCGCCATACTCAAGGTTTCTAAGTGCAGAGACAGACAATGGAAGTGAGTATCTATAGGACATTGCTCTTTATATTTTTATATTTTGTGTCTGTGCTAGTACAATGTCACAACCAAGTGGTGAACTTGCTTTTTTGTACACCAGAGTACCAACACAAGATGGAAGCAGGGAAGTATTAGCTGCGAGGCAAACTAGGCATTTGCCTTGGGCGGCATTTTCCAGGGGGCAGCAAAAAACGCTGCCCCCAAATGCCCCGGGGCAAATGCCTAGTTAGCCTTGCGGCTAACAGACATGCTGGGCTGGGCGGGCGGCGCTGGGCGGGCGGCGCTGGGCGGGCGGCGCTGGGCGGGCGGCGCTGGGCGGCGGCTGGCGAGGGAGCTGAGCAGAGTGCTCAGAGGAAGTGCTCCCTCGCCAGCCGCCCGCCCAGTAGCCAGCCCATCAACTCTCCCCCAGCATTCCCAAAGGTAAGGAGGCTGGGGGGGGGGATTGTGTGTGTGTGTCTGACTGTGTGTTTGTGTCTGTGTGTGTTTATGTCTGTGTGTGTTTGTGTCTGACTGTGTTTGTGTCTGACTGTGTGTGTGTGTCTGACTGTGTGTTTGTGTCTGACTGTGTGTGTGTTTGTGTCTGACTGTGTGTGTCTGTGTGTCTGACTGTGTGTATTTAGAAGGTGGGGTGGAGAGGAAGGGTTGGGTGGGGGTGGCGCGGTGGTAGGGGGCGTCTGAGTTTTGTCCTGCCTAGGGCAGCACAAAACCAGGATACACCACTGGATGGAAGGAGAGGGCTGCAAAATTTAGACTATTCCCTGTTAATTCTGGACAGTTGAGTTATGCATTCTTATTCTACAGGAGTGGAAACACTTACAGCTTTTCCTTTGGTGGTTTATAAAATGTTTTCAGTCCTTCAGCATATGAATGTTATATACCTTTGAGAGTACTTGCACAGACTTACAGCATGAGGCACACATCCCACAAAAACACAGTGAAATGGCAACCCCTATTAGTATTATTATTTTATTATTTAAATAGCACCATCAGATTCCGTAGCGCTGCACAATGGGTGGACTAGAAGACATGTCATTGTAACTAGACAACTGGACGTATAGGAACAGATGGGTGGAGGGCCCTGCTCAATGAACTTACATGCTAGAGGGTATAGTGACACAGAGGGTAAAAGTAGGGGTATGAAGTAGGTTGTGAGAAAAGTATTCACTGAGGGCTTAGTAGGTAAATTTTGACAGTTGCAGGAGAGGAGTCATGGGGGGGTGGGGGGGGGATAAAAACCTGTTAACAGTTTAATTGATATGCTTTCTTGAAGAAGTGGGTTTTCAATGATTTTGTCAATATGGGCAGCAAACAAGGAACAAGCTGGACCAGGACCAGAGAATCATTGAGACATAATATCCAACTAGCTATGTTTTACGTATGGCTATTTAGGTCTAAAATGTTACAATTACTTTGAACTCACCTTAAATACCTGACAATTCACACTAGTGAATAATCCACTAAGAATGTCCCCTTTGTTTTGACCCACTCAAATACAAAATGAAAAGCAGAAGAAACTCAGTCAAGGTGACAAAAAAACATTGGGTTAAAAAGTAAGGGAATAAACCAATCCCAGTTAGGAACAGACCAAAGCTTTTGCACTACAAAAAATGGCCGAAAACATCATACAAGAGTGATCCCGTGTTTACAGGCACAACCTTCAGTCAATGTTTACTATTAAAGGGTGAGTGGCACCAGGGCTTAACATTTGAATCCCGATACTAAAAGCCAGATCTTGAAATTTACTTTCCACTGCAATCCATAGCATACTCACCAGTGCTAAATTTTCAATTACCAATGACTAGTGGAAATTTTGAGCCCTGGATGGCATGTTACGTGTACTAGGGATGATTCATTCTATTCAGGGCTATTATAAAGAGGGTATAATGTGTCTGAGTCCAGTTCACATGGTGTTTCGGAACTTTATGCATCTTATAAGTGTCTCATATTTTCTGCATAAAACAATATGAATGTAACACAAATTTACCTCTTTGTGAGACTCGTTTGGAAGTTTTAATGTTCCCAGGTACTGAACCTTCGACATGTCTGAGATTTCTGGCAGAAAGAGTTAAAGATACGTGCTGCTTCAGTTATATCCAAATTATATCCAGAGGGCTGTGATCCTGTTAATTTAATTAATACGTGCTTCTTGGCCAGCAGCCAGCAGGAAGCCTAAAGTTAACACAATTAGGGCCAATTAGAACGTCAAAACTAAGGACAGGTGTCTTTATAACCATGATACCGCATAAAATGCTTCAATAATAAACAGAAAAGACCAGTCAGACAAAACCTTACCCAGTCTTTGTATTTTAGGAAAGAGAAACCTGGATTATATTCGCTTTGATTATTTTTCCTGTAAATTGAAAGAAACAGTGTATGGTACACATTTGAGGTGAATGTTTAGATTTACGTTTTGTTAACCTTTAGATATGTCATGTGTAATAGCTCATCGGCATAACTGATATATGTTGGGCTAGACAAAAGGCCCAATAGTACACACTAATCCATGCAGAACACAAAAATATAGCAAAATATTTTGTGTAGATCTTAGTTAAGCGTAGTATATCCACTTTTAGGAATTGTGAAACAGTGAGCACGGAGTATAATCTTTGAGGACACTTTGAGAAAGCCAGTTATAGGTGAAACGCTTTAGTGTTTTAAAAGTTATCATTCATTTTATACCACTTGGAGATTCCAGACCTATCTTTCAAGCTTTTTTTATCCAGAAGACTCACACAGTGATATCCTTGGTGGGGAGAATGCCACCTAAGCGCTTTGGGATTGAGCAATACCTCCATTTGCTCCCCATTTGTGAGTATATCTTGTTTTATTTTTATCCTTATTTTTAACATATAGAGAGCACTATATTCTGTTTTTATTTCTTCTCCTGCATACTGAGGATACCTCCCTGCCAGGCTACGGCACTACCACTAAAATCAGGAAGAACAGCACCAACTAATAAGCACGAGGACATACTACCATATCCATAGACGGGGATTATTTCGTCCATGCGCATAAATCTGGAGCTGAACATAAGCTCCAGAAAATTGTAAGTACAACTTTTGTCCTTGTTAAGATATCAGAACTCCTGACATACTACACTATATTACGTTCTCTGTGCTTATTTCACATATTACCTTGGATTTGAGAACAACACCACAGGTGCTGCCTCCCTGCACCTTTTTCTACACATGGAGTATAATATATTCACGTTTTTCTTTTAATTTTCTCCAAATGTAGCTAAAACTTCACATTAAGCAAAGGAATTAAATTTGTCCACTGGATAATTTGTATCTTGAAAAACAACAAATCATTGACTTTGAAGTCCCAGTAGTAGATAGATGGGTTAACCCCTAGGCTTCCTGCAAATCTTTTAGAAACATTAAATAAAGACAGGACCTATTTAATGCAAATTAGGAATGCAACAAATAAAAAAGCTAAAGGATCTTCATATTTATTCCCTTTTTTATTTTGTTATACAAAAAATACTGTATGATAAATGTGTTCCAAAGTCTATACCTTTATTGTTGGGAGCTCAATAATCCAATTATCATTAATATTGTGTTTGTTTTGTCCTCCTAAATTGGTATCCTGCATACTACACTGGATTGTCCCGTTCAACTTGAAAAGTGCTAAGTGCTAACCTTACTATGAAAGGCAAGATAATAAATTGTTCTAACTGTACCTTGAAGCATTTGCTTGCTAACGAGATGATGTTGCTTTCTCAAGGGAGAGCTGCTACACAAATAATCTGAGAAGCTATGACAGCAACACATCTAATTTGTAACAAAGGGCTCATCTACATACCAATGTAAAAGCGTTTCTTTGCATCCCATGGTGCATCTTCCAGAATGGAAAATGAATAGAGCACAATTTCCTATGTATTCAGCCTAATGGATTAAAAAAATACTTCAATCAAGTTATTGAAACACAAGATAAAATGTTTAATGTTTGGCTTTTTGAAGGACAAAGAAAAATTATATATATGGGAAGGGCTTTCTAAAAAACCAAATGCTGTTGTAACCGTTTAATAATAACCCTCCTGCCCCTCCCCACCCCCCTCCCCCCTCAAAAAAAACAACAACACACACATGTGTATTTATGAAAGTGAGACACTATAGCACCCAATGTAATTTCATCTCAATAAAGTGAGCTGGGTGCCAAGTTTCCTCAGTTTTAGCCCTGCATCTGAAAGGAATTTTCATTTTTCAGGAATGGCAATGTTTTCATAGTAAGGTTAACTTGCCCCTAGTCGCTGTCATACTGAGTAAAAACTCCACTATTTCAATCAGATGATCTCATAATTAGGATCTGATTGGTACACAGAGACCATATGATTTCCTATGGGAAAGTATTGGATTGGCTGAAATCTCGATGAGCTCGGCCGAAGAGGTGGAGGTTCCTGAAGAGACTGGTGCTGTGAGAGGGGAAAATTAAGTAAAGTACCTATTTTCTAACCCTTACAGTGGGGCCCGATGACCGAAATGATGACTAGGCACAATAGCATTAGGAATATACCTTTAAATTGAATTAAGAATGGTTTTAAAATTTAAATACAAAATAGCCAAACTGAAGACCATTCTTTTTTTCCCAAGAAATCTTCATCTCTGTGGAAGATAGACACTCCTCCATTTAGCTGGCCTGATTCTAAACACTCCAAACATGCACAACCCGTGCTAAATTCATGGATACACTGTCAAGTCATCGTGTCATCATGTCAATGTCTGAGTTTGAACTGCCTAATAAAATTTTTAACTATAAATGTATTTTATTTTCCATTGACATAATCTAATGCACCATAACAAGCACAACATCTACATAAATCACTGCTCACAAGTCCTACAGGGTTCAGGAAACAAGATATTACATACAATGACAATAATAACATCAAATATGACATTATTTCATAAAATAAGTATGTTTTAGAATTCACCACTTTTCAAGTATGTCCATGGTTCTTTACTTTATACGTTACTACATCCCTAATGACCTAATGAGGACCCAAAACTAATTAACAGACATGTCTTTATATGGGACCCCTAACAAAGAACCAGAGACAAGTTAACGGGCATGTCTCTATATGAGACCAGGAAAAACCAGAGTGTTTCACAAAAGGCTAAGCTGGAATGACAGACGTAGGGAATGCCATATAAAGAGATGGAAACCAGCATGGGTGCTATATGAGAACTAAAGGTAGCATAATGAGGTATTAAGGAGAGGAAATAAACAAAGAAGAAATGTGGCCAATGCATAAAATTAGGCTAAACTAGAATCATTCATGAGGTCAAAGAATTAGTACAGAATGGATGTCTAAAAATAAATGGAACATCAACAAAACAAAAAGAAATTCACACAAAAGGTTTTAGTTTACCACTGCCCAAAAGAGGAGCAAATTATCAAGGCTATAAATGCAGTGAAAGCTGCAGCTGGGGAGATTACAATTACTGGTTCTAAGGCTATGTATGAGCAACGCATCAAGAGCTTACAGGCAAGATTCCTTGGAGATCCGCCTCCAATGGCATGGGGGAGAACCTATGGCCCAGGAATTAGATGACACATGCGATAGAGATATTCACTAAACATCAAATTTTGTCTGGATGGACCAAATGCTGTGAAAATGGCTGAATACCACCCAAAATGGCAACATTCATATTTACTATAGTCAATTTCGGTCAGAATATGGTCAAAATTTGTACTAATTGTCAGGATGCATTTGGTGTCCAAATTAAAACTTATACAAAATATATTATTTTGAATATTCACAAAGCACCGGTTTTAATAAAATTCAGTGCCAAATGCCTCCAGCAGGATTGACATTCGCAAATTATCATTCCTTTGCTTTTTGTACGCAAATGATTTTAAGTACTATTTGCCAGCTGTCAGTGCAAGCAGCCAGCAGGCAAATTGTTAAATAACCATTGGCAGTGCACAGTAATTATATGGCAGCTAGTCAGCGCTTGCTAGCCACTTGCCACATTAAAAATTTTGAAAAAAACCAAACATTGTCCAGGTCTCATTTCCCAACCTGTGGGCATTGGGTGGAGAACTTTAAACTAAGTAATGGGGGGATAGATTATTTTATGCCCCGCTACCCACACACCTGTGGCCAGGAGGGAGGGGGGGGTCTATTTAATAATTAACAGGGTGGACAACCTGGTGCGTCACCCAGCAGACAAATCCAGATTTCAATAAATTGACTTGCGAAACGAAACAGCAAATTTATTTTCTACGCATGTCTCCAGGCTGATCTATTAGCTATCTTGGCAAATATAAGAATCTTATGTTTTATACAGGATTCACATGTGAAATGTACTGATTTTGAACCCAACACTGAAAATTACCTGCATAATGCTGCTTATTTTGCTGGAACAACCACATTTTGACTGGAAATTCCTATAGTTAATATGAGAATTGTAAATTTGGTTAAAACCTGGCCAATTTCAAAGCATTCTGTCCACCAAAATTAAATGCTTAATAATTATCCCCATTGGTAATGTTTGTTAAATTTATGGTTGCTGGGGGAAAAACAAGGTATTTTGATTGGGATCAGGCCCAGAAGCCTAAAAGATTCTATGAACTGAATAATTGTCAATGTGTGCTCAATAAGGAAGAAATAGAGCAATGCAGTAAAGGAAGGGAACAGTTTTGTACAGAAACAGGATTAGTTCTTCTGCACACTCCACGAGCGCAATCAAACCTTCTGAGAAGGAACCTAGTTTAGGTCACTACGCACATTGAGTTGGAAAAGTCAAAATCTTGGAAAGGTATTTTTTTCCTTTTTTTTTTTAGTACCTTTATGACCAACCAAGAAATTGACTGCAATAAGACAACTCTGCAGTTTGATTTTTCTCATACTGAATGTTATAAAAAAAAAAAGAAATCGATCTAGTTTGTAAATAATGGTTTACACTGAGCAACTGCCGTAGTTACTGTCTGCCATAGCAAAATTGTAGCTCCTACCTCATCCTATGATGGACTGGTTTAGATCTATTCTCCCACCTTCTGCTGACTAATTACTCCCAATATACTAAACCAGGCATAGGCAACCTTGGGCACTCCAGATGTTTTGGATTATACCTCCCTTGATGCTTTGCCAGCATTATGGGTGTGAGAGCATTAAGGGGGATGTAGTCCCCAGCATCTGGAGTGCCAAAGATTGCCTATCCCTGTACTAAACCCTCCTCCTCCATGGTGGGTTAGCCTAGATATCTCAAAAATCAACTTCCAAATGCATTATATATTCCATAAGGGCACTACACTAATTAGCCACAACAAAAACCACTGACAGGTGAAGTGACTAACATTGATTCCAATGGCACCTGTAAAGGAGTGAGATATATGAGACAGCAAGTGAATAGTCAGTTCTTGAATTTTATGTGTTGGAAGCAGGAAAAATGAGCAAGCAAAAAAATCTGAATGACTTTAACAGGGGCCAAATAGTGATGGTTGGCTCAGAGCATCTCCAAAATGGCAACTCTTGTGGGGTGTTGCTGGTATGCAGTGGTTAGAACCTACCAAAAGTGGTGCAAAGAAAGGCAACCAGTAAACTGGCATCCGGTTCATGGGCACCCAAGGTTCATTGATGCATGAGGGGAGCGAAGACTAGACAGTCTAATCTGATCACACAGAAGAACTACTGGAGCTCCAATTGCTGAAAAACTTATAGCTGGACATGATTGAAAAATGTTAGAACACAGTGCATGACAGTTTGCTGTGTATAGGTCTGCATAGCCGTAGACCAATCAGAGTGCCTAGGGTGAACCCTGTCCACCACCAAAAGTGCCTTCAATGGTGACATGAGCATCTGAACTAGACCATAGAGCAATGGAAGAATGTTGCCTGGTTTCATGAATCATGTTTTCTATTAGACCAGGTGGATGGCCGGGTGCATGTGCATCGTTTACCTAGGGAAGAGATGGCAGCATAAAGGCAGGCCGGTAGAAACAGTGTTATCTCCCCTGTCAGCCTTGGCCCATGGCCAGAGCGGCCCGGTATGCCCGATGGCCAGTCCGGGCCTGTGTGTATCTGTATTGGTGTGCCTGGTAGTGTATATTTGAACATGTGTGTGGCAATGTTTTTGCTTGTCTGCATCTGGCAGTGTGTATCTCTGTGTGAGAGTGTGTGTCTGCGGTAGTATTCTTGTGTGTTTTTGTATCTTATATATTGTATATATATTTGTATATCTTATATATTTGTATATATTTGTATTTGTTTCTCAACATGTATTTGTGTGCATCTCACAGTGTGTTCCTGTATTAGTTTGTGTAACGGAGCTCCCTGTACTCCGACCGAGTACCCTCCGTTGATGGATGCTCCTAGCGCTTCCTGAGGACTCCAAGCACTGCAGCAGACACCACAACCACCGCAGACTCCGCAACCGCCGTATCTTGACTGGAGTCTCGCCGTCTTCCTTCCACCCTGGATCAGCTTATGTCCTCCAGGACTGTGTGGGAAAGAACTCTTCCTTCCACCCTGTACGAACCTCCAGCATCCAGGACTGTGTGGTGAAGACCCCTCCTCCAAGGAGAGCGTGTCAGGAACAAGCTCTTAAAAGAGCTTAGTGACTCAAGCTCAGGGGAGCATGCAGAGCATAGCAATCCCCAGTGTGATTATAACAGCTCCCTCCAATAACGAGACAAGGCTACGTTTAGAGGGATCAAGAAGAACTGTCAAAACCTTTATTTCCCTTGGGACCAGCCAATAGGGTCACCACAATAACATTGTTGTGAAACCTCAATAAAATCACAAACAGTCAAACCATATCAAGAAACACACAGTGACTTATCACAACACAATGGTACATTTTTAAAGGGGTGGGGGGAGACAATATTTAACAGTAAATATCTCACCTGCCTGCAGAATTAGCAATATGCAAATCTACCCGAATATGCAAATGAACCAGTCTTGCAATTCAGGTAGTGCATATTGCTGTTGCTACCAACAGAGGGCACTAGACAAGCTCCATAGCCAAACCCACCTAGTTGGTAGCAAACCTCAGCAGTACAGGAGAGCAGGCAATACATTTCACAGTACACACACACACACTATAAACAATTACATTACACACACCCTGCACCTATAATGGGTACAGGGTGACTAAAACATAAGATAAATAAAGCAGCCTACATAAATAGTCTGTCTGAAGGTAGAATAGGGGCTTTAAAGCCAAATACATCAAAGAGTCATAGTCACAGGGGAGGAGGCTGGCAAGCAGGCCTCTCCAGTACCAAGTGGCGAAGGGCACTTCATCACATATCTCCCCTTCGGGGGGAAGACTAACCAGGCACCTGACTTTCTGTCGGTCAGTGCCTAATTTAGTCGAGTCACCCACCGACCATACGCAAGTGCCAGAGTAGCCCACCCACAACAAACAGTTATTAGAGCAGCCCACGCACAGCAAACAGTGACTGCACCTGGGTATTCCTCTGGGGTGATGGGGCAACACGATGTGGGGACTTGAGGGGCAGAGGCCAGCGGCGCTCTGCCCTGATGCCAGCGCTTCTGCTGGGAGGAGGGGGGTGCAGGCCAGTCCTGTGACAAGGGGATCGGTAGGGCAGAGGCCAGGGGCGGTCTGCCCTGATGCCAGCTCTTCTGCTGGTATAGCCTGCAGGACATCAGGCTCTGGACAAGGGACAAAGGGAGGGCAGAGGCCGACTGCACTCTGCCCAGCTGCCAGCTCTTCCGCTGGGGGGCTTGGGACATAGTCCGGCTCAGTAGCCAGGGGAACGTGGGGGTCAGTGGGGGTTAACATCTCCCCTGTTAACCCTGGGGCCAGGTTAGGAGTTAGCTGGGGAGGGGAATTCGTACTTACCCCCTCCTCCTGTTGTCCCTGTGAGGGTAGTTGGGGATCTGGACAGGCTGTCCAGCTTCCCTGTAGGTCGGGCACAGAGACCACGGTCCCCTCTGCGCCATCTGGGAGATTGGTGTCTCCCCTTGGTAGGGTAAGCTGCTGCTGGGGAGATAGGGTGCTGTGCTCCTCTCCCTGAAACACAGGCTGCCGCTGGAGAGGGAGACCGCCTGTCTCCACTCCCATAACATTGTCCTGCTGCTGGAGAGAGAGACCAACTGTCTCTGCTCCCTGTAGGACACACTGCTGCTGGGGAGGAAGGACGACACCTTCGGCTCCCTGGAATTCGCACTGCCGCTGGGGAGGAAGGACGACACCTTCGGCTCCCTGTAACTTGCACTGCCGCTGGGGAGAGAGACCAACTGTCTCTGCTCCCTGTAGGACACACTGCCGCTGGGGGGGAAGGACGACACCTTCGGCCCCCTGGAATTCGCACTGCCGCTGGGGAGTTAGGACGACACCTTCGGCTCCCTGTAACTTGCACTGCCGCTGGGGAGGAAGGACGACACCTTCGGCTCCCTGTAACTTGCACTGCCGCTGGGGAGGAAGGACGACACCTTCGGCTCCCTGTAACTTGCACTGCCGCTGGAGACTAGGTGTCCATATCCTCAACCTCCACAGTTGTCGCTCAAAGGCCATTGCCGCACTGTTCTCAGCACTCAACTGGCGCATTACTTGGTGGACCACCTCGTTCGAAAGGTCTGGGCCATAGCAGACCAACCGCCTCTTTACCTCCTCAATGTAAGCATCGTCCTCGTAGCGACGTATCCTGTTGAGGTGCTCTTCGCAGGGCTCTATCCATCCCTGCTCCATGCTGCTGTAGTTAGGGACGCTGCACAGTGGCTAGCGTTGCCCTCAATAACCTCTCATACGATACCAGTGTCTCCGAGCTGCTTCTCCTCGCACTAGGACGCCATCCCACCGCTGCCACCAATGTAACGGAGCTCCTTGTACTCCGACTGAGTACCCTCCGTTGACGGATGCTCCTAGCGCTTCCTGAGGACTCCCAAGCACTGCAGCAGACACCACAACCACCGCAGACTCCGCAACCGCCGTATCTTGACTGGAGTCTCGCCGTCTTCCTTCCACCCTGGATCAGCTTCTGTCCTCCAGGACTGTGTGGGAAAGAACTCTTCCTTCCACCCTGTACGAACCTCCAGCATCCAGGACTGTGTGGTGAAGACCCCTCCTCCAAGGAGAGCGTGTCAGGAACAAGCTCTTAAAAGAGCTAAGTGACTCAAGCTCAGGGGAGCATGCAGAGCATAGCAATCCCCAGTGTGATTATAACAGCTCCCTCCAATAACGAGACAAGGCTACGTTTAGAGGGATCAAGAAGAACTGTCAAAACCTTTATTTCCCTTGGGACCAGCCAATAGGGTCACCACAATAACATTGTTGTGAAACCTCAATAAAATAACAAACAGTCAAACCATATCAAGCAACACACAGTGACTTATCACAACACAATGGCACATTTTTAAAGGGGTGGGGGGAGACAATATTTAACAGTAAATATCTCACCTGCCTGCAGAATTAGCAATATGCAAATCTACCCGAATATGCAAATAAACCAGTCTTGCAATTCAGGTAGTGCATATTGCTGTTGCTACCAACAGAGGGCACTAGACAAGCTCCATAGCCAAACCCACCTAGTTGGTAGCAAACCTCAGCAGTACAGGAGAGAAGGCAATACATTTCACAGTACACACACACACTATAAACAATTACATTACACATACCCTGCACCTATAATGGGTACAGGGTGACTAAAACATAAGATAAATAAAGCAGCCTACATAAATAGTCTGTCTGAAGGTAGAATAGGGGCTTTAAAGCCAAATACATCAAAGAGTCATAGTCACAGGGGAGGAGGCTGGCAAGGAGGCCTCTCCAGTACCAAGTGGCGAAGGGCACTTCGTCACAGTTTGTGTCTATCAGTATGTATGTAAGTGTTTGTGTTTGTAAGAGTGTGTGCATGGAAGCTTATGCATGTATTTGGAAGAGTGTCTCTCATATACAAAACAACTCAGTCAGTGTCAGAGTTGTGATAGCTTCTCGATCACCGCATTCCTATCCCACCACGATTCAGAATACCTAGGGCCGGATTAACATAGGGGCTGATGGAGCTGCAGCTCCATGCCCAGGCCCATTGAATAGGCCCATTTAAAAAAAAACAAAAAAAAACTTTTTTTTTTTTTTTTTTTACACACTACTCTTAGGTTTGCCACCTGACTGGTATTTTACTGGCACAGACTGTATTTGAGGCTGCCTGGCCGTGTCTGTATTGCAGTAATGCCGGCAATACAAATGCAGATATTTTTCTCAGTATAAAAGGAGATTACTCTGCAGCACCAGCCAGTAGGGGTCACTGTGTGTGAAGAGAAACAATGATAGGAAATTACAGCATATCCCTCCCTGCCTCTCTCTACTCACTGATTCGCGGGGGAGCAGCTACACAGCACAGTGAGTTCAGAAAGCAGATCCCAGGCAGCAGACAGACTACACCTCAGGGAAGTGAAGGATGGCAGGTGGGGGGGGGGCAGGCAAAGGCAGCAGGGGAACATGGTGACACTGAGACACTAGGGGACACATGGGGACAATGAGACACTTGGGGACACTGAGACACTAGGGGAAACTGTGAGACATGGGGATGCTGAGACATATTGGGAAGCTGTGAGACATAGGGACCTTGGGAGACACATTGGGACACGGAGACACTAGGGACACAGTGTTTCCATGTCTCCCAGTGTCCCCATGTCTCCCAGCCAGTGTTCTTAGTGTCTCAGTGTCCCCATGGCTCCCAGTGTCCCCTAGTCTCCCAGTGTCTGTGTCCCCATGTCTCTCAGTGTCCCCATGGATCCCAGTGTCCCCATGTCTCCCAGTGTCCACATGTCTCCCAGCCAGTGTCCCTAGTGTCTCAGTGTCCCCATGTCTCTCAGTGTCCCCATGTCTCCCAGCCAGTGTCCCTAGTGTCTCAGTGTCCCCATGTCTTTCAGTGCCCCTAGTGTCCCCATGTCTCCCAGTGTCCCCAAACTTTTCATTGTAGAAATGAGGACACTGAGACACTAGGGGACTGGGCGACATGGGGACACTGACACTGTGATACATAGGGACATTGATGCCAGGCTGGCCTTCCAATTCTTGGGACAGACATGCCCCCTTTTTGGGCATGTTCGCCCCTTTTGGCAGTTCTGGTCAAGTGATTTGCATCAGTGGCCCACCATTTATACCGCTCATTGACTTCCTGCTTCACTGGATACTGCTGTTAGGGGGTATGGATTTACTTGAAAGATAAAAGCATAAATTATAGAGAGATTAGCATAGAGTATGTATTTTCTTATAGCTGCATCCTTTGAGTTTCCCTCCAACACCATCTCCATCAGATACATGACATTTGGTAGGTATGACTGTTTTAGTGTTTTTGGTCGATAACATTCTGTAATTAGGCCCCTTTATAATTTCAGCACTAGGCCCACTGGGCTCTTAATCTGGCCCTGAGAATACTGAATGCAGCAATTAATAGAGTTCATGCATGCACAGTCTGGGAAGAAAAGAGAGCTCTGTCCCAGTTGTGCACGTGTAGATGAAGAAGAAGTTGGAGCTTCTTAATTTCAGTTGCCTCATATCAATTTTGTCTGACAAAAGCAAGTAATGGCGTCACAACATCAGCACTTAAATAAATAAAGAGTTAATTCCACCAGCATATGGACCCTGAAACATTTCGACACACCGAAAGAGTGCTTGCCAAGCCTGGCTTGACAGCTATCTTTACTATGGGTTGAAATTTTGCCGAGTTCACGTTCTTGGGTAATAAACTCCTTTCTTTGTTTAATTGCAGTAATTTTGAATCCATTTCTTGTGTTTATGTTGACAGCTCTGATGTGCTGGCTTATAGCTCTGTTTTTTTACAAATTGCTGCAGTTCTAAGCCACTTGCTTTGCTGAGAGTGAGTACAGGGTACTCTATGCACCATCAATATTGCAGTGATGCAAAGTTGTAATGGTGCTTAGACTAACCCTTTATTTATAGTGGAAGAGGAAGTTGGTGATGCTGAATAGTAATGTGAGAGAGAGGGTGGTGATGCTTAATGGTTGTGAGAGAGGGAGGGTGATGCTTATGTTGAAAACACTTACAATAAGACACCACACCACCTTCTGCAATCACTATGACACATCACTTAGTCTCTCCCTGTCTCCGATAGCCGGCAGACCCTTCCTCTTATTTTCTTCATTAGACACCTCCAGAACTCACTGACGTACATACCGCAGTCGCAGGGGTCGCAGCTGCAACCGGGCCCGTCACTCCAGGGGGCCCGGCCGCCCTGCACACCCCTGTGACCAGGTACCCGCTGCCATATTTGCAGCCCCGGCCCGCGCGAAAACCGCTGGGGCCGCACATGAAGGGGTCCATCGGGTGACCCATGCTGTTAAGGCCACCCGATGGAGATGGATTTTCAGGGGGACCGGTGAGTGCTGTGGCACTTTAACAGCGCGAGCTGTGATGAGATCAGACAGAGCTGGGAGGAAGTGACTGCCCCGGTCACTCCTCTCAGCTATTAGAGAGCGGCGCGGGAGGAAGCAGAGGAGGGAGTCAAAGTAGGAACTCTGACTCCCATCAGGCTGAGCCCCCACTGGACCCCAGGGAAAGTCACCCTGCTGCAAAAGGTAGGAAACAGGGGGGTGACTTAAACATTTTATATATATGTGTGTTTGTATGTGTGTGTGTGTCTGTCTGTGTGTGAATATATCTGTGTGTGTCTGTATGTATGTGTGTGTGTCTATGTATGTGTGTGTGCTTATGTGTGTGTCTCTGTATTTATGTGTCTGTGTGTGTGTCTCTGTATGTATGTGTCTGTATGTGTGTGTGTGCTTGTATATATGTGTCTGTCTGTCTGTGTGTATGTGTGTGTCTCTGTATGTATGTGTCTGTATGTGTCTATGTATGTGTGTGTCTGTCTTTATGTGTGTGTGTATGTGTGTGTGTCTCTGTAAGTATGTGTCTGTATGTATGTGTGTGTGTGTCTGTCTGTATGTATGTGTCTCTGTATGTATGTATGTGTCTGTGTGTCTGTCAGGTGGGGTGTATGTGTGTGGTGTGTGTCTGGGGGGGGCACAGATCAGGGGGGCAGCGGATCTGGGGGTCCACGGATACGTTTTGCACCAGGGCCCCATGGATTGTGTGTACGCCACTGCCAGAACTCCATTATGAATGAGTCTGTGTGTATCTGTGTTGGTGTGTCTGGCAGTGTGTATTTGTGTTTGATAGTGTGTATCTGGCAATATGTATGCGAATATGTGTCTGGCACTGCATATCGGTGGCTGTGTGAATCTGTGTGTGCATCTGGCAGTGTTTATCTGTGTGTGTGGAGTGGCAGTGTGCATATGGTAGAGTATCTGTGTGTGGCAGTGTGTCATGGTGTGTGTCTCACACACAGAAAAACACAAATACAGAATGTGTGTATGTGGATACATATATGAGGGTGAGGCCCCACAAATTCTTATGGCAGCTCATAGTCAATCACCCAATCCCTCTCCCACCACCAATATGCAATGGCTCCAAACACACCACTATGAGGTAATCCATCTACTTCTAACATTATTAATATAGGCATCTCCCTGAACCAGTTTCTGTCTCACAATCTGCAGCATGAGCTATCACCCCATCCCTATCACCATTTATTAAACTATGTTTAATCCTCCAGCAGCAGACCCAGGCTAGCACTAGGGCGAACGCCACCAACTGAGATTCTATGTGACAATATAACCCTTGGACTAAGTTTTAGGTCTCAATAGTAAGACTTTGACTTAGGCTACATGACATTTTAGTTACATAGTAATCTAGGTTGAAAAAAGACTCAAGTACATCAAGTTCAAACATTAAACACATCTATCTTTTTATGCTGTTGATCAAAAAGAAGAAAAAAAGTATTATATGATAAAATTAAGTTATTGAACAGTGAATAAGAGTGAAACTTTCAGTCACTGACATGCTTAAAGGACCATTCTAGGCACCCAGACCACTTCAGCTTAATTAAGTGGTCTGGGTGCCAGGTCCAGCAAGGGTTAACCCATTTTCTTATAAACAGCAGTTTCAGAGAAACTGCTATTTTTAAAAATGGGTTAATCCAGCCCTCAAATCCTCTAGTGGCTGTCTCATTGATTGAAAATCACAGTGAGAACACGCAAGCGTCCATAGGAAAGCATTCTAAATGCTTTCCTATGAGACCGGCTGAATGCGCGCAGCTCTTGCCGCGCGTGCGCATTCAGCCGAATGGGAGGAGAGGAGGAGGATCAGAGGAGAAGAGCTCCCCGCCCAGCGCTGGAAAAAGGTAAGTTTTAACCCCTTTCCTCTCCCCAGAGCCGGCGGTAGGGGGTCCCTGAGGGTCCCATTATCATAAAGCAAATCATGTTTCTATTTTTTAAGGTCTGATTTGGATTAAACACCTGGAACATATCTTCCATTTTGCATATACTGCATGTTGCCTTTTATGTAAGTAAACCCACTTTAATTAATTTGCCCCAAAACGCAAAAGCTTCAGATTCTTCCTGAACTATGCTTGGATCAGTGAGTAGCTATGAAAGCTTAAAGGTTATGCAGGTTACAGCTCCTTACGTGTCTCCACTGTCCTTCCATCTTCCACCAGCTCCTGAATTAAGTAGTAACTTAAGAAGTAACTTGTATTATATTTTTTTCCGATTCACAAGGCTATTGGGTACAATGTTTTTGCAATTCAAATATAAACATATTTCACTGCATGTTCTACTACCAACATGTTCCATGCGTGATTGAATTAATTAGCCCCAATCACCAAAAGCTGAAAATTCTAATATTGTGGGTTTTTTCTCACGTGCAGAAGGCTATTGAGTATGATGTCTCCACAATTCAAATATAAAGACATTTTACTACGTACTTTAGCCAATATTATGTTTCGTGATTGAATTAATTAACCCAGAATACACCAAAAGATAGAAATTCTTACTCAGTGAGTAGCTGTGAGACCTCAAAGGTTACTCAGGTAGAGGCTCCACACACGTATCTGCATCTATCTTCCACCCGCTCCTTGATACTTCCACGGTCAGTCACCTGGCTGTGCATCATCTTTTTGTAAAAAAAAATTCAAAATTACATTTTTATATTTTTTTTACCTGTGCAGAAGGCTATTTGTTACAATGTCTCTGTAATTCAATTATAAACACATTTTACTAAGTGTTCTTCTACCAACACGCACCATATTTGATTGAATTAATCAGCCCCAAACACTAAAAGCTGAAGATTCTTACTCATTTAGTACCTTTGAGACCCCAAAGTTTGCTCACATCACGGCTCCACATATGTGTCTTCTTCCTTTTTTATTTACATTTTATTTTTCACAGCAGAAAAATAGACCTAGTGAGGAGAAGAGTAAAGCTTGCAAGACAAAGTCCTTCCCATCGAGTCTTCACAATAGGTACAAACTATACTATGACTATTCAATGTGCCATCAGTCAACATACATACTAACTTTTATACCATGGGTTGGTGTCAAGATAGCGCCTCTTGATCTATTGATCCAGAGATACCAAAATCGTAGTATACATTGATTTTTCATTGTTTATATAGAAGTCTATCTCCATCGAGGCTTGATAATGTATCTGTGATTCTATTTTATCCCATGTTATAAAAATCGAAGATCTTCAATTTTTTACTATCTCACGTTTTGCCACTAATATACATGTCTTCTTCCATCTTCCATCGGTTCCCGGATTCATCCATTGTCATCACCAGGCAGTGCAGTCTTTTTTTTTCTTCATTTTTCCTATACAAATTAGATTTCTACTATTTTTTTTCATCCAGTGCAGAAGGTTATTGAGTATGAGGTGTCTGCAATTCAAATATAAACACATTTCATAGAGTAATCTTCTGCCAAAGTCTTCCATGTGTAATTGAATTAAATAGCTGCAAAAAAAAAACAATAAAAGCTATAAATTCTTACTAATTTAGTAGTTCTTAGACTCTTATGGTTACTCAGATCCCGTCTCCACATATGTTTCTGCATCCATCTACCACTGGTCCTTGGACCCACCGATGGCCAGTCACAAGGCTGTACATTCTTCTTATGGCTGTGTACACCACCAGCTGAAGTAAGTGGTCTAAAAAAGATGGATGGTAGGCTGTTATAGAAAACAAACATTCTTAAGAAGATTTGAAGCAAAATTAGTTATTCATACTATCAATTACAGATATATGCAAATGACTGTGCAAAGCCTAATGAAGGGTTTTAGATCATTGACACACCTTCCTTAGGGATTAAGTAGGTAGCTGCCTATATTGTTAATCGGCAAAACTGTGATTGTATATACAATAAGGCATTTTAATTCAAGTTGATTTGCCATGCAGGCCCACTTCATTTAAGTACAATAAAATCCATTCATTATGTTGTGCAATTAAACACTGCAGAAAAACAAAGCAAAGTACATGTGCACAATCCCTAATCCCAATGTTCACTTTCAAACAACAAAGTTTTTTAGCAGAACTGAAGGGCAGTAAAATGCAAGCTTATCTGTCAACATTATTGGAAAATTCTTAGGTGCTGCTGGTAGCTCAAAGGCAAAGTCTCTAATGAGGCAAAAATGTTGGTTTTCTTATCAAATTGATCCTAATGAAAGAATACATGGATAGGAAGGTGCCATTTATGAAGGCTGAGTAATATTAAAGTGATTAAAAAGCATAAGTTAAGAAATATGAAGGAAGTTTAAGGCCAATGCTGTATATGTACTTTTCCAAGATAGATTTAATTTGGTGCTTGCATTGAGATGCCCATTGCTTGATCCCACCTTGTATATTGCACAGTGCTTAACACTGGGGATACACACTTTATATTAGTGTAGTCACACCTTGTGTATTAAGCCAAATTTCAGGTTAGAAGGCGGGGTATAGAAATTAAGTTAGCCAAGGCATATAGTATAAATTACAGCTCTCTGCTTGTAGAATACACTAAAATGGAGAATTGCTGATTTTCAGAAGATAAAACTGATGGTAGCAGTGTCTGCTACGAACATTGTGAATGGATGAAATGGAAAGGACAGATTAGGAGTTATTTCATCTGAAACATTATGACATTAGTGCTGCATAAACAAACCAAACTGGAACTGACTTATCGCTTGGCTGAGAGTGATCAGCAGATGCTCTCAGCCAATGAGAACCTTATACTGCATGGATTAGCTTGTTGGCTTGGCTAAGACATAAACATATATATTATTAGACGCTGCATTGACTTCTGGGGGTCGAGAAATGCGGGCACCATTTTGGTACTTCTAGTTGTGTAACGTTACTGTACTAGAACAGCATTAGAAACGAGAATGCCAGAGCACTATGCAGCATATTCCTGCTCAAATCGGTGGACCATCGCAAACAGGGCTCGGGGGATTACTTTTCACAAGTAAGATTTAACATTACCGTACTATTGGTTGTATTTTGTGAAGAGAATATTACCAGAGAGTTGTGAAGGGGCAAGTATCTTTGATATCACTGTACTGAAATCTAAGCCAGCTACAGTAGCTAGGCTATGTTTACTACACCCGGCTGTTCACCCAACTATGAACTGAGACTTGATAAATAATTTTTATAAGTATATTCCAGAACACTGAATTAGATTACAACTGACATAAGAATGCTATTGTAGAAATAAAATAAATATTACTGGTATACTGTAACTTTGGCCAGCAAATTTTACACAATTGGCACAGACTATATTATCAGTGTTTGGCGGGAATTTGTAGCTTAGCTAGTAAATTAGTATATTGGTGGTAGAATCACTGCTTCCTGAATCAAGTAACTTTTCAGTATCTTAACTCTTTTATTTATGATGGACCTTGGCCAAACAAGCTACACTTTTCTTGTCATGTGAAATCAGCGCAACTTAAAGTAGCATCCTATGTAATGAACTAGCCTACTGCTGTTTCTGTGTTACTTAGCATGCTTCATTTGACTGGGTGGTAGCTTTTGTGGGGTGAAGCTTAATACATGGCAGAGTAACTTATAGTTTAGCTCATTACAATTTCCAAGTAGCTTGCCCAACACTGTGTATTATTCATATGTAATTCACCATAACAAAAGTATAACTCATGTCTCATATCCACCCCACTTACTTAAAATCAAGGCAACAGAACATCTGACTTTAGAATGGTTTTCAAACAAGCTTATTCACAATTTCAACAAATTTGGTTTATTATCACAACATATGCATCAAAATAGGAGTTTTGTTGAAGAATGTTTCTAAGAAATGTAAGGAAAGAAAATTAGCTTGACCTCCTTTGTGAAATGTTTTTGTGTAAACTCTCCTAAATCTTCCGTTTTCATTTTGAAGGTTTCCCAAGGACAAAGATGTGAGGAAGAAGTGGGAAGTGGCTTTGAGAAGAGAAGGATTCACTGCAAGTGATTCATCAGTGCTTTGCTCTCAACATTTTAAGCAGAGTGATTTTGATAGGACGGCTCAGATTGTCACACTCAGAGATGGTGTTATTCCATCTGTCTTCAGCTTCCCGGTTCACCTTCAAAAGGTAGGTGTATCATCATAAGGCTATTAGCATTCATAAATTGAAATATTCTATTATCAATCACAGGGCAGGGTGAAATACTTATCCGTTTATATGTTTATATAGATTTCTATCAGCACAACATCATCTGCCTACTCTCCGGTTTATAGCTATTGATCATGTCCCGGCCCCACCAAGAGGAGGTGACAGATCTAAGCTACTACTCCAACGTGAAGCCTACTGGATTTACCATCTAAATACTGTGACTCCGAAAGGACTAAATGAACATCTGGCCCTCTCGACGTTTCTTTAATGTATATTCTGTGTGACGTAATTATATCTTTTCGATATTATTTGATTTTGTCTGTCCCTATAGAATTAGGATAAAAGAGTGATCCTATTTTTTCATTCACTAAGTAATATATTGAGTAGAAATATTAGTGATAGTGAGTTTTTTTTGCTTTTTTTTTGCTTTGTTTTCTGATGAAATATTGACCATTGAGATTAATTTGATGTAGGACATGGTTATTGCCAGAGGATATGCTATGTTGTAGATGTAGTATTTGCCTAAAACACATTGGTATGTGTCTAATGAGTTTTTGATTTTATACTTAGCATGTATTGACTTCCTTCTACACTCAGTTAATGTGAATACTATGTCTGATGCTTCTCCTTTAATTTAGAAAGATCATAATTCATATGTATAAGATAACAGATATTTTTTATTCTTTGAACAATATTATATTATGTAGAACTGTTGATATACATTTTCAGATGATATATAGTGTATGTCTGCAGTATATTTCATTGTTCCCCCAATATCTATTGATCTGTCTTTTAGCTGATATGGAGTTTTTGTTCACATATTTTTCACTGTTTATGCATTTTTTTACTTATACATAGTTGTTTCACTGATAGACCATATTTAGTGTGGGGTTTAAAATGATTCTTTCCTCCATAATTAGTGTTTGTTCTCTAATCTCCATTCTCGTTGTAGATAGGAGTATTTGCACTGTTAGTTTGGTTGCTCAGCAACCCGGTCACATGCACGCTCTTGTATGTCACATGTAAGTCCTCGCGTGGCCTTCCTACTTCCGGGTATCTCGGCTTGCCGGTTGCCAGATCGTCCTATTGGATTATAGACACTGTTTGTAAGGTTGCTTAGCAACCCGGTCACATGACGTTTTCTTACGCACTCCCCACGTGGCTTTCTCACTTCCGGGTTCTGTAGTTTGTCGGTCATCAGATCGTCTAATTGGTAAGCGTTATTTTACCTGTATGTATATATTGCTCACTATAACCACATTTCACTGTGATCTTGATAAAGATAAAGATCGAAACGTCGATTTTCTTTGCACAGAAATTGTACCATGCTTTGATACAGTAAATACTATTTTTCCACTTAACTGAAGTCCTAGTGTGCTCCCTTTATTTATTAGTATATATATATATATTTAAAAAAAAAAAAACAACAACAATATCCCCTGCACTCACGCTTAGTAGATTCAAGTATGCCGGGTGCCAAAGCCTGGACTCCAAAGATACAAAATGCCAAAGGATAGCCGCTCACCGGTCTTTTAAAATTCGAATTCTTTATTTCATTCAGGATAAAATCAGCGACTAATGTTTCAGTCCCAGCTCGGGACTTTCCTTTTGTTGTCCTGTTATTTGACCCTGAGGAAAGTCCCGAGCTGGGACTGAAACGTTGGTCGCTGATTTTATCCTGAATTAAATAAAGAAGTTGAATTTTAAAAGACCGGTGAGCAGCTATCCTTTGGCATTTTATATATATATATATATATATATATAAAAGAAACCAAGAGGGCTGCACTCCTCCTTCTCTCCGCTTCCTCTCCGCTTCCTCTCCTCCTCTTCGGCTGAATGCGCATGCGCGGCAGGAGCTGCGCCGCATTCAGCAAGTCCATAGGAAAGCATTCACAATGCTTTCCTATGGACGCTGGTGTCTTATCACTGTGAAAATCACAGTGAGAAGCGCGGAAGCCCTCTAGCGGCTGTCAATGAGACAGCCACTAGAGGCTGGATTAACCCTAATATAAACATAGCAGTTTCTCTGAAACTGCTATGTTTATAGAAAAAAAGGGTTAACCCTAGCTGGACCTGGCACCCAGACCACTTCATTAAGCTGAAGTGGTCTGGGTGCCTATAGTGGTCCTTTAACACAGCCGCCAGAGTTCTGACCAGAACCGCAAAATTTGAACCCCAGTTTTAGTCTCTCTATACTGGCTGCCCATCAAGGCTAGAGCTGACTTTAAAGTTTTACTGTTAACCTACAAAGCACTACATGGACTTTCCCCTACGTATCTGTCTGATTTGGTGGTGCCATATGTACCTACACGTACGCTACGTTCACAAGATGCAGGCCTATTTACTGTTCCCATAATTTATAAACAAACAGCTGGAGGAAGGACTTTCTCATATAGAGCTCCAATTTTGTGGAATGATCTGCCAAGCCATGTGAGAGATGCAGACTCAGTACATTTTCTTTACTCTTTCTATTTGTTTTATAGATCACTGTTAAGATATGAACTCCATTTACCTGATTATTTTGTCTTAATTAGGGACTTCTCAAAACTTGTGAACTCAGAAAATGAACTAAAATGGATATTGCGATTTATGGCTCAAGGGTTAGGTTTAGGGGAAAACTATTTATTGGGCATAATGTTGAAATTGGGGATACTTTTAGGTTTAGGCATTGCTGGTTAGTTGGGTTACTGAGGTTAAGGTTAGGATTAGAGTAAGGGTATGGTTAAGGTTAGGGATAGGTTTAGGTCTAGGAAATAGGAAACATGGATTTTTGAGTAAAATTTACATGAAAATGTTTGCTGTATGTGTTGGGAGGGGAGCTGCTAAATGTCAAGGGCCAGGAGGAGAAGGTTGCAGAAGAATGTGTGTGTGTGTCAGAAAGAGACAAATATATAAAGTCTCAAGTAGAAACTAATATAATAAAATCATATTGTTTGTTTCTTCAACTTATTAAAATATCTGACTTTACTTCCACTATCTGTTTCTGCTTCTCTATCATATTTACAGTGTGTGATTTGCAAAATATCTATCATAGCCTACATTACATATCATAATGTAACCAGACGTCCCTGGTTTCAGGGGACGGTCCCTGTTTTTTCTGCCTGTCCCTGACAGAAAATACAGAGAAAAAATAACTCTGTCCCTGTTTTGTTTTTGAAAAGACAACATTAGGTTTTCAATCAGATTGACAGTCAAACTGGACGTCTGGTCATTTCATATCATATATCAGAATATTCTATTAATGTTAAGCCCACTATGAATATTAAAATACGCCAAACCTTGTGTCCTGTATTCTAGCTACATGTATGGTCTTTGCAACAAAAAAAAGGTGTGAAAATCAGTTTGGTATTCAGTGAGATATAATTTATTAAAGGCACTGACAGCTCATTGCACCTGCCAAACAGATTACACAGAGTAGAGCGGGTGACCGATCCAAGATGGTGGCCCCCCGGCTCATCAGCACCAGTAGGCAGTAGCAGTCAATGCGGGGTCTAATAATAAATATGTCTATGGGCTAAGAGGGATCAGTTGATGCTCTCAGCCAATGAGGTAACACTACACTGCATGAATTAGCTCAGGGGAGTCTCCTAAACAAGAGCTTCTGGCTCTCCGGCTGAGGTGGCCCATATACGCGCAAAATTCAATATGAAATAAGCTTCTACAACACTTTATTCTTAAACTCTCCCAAAAACACCCTATAAATAAAACAAAATACAGTGAAGTGGAGCACTTTTATAGAACAAGCACAATACTGTAGTCAAACTATACAGTCAGACACTATTATGTGTATTTCTTTCTTCCAAAAGACAATAGAAGTGTTTTATAAATAGAAATATGACACAGTGTAACACTTCTGAAACTACAATAAAAATATTGCTAACAATGGAACACTCTCATGGCGCTATATAAATATAATAATAATGTAATAGAGCTTATAAATAAGATCTAACTGTGCACAATTCCGAGCCGCTTCTGTGTAGAGATATACATCGCCTCTTTCCGACCATCTGTCATCCTCCTTTCAATAAATGAAGCGATCAGGATGCTTGTTTTGTGGCAAAAACTTTATTCCAAAGTTATAGGTAAACATCAATACAAAAACGCCAAAACGCGTTTCACTAATACAATAGTTTCTTCGGTCTAGTAAAGCGATACCACAAAACTACACTTGTCTTTATATATCTCCAGATGATGTCTGACATACTCTTAGCTGCGATCATGTGAGGTCCACTTCCACCAATACCAGATGTACGCCATGTTCCAAGCTTATAATTCTACACAGTCCTCACTATAACGTGACATCATGTTACATTGGTAGATGTGTTCCAACCACTTTATTTACTTATTTATTTATTTATTACCGGCATTTATGAAGCGCCAACAAATTCTGCAGCACTGCACATTTGGGAAAAAGACACAGTAAGAACAGACCGATACAAAAGGTAGAGCATCCTGCCCGTGAGCTTACAATCTAAGGTTAAAATGGGGAGATGAGACAAGAGGTAGCAGAGGAATATGTATGTGATGCCAGAGACAGTTAATGGTATAACTGCAGCAGCTGATAACATGAGAGAGTAATAAGAAGGTGATTGGCTGTGGTTCCAAACAGCTGGTGGTGCATGCTTTAGAGTTAGAAGGAACGAGGGTGGGTGGGAGAGGGGGAGGGAGGGTGGGTGGGAGAAGGGGAGGGAGGGTGGGTGGGAGAAGGGGAGGGTGGGTGGGTAGAGCCGAGTAAAATTAAATGACCTTCATGTTGCAGGGATGGATGGTTTGGGTTTAAAGAAGAGAGATAAGACAGTTACTTTACTTAAAAGGAATTTAATGCTGGGGCTGGGGAGGGGAAATGGAGCAGGCCAGCCATTTGTTATAAACAAATTAATATTTGCTAACCAAACTTCTAACATCCAGATTATTAATAACTACATGTAACAACAAGTACAAAAAATTACAGTAGTAAACTATATGTAACAATTGTAGCATCATTATAGTAAAATAATAATCTAGTAACAAAATAAAAGAAGCCCAGTTGAATATCTTCTGCATCTCTGTTTGTACCTTTTAAAGCTGCAGTTTTCAAAATTAAATGGCTTTCATGTTGCCGAGTTGGATGGTTTGGGTCTTTTATGAGCTACTTCTCTAGATAGCCTCCTAGTTACGGAGGGTTATTAGCACGACTGGTTTGGGAGTGGGGTTTGACTGCCATTGGTTTTACTGTGGGGTTATGCCTCCATTCAGCTAGATGCACGTCTTCTCCCACTACTCTATCTGAGGGGTCTCATACATAGAACCGCACTGGCTATTACCTATCTCTGACTACCTTTTCACCCAACTGTCCCAGACAGGCTACATGTTCTGTATGCTGCCTGCTGTGTAACTGATATCCTGAGCACTTCGGACGTTTTGCTCTTCTCAGGCTATACTATACATATTGTCTTGTGCATTCGGCACACTTAGGTTTTATATAGGGATCTTTTATACCCTTATCAGGATTTTTCAATACCCTTTATCCTTGTTGATTATTACAACGTATCTTTTTCTAATTAACTTGGGTCATGCCCATATTACCTCTCTCACCATATTTATGACCACGGATAAGGTTTTTCCTGATATCTCTTTTTCTAACCACTTTAGTCCATGTGTTCCACATACAGTTCTTCTTCCCCTATTGGCTTACAGTGTGTTACATGATACTTCCTATGTGAGTGTTGCATTCCACTGATGTTTCACATTGATTCAGAAGGAAAGTCCTCATAATATAATACTTAAATCATTGCTGACTCCCAAAAGGGGAGAATAATTAACCAAATAATTTTAATATGTCAAATACATATATAAGGGGACAAATGCTAAATTTTACAAAGAAGATCATTTTCTAATAGCTCTATATCTATAAAATAGCCTAACTTTTTTTTAATTGCAAAACAAACAATAAATATTGGCATACATAAATTCAAATAAATACATATTTGCATAGATATATTCTGGCTATACTATAAATAAAGTATTTGCAAAATCCATATTTTTTCACACTATCTTTCTTTTATTATAAAAAAATCAGGGGCCCAAATGTGCATAACTAACATAATCTAAAATGTATTATTAATATAATTCCTACAGGGTTTCATACTTTAAATCTAATTTTAAATATAGCAAGGTTATTACAATTATAAAGCACTGAATTAAAAATGTATAAAAGTTACATTTCTCATTGTTTAAATCACTGGAGGTTATCGTGTTTAAATGTAAATATCCACACCATCTCTATTCTACTATTTTTTTTCATAAAATCACCACCTCTACCATCTTCAATCACTTTTTTTATACCTATAAATTGTAAGCCACTAGGAACATTATTATGTTTATTTTTAAAATAAAGGGAAATGCTCTACTTTTCAAAACCTTTCATAATATTCCTGATATACTCTTCAAGTCTGACATGTAAAGTGCATTTTGTTCTCCCTAAACAATGGACTACACATGGATATATGACTAAATAAATATTAGTGGTATAACAAGACACAAATTCTTTAATTCAATTTTTTTTTTAATTCTTTATTTATGTTGTGCACAGCGATTTAACAAGTTAGCTAGCAGTTCCCCAATAGCACATGTAAGTACAAAGTGAAACAAAGCATTACACGCCAATTATTAGGAGACCTACAAGCAGGCCCGGATTAACATAGGGGCTGCTGGAGCTGCAGCTCCAGGCCCTGGCCCAGGCCCATGGAATAGGCCTATTAGTTTAAAAAAAAAAAAAAAAAGAAATTACTTTTTTTTAATTATTTTTTTTACACACTACTCTTAGGGTTGCCACCTGGCCAGTATTTATTTGAAGCTGCCTGGCTGCTGCTGATAGTTCAGTAATACCGACAATACAAATTCCGGTATTTTTCTCAGTGTAAACAGAGATTACGCTGCAATACCATCACTTGCCAGTAGAGGTCGCTGTGTGTGTAGAGAGAGGCAGGGATAGGAAGTTACAGCATATACCAGCATTTCTTTACTCACTGATCAGCAGGGGAGCAGCTACACAGCACAGAGAGTCCAGACAGCAGTTCCCAGCCTCCAGAGACAGCCTACAGCTCAGGGAAGTGAGGGATGGGGTAAAGGCTGCAGGGAGACATGGGGACACTGAGACACTAGGGGACACTGTAAGAAATGGGGACACAGGAAAACCTATGGGGACGCTGAAACACTTGGAGACATGGGGGCACAGACACACATGGGACACTGAATCACTAGGGGACACAGAGACCTGGGAACACTGAGACACTAGGGGATGCTGGGAGACATGGGGACACAGACACACATGGGGACACTGAGACACTTGGGAACACTGGGAGACATGGGGACACTGAGACACTAGGGATAAAATGTCCCCAAGTGTCTGTGTCCCCATGCCTCCCAGCCAGTGTCCCTGGTGTCTCAGTGTTCCCATGTCTCCCAGTGACTCAGTGTCCCTAGACTCTCAGTGTTCCCATGTCTCCCAGTGTCCCTAGTGTATGTGTGCACATGTCTCCCTGTGTCCCTAGTGTCTGTGTGCCCATGTCTCCCAGTGTCCCTAGTATCTCAGTGTCCTCACGTCTCCCAGTGTCCCCAAGTGTCTTAGTGTTCCCATGTCTCTAGTGACATAGGGACACTGTGAGATATGGGGACACAGACACTAGGGGACACTGAATGAAATGAGTACACTGGGCAACATGAGGACACAGAGACATGGGGACACTGAGACACTGATACATAGGGACACTGTGATACATAGACTCCTAGTGTCATGGGGACACTGGGAGACATGGGGACACAGACACTGGGTGACATGGAGACACTGGGTGACATATGGCACTGGGAGACACTGGGAGCAATTCATCTATACAGTAGACTCAAACTGTAAGTAGTTTATTGATGATTTTAAATAATTTTCTCTTGTGTCACTTCTTGTGATTTATATCATGTGATGTCATGCATACATAATTAGTTATGCAAATTAGCAAGGTCTGTATTTTTTTTCCAAGAAAGATGCCAACCCTAACTACTCTTCACATACTGTTGATTAAGTATGGAAACTTAAGAGTGATGTATGGGAACAAAACTTGTGTGGACTGGCTGACAATGAAATGAGTTAAGGTAATGCTGACTTTGGTCTCTCTAACACTGTGGCATTTTCCTTTTCTTCTACACTCACTACATCCACCATTTCTCTGTCTCAGACTGTATACTAGGAGCTTCTGCCTGCTAGTAAGAAGGTAAGGAGACAAGTGGATATGTGAGTGCTAGGGGACACTCCAAAGCATGGAGCAAGCGCATCATTAGACGCATTTATGCCAAACTCAGGATGCTGTTTTACAGCATGCATGATAGGCAGGCAGCCTGATATGCATTCATGCCAGGCTAGCCTTCCAATTCTTTGGCCAGACAAGCCTCCTTTTTGGGCATGTTCGTCCCTTTCGGAAGTTCTGGTTACATGATCCGCATCAGTGGCTCACCCTTTTACACCGCCCATTGACTTCCTGCTTCACTGGACACTACTGTTAGGGGACATGGATTTACTTGAAAGATGAAAGCATGAATTAGAGAGAGATTAGCATATTTTAAGAGAATCTGAGGTTTTTTTTATAGCTGCTTCATATGAGTTTTCCTTCCGGCAACATCGCCACCAGATACATAATGCTTGAGAGGTATGACTGTTTTAGTGTTTTTGGTCGATAAGATTCTGTACTTAAGCCCCTCATAATTGTCAGCACCAGGCCCATTGTGCTCTTAATCTGGCCCTGCCTACAAGTCTCACCAATGCATTTATGTTGAAAAATACAAAATAAATTTACAAAACAAAAACCAAAAACAACAACAACAAAGCATTACATGGGTTGGCATTGCGTAGATTCTGCACTTTTTAGTCACATCTTTGTCAGACTAAGCACAGGTTTAGGCAAAAATAGGCTAGCTATATTGTAAATGAGTGATAATGCCTAAGTAATATTTATTATGATATTCCATGCCGGCCAGGCAGCACATTGCTTGCGGAGGGAGCTCAGCGCCGCGTCGGCAGCGCTTTGCGCTAGTTTGTTGTCCCCCAGGCCCACCTCCACTGTTGCCACCTTGTTGGTGAGTGTGGTTATGTCTTCCCTTACCAGTGCCATGTCCGCTTGGAACATGGACTGAATGTCTTTCATCAGAGCTTTAATGTCAGCCTTGGTGGAGGGTGCAGAGTCACCCAAGTCCATGGGTCCTTGAGGTGTCTGTCGCGCTCGGTTCAGCATTGTAGGCTCAGCATAGTAGCTGTCCTCGTCCGAGGACTGTGTGGTATAGGCCTCAGGCGCCATCTTGGGGTTTGCAGGCCGTGAGGCTGCGCGGAGAAAAGACCCTATATCTCCAGATCTCGTGCTCGGATCCGCTCGCTGCTTTTTGCTCTTCTTCCCCATGGTGTATTTAGGCTGTGTACCATTATGGAAGCTAAGTGTTACCGTGTGTTGCGGCTCCGGGCAGGCTATTTCAGTTAATCGCACTGTGCTGTTGTAATGTGCAGCTGACTTGCTCGGGTGCTGGCTCCGCCCCCTCCCGTTAGATTTTTATTACACGTGGTTTGTCTTTTAAAAAGATCAATAAATGTTCTTCTGATCCTGGGCACATTTATCAGACGGTTTTGCTTGAGAACCTATTGAAATGCAAGAGCCAGTAGCATTCTGGCAAAAAATAAAGGGGCAAAATGCAAGGACAGTTTTTTATCCAACAAGCAATTCATTCCTCATTTGTCTTGTTAGGATTGGGATTTGGATTTCCTGCTTCAGACAAATAGACGAAATTGACCAGAATTCAGCTTAAGATGTATTTGGCCAAATACAAGTGCACAAGTCTAGATATCAGATAAACAGAGTGAGAATGCTTTTTATAGTGAAATATTTGCATTATTTAAATATTCTAGTAGTGGGCTCTGATATCATTGTGTGTGAGGGAGGGTAGAAGTCCTGGCAATAGACCATGCTGTTTGGGCACACATCATATTGTTGGGGTTTTACCCAATCCCTACTACACATGAGGTGTGGGAATAGCAAGAGTTTGAGACTCCCATCTAGTTATGAAAGAGTTGATCCACTGGATCACCGTTGAATATTATTTAATTCTCACCTATTGCAAAAGAATAAGAATAGGCAGAACAATAAGCATGTCACCAGTAGTGAAGAGGGATCGTATGACCCCATCTAATTGCTTTCCCTTCATGCACTGCCCATGAGGGAATCAGTGTAAGGGGAACTTTGAGCAGGTTCCCCTTTTCTTATTTTTCCCCATCACAAAGTCTGGGAGATGGAGAGTCAGATCAGCTTTGCCATACCCATGGGCCTCTTTTGTTTAATAGAGGATTTGTAACACTATTCTTTCTTTTTCTAATTCATTGTTTTTTACGCTATGCACAGGGAATATTAGTGTGTAATCCTAGTTTTGTTTTCTGTTTGTTTGTTTGTTTGTTTGTTTTATCAGCCCCAACAGCACTACAAATTGATGTGGAATGTGAGGAGAAATATACTTAAATAAATAATATGGGTTGAACTTGATAGACTTTAGTCTTTTTCTCAAGCTATACTACTATGTAACAAAGAAAATGGAATTGCATTTAGTGTGCATCTAAATTGTACTTTGTAGTCAAATTCAAGAATTCGATGTAGATTGAAGGCAGATCTTGACTTTGTGCATAGCCCAACTGGTTTGGTAGGTCCTCCCTTTACCAAGCACACATCTTACTCCAATGCAATTTACATTAGTGGGCAGGTGCTGACACTGCTTGCTAAAACCCATACTAGCTGTTATGCATTCCCTGTACATCAAAGGAGAACACAGCAGGATATCAAACAAATGCTGAGAAACCTAAATGACCTCTTACCCAAACATAATAATTGCATTTTTGTTGTGGTCTTCTGGTATCCCACAAAAACAAGGTCAACGAGGGATGATTTAATTTAAAATATAAAAAGGCAAATGTAGGGAGGCTTAAGGCTCAGGTAACCTTTCATTCTTGGGCGATTAGAGTTGTGTTAATATTTGAGGGACTTAATATGGTCGGGTTAAGGTTAGGGGGTTTAGGATTAGGGAATCTTAAATTTAGAGGTTGCCTGCCTTTGAGGAGCTGTGTACTGTAATGTCCAAGATTCTAAGTGCCTTCAAGCCTTAAAATTCCATAAACTCACAGCACAAGACGATCACTGTATTATCCTGTGCATTTTTTTTTTACCCCACATCATTATTACTGCATCACGCAATTTATCGGTAACTTTTATTAACTCACCTTTTTAAAGTTGCCTTTTGAAAGTGAATGCATATAGCCTTCTTGCTCCTTGTTCTCACTCTGAAAATGGAAATTGTGTTCCTGTACTGGAAGGAGATTTGCATAAGCTACAGAACACCACATATCTTGACAAAGTGTTCCTTTTCCTCTTTCTATCCCCCAGTTTAGATGTAAGGGGAATATACATTAATTCATAGGATTTTAATGAGTACTCTTTGAACTTTGCTGCCTGTTACATTTTGGCTGCTTACAAAAAGAAATCAATCCTTGGCAAGAAATTTATCAGATCATCATTTTATTCAGGGACACCTATGAACATTTTTATATTTCAGGGATGTATTGTTGGAATCTGGTCTTAATAAATGTATATTTATAAACATCCCTAATTCAACAGCTCATCTAAAAACCCTATGAGAAACTTACATTATTGAACTAAACATTGGTTAAGAAAGTGGTTACAAAAAAATTACTGGTCAGTACCAGCAAAAAGGTATGACTAATTGATAACCATTTTCCATGAATGAACGGACAGTCAATATGTCAGATTATGTGGTTGGCTTTCTAATGCAAATGTATCACTGGTGACAAGTTGCTCTGACAAATGTGAGGTGAGAGGAAGGCTCTAATCTCTGGGTAAATATCTGATTTAAATTTAGCACCTATGTGATAAGATTGCATAAACAAACAATTAGTGACGGGAACTGTTTGTTACATAAAGGGGCACTGCAGGAACCCAAAAGTTTGGTGTTATGTGTAGGTTAAATTGTAGTTTGTTATGCAGTGGTTTTTTAATGTTTTCTTTTTCTCCAGAAATACTGCTGCACACAATGTCATGCTTTGTAGAAGTTTTGGGGATTTGTAGTTCAGCTGTTCTAAGAGTCTACAGTACAAATTTTAGAAAACGGCAAGTCCCATAAGCCATTGCTTTCCCCATAGCACTGCTTATGGGATATGCTTTTCAGTATTATCACAAGAGAAATAAGCATCATGTTTGGCAGAGCCATATAAATGTTTAATCACAGCTTCCTGCATAAGCGGCAAATGATCAATGGAAGATCTCACTTTTGATAGTGGCCTCCCCTCCTTTTTAATGTGTGTAGCAAAGCAAAATAAGTGCTTAAGAGGCTTGTAATTTTCTTTAGAAATAATACCATTACCTAGGGGTTGACCGATAGAATTTTTTGAGAAGCGATGCCGATACAGATTATTGGTCTCCTCTCGGGCCGATTGCCTCTAACCGGTGCAGATATCCTGTACATTTAACATTTTGAAAAAAGCAACATAATTTCTACACAAAGCTAGCATTTAGTAAAAAAACAGAGTAATGAGTAAGTGCTAAATAACTTAAATAACTACGCAAAATGGAAATGTGGCAGCAAACACTTAAATAGGGGACTCCCTCAAAAGCCCCAGAGAGAAAATATACAACAGAAAAGCAAAAACAAGTTGTGCCTGGTAATGACTAATTATTGTAGTTAATCAAATGGTATAGAACAAATATTAATAAATATTATGATATAGTATAGTATAGGAATATATTTGTTTCTTGTAATTTGGGGAAAGAGGTCTAGCTTCTTATAGGTGCTTGAGGTATGTCCAGGATACATGTTACGAAACAAAAAGAGAAAGAAAGTCCAATAGTGTAGTAAATCTTGAGAGATGGGATAAACACACCATACAAATTTATGATTGTCAACTCACATGTGATGGAGCTTAAGATCAGCTTCAGTATATACAGCATGCAGAGAGACAAATCCCCACTTATGGATATAACAGGATCTTATTGTAGTTTTTAGTAGAAGAGTAAGGACCATAAAAAAACAAAAGAAAACAATATGGTGCTCTCTGTTTGATTAAAACAGTAAATAATATTTGAAGTCTTACCTACATTTTATAGAGCAGGCCAACCACTCTGTAAATGTTGCTAGGTGGTATAATACTCATCACAGTATTCTTTGTCCAGTGATCTGTGGTGAGAATGTATCTCAAGATGTCTAGATTTAGGAGTAGGAATGATGATAAAATAGCAAAAAGATAGAATAAAATGCATGTCAAAAGGTAAAACCAAAAATTACTTTATTGCTATGAAACAAATAAAAACAAGTAAAAGTAATAAGACAAATTGTTTCGTTTTATAAGAATTCAGCATCCAGCTATGAAGTATATTTTCTTTAATGTACTAATCAACATTAAAAGTGATGTTAATTTGCTTGCATAACAGACAGCACATTATCGCAACAATTCCCATAATATTATAGGACAATAATAATGTTAGATGGCAGCATTATGATAAGGCATTTCTATAAGCCTGAAGCTGTTTTGTTCATTGTAGGCAGTTTTGCTACTTTTCTCATTCTCCTAATTCTATTACGTGACAACCTATGTTTATGTTAGTTGGAGTTGTTTTTTTTAAACTTTTTTTTTTAGGCACTAAGGTCACTAACAGCACACAAGCTGATAATTGATTTTACTGTTGCCCTTCATACACTTCACAGTTTGAGCCCCTTGCAATACTGGGAAAGTTAGATTCACTTAGTGTGCAAAGATCATGGAAACCCAGTATTATATACAATTAGCAACCTATCTAAAACACAGACAAAATAAGCACCATTAATATGAAAATGTAAACCAATTTAAAAAGCAGTAGTTTGCTGGGCAAATGACTTTCCCTCAACTTGTTTGTTTTTAAAAATATTAGAAATATATCCTTACTAATGCCATACGAAATGAGCATGTTTATTACAACTAAAATGTGCAGTTCAATCTTATGCCACGACATTGTATTAATTGCTTGCGAAAGCATGATTAAGCACCAAAAATAAAGAAAAAAAAATATGTATATATATATATATATATATATATATATCCTTAATTGAGGCATGGGTAAATAACAGCCACTTATATCTTCAACGTGTGAAAAAAACAGTAAAAAACATTTAACTGTGTACTTGCAAGTTAGGCAAAGCATTTCAGAGAGAAAAAAACAACACACCAGGACATTCAAACACTCTAGACTTTTAAGTTTCTGCAATAAATCCATAAATCTATTGGTCAGACAGCATCATTTTAACTAGAGAAACAAAATAAAAGTCAAAAGAAGTCTTTACCAAAGGAAAAAGTTTACCCAACCCACTCAGTGGAGCAATTGATCAATTAAACCATTTATGAGATAATGCACTGTTCGTAGTGCCTTGCTATAAAATCTATCACAAAGACCTCCTTTTGTCTGTTAAGCACTGTTTATTTGGCCTCTATCTTGCAAAGACCACTCATTGCTAGGCTAGAGAGTCTTGTACATAATGCATGTATTTATGAGACCTAATAAAGGTTATCTTAGCGCAGCAGTTTTGAGACCCATCAAAGGATCAGCTTTCATAGTTACATGTCCAAAATGACGTTTGTTTTACTGATATATTTAGTTCATAATTCACTTTACAAATATTACAGGCTATCAGGGTTATTTGCTAAAGTGTGAGTTATTGGGGCTTCACTGTGAATTCAAGAGACTGCACCGGGCCTTTGGAGTTTAAATACAATAAAGTTTCTGAGAAAACTCAAACTCTGAAACATGGTTGTGGATGCTGGAGTTGTGTGCCCATAGACATTCTGTCTCTAGTAATGTGTATTCAGCTCCTCCATACCACTTACAAGGACGTTTTTGTTTTAAGCTTGTCTCTGTAAACTTTCATAGTCCAATAGTAAAGTAGTACACTGTAACAAAGCTGCCAACTTAAATAGACGGTGCTGAAATATCTCTGTTTTTTTTCCATCCCCATTTAATTGCTTGATTTCCCTTTCATTATTTTTTTCTTCATTAACATGTTTTTTTTCTTTATTACTTACTCTTTTACACACTTCACCTTGTCCTTTTCAAGTTGTTGACCATTCCTGATACTAGTTGGTCCCCCTATGTTCCGACCTCTGTTAATCAGCTTCTTTGAATAGGCTTTCAACTTTTTATACTTTCTCTTCTTTTATCTCACTCTAGTTTTTCTTCGCTCTGTTGTTTGTATACTTTTGTGTCTGTTCTCCCTCTCTGTTTCCCCCCCCCCCCGACATTTTATTTTTGTGCATTTTTGATCCAACTGTCTAACTATATGTTTTTCTACTATCTCTGTTGTATACATTTTCTCCTCCTACACCACACTCTGAACAGTGTTCAAATATTTTTTTTATTTTGGCATGCTACACATGATACTTCCTCTAGACTGTAAACTCTTTTTTTTGGGGGGGGGATAAAAAAAAGTTTTTTTTTGTTTTTTTTTTACATTCTTTATTTTGTTGTGCAATGGTACAGATATAAGTATGCAATGACTTACGGCAGAAATGTAAGCATTGTATGGGAAACAGAGTTGCTTGTCTTGGTACGTTGCACATTTTTGAAATAAAACAAGTTATGACACAAGATATAGAATAGGATATAAAACAAGATACAGGAAGTCGAGCTGAATATGCAAGAGTCATCCTTAAGTGAACGCTCTTAGGGTGCATGAATAGGTTGCATTTCTGATGCACAAGAGTACCCAGTATCCCAGGTTGCGCCAACGTAACTGATATTCCAAGGTGGGATTAGGAAGTTGCGTTTCCCCCAGGCCTAAATGGCCTACGGCAGTTCAATCAGGTCCCGTCCACCCGCTACTTCACTTCTGTCTCGTTTTATGTGTAAGGTCATAGCATGTGTTGGATAGGGGTACAGTATGTGATATTTATATACATGGACGGTTGCCTACTCGGGGGATGGTGCTTTTGGGCAAGGGTAGTGCACCTAACCCGTTTCATTTTTAAGCTGTCCTAGGTTGTGATTGGCCATTCGTAAAATCTCAGTATCCAGTCTGCACATCCTGATGGCCAGGGTTTTGGGCTAAGTCTTAGCAGGCGTATGAGTGTGTGCTGTTGCCTCCTCAGAAGTATGGTGTGCCTGTCTGGCGGCGGCAGCCACTGGCCGCATGTAAGTGTTGCTGGGTGCCCGTCCATTGGCACACTCTGAGGGGGCTGCCCGCGTTCAATAGTTACCTTGCGGCCGGCCCTTTAGTCTATGATGGTGCCGCCGGGCTGGGTAGTGAGTGTGCCGATCTGGGTCAGTTGAATACGGAGCGCTAAGATCTTTGCAAGCAGTTTTAGGTCCGCATTCAACAGGGAGAATGCAACTCTCCCTGTAACTGGGACATGCGATCGGGTCCTTCCCATCCTTTGGTAATACTACAATGTGCGCTAGTAACGTGTTCCGGTCTAGCGTGCCTCCGTCGATCAGTTTGTTGAGCATATTAAGTAGGGGTGTGGCTAGGGTCTTAAAGAATGTCTTGTAATATTTGGTGTTAAAGCCGTCCGGTCCTGGGCTTTTCCCATTTTTGGCCAGCTTCAGGGCTGAGGATAGTTCCTCTGCCGTGATTGGTTCTTCCATGGAGTGTGCAGTTTCATCGTCTACTTTTTGGTGGATGTGGGTGTCTAGGTAAGCCTGTCGTCATAAGGCGTGGTTGCTGGGTTCTATTTCCTCTGAGTTTGTGCCCCGCGCAGAGATGTTGTACAGTGATTCATAACAATCACAGAAGCCTTCCGCTATGGACTTTGGAGTGGCGTGAGTCGTGCCGTTGTGGACAATTCTGTTTATGAAGCTCTTTTGTCTGTTCTTCCTGAGAGCTCTGGCTAGCATTTTGCTGCTTTTGTTGCCATGTTCATAATAAGTCTTTCGGGCCATGCGAAGTTGGAATCCCCCTGGCAGATTAAGGTGCCGCGTATTGCGCATTTATGGTCTCCGTGGTGGAATCTCTTGGCGTGTTCATGAGGAAGAAGTGTTCTAGTTGATCTTCTATTTATTCTTTGAGCAGTGGGTCTTCCAGTAGCGATTCATTGAGTCTCCAGACCCATTGTTTGTGGAAGGGCGTGGGTGACGTGAGCGTAATAATGTTCGGGGCATGATCCGACCAGGTCATTGGTGCAATCGTGGCTGAGTGTAGGTCATCGAGGTGGCGGTGGTTAATGAAAAAGTAATCTATTGTAAACTCTTTTGAGCAGGGTTCTCATCTATCTATTGTTGCTGTAACATTTTGTAATTGTCTCATTTATAGTTGAATTTCTCCCTTTATATTGTAAAGCGCTGTGGAATATGTTGGCGCTCTATAAATGCCAAAAATAATAATCATGTAACAGGGCTTGAACAGAGGAAGGTTATTACAAACATGCCAGCAATAATTGTTCACACAAAACAAACACACAGAACACACCACACATCAGTCATAAGTACCATCACAGTATGAAACACGGCAAAGTGTTATGTTTCTGATATGCAGCACCTTGTTATTGGACATTTGGATATATTTGCCATGACATGTACCTGGTCTGATTTAGAAGACTATTAGGAAGTATAAATTGGAAGAAAATTATTCATTGGTCCGCTTAAAATGTTACTAAAAACAATATGTACACTTCAGTTTGTGGAAGTTGTCATGGTGCTTGGAGCCTGGTATAAAACACTGCACATAGAGATATTTAGGTTATTTGACAGATACTTTCTTTCTTTACTTGTCAGAAGTGGTGTAACTCCACTTCTGGAAGCTTCAATAGCCAGACTGGAACGAGAGTTCCGGGCTGGCTAATATCAATTCTGTGCATATTTCTTTGTGTGCACACACACACACTCATTGGTTGAGAGTGCTCAGCTAATGCTCTCAGCCAATTAATGAGTGGTAGGATCAGCATCCGGTTTCTGCAGCTCTGCAGAAGCCAGATGCAGTTATGCAGCTATGGTGGGTGCCCCGGCGAGCAGCGGGACCCAGGTAAGAGGTCAAACTGTTGTAAAATGGTTTGCCCCTTTATTGGGGAACGGTGTATTTTGGCATAGAAATCAGCTCTTCTTTTGTCATTTGTGACCTTCTGCTGTGGGATTGAGAGGACACAAAAGGTGAGAACACTAGCCAATTGTCATTTGAGTAGTCCAGACAGAGATTCTAAAATCCTAGATAATGAAATAGATTTTGACTATATACACTGAGCATTTGCTTACAAAAATTCTGTGATTTCATCATTTTGCTTACACCAAGTAGAGACACAGGCATAAAGCACATTAATAGTGGAGCTAATTTTTCTTCTACTACTGGAAACTTAAAAAAAATAAAAATAAAATACTTTCAGAGAGTGGGTCACCCCACAGTCAACGAACCGCTGGATAAGACAGTTTTTCCCCAGCTTGTACTAAACTGGAGATCGCCCTTTACATAAATGTAAAGTTGTGACTAAACATTCACTCTAGGATCCCATACAGACAAAAAGTGTGTATATATCAATGATGTAGCAGACCTATTGCAATTGATAATCTTTCTTTATATATGCGAACAGTGACCCACGCTTTGTTTCTCATTTTCTTACATGTTGTTATTGTTTCTACGAGAATGTACATCTAGAGACCGCTGTAACACAATAAGCATACTACTGTTTTGCCATTCATTAATAGCTATCGTCCTTTATGTACCACATACTCTTTGAAATTAAATAAAGAATAAAAAAAATTAAAAATAGTGGAGCTCTTGTTACACTGGTAAACATATAAATTTGCATATGTAGTACAGAGCTGTCATGTACGTATCACAGTGTCAAAAGGCTCTTTGCATAAGTGACCATGGCAATATGCATATAGGTACTTATAAAATAAGCAAATAGAAAGTGATTTCAAAATAGCTTTACCATTCTGCCCAGGCACATGTCACATATCAGGGCAGGTTTCTAACCCTGCCATGTCTGTTTAAACAAAAGTGTACCTGTCATAGTACATATAAGTGTATCTAATTTAAACGTGTATTCAATTTCCTTTCTAAATTGTGCAAGCTGCAGCGGAATTACTAACAAACATATAGAATGTGAAGAAAACTATTTTAAAATAGATCCTTCCCAAATGTCAATCAATTCTTCAGCAGAGAGTCTGCATAGTATTCTGTGCTGTTTAAAAGATTGACAATGGAGTGCAGAGAACCCTCCCTCAATGATTCCGCATATGCTTTATCTAATTTACATAATTTAGGTTCTCATTAACTTTAATTGTTGCAGTTGCACTATTTATTGATTAAGAAACAGACGTCATTAGGCAAATTAAAGGAATATTGCACTACCGGTCATTAGCTCCTCATTGGCTGAAAGCACATGGACTCTTAACCCCTTAAGGACACATGACATGTGTGACGTCATGATTCCCTTGAATTCCAGAAGTTTGGTCCTTAAGGGGTTAAACATATAAGCACAATCTAGAGTGCAAAAGAAGATATTTTAGGGAAGATCTAACCTAAGGTGTATGTATAATGTTGGAAATATTGGTATTGCCTAGAGAACACACACAGGGCCCAGCTACCTTAACCTCATGAGTGACACATAGGGCAGCTGTTGTTTCATTAGTTCAGGTTGACTGCAATAGCAGACCGATACTTACTTTGCTTTATTATAATAACTATATTTTAAGCTTGCGCATGTCATATGCTAGCATTAACAGTTTAGAGCAGGCCCAATGAAAAAATATAGGCAATACCAAACAAGTATTATATAATTAATATAACATGCCCTTGAGGCACAGTGGCATTGCTAAGTCAAAGCAAGTCTGCCATATGGGGGTACAGCTGATAATAGCTCATCTATTTGTAAGTGCATTTCTTTTCTGCTCATTCTCCCACTGTGTGAAGAATACTTCACTATATACTTCTCCGTATCTCCACTTCTGCTTTTTGTTACATACGCAACCGGAAAACACTATGAGGCGGTACTCAGGGCCGGACTGGCCCACCGGGATACCGGGAAATTTCCCAGTGGGCCGTGGCACCTGGGGCTGGGCTGCCACATAGGTGCCACTTGGTGGCCGGTCCGGTGGCACTCAGAGGGGGCCGGCTGGGTTCCTGGCTGGAGCTGCCGAGCCTGGTGGCAGCTTCCCCGGTCCGGCGGCCCTGCTCCTGTCACTGGCTGCTGTGGCTGCTGAAGGAGGAGGAGCCTGTCTCTGTACCATGCTCCCTCGCGGTTCCTGTGCTGGGAATTGTGGGAACCGCGAGGGAGCATGGTACAGAGACAGGCTCCTCCTCCTTCAGCCATCAGCAGCCACAGCAGCCAGTGATTGGTTGGCGGGGCCTGCCGGATCGGGGGAGTGCTTCACACCGGCCCGGCTGGCCAGCCAGGAATCCCGCCGGCCCCCGACTCTAAAGTGGTGGGGGCTGGGAATGAAACAGAGAGGGGAATGGGGGGAATGAAACAGAGGGAATATGAAACAGAGAGGAATAGGGAGGGATGGTTCAGAGGGGAATAGGGGGGAAATGAAACAGAGAGGGGAATTAGGGGGAATGAAACAGAGGAGGGAAATGGGGGGAAATGGTGCAGAGAGGGGAATAGGGGGAATGAGAGGGAATGTGGAATGAAACAGAGGGAATGGGATTAAATGAGAGGGAATAGGGGGAATGTGAAACAGAGAGGGGGGAATGGGGATGAAACAGAGGAATAGGTTAATGGCAGAGGGAATGGGGGGGAAATGTCGAGAGGGGAATGGGGGGGATGAAGCAGAAAGGGGAATGGGGGGGAATGAAACAGAGAGGGGAATGGGGGGGGAATGAAACAGAGAGGGGAATAGGGGGGAGGGAAGAGACAGGGAGAGGGGGGTGGGGAGGGATGGGGAGGGGAGAGACACAGGGAAAGGGGGATGGGAGGATGGGGAGAGGGAAAGGGTGATGGGGATGAGGGAGAGACACAGGAAGTTGGGAGGGGAGGAGATGGGGGTTGGAGTGGGAGAGACACAGGAAAGGGGGTGGAGAGAGATGGGGAGGAGGGAGAGACACAGGAAAGGTGGAGGGTGGAGTGAGTGCACATGGATGGGGGGAGGGAGACATATGGAAAGGGGGAGGGAGGAGAGACACAGGAAAGGGGGGGGAAGAGAGATGGGGAGGAGGGAGAGACAGGGGAAGGGGGGAGGGAGAGAGATGGGGAGAGACAGGGAAAGGGGGGAGGGAGAGAGATGGGGAGGAAGGAGAGACACAGGGAAAGGGGGGAGGAGGGAGAGACACAGGGAAAGGGGGGAGGAAGAGAGATGGGGAGGGGGAAGGGAGAGATGGGGTGGAGGGAGAGACACAGGGAAAGGGGGGAGGAAGAGAGATGGGGAGGAGGGAGAGACACAGGGAAAGGGGGGGAGAGATGGGGAGGAGGGAGAGACAGGGAAAGGGGGGAGGGAGATGAGGAGGGGAGAGACACAGGAAAGGGGGAGGGAGAGAGATGGGGAGGAGGGAGACACAGGGAAAGGGGGAGGAGGGAGAGAGATGGGAGAAGGGAGACACAGGAAAAGGGGGAGGGAGGGAGAGAGACACAGGAAAGCGGTGAGGAAAGAGATGGGGAGAGGGGAGAGACACAGGGAAAGGGGGGGGGAGGAAGAGATGGGGAAAGGGGGAGAGACACAGGAAAGGGGAGAGATGGCTGAGGGAGGAGACACAGGTGGAGAGAGGGAGAGAGATGCGTGAGAGGGGAGAGACACAGGAAAAGGTGTGGAGGAAGAGAGATGTTATGGAGTGGCACACAGGAAAGGGGGAGGGAGAGAGATGGGGAGGAGGGAGAGACACAGGGAAATGGGGTGAAAGAGGCAGAGGGGGAAGAGAGAGACAAAGAGGGAGAAATGAGAGAGACACACAAGGGGAGGGGAAGAAAGAGGCAGAGGGGGAAGAGAGAGACTGGGAAGGAGAGGGGAGACATTGACACAGAGGAGCAGTGAGGGGGAGAAAGAGAGGACCCGGGCAACACTCCGGCTCTCACGAGGGTGAACTCTAGCCCTGGAGCTACGGGCTAGAGTTCACTCTCACCACTTCCTGGTGGTCGCAGTAGTAGGAGTGAACTCTAGCCCCATACACACACTGCCCACACACACACACACACACACACACACACACCATACACATTCACACACTGCACATTCACACACACCACACACACACCATACACATTCACACACTGCCCCCACACACACACACACTGAACCTTTCACACACATTGCACCCCTCACACATTGCACCACTGCTCCTATACCCTACTACAGCCCCATATCCCAGCAGACTCCAGGTAAGTTGTCAAACTGTTCTTAAATGGTTTGACTACTTACTCTGGGAGGGGGTGCCGACACTCCTGGCACCATAACCACTACACAGAGGAGTAGTGGTTATTTGCATGGAATATTTTTTAAAATAATCTACAAGTGCCCCTCCCGGGCTCAGGCTCTGGATCCGTCACTGGTATATGACATGTATATTAATGTGTATATTAGTTTTATATATATATATATATATATATATATATTATATTTACACATATTAATGTACATTTATATATGCATAATACACAGAGGAATGTCATTAATATGTACCATATGTAATGAGCAGATATTGGCCCAGTCTTGTTGCTAGGTGCATACTCCAGCACAATAACATATTTGTGAAGAGCACACCCACAGGACTTCAAAATAAATTTTTTTTACAGTTGTGCCCTACATACATTCACCATTTCAGTCCCATTAACAAGCTTTCCTTAATATGTCAAGGTAGTTGGACTGAAACATTGATTACATGCAAAGGCATGTCTGCTTAAAATAAATCTGCACTTTTGTTTATTTTGAAGCCTATGAGTGCACTTTTTACGATGAAGTACTTTTTAATTTTAAGTTATCCGTCTAACTCTGTATCTGCACACTATGCTGGCGCAACGCATTATGGGGCTGGTAAATATTTTTTTTCCAGGGCTGCTTTTAATTTCCAGTCCGGCCCTGGCGGTACTCCCTTCTACTTGTACAGAAGGCAGTCTGTCTGGAGTCTGTATCTCAACAGCAAGAGCTGAGCTTAGCATGAGGACGTGACATCACAGCCTCACATTAAGCTCAACCTCGTCATCAAGTGACATAGACATAGCAGACTTTATATATATATATATATTATTATTTTTTTAATTTAGTGTCTGTTGTTCCTCCCTCTCACTGGCCTCTCATTGAGAGGTGTGGTATTTCTCTAAGTGCAAAGCCATTGCTAGTCTTATCCTGGGCTTCAACCTATAGTCATACAGGTCATCGGACCTACAAATTTAACATGGCTAGGGTTGCAAGTTAAAAACTTGTAAAATATAAACACACCAGGGTATTTTTTATTCCCATACAGCATAAACAATGCATATTTAAATAGGTATGCCAAAGTAGTTCTATCTTAGTTGCCATTTTTTCATACAATGTATGAATTCAGAATACTCCTAATTTTCAAATCGATCAACTAATCAGCTTTACATCTGGGAAGCTGTAAATAATTAATTTAAAACCTGGAATGGGTTTCCTACTCAGCCTTGGAGGACTATAAGCCTTATCGAGGAGAGGGAAGAATGTATAAGTATGTTGAAATTACAAAGTGGCAACTGAAATTTTCAGTGGGGCTATGAAAACTTAATTCCTTGTTCCTTCATTTTACCTGAATCGAGAAGGGAAGAAAAATCACATTCCACTTTATTTATATGAAGAGTGATTGCATATGTTATCATACACTGACATCATTAAGCGGTAAAAGAGCCAGTGTGCCAAATGCATCTTATTTTCTTGGACACATGTCCAGGGTTATTCACTAAAGTGAGAATTCAAAGTAAATTTCAAATATTACGCCAAAACAGCTAAACTGGAAAAAAATCTCCAAACAAGTATTTAAAGGAACAATATAAGGTCAGGAACACAAACATGTATTCCAGACGCCATAGTGTTAAAACTATCATGCCCCCCTAAATATAGCAAAATCTTACCTTTATTACAGTCTGCTGCTGCAAGCTCTGCCCCTGATCTGCCTGCTTGGCTGACTTCATCAGAAGTTGTGTTCTGAGCCAATCACAATGTTTTCCTATAGGATTGGCTGAGCTTGTCAAGAAGGCAGATCAGGAGCAGAGCCAGCACAAGCCAAACACAGTCCTGGCCTATCATCATCTCCTCACAGAGATGCATTAAATCAATGCACCTCTATGAGGCAAGTTCAGTGTTTCCATGAAGACTGTGAAGACACTGAATGTCAGTGTTGCACAGGGCTGGTGCAAGGATTTTTGCATAAAAATTTGCCGCCCCTCAAATGCTCTGCCCACCATGTGACATCACAATGCCCCACTCATATGATCTGCCATATGAGCCAATGCCAGTGCTGCACACAGTGTCTTTTCTCTGAAAAGGCAGTGTGTCTACATTAAAAAGCCTGCAGGGACAGGCTATAGACACCAGAACCACTACATCAAGCTATAGTGGTTCTGGTGACTATAGTGTCCCTTTACTGTGAGGCAAATTAGAGATTAGTGCCATTAATAATATACTGGATTGCCTACTTACCACCAGATGAGAACAAGATGATGGGCTCAGGCTGCAGTTTGGCTCCACTGGTCTGGTGTTAAAACATGCTCTCTGGAGGTAGTGCTCACAAATATCAACGAACAGGAACCAGCTCCATTTTGTGGGGCCCCTTGCAGGGCCTGACCATGAAAATGCCTACAAAGCCCGCCCATAAGCCTTATGCCTTCAAGGCCTACCCATGAGATCGCTCACAGGGACTGGAGTGTATGTGTGTAGTGGATGTGTTATTGTAGAGGATATAATGTGTGTATGTTCTTATGGAATGTAGTGTATATGGATGCCAGTTTGTGTAAGGGATGTAGTGTGTGTGTATAGGGGATGCAGTGTGTGTTTGTGTGTAAGGAATGCATTGTGTGTTTCTAGGTGTGTGTGTGTGTGTGTAAGGGATACATTGTGTGAATCTGTGTTTGTATGTGTAAGGGATGCAAGGTGTGTGTTTCTGTGTATGTATGTATGTAATGTAATGCAGCGTGTGTGTCTGTTAGGGGTGCCTTGAGTGTGTGTAAGAGATGCATTGTGTTTCTGTGTGTGTGTAAGAGAAGTTGTGTGCGTATCTGTTTGTGTGTGTGTGTGTGTGTGTGTGTAAGGGATGCATTGTGTGGGTGTGTGTGATGGATGCATTGTGTGTTTATGTGTAAGGGGAGCATGGTATGTTTCTGTGTGAGTGTATGATGCATTGTATGTTTCGGTGTGCCTGTGTGTGAGACCCTTAATGATCTCTTTCACTCCCCCATCTCCCTTAGTGGTCTCTCCTCTTTCATGCCGCCTCCCCCCCCAGTGTCCCTTAGAGCCGTGTCCCCTCCCCTCCCTAGTGTGCCTCCTACCTCTTTGTAGCGTTTACTGACAGGAGGTGCATTCTCAGAGAGAGCGCCCAGCCACGCTACACAGAGTGACTGGCAGGAGGGAGTGCTGTGCCCAAAAATGTCACTCTAAAATGCAGTGTTTACAGCAAAAAGCCCAAAGAGAATAATTACACTCACCAGAACAAATACAATAATAGAGTAATTATATATAGTTGTTAACATATGTAGTTGATCTGGTGACTATAGTGTCTCTTTAATTCTGTTAATAATAATTTGGTTTAAAATTTACTGTGAACTCTCACTTTAGTGAATAACCCTCACAGATTTTATAAGTTGATGGACAGGAATAAAATATTGCAGTAAGGAAATAAATCCAATAATTAATAACGAATTTCAAGAGTATCCATGCTTACCTCAAGGGTTACTCTAACCGGTTTCAATCATGAGGTTTTTTTTAACATCATAAATGCCCATGGGTATTTCTAGGTAGGTCCCCCTGCATGAACTGTGGAAAAATGATTTTTTTAACTTACCTGAAATCCAGCGCTGATCTCCATTTAACATCACGGCAGCCCTCGTGCATGAGGCACTCTGAGCTGGGGAGGGAGTGGGAAGGTAGAGAGGGATTTGTATTAAAAGAAACAAAAATGTCTGTAAGGAAGGTAGGAGGATGGAGGTAGAGTGGCAGAGTGGTAAGCAAAGTATTTCCTTATGTCTGTTGCCAGCGTGCAGCACATGCTGACGGCAGACATTTAATATGCACAGAATTGACATTTGGCAGTCACATGGACCAGGGCTGTAACTAGCCCCCAGCACAAATAGTAATATATCTCTGGATGTGCAGTGTTTCAAGCAGAAACTCTGTACATTTAGACTATTACCACCATGACCACTTTAAATCCCTGAAGTGTTCATGGTGGTTGGAGTAAACTGATTTTTACTCCTGCAACATATGAATGCCTTGTATGCTGCCTAATTGCATGTGATATGTGCCTGATGCCCACACTTGGATGTATATATAAAAACAACTAGTTGCAGATTTCTTGTCTGCTGCTTTTGCAAGCTCTCTTCTTTTTCCACAGCCTGGACTTTCTGTTGCTGTCCAATCACAGACTTCCCAATGCAGCTCAACGAGAAGCCTTTGCAAGGCAGGTGCTCTGTTCAATTGCCAGCCTATTGGGTTTAGTTCCATTGAGCTTAACAACCTGGAATTAATAAGAGCGGTTGTTTGATTCACAGCCAGGGGGTGTAACAAGGTTAATTTATAAAAGTGCCAATTTCTATTGCAATCTGCACTTTTTGTAAAATAGACACACTCTTCACATAAAATGCCCTTCAGCGAGCCAAAATGCTTTAGGCACCTGGAGTGTTTCTTTAAGGCAGAGAGGATCACACTAGAGGAAGTAAGGAAAGTTTTTGCCATGGGCGGCATATATCTTCCGCTCCATATTATAGCCTACAAGGGTATTAGACTAGAGATGTCAGATCGTTATTATATATTGATATATGGACTCTCGAAATGTATATTGTAAAGATGTTTTAGTTTAAGTCTTAAATTATGTATGTGTATGTAGAAAGCATTTAACTCCAATTCCCAAACAACCCCCCTCCCCACCCTTCTCTCCCCTCCCCTCCCCTTCCCTCCCCACGTACCACCTAGGGTTGCTACTTTTTTCCTTTTTCTTTCTTCTGTTTTTGCATTTTATTGAATTTACAAATATGGATATAGTAGATACAGTATATACAGTACAAATAACGTCTTGGCGGTGTTACAAAATTTCAGCACCACTGTACAGCAGATACATAGAAATATAGAACTTTGGGTGGGTCCTGTTGACATATATGGGAACTAAAAGTGCTTCATGGCAGTGTGTGTAATTTTTATGCACCTGGTGTGAATTCAATCAATTACAGTGGGTGTTCGTGGGTCCCACCCCAGATTTCACAAAATGAGCATAATAATTCTAGATACAGGTGGGCAGCAATTGCAAACCTTAACTGACATAATATAGAATTCAAAAACATACCAAAAAAACCCTACCAAATGTGGTTACCATATAATGCAAGAGAACGGATTAAACAGACATAGAAAAAATGCAAGAAAACTAATCATGATTATGATTATAACCCCAGAGCATGCAAGTGATCCTAATTAAAATGTTGCTGTATTCACACTATGACCTATGGATAGATGTTACATATCACTGCTTCAATCATTAATTATAAAAAAAAAAAATCACATTTAGTTAATATGAAGACAGACATCTGCATTGTTCTTCTAACTCAGTGTAACACTAAATTGGTCTTATTTTATGTAATCATTCCTAAATAAAATAGCATGGTAATAATAATGGCATTGAACGCAATGAAGAACCTGCAGTGGGACAAAATAGAAGGTACCATGAAATATGAAATATATATTAGACCATGATTTTGATTAGGATTGTATTTGTTAAATGACCACTTTAAGGCTATATGTGTTAAAATACAAACCTGAAGAATAGCATTTTTTCATGAATATCTGCTAACGTTCCCCCTTTGTCATATTACACCTGCAGCTAGGATAATATTAATATAAAGCTGAACTGTCCCGAGTGAGATTTTTGTGAAACTGGAGAGATAACTAGAAGTTAACCTCAAGCCATCAATTTATTTATTTATTTAATTAATTGTTTTTAGAACTCATTAGTTTAATTGTTTTCAGTTTACAATCCTTGCTTGGTGTGTAACTAAAAAGAAACGCTTTAATGTTAAAATAAATATGTTTCATCAGAACATAAAATACAAAAAAAATGTAAAAAAAAGTTAAAGGGACACTATAGTCACCAGAAAAACTAAAGCTTATTGAATTTGTTCTGTTGAGTAGAATCATTACCTTCAGGCTTTTTGCTGTAAACACTGACTTTTCAGAGAAAATGCAGTGTTTACATTACAGCCTAGTGATAACTTCACTGGCCACTCCTTAGATGGCTGTTAGAGATCCTTCCTGGGTCATGGCTGCCTAAAATGCATCCAAACATTCAGTATCTCCTCCCTCTGAATGCAGACACTGAACTTTCCTCATAGACATTTATTGATTCAATTCATCTCTATGAGGAGATGCTGACTGTCCAGGGCTGTGTTTGAATCGTGCTGGCTCTGCCTCTGATCTGCCTCTTTGTCAGTCTCAGCCAATCCTATGGGGAAGCATTGTGATTGGATCAGGCTACCACTTCTGCTGATGTCAGCAAGCAGTGGGCAGGTATAAACAAAACAGTGACAAAGCCATCAGCTTCAGGCTTGAATACATATAAGATTTTACTATTTTTAGGGAGGCATGAAGGCACCAGCAGGGACGTTTTAGCCATGAGGCAAACAAGGCATTTGCCTTGGGTGGCATTTTCCAGGGGGCGGCCAAAAAAGCCGTCCCCAAATGCCCAGGGCAAATGCCTTGTTAGCCTTGCGGCTAACAGTCCAGGCAGGCGGGCGGTCGGTCGGGTGGCTCTAGCGAGGGAGAACTTACCCCTGAGCTCTCTGCTCAGCTCCCTTGTGCGCCGCCAGCATCACTCTGCCGTGCGCGAGGGAGCTGAGCAGAGAGCTCAGGGGAAAGTGCTCCCTTGCCAGCGCCGCCCGACCGCCCAGCAGTCAAGCAGCCACTGGACCCCCAGGGAAAGGGAGAACACCTCCCAGCATTCCCAAAGGTAAGGAGGCTGGAGCGTTAAATTAAAAAAAAAGTGAGTGTGTTAATGTGAGTGAGTGTCTGTGTGTGTCTGTTAGTGTGTGTGTGTGTGTGTCTGTTAGTGTGTGTGTCTGACTGTGTGTGTCTGTTAGTGAGTGTGTGTGTGTCTGTGTCTGACTGTGTGTGTCTGTTAGTGAGTGAGTGTGTGTCTGTGTGTGTCTGTTAGTGAATGTGTGTTTGTCTGTAAGTGTGTGAATGTCTGTGAGTGAGTGTGTGTCTATTAGTGAGTGTGTGTGTCTGTTAGTGTGTGTGTGTGTGTGTGTCAGTGAGTGTGTGTTTCTGTTAGCTAGTGTATGCGTTTCTGTCAGTGAATGTGTGTGTGTGTATTTAGAAGGCGGGGCAGAGGGGAAGGGTTGGGTTGGCGCGCACAGGGGGGTCTGAGTTTTGTCCTGCCTAGGGCAGCACAAAACCCAATATACACCACTGGGGACTAGATGGTGCTTTTATCCCTATAGGGTTCCTTACCCTATAGTGCTCCTTTAAACTGTAACCTGTAACCGAGTGCTGGAACAGTCTCCTCACAGTGGATGCTCCACTCACAGTAAAATTCCCAGTCATGATGATGTCTGGCCCAATCAAATGCTAATCATAGTGAAGCATTGTAAACCTATGGTGCACACCATTCTCTGCCAAACCAATGTTTTACATTGAACTCATTGTTTCTCTGTTGGATGCTCTAGGAACCATCATCATCTTTGTTATACTTGTGAAGTAATAAAGTTAAACATGAAGACCTTAGGAGGACGCGCCTCTAGTGGCCTCTCTTGACAAACCTATTAATTATTTGGATTAATAATAGGTTGGTACACCAATGACACCTAGATATCTCTTTCCTCCGCTGACCTCTCCCCCTCTGCCCTACAACGTGTCACTGTTTGTCTTTCTTCAATTTCTGATTGGATGTCTTGGATTGGATGTCTTTCCGCACACTAAGGAGGCACATTTGGTGGCCCGTACAAGTAGGGCCACCCAATGTGCCTTTGTCAGCAGGGGCTCGGTCGAGCTCTGTGACCAGGCCCCTTGCTTATCAGCAGCATGGGAGGATGTGAGAGCTGCGAGTAATTTTCTCCCAAAGACCAGAGTCGTGTGGCATGGGGGAAGAGGCAGTTAGCATGGAGCCAGGCCGGGAGAGACAGGGCCCAGAGGAGGAGAAGGCAGGAGAGGAGGGGGTGCAGAGGGCAAGAGCCAGGCCCTAACTCCCAACATCCTCAGCCTGCGGACTGGACATAATGGAATCCACTCTCCAGCAGTTAAAAGGTAGGAAACTGGAGGGTTGCTATAAAAGTGTATATTTTTTACCTGCATGTGTATCTGTATGTCTGTCAGTGTGTGGGTATCTGTATGTCTATCAGTGTGTGTTTCTGTGTATCTTTATGTCTGTCAGTGTGTGTCTATGTGTGTATTTGTATGTCTGTCAGTGTGTGTCTGTAAGTCTGTCCATGTGTGTGTGCGTATGTGTGTATTTGTATGTCTGTCAGTGTGTATCTGGATGTATGTCAGTGTGTGGGTATCTGTATGTGTCAGTGTGTGTGTATCTGTATATCTGTTGGTGTGTGTCTATGTGTGCATCTGTATCTCTATCAGTTTGTGTCTGTATGTCTGTCCATGTGTGTATTTGTAAGTCTATCAGTGTGTATCTGTATGTCTGTCAAAGTGTGTGTCTTTGTATCTGTATGTCTGTCTGTGTATCTGTATGTCAGTGTGTGTATCTGTATGCCTGTCAGTGTGTTTATCTGTGTAGGTGTGTGTTTTTTTTAAATTAAATTTTACTTGGAAGGTGAAGCAATAAAAACTTAAAAATCTGTGGCCCGAAGAACTTTAGCCTAATACATTTTGGCCCCACCTTTGTAGTGTCAAACTCACTGCATATGAGTAAGTACAGCACTCCTGAAGAAATGTTGTGTGCTTGTATGACATTTCTGTGTAGATGTCAAGTGTACATCAAAGAACAGGCACAGCATCATGAGGCAATGAATTTGGCCTTAAAACAAGTGTCTGTAATGGGTTTTTTTTTCCACTTACATTCCAGCTTACATTTACTTACATTTGTACTTACAATCCAACAAGGAATTTCTTTTTAATGCTTTTTCCTAAAATGTTCCACCCTCTAAAAGGAATTATAAACACCTTAAGATAAAAGAACACTCCAAGCACCATAACTACTACAGCATGTTGTACTGGCTATGGTACCACAATTCCCTTGCATCCCTCAATGTGAGTAGTCAAACTGCCTCCTAATAGTTTTACTTTTTCCTGGGGCCTGCCAGGCGCTGTTCCCCAGGCGTTGATCCTGCTAAAAGCTTCCACTATTTCTGCCAATTAGTAAAAAGTTTGACTACTTACATTGGAGAAGTGTCAGTGCACTCCTGGTACCATAACCACTACAGAGCACTGTAGTGGTTCTGGCGCTAGGAGTGTTCCTTTAAGAACTTTCATAAAGGTAAGAAATCTATACGAGTCCAAGCCAAAATGTATTCTCCCCCCCCCTCCCAATTCCAGTAAGTACGAGTAAAAATAAACAAAAACAAAAACCTTATGAATAAATAAACACACACACACACACATAAATAAAAAATGGTTCTGGTAAGTGTCAGCATTGGAAGTTTAATGCATACGCGGATGTGTGTGTGTTTTGTTCATTTAAATGCATAGTAAGGTATAAAATACTTGAAAATAAAGATATATTATATGATATAACCAGTTTATAGGTTTGTAGAATGTCTTCAGTTACCTACATCTCAAATACTGCTAGACAGCCAGATTTATAAACTATGCTTTTACTGCCTCTAGATAAACTTGTTTTACACTGCAGTAAAATCCAAAGCTGCAACTTGCTTATTGCAAACAAAACAATGCCAGGCGGGAGTTAAATGGCACATAAACTACAAACCCCAGCGTGCATTGGAGAAATGTGAGCGGGTAGGAGGTATTTTTTGTGTAAATGAAGTCTGCTTGGGAGGGGCTGCAAATTCTTGTATGGAGCGTGGGGGATGGGATGGGTCTGTATTGTTAAGAAGTGACTCAGTGCTCCCTGCTTAAAAAAGCCTGCACTCTCGGAAGGGATCTAGCTCCAAGGCACATTGGAAAGGTGATCAGATCCTGCGTGAAACCTTCCTAGTCGGAAACTGTTTCGTTGGAAGAATCTGCTGGGGCTTTTGTTATTTTTATTTAGAGAGAACCCTTCAGTACTTCAGACGTGCATAAAGCGTTCCAACTTTTTCTGACTTGGATTTTTAAGGTGTTTCAGAGCTCCACATTTTTTTCCTATCAACTGAGACCAGATGGTTTAAATTAAGTCTTTTTACTTTTTTTTTTTTTTTCTCCCTCTTTGCCTTTTTTAACTTTCACCCAAGGAAGTTTTTTTTTGTTTTTGTATTTTTTTTTTTCTAAATATATATATTTATTTGTAGTGCCTCGAAAATTAATTTTGGCTACTATAATATGTATATACATTGCTTTTAGTTCATTTCGGACCGATCAGTCAATTGTGTGTGTATATATATATTTTTTTTTCCCAGTTTTGGTTTTAGTGTTTGTTAGTATCTGCTGTGGAAGAGACGCAAAGAGTTAAACTTTTTTTTTTTTTTTTTTAAAGAATTTATTTTATTCCAAACCACTTTTTTTTTTAATTTTTTTTATTTATTATTCTATCTACATTTGACAAAGGATACATACATATTGCACGTCTTCCGTGGAGAGGAAAACTATAAATCTATACATCCTAAGCAGGTAAAATATTTCCATTTTTAATTCACAAACGTACTTGCTATACCTTTCTTAAACCTACCATGTATTGGGTAGAATGTAAGTCCTATGTACTTTTTATTATTTTTTTTTAAATTAATATTAAGCAGATAAAGTTGAGGATGTTTTCTATTCCTTAAATGTGAATCCTAGACGAAGATGCAGTGTGCATGGTTTAGATTTTAAATTGTTTTTAGCCAATTGGTCTAGTGTTGTGTCCATGCTCTTTTACAATCAAACCGTTAATATGAATGTTTAGTAACATTTGTTTGACTTTGAATGTTCACCCACTATAAATGGTAAGAATACAGTTATGTCATATGGTGGATTCATAACCTAGCAATAAGTCATTGATGACAAATCTTAATCGATGATGAGGCCCTCCCTGCTCTTGCAAGTTTGCAAAGTGTGATATTGCTCCCATACTCCTTTTCTTTTCACGTCACTGTTTTCCTAGTTTCTAACTTATAAAAGGTGCTCTAGTCCAATTATAGCTGGCTGGGAACGGGTTTTTCTTCTTGCTGCCCGTGCGTTCCTTCAGAATATTGAGCCCCTTCTTATCCTAGAACTCAACAGATCCTCTTTTTGTGTGTGGTTCTTAGAGGGGGCTTTTAAACATGGCTGATGCAACTGGTTCACCTAACATTTGTAATCTCTGCCTCGTGTACTGGTAAACACTGAGACTGTGTACAAGCCATAGGATTTCACTTGACTCTGAATTTGCTAATTATTTTTTTTTTTTTCCCCAGTGGTCAGATTATTCTGTGGTTGAATGCTTTTAATGTTCTTGTTTGCATGTTTAACCTTTTTTAAATTTTATGTATGTGTGTTTTTGTGGTTTTTTTTTGTTTTTTTTTTTTCCTTTCAAATTCTGCTTGTCTACCATTAATGGATATGACTTGATGAATGCCATCTATTTTAAATATCAGTTGTAGGAAAGTTGATGGTGAAGTGTAACTCTGTATCTGACCAGCGGAAAACTTGATTTTGTGTTGATAGTTTGGATTACAAAGTGCATTTTAAGATTTAGGTCAAAATAGACAAATGATGAGGGGGGGAGGGGATTATCCAAGCCAGCTAAATTTTAAAACTTCACTGTTTTTGTAAATAAATACACCGTTGACATTTGTTGGAAGCCAGTCTCTCAGGATTCTTTTCTAAAACGAGCGTTTTAAGTGAATTTCATATTTAAGTCCAGAGTAGCTGAACTTACAGCTGACTTGGCTAATTTAGCCTTAAATTTGAAATTAACTTTGAATTTTTACTTTACTAAATAACCCTGTCAAATTATCAACACTTTTATTCAGTGTGTGTGTGTTCCGCCAGGTTAAAGTTAATGTTTATATGGACTATAATGTATTTTAAGTTGTTGGATACCTTTTTTTCAATTTAGCACAGACAGCCCATTGGAAATTTCCAAACCTGTGTGTTTGTCTTTATCTTTCACTGAGTGGTGATTGAAATGCCAGATTCAACTGTTATCTTTTACTCTCAAACAGCTGTGCATCACTATTTCACTGCAAGTCCGTAATCTAAAGCCAACATCTTGAATTTTCTAGCAGAAATTGTGAACAAATGGTGGTGTGAAATTCCTCTGGCTTTTTTTTTTATTTTTTTTTATTCTTTAACCCTCTGCATGACAGGGAGTAAGGCATATTCAGTCAAATCCCATTATATAATTAAATACATGGTATGCTATTGGTCACTAAGGGATTCAGTATGGCTGTCTTCTTACCATGATAGGGATGCTAGACCTGAAAAAGCAAGCTACAAATTTGGGGAATCAACAGAAGCATCTGCAGTGGTTAATAAAAGTAGATATTGGTTTAAATACACCCACTGTAAGAATGGTACAAAATGTCAAAGGTGTGATCCAAATAAACAAAGGTGCTGCAGTTACTTTATAATTATTACATTTTATATTATTTTTATAAAGCGCCAACAAATTCTGCAGCACTGAATTGTGTGTGTGTGTGTGTGTGTGTGTGTGTGTGTGTGTGTGTGTGTGTGTATATATATATATATATATATATATATATATATATATATATATATATATATATATATATATATATATATATATATATAATATTGTCCTGTAGGCACCAAAACTTGCCTTTATTTTCACATAGGTATGCGCACAGACTTGCTATAATACTGATGGGTGAACATACCTAAATATTATGTGTTGCTGGTACGCTCCATGTAGTGAGTGTGTGTGTGTGTATGTATATATAATGTGTGGTAGTCACTGGATGACAATATTCTCTACATGTATGCACATATTACTATGAGGTTCCACACCAATCCCTGCATTAGTATTTCTTTCCATGTTATTGGGTAGTTCTTATACCACTATAGTAACCCCAACCCCTGAATACTACATACTGGCTGAGAGGACATAGCAGGTTTTGTGTACATGTATATTTAAAGCCTTATCAAAGTCATTATCACTGAAGACCACTAAGTACTCATGCACTAAGAGTCCAAACTTTTGCTAAGTCCCAACATGCTTCTTGCCTGTACTTTACTCTTACTGATATGCACTTGTGTATTCTGCAGCCACTGGCAATTTAGAGTAGGTTCCCGTATAAATCTGTCAAATATGCGGCTTCTTTACTGTATTTGCTGGTGTATGGATCATATAAACTAATAATGGTGAATCCTAGAATTTGGTAACCTATGGCACCCCAGCTGCTCTGTACCAAGAATTCAACTGTCTAGGGAATTCTAGTTGGCATTAAGGGAGTTGCAGTACACAGTTTTACAAAATAAAACTTTGTCATCTGTAATGGATTCTTTCCTCCTCCTTATGCCTTTTACTGTAAACCCTACACACATCCAATACCAAGTTTTCTCAGCTCACAACTCATTTCCCACATTACTTGGTCTTTCTGTTTTGTGTTGCAAGTGACAATACATACGTCCTATGTCACTCTTCAAACTGCAGTGATAGTTCTATTTCACCAGGCTCGTCAGCGTGTACAAAGATTAGATCTATATATTCACTAGAATTAAATGTGAGGTCTTCGCAGGAACACACAAGCTCCTTGTGTTGCTGTTCGTGTCTTTACCTCCGGTCTCATCTTCACATGCATCCCCAAATTGTCGCATTTCCTTTGTACATCACTTCTCACCTCATTTGTCAATAACTCCTGTTTTTCTAACCTATTATCACATGTAAGTATACCTTTTATATATGCACCCCCCCCCAACATTTTATTGGAAATTTAAGCAGAATATCCGTAACAATAGGAGCTTTGAGGTCACATATCCAAACTCGCCAGATTGCCAATTCCATTTAAATAACATTAGAGCATCATACATTGAGTATCTAAAAGGAGTCTGCATTAGAGAGACCCTGAAAACTAGGTGCTATATATCAGGTAAAATAACAATATACCAATTCAAGTAAGATTGCAAAATACTGTCCGACAGGTTCAGTTCTGTGATAAAAGTGTATTATTTATTGTAGGGAAACTGTGTAGCATTGTTTTTGCATCATAACATTCGTCTATATATTTCTTCGCCCCAATACTCTAGTACTTTATTGTTATCCTTTCCTGGTCATACAAAGCTGTACAGCTGTTCTTTAGCGTGACAGCAAGATTTTCTCAATTCAACTTCCTCTTGGATTGGCTTAATCAAAATTGTCCCTTTTAAATTTTAGGCTCTCTGAGAGAGATTTAGCAAAGTGTTCTTTTCTAAAAAGTTGTTGTTTTTTTTTAAAGTACCAATCACCATGGATACCAGTTGAACTAGCAGGCACATTCCATTAGTGATTCCTCCCCATTTTTTGCATCACATTTTACAACTGAACACTTTGATAAATCTTCCCCAATGTGTTCTCTTCATATGTCACATGTTTATTTTCCCTATATCCAAAAGCAGTGGAATTGGACACAAATCAATACACCCTCCTATATAACTTAACTTATCCTTCTGGAGTTGTTAAAAATCCACTGACTTGAGTAATGGTACCAGTGTCTATAAACAATCGTACTGTTTGTTTACCAGGTCCAGAAAATATTTGATTAGTAGCTTGTTTTGAGCTGGAAACTCACCACCTTTAGTTCTTGCATGTTAACATTAGCCACCCTCACTCACACTTTATTCTTCACATAGGGATGGGGAATTGGAACAAGCAAATGTATTGCTTTGGGTTTTCTGTCTAACCCCATGGGCCATACTCAGCCGCCCAAGGTCACCTTATGGTTAATCATGCTGTGACTTTTGTTACCTGTCTACCTATTGTACAGTGCTGCAGAATAAGTTGGCACTTTACATGAATACTTTACTTTAAAGGATCACTATAGTGTCAGGAAAACAAAGTGGTTTTCCAGACACTATAGTGGCCTGAGGGTTCCTCCACCCTCAGGGCCCCCCTCCTGTGGCGCTGAAGGGGGTTAAAACCCCTTCAGCCACTTACCTTAACCACTTAAGGACCAAACTTCTGGAATAAAAGGGAATCATGACATGTCATGTGTCCTTAAGGGGTTAATCCAGCGCAGAGCTCCCTCGGCGCTGGTGACCTCTCCTCCCCGTTCTCAATGCTTTCCTATGGACGCTCTGCGCAAAGACAGCCACTAGAGGCTGGATTAACCCCAAATGTAAACATAGCAGTTTCTTTTAAACTGCTATATTTGCATCTGAAGGGTTAAAACCTGAAGGACCTGGCACCCAGACCACTTCATTGAGCTGAAGTGGTCTGGGTGACTATAGTGTCCCTTTTAAACGTGTGGCCCCGAGTCCAATAGCATGAAGGCTCTAGTTGTGTGTGTTGTGTGTGGTTTTTTTTTTTTGTTTGTTTTTTTGTCTTTGCACACTCAAAGGTTATCAGAGGTAGTAATGACAGACTTTGCTCAGCAACAGAAGAAAAAAAAGTTCTTGATAGTGTACAAAAGTGTGGATACAATGAGGTTATGTATAATTAACATAAAAACACTCCCTTTCATACTTGCACCATTTTTGTGTCATTTTCTTATGTATGACACCATTACACAGCCCTGTACAATTGGTGCCTTTTTCCCTGCCCTTGCGTGTTTTCTCTCTCTTCTTATGAATCTTTTGGATTTTGTTTTCTCTTATTCTGAATTTACAACTAATTACATGTTAAAATTTAAGCAAAATTATTGATATTTACAACTTGAAGGTAGACCTATGTCTCTCTCCTAAGAACTTGAAAGTTTTTACCTGTCTCAGGAAACCTGCCAATGACTAACAAAACGGTGCCTTTTCTGTTTTTTTTTTTAATACATCACTATGTAACATTTGTTCTGAGGTCTCACCACCTTTATGGAGGCATTTATTGCAGCTATCTGGATAGCCCACATGTAAGGTATTTATCGTATGGAGCCAAAGATGCCTAAGCATAACACCGCTCCGCCACTAATTAGTGTCGTGGTCAGCCAAGTCCTCTATGATGAAAACACAATTTGCTAATTGTATGAAAATCCTATCTAATTTATTACTAGGCTCAATAGACTTAATGTATACTGTAGTGGTTATGGTGCCAGAACTGCCCTGGCACCCCCCATTTGTAGGGAGTCAAACCATTCTTGGAGCAGTCTGACTTTTTTTACCTGGGGTTTGCCAGGTGCCGCTCACTTCTTTTACTTCATCAGTCAGAGGCCCCTAAGTGCTGGGTTAGCTTTTGGTTGAGTTTCAGCTGATTGCTCCTAGTGAAGCTGTAGATCGTGCCCGGTGGGCCCCATGTAAAAGTCAAACTATTTCATAGTTACATAGCTGAAAAGAGACTTGCGTCCATCAAGTTCAGCCTTCCTCACATTTGTTTTTTGCTGTTGATCCAAAAGAAGGCAAACCCAGTTTGAAGCACAATTTTGCAACAAGCTAGGAAAAAAATTCCTTCTTGACCCCAGAATGGCAGTCAGATTTATCCTTGGATCAAGCAGTTCAAAAAAGGTTTATTTAGCCTTGGATGGCAACAGGGCACTTCTGGAACCATAACCACCACAAAGTGCTTATGTTGCATGGCGTGTTTGTTTTAATGCTCACAGAAGAAATTGGTTATACAGAGTATAATATATGGACAGGTTTTCCTGCTGTGCTTTTAACAATTTTAATTATCTTATTTTACAATACAAATTGATATGATTAATCTTCCTATGCTTGTTGCTGGTGGGATGAAGGTGATTCAAGTAATAAACCAGAAGCAGTTAGATGCCTTTCAGTGCCTTAAGGACATGTGCTGCATAGTTTTCATCTATTTTGGGCAAGTGAAATATCTGACATCCGAACAAAAAATTGATTTGAGCGTGGTTTTAAAACTGGGATGATTTCCATATTTTTGTCTAAAAAGGCGTACCGATGGGGAAAACTCTGGGTTAAAGAATAAATCATTTATTTTCTAGCAAAGCCCATATTTCATAACCACTCTGCAAGAGATTTCTTTTGGTGTAGAAAAGACAGATGACCTCCTGGGTGAATTCTGGTAAGTTGGGTTGATGTCCAGCACCAATAAGATAGTAGTGACCATCTGTTTATAATGCTAACCTTTTGAAGTTATTGCCACTAGGACCAAACAGAAGGTTAGGTGTTAAAACTCCAGGCCACATGATTCAGGGCAGTAAACTGTTTTTACAGCTGTTTTAAGGGCCCCTGCAAATATTAGGTTTCCAGCTGCAGTGAAATAAAGCGGTCATCCATGTAACAGCTACATTTTTAATGTTGGAGTGTTTACAAAAAAATATAATACTCTTTCTTACCCCAAGTGTGGATGAAAACACCTTCCACCTGAAGTAAGTGGATAGTTGATACATTGCTAAATACAAACACCAGTCAAGCCGTAAGACTTGCTTTTCCCACAGAAATCTCACTACTGCAAAGGATTCTGGGTAGGCTTATGCAAATGAGATCAACAAAGTAGTGAGAGCAAGGTTAAATTTCTGTGGGAAAAGCAAGTCTTAGGGTTTGATTGCTGGGTGTATTTGTGTTTTTTTTTTTTTTGCGATGTATTTAAAAAAAAGTGTGTGTGTGTACCTACATATCCTATTGATTACGGACTGTAAACTAGCAACCCTACAATGTAAATGGAGCCATGACACACATGGATGGCTTTAGGGGTCTGTTAGCAACCATTTCTAATCAACTACTTGCTGAATAATTTCTTTCCCCAGGGGCCACAATCCAAGACTAGAATTATTGAGTGAATGGGTTATGGAAGTTGAATATTATGTGGAACGTCTTCAACTGGTTATGGCTTTTTTGTACACTTTTTTTATTTATTTTTTTTGTGACAGCTCAGAGTTTTAGAACTGAAGACTGGCTTATTGGATACCTAAATGATAGATTTTTATTTTATTTTTTGCTAGTGACTCTTGACCAGTATTTAACCCCTTAAGGACACGTGACATGTCATGATTCCCTTTTATTCCAGAAGTTTGGTCCTTAAGGGGTTAAATTAGATTTATTTATTTTTTTCTCCCTCTTCCTTCTTGCTCCATAAATTCCAGCAAAGAAAGAAGCATAGTTTATCAAAATGCCATAGGTTGGCATTTGTTCTTTATTTTTTTTTTATTTTTTTTCTTCTTCTTCTTGCTGCCCTTTTCCTGCTTAAAGGGACACTATAGTCACAAGAACTACTACAACTTTAATGTAATGGTTCTGGTGTCTTTCGCCTGTTTGAAATGGCGGTGTGTTTACACATTGCTGTCTAGGAACAGCTGTAGTGGCAGTCACTCAGACGTGCTTCCTAGGTGAGCATCTTCACACTCTGCATGGAAGCGCTGAACGTTCCTCAGAGATGCGTTGATTCAAGTGTGGGCAGACAGAGCCAGCCAAGACGAAACCTGAACTGCATTGGAATCTAAGCAGTAAAACACCTGTTTATGAGGGACATTGTGGGCTGGAACCTAAACTGTGGTGTTTGAACTATACTGTCATGAACGGTTTAGGTCACCAGCAGCCTCTCTACAATAAAAGGGTGAGTTTATTCATCTTTATTACCACAGCAGTCTCGCCGCAGCTGGTTCCGCCTCCATGGCTGAAATCATCATACTTGATGATCTCCGACAATCCAATGTTTTCTCTTTGAAAAGCATTGGGAGGCTATTGCTCATCGTGGCAATTTGCCGTGCTGCGCCAGTCAGCATCTGCTCATAGAAATGCATTGAATCAATGCATTTCTATAGGGAATGTTGCATGGAGGCACTGAATGCCAGTGCTGCACATTGTGCATCATTGACATAGGAAGCCCCTCTAATGGCCATTTGAGTGACTGCCACTATAGATGTTATTGGGCAGTAATGAAAACGCTGCCTGTTCTCTGAAAAGACCATGCTTACATTTTAGAGGGCTGCTGGGACAGGTTTTTGACACCAGAACAAATACATTATACTAACTATAGTGTCTCTAAAATCATGTTTGACTTTAAATCTATCTTGCTTGTACATTCTTCAAAAATTGGTCATCACCTGAATCACTGTATTTTGATTCCCATAAGGCTCAGTCATTTTAATGGCTCAGCTGATTGAGCGTAATGATTCATAGTCCACAGAATTTTGGCTACTTCTATACAGTCTGCTGGTTTGGTTTGCCACCAGCATGCTGATCAGTGACCTCATAGGGACTTCCTGTAGCACTGCAGATGCTACAAATGCAAGTAGAATGTGGAGTTTTAAACATCTGGTACTGGGACACAAGGGCCTCGCTAAGATTTGTAGCCGATGCTTAAATTCTCGTTAACAGTCTTGTATTTTTGTTATTTTCTGATCCTATTGTAAGCTCTAGTACTTCTATGACTGAAAATATATGAATTCTCTGGCTTTTGTGAATAGGAGTTGTTGGCTTAGGCTAGACGTCAATAAAAGTAATTGCAGGCATTCCTGCACAGATTGATATATTTAATGGTGATGTCTGAGGGAGACTGTGGGGACTGTCTGTGGATCTCCCATTTTTGTATCCTAGGACTTAATCCTGCCTTTATCAAGCATCATAGAGCCATTCTAATGGTTCACTTCCTGCAACTGGGGTTAGGCTTTTTAAATATATATAATATATATTTTTTTTTTTTTTATTCTTGTAAAAATCTATTTACAAGAATTTACAATTTTGAACATTAAATAATTGAATGAGACTATTGACGTTGGAGCCTTTTATGTGCAGAAAAAAAAAAAAATTCCCACAGAGATTTATCTACAATTTTCTAGAAATACATTATTTAAAATTGCTATAATGTGTTTTTTCATCGTGTGGTGCTTGATTATTTTTATATTTAAATATTTTTAGCATATGCCATCACAATCTAGTTCAGGCAAGGCACAGCCAGGTCACATACTGCACATGAAGAATTATTGAACATTTAAAGAGGTTTTCTAACCCATTTTAATAGTTCAGAGAATAATGCCCTATTGGCATAATTCTACATGTCCATTCCCCCAACCGGTGCCGACTTCCAATAAGTCTTCTTATAGAGAAGCCTTTAGAGAATTTTATTGGCTTAGGGCGCATGAAGGTGCACTGAGCTGGAAAGGGGAGGGTGGGTAACTTAAAAATAAAAGAAGGGTTTGGGAGGAAGTGGGTATTCCTTCAGGGTAGTAGGGGAGAGAAGAGGTTCTCCCCTGCAAGTGAGGTTAGGTCTGTCGGCTGCATGCAGTGAGCACTGGCAACAGATGTGTGCCTACCACCATGACCACATCAAAAAGCAGAAGTAGTCATGGTGGTTGGAAGAGCCTTTTTAATATCTCTCCTCTGTATGCTTTCTTTAAGACCGGTGCAAAGTACTGAGCTTATAACCATGATTGACACGGTACTAAGTTGGAGGCTTCTAGTTGTAGGATAACTTATTTTGTTAAATATTGAAGGCCTAACATCAAGTTGTTCAACAAATATATATTGTTCGGACACCTATGAGCCGTCTCACTGTATTTTATAACTTGACAGGAGGCTTCGTATTTGCATTAACTTTATTTACTAACTCCATAGCAGCAAAGAAAAAACTGTTAAAAGAAAGAACCATAGTGCGTCAGAGTGTATATAAGTCCAAGCATAACCAATCATTTCCTCTTTCTTTGCTGCTCCATCACAAGTCAGGTCAGAGTACTGATTTCTTAACTGTATTGTTATGCATGTTAGGATCTTATGCTAGATTTTGTTGTATGTAAAGACTTATTTCCTGGGGGTGGCAGGGGATTCCCTACTTGTTTAGTCACCTGGAGCGACTGCCATTGGATGGGCTAACCCCTTTTCCCCTCAGAACCACTCGGAGACGGCAGCATTCCCCTCTCCTCAAGTGGCTACGTTCGCCACTTTCCGCACTGGTTCCCCGCCCTGTTCGCACTGCCATCTTTGCGAACGGAGCGGGCTTCCAATTGAATTTGTGCACTTTGGAATGGACGCAGCTCACTGCGTTCGGCTATTTACGCCTGTTCGCGCTAATTGCACGAACAGTGCGACCGCGCATGGTTTCATGCCTTTCTGCACGAAAGGGCGGCTAACTGAAGCTTACCATTCGTGTAGATTGGCACGAAAGGACTGACTTCACAGTACCAGTTCATTCACGGTTTTCTCCACCTAGGGCGTCCACCTAACGCTTCACTTAACATTGCATTCGCGACTTTACCCGCTTTCGCAGGCTTTTTCCTGTCAGCCACGCAGGGTCTCTCGCGGTGGCCATTTTGTTGGTGAAGTTTAGTAGGAGTACAAATCACAGCAAGCTAAGGCTCTCATTTTGGACGAATTTCAAGCGGAATTGCAGAGGTGAAGTCTGAGTTGCACCTACACAAGTTGGTGTTATTACCCCTGGGGAGTGGGACTGCCAGTTAGGTATACCCTAGTAGCCTGGCAAGGGGAGAGCCCCCTTTGAAAACTTCCCTAAGCGCTGCCTAACGGAACCTGTCCAAGCAGTTTCCGATGATCTGGGTGAGCCCCAGTGTGAAAGAGCCACTGAGCGATTCATATTAATATGGCCAAAGGCCTGTTCAGGTCCCTCCCACACGGCCCCTCACCTCTAATACCTATACCTGTGCCTGTAAAATAGTTCCTGAACTATGGAGGACACAATTAATACAAGTGACCTTCAGACTATGATCAATGCAGCGGTAGCTGCGTCCTAAGAAAAGGCCGACTGGCAAACAACGCCAAAATAAGGAAGACTCGAATGACTCCTCTAAGGAGAAAGATCGCCCGGCACTGGAAGGACGAAGGGTCCAAAAAGGCCACCACTGAAGCACAGTAAGCATGCTGTCGACAGCTCCCACATATACAGGGGGGAGATCCTCGGATGAGGAAAACTATATGCCCCACTCCATTTTGGATGAGTGGCAGGCAGAGGCCTCCGAATCTGACGAAGGTGATTGGGGCTCCAACGCCTATGTTAAGGAGACCTTCCTGGGTGAGCACCAGTGTAAAGGAGAGGTGGAATCCTCTGCCACAGCCAACACGCAGGAACAAGAAATATTCCTGGACGCCACGGGGCAGAGAATGTTTGACCCCAGGAACATTTGGCACCCCCACTCTGGGGAATAGGGTCCCGTCTGAGCATCTACTCCGGTTTATGCATTTTTGGATACATAAACCACTGGAAAAATATATGCAAGAGGATGAGGGCGGAGTGCCCCAGACCTTCACTGCCAGACAAGGTGGCCTTTACGCCGGAGTTCGACCAGCTCATGCTGACGTTCATGGAGCAAGGAGGTCGCGATCCACGCATAGGGATCGAAAAGAGTTTTAAAGGAGCGCAGGACAAGCTCCTGGACACGATGGGGCCACTGGCCCGAGTGATGTACCTGGCGATCGAGGTCTACACCAGAGTGGACTTGTTTACAGCGGACATGGTGCGCGAATGGGCACATGATATCCGAGACTGGACCCAGAGGGGTTTCTGTTTTCTCAGAAATACCAATGCGGCCCTCTCAGCATAGCGGCGCCGCGCAGCACTTTTCTGTATAGACGCCAAACTGGCTGATCTGAGGGTAAAAGAACTGGGCGCACAGGGCAAACTCTTTGGCGAGGCCTTTTTTGAAAGAGCTGAATAAACATGTAACTGTATTTACCTCGCTGAACAGAGCCCGCACATCCATGCGCAAGGTCTTCCGAGGCAACCCCTCAAGAGGTGTGTGTGTGTGTGTGTGTGTGGGGTTTTCTTTTTTTTTTTTGTTTGTTTTTTTTGGTTTTTTTTTTTCAGGGCTGGTCGGCAGCGGGGCCGTGTCACCAGCCGATTCTGGCCATCAGGCCCTCGCCTGGGGGACACACAGCAATTGTTCCCGAAACAAGGTTGAGGACACCAGCTCTAGACAACACTACCCCTAGTGCCAAAGGAGCACAGACAGAGGACGTGGTGGTCGTGGACGTGCCTGCGCAAGATTCCCTGCAGGTAAGAGACCAACACTTATCAATGCCTCAACTAACTTTGTATGCAGGCCGTGTTTCTCTTTTTTTGACCATTATTGGGCAAATCTGTGGACAGACGCTTGGGTACTACAGACGGTCAAGGGGTACCACATCAAATTACAAACTCCCCCCGTACAGAGGCATCCTCTCAACCTCAGATGTTCACCTCATAGAAGTGTAGCTCCGCAAACTACTCATGAAGGGAGCTATACAACCCGTGCACGAACGAGGAGGCTTCTTCAGCAATATGTTCCTCGTCCTCAAGAAAACCGGAAATTTCAGGCCAGTGATCAACTTAAGGGAACTGAACACATGCAGGGCATACACTTACAGAGGGACCTCTTTCAGGAAAAGGATTGGTTTATGCGTGTAGACCTCAGACGCATACCTATCGATCCCACTCCACGAGGACAGCCGTCCCTTCCTTCGGTTCCTATGGAACGGCTTCCCATGGCAATTCACATGCCTCCCTTTTGGGCTGAGTTCCGCACCATGGTGCTTCACGAAAATGTTGAAACCAGTGATCACACACACTCACGGGATCAGATGCATCCATTTACCTGGACGATATTCTCTTATTCTGCAGAACAAGGGAATTGGCCATACAACACACTGAATGTACGGTACAATTATTAGAATCACTGAGCTTTGTTGTCAGCAGGGCCAAATCCGCAATGAACCCTGTACAAAAATTCCAATTCCTGGGCTTCGAGATACACTCCACCTCCCATCTACCAAGGAGATCCGCAGAGTACTCAAACTAGACTCCGCCAACTGGCACGGATTGTTGGACTACTGTCCTCAACAATACAAGCCATATTTCCGGGTCCTCTGCATTACTGTGCCGTGCAATGGTTCAAAGCTCGCTTCCTGTGGAGGAACCCCACGTACAACCAACTAGTCCCGCTGATGGACGAAGTACAACAAGAACTTGAATGGTGGCTCAACTGTTTGCAAGCCTGGAATGGTAGGATCATCTTCGGCAACCACCCGGACTTCATCCTGGAATCGGACATGAGTCGATGGGCTGAGGCGCCACGGATGGAGAAGCATCCACAGGAGGTACGTGGACAACCCAAGAACTCTCGATGCACATCAACTGCCTGGAGTTATTAGCAGGGTCATTTGCTATACGCAGCCTAACAAAAGGACAGTCCAGTTGTTGTATACTTCTACGGATGGACAACTTATCGACAGTACGATACATCAGTCACTTGGGAGGTACCCAATCACACACACTGGTGAATTTGACGAAGGAGATCTTCGATTATTGCATCCCGCGCAACATCACGTTACACGCAGAACACGTACCAGGGGAATCTAACCTTGCAGCAGATTGGTATTCCTGACACTGGAGAGACGCCAGCGACTGGCAACTAAACCCGCAGGTATTCGCCCACCTAAATGAACAGAAATGCCCTTTCCTACTGGATCTGTTTGCTTCACGCAACAACCACCAGGTACCACAGTTTTACAGCTGGTTCCCAGACCCAGAATGCCTGGCGGTAGACACTTTCACCCAACACTGGCCAATACAAGGGGCTTATGCCTTTCCCCCATTCACCATGATCGCGAGGGTTCTCCACCACATCCGGAGACGAGTAGTGAGACTAATCCTCCTGACGCCTCTCTGACCGAGCCAACCTTGGTTCCCAGACCTTCTCGAATTGTCTTACCAGAACCAGATTCTACTGCCGAACAACTACAACCTACTCAGGGTTCCAGCAGGGAACCCACACCCAATGCAGTTGGACGGTCGCCTAACCTTGGTGGCCTGGACTCTTTTCAGGGGAACATGGTGTACCAACGACTGTTTCAGATATCATGAATTTCCTCTCGTTTAACTTCGAGTAAGTCAAATCGTATCGCACCATCAATGTTCTGAGATCTGCTATCTCTGCAGCCCACGTGCCATCCCAGGGGAGAGCAGTCGGACAGGACCCTCTATGTCTACTACTACGTGGCATCAAACTAAGACGACCCCCAACGCTTAAGTACCAATATCTATTAGATGTGGTCCTCCATTTCCTGAGGGAATGGGACCCCTAATGAACTATTGTCTCTGAAACAACTGACGACCAAGTTCACTTTCCTATTGAACATTGTTTCATTCCGGGCGTTCGACAAAGACATTTTCTCCATAGACCCGGAGGGAGTCACATTCCAAATCTCACGACTGACTAAATCTGACTCTTCATCGGTGTTCTACCCATTCTTCAACTCAGACTCTCAACTTTTGTGTGGTTAAGACTCTGCGGGCATATGTGGCGGCAACAAACGTTGCGCCCACCAGCAGCACGACAACTATTGGTGTCATATGTTTACCCGCATGGTCCGGTTTCGACTACCACACTGGCCAGATGGATCAAATGGCTCCTCTCCCTAGCCGGCATAGACTTTGCCCTTGGAGTGCACTCCGTGCGAGGGGCAGCGGCATCATCAGCTTTCCTGGCAGGCGCATCGCTATCAGACATATTACAAATGGCGGACTGGTCCCGCGAATCAACGTTTTGGACTTTCTATTTTCGTCCAACGCCGCATTCGCTCTTCTACCGAAGCATTAAAATTGGAAATACGAAGCCTCCTGTCATGTTATAAAATTGAAGATTATGCTAGTACATTGTACTAATAATCTTAATTTTAATAATGACAAGAGGTGAGTATTCCCCTCCCCTTCATCTTGACGTTCCCACCTTAATGAAGGTAAGTTAAGGTTAACGGGTATCGATTGTCTCCAGTATTTAAAGTTGGGTACGGATACATATGTATGGGGGGGGAGGGCTGATCAGGATTTCTAATCTGTTAACACATAGCCTAATACAAAATACTAGAACGGCTTACAGTTACAAGTACACTGTACCAACTGCAATTGGCTAACTAATCCACAACCACCTTTTGACCAATGTGCTTATTGGTTAAGTAATGTGTACCACCCTAGATCAATGTGTCTATATATTTTATTAGCCGTGTGTAATAAAATGATGCTCGTTTGGAATAGATTGCGTTGTCGTAGTATGTGTTATTGAACATGCCTCTTCCCTGCGCTGCAGAAATCTGTGGACCAGCCCAATGGCAGTTTGGGGCTCTTGAGGACCCTGAGCTAATATTCACTTCAGATGTACCCAATATATTTGTAAGGTGATCATAAATAATACTTAAGGGGGAACTGGCACTTTCCAGGATTTTAAGACATTCTGTATGTGAGCTAGTCTATTATAGTGACGGTCTGGAAGGTGGTTACTTTAAGGTAGAAATAGCTCAGTCGCCAAGCTAGAATATACTTCTTAACCCTGTATAGATAAAAGAAAACCCACCCCCTATCTCTAGGTTTGTAAATACAAACTAAAAATCAAGCAGCCCAAGTTAACATGAGAGGTTGCACACTGATTGTAGTAAAAATATGCCTATACTATTTTGTATTACACTTTATGAAGCCCTCTTGACTGAGGGACGGTATGCTGTTGGCTGCACAAGAGTGGTTGTTGGCCAAATGAAGAGCACTTGCATGGAATTGGTTTGGTATAGTGTGTTGACTTGAGTTACCACTTATTACAGCGAATGAACGCTTGAATGAGAGCTTAAACTATACGTTGGAAGTCAGTCTGCTCATCCATGTGTAATGTTTTACCTCCTATGCCAATGGGGGGTGTGTGGTCCACCCCAGTGTGTTTAAAATAACATTCCTGTGTTGAGTGATGTCATATTCTGGCTCCTGGCATCACCACAGGAGGCGAGTGGGGAAGCAGTGAGCAACTGAAAGAACATCCGTGCTTCTTGGCACCTGCTACCTGACTCCACTCTCTCTGGTATATTTCAGCAGAGTAAGCAGGTGGCTACTTTGCTTTACTGAAAAAGAGCCTGCTTCGAGCACCCTAAGGTGTCCAGCCAGGCACCTTTTAATCTTCTTCAGTCTTGACTTGCCCAGATTACCCCTATAGGATATCTAATGGTTGTTGCTACCTGCTGCTCTTTACGTTTATCATGTTTTGGCAGTCCTTATAATGGCATATTGTGCACAGTGGGATTGTTTTCTTTTTAACCCCTTAAGGACACATGACGTGTGACATGTCATGATTCTCTTTTATTCCAGAAGTTTGGTCCATAAGGGGTTAAATATTCTCACCTGCAAATCCCTCCACAGTTGTATCCTAAACTATATGTTCTCTCTAATTACCTGTTTGGACAACAATCATCTGTCTTCTGTTAACATCCCATCTCCACTTCTTGCTTAAAGGGGCAGTCTAAGCACTAAAGCCACTACAACTTGTTGCAAGGAGTTGTTGTGGGTGCTGTGCCCAGGATTTGTTAAACCTTCTAGCCAACTCATCAGACTACTTTTAGTTTAAAGTTATGATTATTTTATTTTTTTTAGTCTCTCTGTAGCCCCGTTGACTTTCTCACGTTTCCGCTTGTATGTGTGGCTCTGCCGCATATATTGGTACCTAAAGAAACACTCAGAGCGCTGATGTGCTTATGGTGCCTGGAGGGCTCTGTGCCCCCTGGCCACTCATACAAGTTTTTACAGTGAGGGATGCAAGTACACTCCTGGGAAAATGACTAAGACTTAGTGAGGTGGTTGCTCATTCCATATGTTGAAGTTTTCATGGCTAATATATGTAGATTGCACTCCGTGAAAGAGGCCAACTGTGGTTGTTGAAAAAGGTTGTGCCTATGATGTGAACTCCATAAAATCCTCATGGCTTACATCAAGCTGTTAACAATGCCAGACAGTATTCCAACTGCATCATGGGCTGTGTTTTTGTCCAGAGAAAATGGAATCCCCTTGTGACTAATCTCCACTCAACGGACTATAATGGTATTAGGAGTATTAATGTAAAGTAAGCAATATAGCCTAGGGTAGTCTGTTGGGCTCGTAGAGACAAAGAGGAATACAAAACTAATAATATTGTGGAGATAAGATGATGTTAAAATGGTATCCTATGCCAAAAAAATTACAATTCCCCCCCTTATGACCTTTTTAGTAATACTCATGATCTATAACTTCCTGGCAAAGGAAGACTATTGTATTTTTAAAAGTTATTATTGATGTCTATTTCTTTGTCTCATCCTGTATGATTTTTAGCTAGTTAATATCCACTTTTTTCTTTTTCTTTTTTTTTAAAAGCTTGGTTAAATGGGTCTATACCGAGTGTATTTATTATATTTAATGTACTTTGTAATATTACAATTTTTTTTTGTTAAAATATTTTATAGCTATAATTGCTAAAAAACAAACAAAAAAAAAAACCTTACAATTTTAGTCTTAAAGAGCTGATTTGTAGAACAATCTTCATGTGTCTACCCTATTTTGTTTCCTCAGGAGCTGTGAGTTTTGGCTCACCCTGACACTGGAGGCCTCATGGATTCCTGTGGGCTGCACTAGCCAAGCAGGGATGTTCTCTAGAAGATCTTTGCTTCTCTGGGGTGTCCTGCTTGCTGCTGCTCTCTCAGCTGCCAGGCCCCCTTCCATTCTGCCAGACCAAGGTAAGCATATTTTTCTTTTCTTCTTAACTGGTCTTATTTTTTTAAGGTGTCCGTCATAACTTTACACCTATACCATGTCAAACATTTTAGTATTTTTATTTTTGGGAAGTTCATTATGTGTTGGCTGTTTAACATTCACACATTGAAATTATTCTGTTTTACAAGTCTTATCAGCAAAATAATTTATCCATTGATACTGTTGGTTTTTGTCCCAATTAATTTTTGAAGCATATATAATATAAATTCAACTAAATTAGTGGTGGTTATTTTTTTTAAGTGGGGGTGGGAGAGTAAGAAATCCTGTACTGGTCAAGGCCTGTGTGTGTGTGTGTGTGTGTGTGTGTATATTATTTTTCCCTCATATTATTTTTTTTTTTTTGAATTGCATTTCTGGGTGTTCTATGACCTTTTTCAAACCTTTGTACCTCCCTTCTGAGTAAATGTGGCAGGGAGGTGTCTGCCTTTTTAATCTACTGTCTTTAAGACTGATAAGAAATGATTTATCTTGACAATAATATAAATGCCTGCAAGGTAACTGCTTCCTTGGAGCCAACCCTTTTAGTGTCTCACTAATCTTTAACTCTGCTGCCAGTTTAATCTACTAGATGAGTGGTTAAAAGTGCGCTGCCAAATGTCCCAGGTAGTTTATCCTGTAAGTGTGTATACAGTTTTACATAAGGTGAGCTAAATACTACCTGAGCTCAAATGGTGTATAATTGAACAGGTTCCAAGCCCTAAGGCATGCACATTATCCAACACCAACTTCCTGTGTTTTTTTTGTTTGTTTTTTGTCCTGATGAAGGACTTGAATTTCTATAGCCGCAGGGTGTCTATACTCCACTTCTGGGTAAACAGATCACATACTTCTCTTGACAACCCTTCTGTACATGTACCAGAACACTGCCTCGGGTTACTGAACTTTTCTATACACCTAAACAGATAGGATTTCCGGCAACGGAGAACCCGTAGGGGCCTGAATAGAGAAAGCAAGGGTAATGTTGTAAAACGATGTTCTCATCTAGAAGAACTTACAATTATTCAGTATGAGTAGAAATGTGGAAATTGAGTATCATGGGATTGAAATGACACACCACACACATTTAGGTTACCATTGTGTCTATTCCTATTGTTATAATATTAACCAGTTCAGAAACAGTGTAGGTTGCTGTAGTTCATACTTTTGTGTCTGGCTTGCAGTGTTGTGTTCAGGAACCAATGTGCAGACATTAAAGGTGACTTTTTTATTTTTTTTATTTTCTGTATACCAGTCATTTTGACTACCCATCCCAAAAAAAAATGTCCATCATGGACTGCAAACATTACTTCCTACCTCAAACAAGAAGAATCTAGGAATGCTTTGTGTCTAGGCTTGTGAGTATTTGGGAGGGGAAAAGCAGTGTTCTGAAGAGGGTGAGGGGCAAGAATAACACTTTTGGAAAGGCATAAGGTCAGGGGCCAACTGGAAACAGCTGGGGCTCTTTTTTTTTTTTTTTTTTTTTTTTAAACTCCTTTTTGGTGGTGGTAAAGGGATCAAAAGGGAGAGGTTAATCCTTCATCTGAGGACTCACATCGTAACTAAACAGAATTGCAAATTTAAAGCACTCATCCATGCAACACCTTCCTGACCTTTACCAGCCAATTATTTCCCAAGGAAAGAGAAGTGGAACAGCTCTGCTTATTGTATCTGAAATCAAGTGGGGGGGGGGACGACGGCATTTATTGGTCTTCCGTTGTGGTCCTTAAGTGGTTGGGAATTATGTAACAATACTCCTGATAGCCAGCATATGTTGATCCAAAAAATAGGTGTCAGGAGTGGGCAATTCCACTCTGTATGCTTTCCACAGGAGATTTAGATTGTATTGCATCTGTGACATTGGGAAGAAAAAAGGTGATTTGGAAAATCCTGTTCGAAAGATAGACCCAAGTCTGTGTCATAATTAATAAGTAGTGCATAGGCTAGTTTCTTACCAGTAGAATACATATGTTAAAATTTGGCTTTTTTTTTTTTTTTTAACCAAGCACATACTGTAAGATATAAGGAAAAACTGTATCTGGGCTGGTAACATTTTTGAATACTGAAGGTGTGTGTTAAAGTCCTGTACATAAAACTACACAATATTAAATGGTTGCAAACACTTATAATTTTAATGCTAGCCAATGTAATAAAATGTTATAGTACGGGTTGACCATAACTCACTCCCCTCTGCCCTCTCCTCCCTCATTCTAAATTTCTTTAAAAAAACAATTCCTGAAAACTTGCTTTTCCAAGAAGGCATTTTAATTAAACAGTTACCATTTCTCTCTTCCACGACTCACTCCTTTTGCATCTTTCCTGCATCTGTGTCCTCTAAAAAAACAAAATATATAAAAACTTCATTGTAACCTCTCCCAGCAATAGCAACCTACTTACCTTTTACCTTTTGTGTCATTTTACCCCTCTCCCCTTAGAATGTTAAGCTGTTGGCTCAGAGGAGGGCACTTGCAATGTCTTCACTAAGAACCATAACTAGGGCTCACTGGAGGGTATGATATGGCTTACAGTGATGAATAACTTTTTAGACCTGCTTAGCAGCATAAGACTACACCTTAAGTCCTGCCATAACCATCAATCCCCCCCCTGCTAAATTTGTTAAGCAGTATATGAAGTAAACAAACTAAGCTAATTTTTAACTAATGACGCCATACAAAACCAAGATTCCACAGTTACATGCCCTGTAGGATCTGTGCTAATTACTTTAAGCCATGGCAAATGTTGTTTATCTATATCAAGGTGTTTTTCTCACTGAATGTGTTGTTTGCAGATCCCAGTTGCTATTTGCACTGCTAAATTCATTTAAGAAGTTCACATTACATAATAGACAAATATATTTATACTATTCATTCCTTCCTCTATAAATCTTGCCAACTTGAAATCTGAATGTTTGCCTTGTTTTTGTACTCTGCACATATTTGTAGTTGGGCTTTGAGGCCTAGATGTACATAAATTAATGAACCTTCCCCCAACCACTCTTCCACTGCAGACAAAAGCTGTTTACTTTTCTTTTGAGGTATTTCCTGGGTCAGGAGGGATAAAGGGTTTAAGTGTTTAATGAGAAAACACATCTTTTTATCTCTGGATTGTGGAAAATGACCGGTAAAATTGCTGTGAAAAGCTGCCTATGCCCTATTGGAGCACATTTATTTGGGAAGTATTTCTCATAAAGAAGTTTGTCGGGGGTTTATGCCATTTTTCATTTTTAGATTATTGTTATAATAAACAAGTTTGGTTCTGTGCAGTTGGGTCATATTGGGGAATCTGTAACAAACTGGTACTTGTATTTGCGTGGGCTTTATTTTTCAGGGGAGATTCTCTTTTAGATTGCATTCACTGGGTATAACTACTGTCATTTCTACTCAATAGCACAATATATTTGTAAAAATGTTTTGTACTGGTTTTCGAACTGTATTAACTCTACACATTTACTTAAACTCTAAACAGTATGGGAACCATATGCTCAAAAACTATACATCACTGCAATATTTTAAGATCCTTTTTTTTTTTTGTTTTTGTTTTGTCATGGACAGCAAAAGTTGTTTGGACCTTTTGATCAGGTGCAGTAGGGGGAGGGTGTGGCACAAATTGAATCACTGATCTGACTCTTAATAGCTACATTACCTCCATTCTAAGCGAAGTGTGGATGGGAGGTTAAAGGAACATTGTAACATTGGTCCGAATACAAACCTAAAGTTAGAGTAATCTAGGGGCTATTATATAGTCTCCCTAAATCTCAAGGTGGGGGAAACAAAAAGCTTTTTACTCACCTATCAATCACTCTGGAGCTGCCACTCTTACCTTGTCCGAGATCATCATTACTGGTGATCTTAGCCAATCCAATGCTTCCCCATTGGGAAGTGTTGGGGAGCTAGTGCACATGTTCAACAATCGTCTCATAATTGACTCAACGTCACTTTATGGGGAGAGTTTGGTGTGTTGCTCCTGCAAAAATTGCAGGACAACGCCAAGAAGCCTTTCTGGTGGCTGGCTCAGTGACCATCATTAGAGGTGGCTCTAGGCAGTAAAGTAAACCCCGCCTTTTCTTCGAAAAAGCAGTGTTTACACTGCGGAGTGAGGGGACAATCTTTGTCCCAGAATCACTGTAGTAGTAGTAGTAATTCTGGTGCTTAGTGTACCTTTTTTAAAGATCCCATTGATAAATCTCCTGATTGGTAAAACCTCTTCTTTGTACAGAGTAGCCTGTCTGCACTGGATGTACAAATGCTTATTTTATTTAAGGCATTTTTTTTTTCATTTTATTTATATGTACAATATAGTGCATAATTGTGTTTTTTAATAAAATGCAGGTTTTTTTTATTTTATTTGAATGAGGTTATGCTGGTACTTTTCAAAAAATGAGTTAAGTTTGATAGTATTTAAAAATACACTTGGCATACTGTTTGCTTTGATCAAACACACCAGGCAAAATATATATTGGTTAGACATTATTCAACTTGGCTATATTCCAGCCTTTGGCTGTGACACATGCTGCACTAATGCACAATTTATGAGAAAATTGATTCCCTGTTAGTGAGGTTTAAAGCATGTTACTGGACTGATTGTGTTTTGCTTTATTGCCGCATCCTATACATAGTTGAATCCTGAAACATTAGCCACCACTCAGGTTTTTGGGATTAGGGTACCTATGGGCTTATTTGTATGCTTCAGGAAGTAGAAGGAACACATTAAACTAGGCCCCATTGGCATTACTATGGAAACCAGCCAGTGCCTGCTGCTTGGAACCATTCACTCTCTTTTGTCTAAGTTAGGCTTTGTATAAGGCCTTTTATGGTATACCCTCCATCAGCTTAGATTAGTTTTGCATCCGCATGCCTCGCTCAATTTGCATTTGAAAGTGGATGTATCTCTCCCTCCCCTCCAAAAACTGTGTATGTATATATATTTATTTAGAGTGTGTGTGTGTGTGTGTGTGTGTGTGTGTAAAATACACAAGATCTCTCAAAATATAGGCATGGAAATGCACTTGTTACTTTTTTTTTTTCTTTTTTTTTTTTTTCTCCTGTACGGTTTATGAATCACGTTGGAATGAATGCATGCATTTGTCTAGTCTAAAAATAAGATGTCAGACTGTACAGTGTTTTTCATAATGCTTTCCTATGGACGCTGGCGTGCTCTCACTGTGAAAATCGGTGAGAAGCACGCAAGCGCCTCTAGTGGCTGTCAATGAGACGGCCACTAGAGGATTAGGGGGAGCTATGTTTATGAAAAAATGGGTTAACCCTAGCTGGACCTGGCACCCAGACCACTTCATTAAGCTGAAGTGGTCTGGGTGCCTAGAGTGGTCCTTTAAGCATCTAATTTGCATGTGGTTCAAAGAGACAAAGATTTAATTTCAAAGGAAGTCCTTTTTCCAGCCACTAAGAAATCTCCTGCAGCCTGATCACAGGAGCAAATCATCTTGGGATGTTACTTATATTTGTTTTGATTTTAGAATGGTAACTCTTGTATGAATGTGTATATATGTGTGTGTATATATGTATGTGTGTGTGTGTGTGTGTGTGTGTGTGTATATATATATATATATATATATATATATATATATATATATATATATATATGTGTGTGTGTGTGTGTGTGTATATATATATATATATATATATATATATATATATTTATAACAAGCCAAAGAAAAATCAGCACTCCCAGGATTTGTAAATAAGCCAAAAAATACTTTACTCCACAGGTCAACGTTTCAGCTCCTCTTGGGAGCTTTCATCATTTTTTAAATAATTGTTTATTATTTGATATATATCTAATGTTGAGAATTTGTCATGCTTTAGACTTTTCTAAATTGGGACTTCCAATCCAGGTTGTGCTGAATCGTCCCTGTATGATATGCCCTTTTCCTGTTTGGGGTATTTATTGGTACAATAAGGGACTTACCTGTGTCCTTTTGTTAGATGTTCTGTCCAATAGGGATTTTGGACATAGATGACTATATAGATTTATGGATTGGCATGGAGTTAATCTTGGATTCTAGGCACTGATTCACTTTAATTACTGATATTGTTTATTTTTGCTTTTCACGTGAATATATGCATGTGCACTTTATGATTAATTTTGGATAGATGTACAATTGACTATGAACTTGGCACATGATTAAGGATACATCCCTATGGATGTCTGAACATGAATATCACTATAATTATATACACATATTGGTAATGACATTACTGTCTATCTTTATAACACCTTGTTTAAGGTCTTTTCACAGTATGCTAATTATTAGTTCAGCATGTCATTAGTGGGTTATTTATAATTTTTATATGATATGGGACCGTTATTTGGATCCTAGCTATTGGTGTTGTCACTATTGTATCTATATAGAGGTGGATAGTACCATTACCCCTTGGTTTCGATTGTAGGATTTAGGGGCTTGCTCTGTATATGTGGTTTTTTTTCCCCTTTCTTTAGATTTCAGTATAGACACAGGTTACAGCTCTAATTTCTTCCTCGGTGGAGGACAGATGTAGAGACCGGAATATCTAAGTTAGATGCGCATGCGTCCGGTATTACTATGACTACGGACGACGCAGCCATTCAGGAAGTAACTGAGGAGATCGTGGTTAGACACAATGGCGTCCCGATCTCCATGGCAACGTAATGAACCTGGTGATGTCACGTATATCACGTGACGGCGTGAGCAGGAAGTGGGGAAATGCCGGGAATTGATAGCGTTTGAGCGGACGCCCGAGAGGAAGGGAGGTTCTCCATCAGCACACCTGGATTGTGAGTTTTAATTGGATTTATGTCCTTATTTAAGCTGTGTTGTTTTTCATTCATGTTTTGTATGCTGTCCTGATGAAAGCTCCCAAGAGTAGCTGAAACGTTGACCTGTGGAGTAAAGTATTTTTTGGCTTATTTACAAATCCTGGGAGTGCTGATTTTTCTTTGGCTTGTTATTTATTGTGCAATCGAGCACCGGGTTCTATTTCATGTTTGGTAGGAGTGCAAGGCTTTCTTTTGAGATTATATATATATATATATATATATATATATATATATATATATATATATATATATATATATATATATATATATATATATATATATATATATAGATAGATAGATAGATAGATATAGATATATATTTCCTTAAAGGTCAATCTTAACTAAAGTATTTTGTCATTGGTAAAATTATCAGTGTTAATCACGTATTCCTTTAAATCTTTTAAATCTTGCCTGCTAACAAACCATGCCATTGGTAATCACTTTCTCATTGTTAAATACTGCAGGAAGAGCTATTTTTATGGATTTGGTAATGCAGGTGTTAAAGACGAATACCAGTAAGTCTGGTGATGACTAGCACATGTGTCATCAAATCATTGATTAGATCTGTTGCTTTCCCTTTACGAACAACCTTTGTATTGCTAGTCTTTTTATACTGAACTTTAAAGTTATGGTTATCTTCCTACCACAAAGGTAGGTGAACATAAAGCCTATACATGGTACTTGTGAAGTGATCTCCAAGTGTATATGTTAAAGGAACATTTGGACCACCTTAAACACTTTATGCGATGTAATGCTTATGGTAGAGACACAGTGTGCTGTGCTGAGAGCACAGTAATAGAAATCTCTAATTTTTGGTGCGTCTGACGCAGGTAAAATTCTCGTTCCAGTCGATTCCCAAAAGCCTCTGTCTTTTGGACGGCTGAATAAACCAATTATACCTTCATGCCCTGCCGTGATCCCAATATAAGTAGTCAAATCGTTTTTAGAAAGGTTAACTTTTATTTGCCGGGTACCAATCTCTCGCCATTAGTCTTCAGAGAGCCAACATCTCACTGCCTGAGCAATGCCTAGAGGTGCAGGCCCTGGATCATTGGCTGAGAGCAATTTACCAACAAGCAGTGCTTTTCTCGGGGAACCTTACAGAAGCTCCTAATCTTCCAGCTCTCTGAAAGCTGTAGGTGAGCATTGCCTGCAGACCCTGTTAAGTCAAGCCATTTTAAAATGAGTGAACAACTTATAAGGAATATGGGGATCCAGAAGTGGTGTCAAGCTAAGATGCTCATCTGAAGACTGTATCTGCCTCACTGAATATGGCTGTAACAGCTCTGTGCAGCTGTGTCCATATTTTACTCATTACACAGTCCTACAAAATGTTCCTTATGGTTGGGCTTTTTATTTTATTTATTTTTTTTAAATAACATACGAATATTAACTTAGCAGTAAGGGTATAGTCAATACCTTGTTAAACACAGATCTGCAACTATTAGTCAAGTCATAAGAGCTTTCAAATTTGCAGTGATGTTACTACTGCAAGGGATTCTGGGTGGGAATATTCAAATTCGTTGAACAAAGCATCACTTGTGTTTTTTTTGTTTTTGTTTTTTTTCCCCCTCTTTATGCCATTTTAAACATGGATTCCTTAATGTTTGTTTGCTGTGAAGTTTTTCAGGCAAATTGATATGGTGTGGGGTGGGGTGGGGGGGGAGAAGAAGAAGAAAGTTATTGAAAACCCCTTCCACCTGAAGTCTGTGGATAGACAAGTAACATAGGTGTGTCTTTTTAAAATGTACCCCTATAGACTAGACTAGAATTAGGAATGCGTGTGTGGTGTGGCCAGGGGAGGTGCTGTTCTGAAAAACTTCAGGTGATTTAATTCAATGCTTTCCTATGGGGAGGCCTGTGTGTCTCTCGCCACACATTAGGTTCCCCCTAGTGATGACATTGGAGGAGGCAGGGACAAACCCAGCGCTAAGGTTCCTGGAATAAGGTAAATGGTTAAAAAGGGGTGTGGGTTTTTATTTTTTTACCCTTTGATAGCTGGAGGGGGGCTTGGGGCAGAATCCCTAGTGTTGAGCACACAATACACATCAAACCAATCCTCCTAAAAAAGGTCCCCTATTTTGAGCCCAAATCCCCCTGTCCCTCATTTCTATCCTAATGTCCCACTTCTCTAGGAACTCCAGATTGTTGGTGTGCGAGTGTATAGTAGAGCTTTATAAAGCTGTATTCCTGTATTTTTCCATTGCTTGGATATTTAATTTTGAATATTGGTAAGTTGCAATTTTTATTATTTTTCTTAATTTTCTATACTGACTTCTTTATTTCTGTATTTCATTGCCATGAGTTCTTTCTTTTTATTTTCCTTGCACCCTTTGCCCTGCTCTGTGAAGCAAGCAGCTGGGTTAAACATTATCAGAGGTGGGTAGGGTAAATGGTTCACAGGCTCTTGTTATGTATAATCTAGGTTAATGAAGTATTCTGGTGTTTAGTGATACAGAAATCCTCCTCTTAATAAACTGAAGTGATGGGAGGTTCATAAAGCGCAGCTGTGTTCTTCTAGAACAGGAGGTTTAGTTGGAATTAAAAGGAGCGTTTTCAAGTATATGTTAAGTTTGAGGTGTTGTAGGGGTTCATGGTTTTCACTTTCTCACAAATGGCAATGTTTACATTTTTCAGACTAGAGACCTGGTCGGTGCACCAAAACCACTGCATTAAGAGATGCAGGGATTTTTGGAGTTTAGTGTGTCGTTTAAAAAATGTTTTGTGTTTTTTTTTTTTTTGTTTGTTTTTTTTTTTAAATTGCAATACAGTTCTTTGGTGTCACTCTTTTTCACATTAAAGGATTAATGTGTAATTGCTAGAGGAGCCATAAGTCTGTCAACCATTGTCTCCCCCGCTTCGCTGAACTCCCCAGTCTGGATGGCTGTAGTATGGTAAACACACAGGTATGCAAACTCTTATGCACATATTCCATATGTACACGGTTTAATAAACTGCTGTAGCAAAAATCATGTCATCAGCATTTTGTCTAATATTTATAGTGGAGTACTGCTAAAAGGAATGTTGTGGAATGAAGTCTTTCATAAATCTTCATGTAGGCTTGCTTTATTTTGACACTTCAAATAGGGGCCTCTTAGTTGCTGGATAACTACTACAAACTCAGGAAAACCTTTTACAGTACACCTCGTCTATGCCATATTTCTCAACATTTTACAGAGAAGTACCCCTGAAGGCCCCGAAAAAATCTTAAGTACCCCTGCCTTGAGAAAGTAATTTCTATTGATTTTGAATTCCAAATGAAACTGAGAACAAGCCTGATTAAATGTAGTAAATAATATTTTTAAAATAAATAAAACATAATGTAAATATTATACATAATGTATGAATATTAATCTGAAGTAAAGTCACAAAATAAAAAAAATACACACATAACTTGTACACTGACACACAAACCTTCTCACAGACTGGCAAATTCTATATCTATCACACACTTTTTTACTAGATCACCAAGACTTGTACATGGTCTACTACAATCATAAAAATGAATCAACCTGCAGCAAAACCCTGTCGTGCGTTTTTTTTTTTTATCTTTGCTGTGTTCTGTCTTATTTGCCCCAGAGAGTTAAGGCAAACAGAAGTAGAGTTCTTCCATAGAGTTTTTCTTGGTCAAAATGTCACTGCTACACTGAAATGTGAGCAATTTATTAATCCATTAAGGACCATGTGTTAAACGGCTTTTTCAATCAAAGGTATAGGCTAGTGCAGAGATATGTAATCCCCCTCAACTCTTGTACAGTGATGTGTGTAATCTGCTCCTCTGCTTTGTTAATGTTCAAATCTTTTACCGTCCGTATCATTCTGGAAACGTCTAGTTCTGTAACTTTCTGATGATGTAGGGGGTGGAGGGAAGCAGGAGTGAAATTTTTCTCAACTCCTGCAAAAAGATCGCATGGCGAGCTGCTGTGAATCCATACAGCCCTTAAAACCTGTAAAATCAATCTGTGTTTGCGTTATCAGAGTTTGAAGAGGTTTCTGTTAGTCACTGTATCGGAGCCTTATTGTATACGTGGATATATTCAGGATTGCTAGAGGGGTTGCGTATGTGTGGAAAATATATAATAAAATTGAAATAAATTACAAGATGCATGTTTAAAGGAGCACAATAGTGCCAGGAAAACAAGTTTTACTGGCGCAATAGGGTCATTAGGTTCCCTCCACTGTCAGGGCCCCACTCCCGCTGGGCTTAATGGGTTAAAACTCCTTCAGCCACTTACCTTTCTCCAGCGCCGGTCTACCTCTGTGCTGGGAACTCTCCACCACCCGTCGACGTCAGATCCGAATGCGCGGCAAGAGCCGTGCGCACAGTCAAACAGCCCATAGGAAAGCATTATTTTCACAGTGAGAATTGCAGAAGCGGCTGTCTGGGAGACAGCCAATAGAGGGTGGATTAACCTTCAGTGTTAAAATAGCAATTTCTCTGAAACGGTTTTCAGCTTCAGGGTTAAAACTTAGAGGGACCTGGCACCCAGACCACTTCATTTGAGCTGAAGTGGTCTAGGTGCTTATAGTGGTCATTTAAGATATACACTGTGTCAATAACCTGAGGAGACCCTCAGGGTGGTATTATTTTGCAGTAATAGAGTATCGTTGGTGTTGGTATTAAGGTACTGTAAATATAAAGAGATAATGTTTAAAGTAGTGCTAGGGCTTATGTTTTGTGTAAGGATAATGATTGTAGAGATTAATGTGAAGTATTGGGCTGTAGTGGTTAAAGGACAACTATACTAATAGCCACATTGTGATATAAACATTCCAGTGCTGCCTGCAATTAGTGGAAATTAGTCCTGAGCGAGGGCTATTTCATCTGTCATTGTTAAAGTGGTAGCTGTTCAGGAGTGTAGCTCCCACTAATCTGAGGCAGATTGGGATTTGTATGTCCCATTTTTGTCTAATATTAGGGGACCCCATGACCACTTGAAACTGATCTGGGCAGTCTTATTTGTTCATTATTGTGAAGATAACGTTACTATCGGTGTACTACATTATTCTAAAGCTTTTATCTGCAGGATTTTCTTTTTTTTTTTTTCTTTTCATGACTGAGATGTTTTAAAATAATGTTCTCTATTGAACGAACTCCCAGAGGACCAATTGCATGCATTTGACTTCCTCTCTGATCCTTGTAGGACAAGAATGTCGAGTTTACTTCCTATTGCTTCACTCAGAGTGACAAGGGGAAGTTATTGAGCCACATTGGTTGGTGGTTAGAAGACGATATGAATGACCCCATATGTTTTTTTGTAAATAACATTTGGGCGCTTTTAAAAATGCAGCAAACGGCCATACTTCTCGTATAGTTGTTTTGACAGCCATTGGGAATTGTCAGAATCTCAAACCAGGAGTAGCACTTTTACAATGCCAACCACAAGTAATCAGGGCATTCACAGCTTGTTAAAGGAACACTATAGTCACTTAAATTACTTTAGCTAAATAAAGCAGTTTTAGTGTATAGATCATTCCCCTGCAACTTCACTGCTCAATTCACTGTCATTTAGGAGTTAAATCACTTTGTTTCTGTTTATGCAGCCCTAGCCACACCTCCCCTGGCTATGATTGACAGAGCCTGCATAAAAAAAAAAACTGGTTTCACTTTCAAACAGAAGTAATTTACCTTAAATAATTGTATCTCAATCTCTAAATTGAACTTTAATCACATACAGGAGGCTCTTGCAGGGTCTAGCAAGCTATTAACATAGCAGGGGATAAGAAAATCTTAATTAAACAGAACTTGCAATAAAGAAAGCCTAAATAGGGCTCTCTTTACAGGAAGTGTTTATGGAAGGCTGTGCAAGTCACATGCAGGGAGGTGTGACTAGGGTTCATAAACAAAGGGATTTAACTCCTAAATGGCAGAGGATTGAGCAGTGAGGCTGCAGGGGCATGTTCTATACACCAAAACTGCTTCATTAAGCTAAAGTTGTTCAGGTGACTATAGTGTCCCTTTAAATGTAAAATAAATAAATGTAGTCAAACAATTTTAAGAGCTGATCATGACCTTCGTTTCTAGGAGTTCTGTATTATCGGGGTGTTTTGAATGTGTAATAGACCTCCGCAGCAATAATACTCATTAAAGTGCCTTTAAACTGTAACTAACTTTAAGAATCTGTCTGTGTGGATGCACTGTTTTGTTCTAAATTGCATTTTAGTTGCATAAATTGTTAAGTCACTTAAAAATTGTTTGTCAGAACTTTCCCTTGTACTACTCCCATATAATACCCCTAAAATGAAAGTGAACCTCGTGATCCATTTGAAATACTAGAAGGTATGTGATTTGCATTGAGGGGCAGTTCAGGATGCACAGGGATTTGGAATAGCATGCAGATAACTCGTTATCCTCCCCACCCCAGTTTACTCCAAACTGTGTTACCACCACTTTTTATATCCTTTATTTAAAAACTGATCACTGACCTGGAATTTTTTTGCCCCAAGTTCTGGAAGTCTGTGTATTTGTGTCCCAGGGGACGCTGCGAATAATGAAGTATCCTTTAACATCTAAACAAAACTTGTTTGGATCAAGTGTGCACCTTCCTGTGGAGGATGCTTTTCCACCATTAAAACAACCCAGAGGGCAAAATATGTCAGCCTGTATACCTGCACATAAATGCATTTCTCTGTCTACGGACAACAAGTATCTCTGTAAAATAGTGAACGCTCACCATATTGAAACACTAGATTTATATATTCCAGTGCATATGCATGTATGTCCTAAAAAACCTACCCTAAACCAATCTGTGTCTGTGTTTTATTTTTTGCTTGCCATTTTTAGTTGGCCAAGCCACGAAATTATTTGTAATGCATTAAAAATGTGTATATTGTCTCATGAGGAGTATTTGCATCAAATCATCTGCAGCAGGGATAAGTGGCCAGTCCATGACATTAGATTTTTCAGTGAATGCAATCATCAAATGTGATTTGTCCATACTTGGGCTTTGTAGATTAGTAGTGTATTTAAAAAAAAAAAAAATTATAAAGAATTTGGAAGACCTTTTATCATTTCGTTAAATTGCCCTGTATTAATGGTTTGTTTTGTGTTTTGGTTTTCTATTGTAGACACTGCATATTTTCTTTTGTCTAATGACATAGTTGCTTAGCTCATAAATAGCTTGTATTTCGTATCATTGGATTTTTCCCCAGAGTTTACGCCTCACATTTGATATGACATGCCAGGGGCAGTTCTGAAATTAAATTCTACTTTGTCCATCTTGAAATCTGAGCTTAGCGCCATTATTTAAACGTGTCGCCCCAAGCAAATTTGAGCTCCTAAGTTTAATTTATCCTACAGATCTTCGGTCAGAAGGAGAAAACAAATTGATTTAATATTTGTGCATTGGTGTTCTATTAAAGAAAAGAAAAAGTGTATGTACACTGAGATACTCTAATAGCTTGTTGTCTTACTAAATAACACTGGTAATGACGTTGCCTAGTAACACATCACATTTTTAAATTTTTATATGAAATCTTTTTTTTTTTTCTTAAGAGAACAGCCCATTCAGGGGTAATAAAGAAAAGATCTATTTAAAGAGGCACTTTACTATGCTGTATCCTTCAGCCCCCTTATAAGTTAGATTTATATATGCAATAGCCATGGGGGAGCGGGACAAAGGCTATAAATGTTTGAGGGAAATTTTCTACTATGTGGTTACAGATTTTAAGAAAAGGGGGAAAAATGTTTTTGTGTTTTTTTTTTTTGTTTGTTTGTTTTTGTGTTGGTTCCCCACAAACCTTGGTAGGTATAAACATCTTTATATAGTGTGGTGTGTTATACTCATCTGTGTGAGACATCTCTTTCAAGAGCTTGCTTGAAATGGATGAGTGCACAACCAGTTGCCTCTAATTAAACACACACTCTTTTCCTATGTGCAAATCTTGCTTTTCATTTACTTTTACAACTGCAAACATAAGACTGTAATGCTTACACCAATGGTACCTTTCCACATAAGTTGTGTGTGTGTGTGTGTATAATAGAAAGTATTGGGAAGTGTATATACATTTTTGCAGACTGTGTGGTTTTTTTTTTATTTTTTTTTATTTTTTAATAAATTGAGGGGATGATGTATGTTGACCTAATAACGAGAAATGGAGAATTGTCACACGCACACACGCATATTTGGCTATGCTCCCCTGGAAAACTATCAGCCATGACTACAGCTAATTTATTACCCAGTGCTGTGGTGGAAGTAGTTGTAATGGCACAGGCAAGCAGTGATGCTCAAACATCTACGGACTAAAACACCTTATACTTAGCATACTTAGCATGGTTCCAAATGTAGAAGATGTACATGCAGTGACAGGTTTTATATACTGTTGCCTGTAAAGAATTCTTGACTTCTTTTTTCGGATTTCTTCTTCCTCCCCACCCCCAAATTAATACACTGCTGTGTGTGGTTTTAAGATCATAAAAATAAATGTCTCTGAGAATGAAAAGTAGCCAGTATTGGTGTGATGTATGTTTTTGTTATTTGTTTGTTTTTCAGTCTCTACAACAGTGGGAAAATGAAATAAAAATTAGAGATTATAGTGCCAGGAATGCCCTCCGGAGGAAGTAGTCAAACTGTTAAAGGGACACTAGAGGCACCCAGACCATTATATCTTAATTAAGTGGTCTGGAAGCCATGTTCCCCCATTTTAACCCTGCAAGTTAAAACTTTGTTGTTGTGCAATGTTTTCATTGCATGATTTAAAAACCTCTAGTGTAAAACTCTTTTTCAAATAGTTTCATAGACTATCTGACAGGCGCATCCCTGCATATTGCTGTACATGCGCACTAGCCTCCCAATGCTTTCTCAATGGTCTTGGCCAAGGAGGCAGAGCTTCTTTTTACTCCCAATAGGTTGGGGATGGGGATTTTAACGGTAATAAGGGCACTATAAAGTTAGGAATACACATTTGTATAGTGTTCCTTTTAAGAACACACTGCTGACAGAAACGTCTGGCTATTTAGGGCCACAGTCATCTGCGCACTAACACTCTCTCAGCTACCGTGTAGCTAACTGGAAGCTCATTGGCTTCTGGTGGCAGTGTGCACCAGCTAAGTTGTGAAACAACTCAATAGTTTGACTCCCTACTCTGTGAGAGTGCTAGATCCAGGCAAACCATGACAGCGGTTATAAGGTTTAGAGTGTTCATTTATTTTTTGGGCTTATTTCTGTGATGAATATTGTACTCCCAATCTTGTTGGTCTGACAGATGACCTCTGGTATATGTGTGGCTTTTTCCCTCCTTTTTTTTTCCTTTTAACTTCTTAACTATTTAACTGTACTTTGACTCTTCACTGTACTGTTGGACTCTGACCCCATGATGTATAAAACATTCAGGGGGTAAAGGTCTAATATTATAATCTTGTCTAATACCGGCTCTAGCAGACAATAACTATACCTGCTAAACTCTACTGTTAATCCACTACTCCTATAATTCATTGGATATCTACAAGTGGCTATAACTGACCTACGTTTATTATGTGTTTTATTTATATGTATGTTACATAGTTATGTTTTGCCTTTAAAACAACTGTTTCAGTGAATCAAATGAAATGTGCACACTCAGAAATGTTATTTATTTTTAATGTATTGGTTATTTGCCCATTAGTTTCTTTTGTTGCAACTATCTTCCAAATACTGGAGGGGTGGAGATTATTTGCTTGTGGCTGGCTGGTTGAATTCTCTGTATTGAAACTTATCTGGTTCATTTTGGTGGCAGTTTGATGAACTGTGGAGGATCGTAAAAGTATGTTTGTGGGTTGTTTTTTTTTGTTTTTTTAATTTATATTTTTTTTGTGTAGTGAACATACATAGTTTGTACTGAGAGTTTATCGGCGTTCAATTTTGTATAATGTGCATCTGGCTATAAATGGGTAGACAAAAAATGGAGTTCTGTGCATCAAGTAGGTAGTGCACACCCAGGTGCTACTGCAGTTTATTAGAGGACACAATATAAACAATAATTTTTATATAGTGTTTATATTGTGTCCACTAATAAACTGCAGTAGCACCTGGGTGTTTTTTTTTTTTTTTGTCTACCTGCTTGTTACACTGTTGGAACTACAATAATGAGACCCTGCAGCTCGGATTTAACTGTTCATTACTGTGTTCTTTATCTTTGATAATCGGTGGGCATCACTGATGCCTCTGCCTCATCCTATGCATAGTGATCTGGCTATAAATTGGGGGGGAGGGGGAGGAGAGGAAAAGATGTAATGATGGTGTTTGATAGACCTCAGCCACCAGTTCCTCCTGCTCTTTGACCTCTTAGTCCATATCTGTCACTCCGTTGGGTAGCACAATCCATTGTAAGCCAGAGCTGGCTATTTATGTCAGATTTCCAGAAAGGGCTCCTCATTCAATAACTAATTGACAAGGCTATGTTTGAGATGGAACAGGCTTTCCTATTTGTTTCTGCCTGTTCCACATGAATTTGCTCTTGCAAAGTGGCCCTTACACTTTATCTTTATGGACTCTGATAAGGGCAAGGGAAAGAAAACACCTGGATTTCTTCAAGGGGAGTGTTTGTCAAACACATGTAATTAATGTTTTACCATTACAATACAATGGTTAAATGTTTGCCGTTACTGTTTGACAGGCATGGTAGGACTGGGTTTTTTTTTATTTATTTTTTTTAAGAAAAATAAAAATTGCATAGTACCTTTTTTTATTTTATTTAGATTTATTTTATTAATTGCTATCCTGAATTCCTTCTGTTAAATATAGGACCTTGAGATGACTAGTTTTAGGGGTATTTTGTGTTTGGTGTTTTTGTTTTTATAGGTTTGTGCGGTGTGTGTGTGTGTGTGTGTGTGTGTGTTTGGTTTTATTTGCAGCATGAGAGCTAGCAACAAAATTTCCATTTTATTTAGTGTGTAAATATTGTAATGTCTGTATCTGATATATATTCTACATCTGAGTAAGAGCTGGAATCCTGTGAAATTTGTCAAGATGAAGGAAAGAAAATGTAATTTACTGCCTTTTGTAATTTCTTAAATATTATATATTTTGTCACAATGTAAATTGTTAGAATCTGCTTTTTCATTTTTGTGCTTGTGCACATGTTTCACGCCCCTGTGTGTGTGTGTGTGTCTCCCCGAATATTGAGTTGGTCCTTTGTGTTTTGTGTTTTTGGTTTTCTTTCCCCATCTCCCTCTTGTTGGCAATCAGCAATGGCACATAATCATCTCGAAGAGAAGAGAATTTGGCCACATTATTTGCAGTTGGCAAAGTGTTGTGTGTGTGTGTGTGTGGTTTTTTTTTTTTTGTGTGTGTGCTTAAAGTATCCCTTTTTATGATGTGCCACATTCAGGATACATTTCCCTTCAATATATATTAAAAATGTGTTGAAAAAAAAGTTTCTACTGCATGATTAAACCTTGTCAATTGGTTTCATTAGAAGTGTGTATGTGTGTGTGTGTATTTATTTCTAATTAACCCAATTGACAAGGTTTAATCCTGCAATACGCTATATTTATATTCTATTATACTCCCCTCCCCCAACAAACTGTGTAACCAAAAAAAAACTATCAAGAGTTAAAGAAAAATCCTTGTGCTCTTCCTTTAAAAGTAGACTGGATAAGGCTTCTCATACAATAATGAAGAATGATCCCTGTCTGGAAATTTGAGAACTTATGGAACATTGCAACCAAAAAAGTAATAGATTAGTGTTAAAGGAAATGCATTCAGGTACTCTAGATATTGAATTAGATAGGAAAGGTGGGCAGGGCTTCTGTTCTATTTTCCACCTTGTATGATAGGAGCATGTGCTATATGGAATTGATATTGTGATGTGTCCTTTCAGTGCTAACAAACTAATTACCACTCGTATTCTCTGCTTGGCTACTTGCCTGTAAAATATTGAGCTGTTCTTCACCCATGAAGCATCTGCCTCCTAGTATTTACTTTTTTTTTTTTTTTTTATCATCATCCTTGGTGACATTCCTTATTGTCCATGAAAGATTGACACAGGATGGAAACATTCCAAATGATATGTTGGCACCAACTATTTACAGATTATATGTTAGGGCTTTTTACCTAATGTACCTTTAACTCACCTGGCCTTGATAGGTTGAGCCATACCTTACAAAAGGTATCCTGCAATATTCTGTCATTTCAAGCCCCATTACAAATCATCTTGCATTGTGAAGAGAAGTGGATCTTATCTTACTAAAAGATTTCATGGTTTTTTTTTTTGTGAAGGACCAAGCTAAAATTCGTTTTAGCTTTGATTTATAATGGTCATTAAGAACTTTTTATTAACGGTCACTGTTCTAATGACCTATCCAAACCAGTATTATCCATCCTTTAAAAGCCACGACTTGGATTACATTTTATATTCCATAAATATTTTAAAAATTTTATTTTTATTTTTAATTCGGATTTTTATTTATTTTTATTTTTCTCTCAGTTGCCCCAGAATCCAAACCAGAAATGGAATCGTATTTGACCCGTCCCGGAGATGTGATAATTTTACAGTGCAGGCTTCGAGAGGATGTTCAGAGCATCAGCTGGGTGAAAAATGGTGATCAGCTTTTGGAGACTAACCACACGCTTATAACAGGGGAGGCAATCCAAATTCTCGACGCAAGGCTGGAGGACTCTGGGTTATATGCCTGTGTTACTAGCGGTCCATCTGGAACGGATACAGTTTTATTCAAAGTTAATGTATCAGGTTTGTAGATGTGTGGTGTTCATGTCCGGTATCACTTCAAATGGGCATTTTGTAGGTAGAGTAACCTCAACTGCTATGTTTATTTTAATTTGAGGTTTTATACTTTTGATCTATGTTCTGAAGCTTTCAAAAGCTAATAGCTAACTGGGCCAAAACTTTCCATTGCCTCTATTTTGATGTAGCCTTGAATGAAACATTCACTTTTAAAGGCCAACCCGTATGCACTCTGGTGGCTGTGTATTTGAGGAGAAGCTGGTAAACTTGTCAAGTGCGAACAATCTGAATGACACCAGTGAAATGATCCGCTGAATTAAGGGGTCAACAATGTGGTAAATCCATTGTAGGCTCTGTATAATACAATAGCAATGTGACCTACTGTGCCTCCATTTTTGGGTACAATGTATCCCAATTTTCAGTGATAACGAACGGATAGTTTGCTAAATACATGAGGTCTGTACTGATGAACAGTTTGACACCTGTTTTATAGCTGGAAGTAGTGATGTCCCGAACGGTTCGCCGCTGACTCATCATTGAGTAAACTTTGACCCTGTACCTCAGTCAGCAGACACATTCCAGCCAATCAGCAGCAGACCCTCCCTCCCAGACACTCCCACCTCCTGGACAGCATCCATTTTGAAGCTGCATTCTTAGTGAGCTGTCCAGGAGGAGGGAGGGTCTGCTGCTGATTGGCTGTAATGTGTCTGCTGACTGTGAGGTACAGGGTCAAAGTTTACTCAATGATGAGTTCGTGGCGAACTGCTCGGGACATCACTAGCTGGAAGGGAACACAATCCTTGTCACTTCATGAGTAATGTTAAAGTTAAGTAATACATTGTTTTGTTGTTTTAGTCAGTTTGGAAGACCTATTATCAACATATATCTTGAGGTTTCTGAAAGTATTTGTGGAATTATGTTTTTGGTCGCTGCATTCTAATCACACCATGTGTTTCTAGCCATCCATTTTATCTTGAAGAGGTTGTCACACACAATATATTTATTTTTATATGCTTTTATGGAATATATTCACATAAATAAGACCTATAACACATTAACAACACACCATTTACATAAAAGGTGACTAGATAAGATTAGAAAAAATAATCTATAAATTTAGATGTCCTTTGCATGGTCTGCTTTTATAAAGCATATTACACAGGAATTTTGTTTTCTTCACTTTGGTGCACTTTATTTTGTTTCCCCTCATTTATGAATTCCTTTCATAAGTCTACAAAATCTGTTAGTCAGAGAAAACGTTTCTTGTATTCCAACCCCCTTCCTGACTCTGTGCTCTCTGCTGTGCATGTGCTCTACTTCTTTATAACGGGAGGGCAAAACATTGTGTTTTGAGTACTATTATTATTATTATTATTACCATTTATATAGCGCCAACAGATTCCGTAGTGCTTTACAATATTATGGGGGGGCGGGGGGAAATTTAACTATAAACAGGACAATTACAAGAAAACTTACAGGAACGATAGGTTGAAGAGGACCCTGCTCAAACGTTCTATAGGACGATTGAGGGATTTCATTCAAATAAAGCAAGCCCATGCATGCATGTGGCCTCAGTTTATCCTTGATTGGAGGTAACACAGCATGTGCTTGTAATATAGGTTTGTGCATATGCAGTGTGTCCTGCAGGGCCTAGTTTCGCAACCTGTAGTGCACATACCTCAGCTGTTACTTGCCACAAAGGCAGAGGATACGTCAAGATGTGGGCAGCTGGGTTGTATGGAGACAAAGACATCAATGGAGCTTTATGATATTCCAGCACTGTTCCTTCACGTGCCCTGCAAGCTGTTTTGTCATTCCAGGCACGGCATCGCCAAACCACAGAAGGGAGCTGTGCTGGAATGGCATGAAAATTACACAAGCCCCACACTGGACCCCAGGGAAAGCATACACTCCAGCTCTTCTAAAGTTAGGCTGGGTGGACTTAAATAAAAGTACTAAAAAAACAATTTGTGTGTCTGTCAGTGATAGTGTGAAATCAGTGAATGTGTGTGTGCCAGTGTGCGTGCCAGTGTGCGTTACAGGAAAGGGCTAACACGAAGGAGTTATGCCACAGGTGGTGATGGGTGCCCTCCTCCAGCACATTATTGCAGTGCATTAAAGGGACACTATATAGTCACCAGTGCAACTACATGTATTCCTGACCCTATAGTGTTAACACGACCATCTAGCCCCTCATGCCTCCATAAATATAGTAAAAATCTTACTGTATTCAAGCCAGAAGCTGTAAATCTGCATGCTGTTATACTCCCGAATAACAAGCAGTCTGCTGACATGTGATGGCCTGATCCAATCACAGTGCTTTCCCATAGGGTTGGCTGAGACTGACAAGGAGGCAGATCAGGGGCAGAGCCAGCATGATTCAAACACAGCCCTGGCCAATCAGCATCTCCTCATAGAGATGAATTGAATCAATGAATCTCTATGAGGAAAGTTCAGTGTCTGCATGCAGTGGGGGGAGATACTGAATCACAGGATGCTCGTGCACAGCAGATCTGAGTGGATGGAGGCATATTATGCCTTCCTCAATTCCGAAGTTTCTTTTACTCTCTCTCCAATATGCACATATCCATAAGTGACTTGTTTCTGGGAAGTTACTACAGTCTATGTTCCTTGGAGTGGATATGGAATTGTTGACATGTCGCCTATGAAGCATCGTGGCACATGCTTACTAAAATCTAATTGGTGCAATTTTAAAGAGAATTCAGAAAGGGTATTTTTTTATTTTTTGTCCCCAAATAAAAAAAAAAATGGAGTTTGCAGAAAGCAAGACAACCCAGATTTGCTTCTATGTCTGCATTCTGAGCAAAACCACATTAAGACTCATTGAGGTCGTATAAATAGTAATTTGGGAGCAAATTTTTTAAAAGTGGAGTTATTGACATGGACAAAATCATAATTCATATATAAGCTCCATTAAGCCACCTATATAGTTACTCTACAAAATGTGTATCCCTGAAAGCACAATGCTATTTATACTGTGAAATTAAGAATGGTTTTCAGTTAGAGTAACCCTTACTGGCATGGTGCATCCCACTTCGTTAAATAAAGGAAAGCTCCCATGACGCCATTGATCATGTGTCTCCAGGATGCTATGCATGCTGACGGGCACCAAATATGCACGTAATTGACTTTAGCCAGCCTAAAACTCGTTCTGGGTTTGCTAATGATGCTGCTCATGTAGCTTCAAAGCACCACTTCAAATCACTGAACACATTATTTTTCTGGTCCCATTGGAACTTTTTTTTTTTTCTTCCCAGGTGTTCAATACCTCAAGAACTTTAAGGGTTTTTGTTGTGAATTGTGAGTTAGTGTGAGGCGATACTGTCCAATGTCCAGTTATTTCAAATAACTTGCAACGTGTGCATTGCTATTGGTTTTTGCAGGTTTCTTCTTGCATCTAGCTCCAGAGGCCATGAAGAAAGAGATCATGGAAATAGTTTAACAGCTGTTTGGCGCTATACTGTTGGCTTCCCATAATGCAGATGACCATCAGGATAGAACAAAGAGTTAAAATTATATTATGGGGTCTTGTATTTTTCTTATGCCTGTGTTTCCGTGATCAAATCCTTATTGAAACATGCCTGTATATGTCCTTTTCTCAGATGCTCTGCCTTCAGCTGAAGAAGACGATGACGATGATGACAATTCATCCTCCGAAGAAAAAGCTGCAGAAAGTTCCAAACCAAACCGTGAGTAGCCTGTATTGTGAATAAATAGTCTAACCACTCCAGAAAAGAAGGGCTTCCTTCATATAGTGATGGTCCATATTTAGCTCCACATCACCTGTTTAATATTAAAGGCCGGTCCCTGCCAGTGAAAAGTGTTCCCACAATATGCCACCTTGATTAAACTTCACTTTGGAAATGGTCTTCTCAGAATAATGAGCAAAGTTGGCTTTGCAACACCACAAAAAGAATCTTGCATTAAGGCCTGAACGTGTATATATTTGCATTTGTACAAATGCTTTCTTCTCTTGGACACATTACTTGGCATGATGGATGTGTATAGTCAAGGATTTTTAGATTTCTCATGGTCCGCTTATCCCACCTCTGCTATGGATTTTTGCATCTACTTCAAATGTACTATTAGCCTCCTATTGGCATCACTGACCAGTGCCCTGGTTGAGTCGCTTTCTCTAAGCAGAGACCTGGTTTTGCCATGTTAACTATTTTTATTTAATGGATTTAAACATGCTCCAAGGGATGTTCAAAGAGTGAACATGTTTGAGAGTGTGTGATTGTCTATCTGTAAATCTGAATGTTTAGAATAATGTTTAGAGAACGTGTTGGTAAGAGTGTCTGTCTGTCAGAGACAATATACTTACCAGAACCCACTAGAGGTTAATGTAGTTGCACTGGTGTCTATAGCATGTTCAGAAAAAAGGCAGTGTTTACATTGCTGCCTAGTAACACCTCTAGGTGCTGTCACTCAGACAGCCCCTCTGTGTGCTTCCTATCTCAGTGATGCACAGTGTGGAGCACTAACGTTCAGTGTCTCTATGCTCTGCGTGGAGATGCTTAACTCTTCCTATTTAGATGCATTGATTCAATGCATATTTATAAGGAGATGCTGATTGTTGCAGCTTGGTGTTTTGCTGCACATGCACAATGCCCTCCCAATACTTTTTATTTGGGAAAGCATCGGATCTTCAAAATTTATGAACTCCGTCGTGGAGGTGGGGCCAGCCACAAAAAGACCGCCATGCCGTGGGAGATAAGGTGAGTAAAATTACCTTTTATCACCACAGATACAGGTTCTAGACATGTATACATTTATTCCAGTACTATACTGTTAGGAATTCGTGTTTGTATTCGGAACACTGTATAGTGTTCCTTTCTGTGAATTTAAACTGAATTTGAGCCATTCGTTCAGACATAGTATCTCTTTAACACTAAACTGTCAATCTATCCAGATTGAACTCTCCCTTGGCAGTTGTCTAGCTTAGTTTTTATTTTATTTTATTTATTTTTTATTTTTTGAAGTGGTACTATAGACATTGTAATCTGTACATAGATTACAATGTCTATAGAGAGAGATTTTACAATTTTGACATTTCTATCCCAAAAATAAACCCCATACCTCTTTATTTAATATATAATTATTTTTTCCACAACTTGTAACTTTTTTTTACTTAAAACCCTAATATAAAGGACCTCATTTTGTGATCATCTTCTGTTCTAGCTTTGCTAAACTATTCTGATTATTTGTGTCAGAGGTGACCTAAAAGCAGTGCGTGGTTATTGTTGTAAATAAAGGTGGTTTGCTTAAAGGACCACTATAGTGCCCTGAGGGTGCCCCCACCCTCAGGGTCCCCCTCCCGCCCGGCTCTGGAAGGGGGAAAGGGGTAAAAACTTACCTTTTTCCAGCGCTGGGCGGGGAGCTCTCCTCCTCCGATGCTCCCCGTTGGCTGAATGCGCACGCGCAGCAATGAGACAGCCGCTAGAGGCTTTGGGGGAAGGCTTAACCCATTCGTAAACATAGCAGTTTCTCAAACTGCTATGTTTATAAAAGAATGGGTTAACCCTAGCTGGACCTGGCACCCAGACCACTTCATTAAGCTGAAGTGGTCTGGGTGCCTAGAGTGGTCCTTTAAGGCTATTATTTTAGCAGACTGTTAAGAATTCATGGCAAGCTGTTTCTATGCAGAGTTCTTCAACAGGTTCAAACCAGTATCTTGTGTAGCAGCCTCTCAAGGGCACAATGGCATACTCCTACAATGAAACTCTCCCTCCTTATATAATGTATGCATGTTCTCTCTTGAACATGATAGTTTAGGTTATATCTAGTGTACCTGTTTAATGTAGTGTGGTGTGCTGTCCTTTACTATTAAGACAGCCCTGTGACATGCATGTTCCAGTGCTGCCTGGGACTAGTGGGAATTAGAGTCCCTGGAGGCAGCTGCTGCTTAGGAGTATAGCCTGGACATGCATTTCATGGTTCTAAGCAAGATTTGGGGTTCCTGAGCTGCTCTCTTCCACAAAGTTGAAATCCTTAGCTTTGCGCTTATGTGCGTATGTCTTCCAGTTGTTGTTGAACTACGACCTCCAGAAAAGAAAATAGCAACTACTTGGAAAAGATTAATGGAAGTTGTATTTAGAAACCGTTGGAGGCTTAATATTACAGTACCAGTACCAATGCTTTGGGTTGGACTTTAGCTTCAGCACTATTCGAATGGGTGCATTATAGCAGATGTCTCTCGATCCGTTCAAAATGGTGGGACCACAACTACCATTATCCTTGGCTAATGCAGGTTTAAGTCTGTCTCACAGTAGTAGTAACAGCGTATTAGGATTGCTCTTTAGTATATTGTAGAGACTCCTTATGAGCTTTGTAATTTTATGTTGGTCTATCTTTGTCTGCTAAATGGTGGGCCTTTTACTCCCCAAATATACAGGGGTCCAGTAATACGGAAAAGCTTTGCAAACAATGGATTTGAAACCAGTACAGCTTGCATCTCTTGATTGTCGCCTCCCCCCAGCTCCTTAATTTCCCTTGTAAGAAAATGAGTTTAGACGGCACATACCTTAAATTCCTATGGGATTCCCTCAGCTTCATGCCATCCTAATTGAAAAAGGATTTGTTCCAGCACTTTTGAAATAAACCCTTTAAATGTTGATTTAGACCTGTATTCATGCAGTATGCATTGCATGCTCACATAGTAGAGGGTTGTGTGTGTGGAGTACTTCAGTAAATTAAACGTGTATTGGACAAAGTTTGTGTGTTTAATTTAAGTCTCTAAGAATGCATGCCATCTGTTTTGTACCCATATAAAGGTATCAAACTGCAGCAAGCTGATATTCCATTCTAAATGGAACTGTGTAGTTACTTATTAAAATTTAAAGTTGCCAATCCAGAACTTGCCACATTGTGATCTTTCTTATTTTGCAAATTATCTGATTAGAAGAGCTAGGTAAGGGGTACAAACATAAAGAACGGTGTCAATAGAACAGAAGAAAACCTGCTTTAATCTTTAACAGTCAATGGTATTTCATGCCATTACAACAATTTGGTGGTCATTCCTTCGCTAATGATTACTACACTTGGCAGTACACTTGTCAAATGTTCACATCTTTATTCTGCCAAGGTTGGTCACCAGTCTACTCTATGCCATTATGGGATGTCCTAGTTATTTTAGAAAAATGTGTCAGTGTTAATAGGAATTTTCCTTGTTCTTCATGAGCTTTAGGATGAGGTTATATTGTCAGTCAATGATCCTTCACTGGTTCATTTTCAGTATTGTGTATTTGAATGTTTTGTGTATCTGCCATTTTTTTAAATACATAAATAAGGAAACCAGTATACACTGTAGTGTAGTGAGAAGTGGCAACATACTGCTAATCTGTCCCTGCAGGAGTATTCTGGCCAGATTTGACCAGGGTGCATAATGTATGCCACTGGCGTAGTGTGCGTGCTACGTACAGATTTGATTAGTGTTATGGGTGCAAGGGCTCCGCACTCTGTATTATCTCTCCATTGGTAGTCTATTGGAGGAAAGCAGGAGATCTGCATTATATTACATGCAGCAAGCACAACAGATGCAATCAGACTCCTATTCTTTTCTGTTGAGAAATTTTAAACAAAAACTTGCAGAAAAGGAACTTTAAAGAACATCCTAGATGGGAGAAATATTTAATAATCTTAGACTGTCCATTGATCAGGCTGCTATCATGCCTTAGGATAGGAAACACAGACTCAAATTTCTAACATGTGTCAGAGATAGGGTGTTTAGATTTATATTTGAGAGAGGTGTGTGTGTGTGTATATATATTTTTATATTTATATATTATGTAAAAATTATGTAATACGAATTTTATCTTTTGTTTTTTTTTGTTTTACATCTACATCACTGAACTAATACGGCTACAATCTCTACTTGATAAAAAAAATAAAATTTTATTTTTCTTCAAAATTGCAGGTCCATTTTGGGCAAATCCAGAGAAGATGGAAAAGAAACTTCACGCTGTTCCTGCTGCCAAAACGGTAAAGTTCAGGTGTCCAGCAGGGGGCACTCCAACGCCAACACTTCGGTGGTTAAAAAATGGCAAAGAATTCAAACCTGATCACCGCATTGGAGGATACAAGGTGAAAGATTAAACCATAAATATAAAATGTTTTCTTGCATGCATCCTAGATTTGCTAATGCTCAGAAACCGTTCGTTGTATGACTACATTTAAAGATTGTGCTATAACAAAATCCCATCCATTACCTTAACTATCCCCTGGATTTTTATTTCTTGGCAACTTATTGTAGCGTTGGTGGGGTGATGGAAGTTTTGTGCTATGGCAATTGTACATGGGATTCAAAATTCTGTAAGTCACAGTTCTTCACTGCTCTTAAAACAGACATTTTATTTTGCCTCTCGTTGGTACAAAGAGTTAGAAGGACCATTTATGGGATATACCAGAACTGTGTGGCCTTCACAAGATTGCGTTATGTCCACACCCACACTACAGCTGTGAATAAGAAAAAGTGTGTATTTTATTCTATGCTGTATGCTAAAATAAGTTTTGTTGCCTACAGGGGTCCTTGCAGACTTTCACAAAGGTCTTGGAACCTTGAGACCTTTTCTGAAAATGGTTGAGGGGTGTGAGTTTGGTGCTGTCCCTCTGTCAACCTATTTTTTTAGGTATTTGGGCCTGGAAGGGTCCATTGCACCACAGTTGGATGCAACATTCTATCACAAGTCTTTCTCTCTGCCCTACCTCTTAGTGATGGCCTGACCTTCTCCTATCTTCTTTTCCTCCTTTTTCTTTGCATTTCTTTCTTTTTCTCTTGTCTTCTTGTAGGATACTACTCAATTTAATTTTATCACTTGTCCATTGATGCTGTGATCTTGTTTCTTGCATTTGAATGATAACCTGTTGGAAATGCTTTGTTGATGATGTGTATTTTGTTATACTGAATAAACGATGACCGGGACATGCGTATCCACAGCCTACTTTACCTTTCAGAAGGCAATAACTTCTCAATATGTTTCGATGTAAGCAGCTGTTGGTATATTTTTCCTGATAATTACATTCTGCTGTTCTGTTTCCTGACCTATCGAGTGATTTGGGCATATAATGCAGTCTTGAGGGAGGCAGGCTCAGTCATCAAAGTGGGCTACATTTTGCCCATGCCAGCAAGTTTGGCATTTTTAGCCACTTCTGTTATCCTCTCTGTTCTTAAGTGCAGATATTATTTCCTGGCTTGGTAATATCTCTTGAGGTTTGGCATTGTAACCGTTGGAGTTTGTGTGCGCGCTTAAATGTATAATCTGTATAGCAATATAGTTTATTAGAGCCATTTGTGCACATTCCTCTTGTGCAAAAACTGTCTTGTGATGCTCCACTAGACTTGCACTTTAATTAGGGGAGGTGCCAGGACATGAGATCACCTTGCGTGCCACTTCAGTCTTTGAAGTAGGACCATCCTTTCTCCATGCCCAGCATGCATGTTTTGAGCAGGTTCAGATGTGGACGCTCATTAATATCTCCCCCTGCTGATAGCTGAGCTTGTTTGGTGGCTTAACGAGCTGAAGGTAATTAGTGAGAGGGGGGGTTGAGGAGTGTTGGACCATAACTCTCCATCCTTCCATTTTCCGTCTTCTTGCATATCTCACGTTGCTTGTTTCGGTTTCCCATTAATGGCTGTGGCTCTATATTCTGTCCAATGCTTGTTGTGACTGCTTTTATTTAAGGCATCCCGGCTGGATGTGTCCTGTGCGTGTTTGTATCTGGATCCCCTACTCTGGTCCGAATTTATTCACAAGAAATCCCACTTTTAGTTTTATTAAATCTAGTTCCAAAATTCTTAATGTAGACTTTCAGTTTGTTTATGAGTTTAAGATCTTGAATTCTAAACCTCAACAGATAGTGTTTCTACTTTGTAGTTGTGTTGTGGTTCGTACCCCCTATCATGATACTTTGGTCCAACACTAATGCAAAACACAGAAACGCGCATGTTGATGTACTAGTCCCATACAAAGATTCTTCATCTTTATGATTTAACCATATCATTAAGCAGAACTATTGTGTTCCTGGTCTTTTTAATTAATGTTTTGCACATTAACAGGGGTAAAACCCTAATGATATATACTTTATTTCTCTAGGTCCGTTCTCAAACCTGGAGTCTTATTATGGATTCTGTCGTTCCATCTGATAAAGGAAATTACACCTGCATTGTTGAAAACAAGTTTGGGAGCATCAATCACACGTACCAGTTGGATGTTGTTGGTAAGGAGTCCTTAATATATGTAGAAGTGTAATCCTTAAATATACACTATATGATGTCTTCAGCTGTAAGTGTGTAGGAACAAAATTGCATGGATTTTATTTATACTTATAATTTGCGAATCCTCTCTTGACCTTTGGTGCAAATAAACCTGGTCTCCTGTGTCTACATTAAAATTAAAATGTTTGTCTTTATAGAATGACCTTTTTCCCTCAAAGCTCATTCATTCTACCTTGAAGATTTTTATTAAGCATTGTAAGGAGAGTAATGGACATCATCCTCTGGTTATTCTGGGAATGTGCTAATTGTAAAACTGCAGGTGTGCATTCGCATTTTCCAGCATTAGAACCAGTGGTGTATTTTGGATCTGTGCTGCCCTAGACATGACAGAATTTACATTTGCCCTACCATTTCCTGTCAATGCCACACCTCTTGATGTTAAAGACTCTCACACTTGGACTGATGAATACACTCTGATATGACACACAGACACGCACAGTCTGTCGCACACACGCACACGTTAGTGGGAGGGAGTGTTTGTCACAACTGGCGTTTCTTTAGTCCTGTTTTATCCCTACCCTAAATAAATGGTTTGTTGGTTTATTTTATCATATTCCAAGAGTATAAGTTAAGTGTGTACCAGGTTTTCAGATTTTTTTTTTTTTTTTTTTAAATGTTGCATTTGTATCTTGTGTATGGCTCCCAGACTTTCCTAATCATGTACAGCACGTTTGCACCCCCAAAAGCTACACAAAGCTACATAAAGGCTAAGGCAGTTACTTCCCTAAAGAGTGAACTGGTGTTGGTAAATCAAACGTTAAGAGATGCAGCAGCAATTTATGTGAGACTTTAAATGTTACAGATGACCGCACATCTCGTTTTGTTATAAACCACTAGCAGTAGAAACAAACAAAAAAAAAAATACTTTGATTCCAAGATTGGTTTCTGCATAAATGTGATTTGCGGTGTCTGAGTTAAGATGGAAAGAAATTGGGCACGTGTATGTTATGATAGGATTGTGATCCTTTCAAAGAAAAATTAGAACTTTTTTTTTTTTTGCCCTCGGTCTGGCAAATCTCAATTATCCCTCATTTCCTCAAATAAGTAGCCAATTCTTCTCTCAAATATTTCTTTGTGAACATCCGCCTTTAATTATCCTACATATTTTAGTTTACTTAACTTCCCCCATATTCACCTCACAGATCCTATTAAATTTCAGATATTTCCTGTACAGGGGCCGCATGAGGCCTTGCTTAAGGTGCTGAGTTTTATTTATTCTGTCATCTTAGTTCCCCCACCCAGTCCTTTTTAACAGTGTTTCAATTTTATTTTCTTCATTGACTGGAGGGGGAGGAGGGGCAGGCAAATGTATACTTAGTAATGGATAGGATATTTGGGATTCTGCTGATGTACCTACAATAGAGGACAAAACATAGTGCAAGTATTGCTACACACTATAAAACCATTGATGAAAAATATGCACTCACATATTCCAAAGAATATAAGCGTATTCAGGGTGCCTCCCCCTAAATATGAATGGGGGGGTTTATTCTCCTTTAATTCTCCCTCCTCAAGTGTTAGCCGATAGAGTATCCAGGTCAGCAAGAAGATCCAAACAATTGCAGCCAAAGGAATACTTGAAAGGCGATTTATTCACTTTTAAAATTCAAGAGGTGTATAAAAATACATAAAAACAATATAAGAAAGAGATGCTGGTCCTACGCGTTTCGTCCTTATACAAAAAGGACTTCCTCAGGGACCTCTTTCAGCACAAAATTCAATCACCAGAAATACAGAGAATAAAAAACAGCATCCTAAAAACGCTAACACATGTATAACCTTATATAGGGCTAATCCCTTACAGTCATTGGTGGAACAGTGGGTGTTTTCTCCTCTTTGACTCCTTATTCGTCCAAAATTCCTTGTCTCCAGCTGTGTTCGCTTGATCAGAATGAAAAAAGCCGGGCTCGTTCTAAAATTAGCCACTTCCGCATACGTCATACGTTACGTTCGCATCACGTGTTCCGTGATTGATCACATGATCCTTATGCGTTCCACATTCAGGAAGTAAAATGGACGTGCGTTCCACAGTGATAGCAGCTTGGAAAACATTGTATTTCTTTTGCCTACTAATTGTACATACATAACTGGAAACAGAAAAACTATTAGGAATCATATAAGAAGATTTGAAAAGTTATAATAATTGTCCTCTAACAATAAAATGCTAAATCCATTTTTACAATGAATGTGTAACAACTTCCTATCCAAGTTGACCATTCATGACATCTATCATAATGTGATCAAAAGTATATATATACATAACATTACAAAAAAATTTTTTATATATATAATGACAATTGTATATTAGTGATTCATATATTCATATGTTGACATTAATGTCTAATACATCAACATAGTGAGCAGACCTATTAAAGTGCATTGATCTTTTTAAAGTGATATAAGTGATATTATACTTATTCACAAATCTATATATATATATATACTAAGTGACTTGAGAATATTTATTTATTAATTATTTCATGCTCAAATACATATCCATATTGTGTAAACTAAATGATGAAAATTATTATTCATTAATTATTGCGTACTTAATTACATATCCATATTGTGTGAAACAAAAAATAAAAAATAATAATTGACCAACCATATACTCAATGTCATATCCGATTTAAATAAAGCGACATGAGTAGTATATGTTCAATTTTAAATATATCTTTATGCTTTTAACAATCAATTGAATCAAACGACAGTTAATTCAAAAAACAAACAATATCCATATCCACATTTAATCCCCTTGGGGCAAGGGTACGTAACCTATGAATCCAATATGATTCCCTTTGTGCCAATCGCTTTTCTTTATTACCCCCTCTCCAGTGGGGTTGAATTTGTTCTATCCCTATACAACGTAGCCCCTTCAAAGAAAAAAGGGGACAATTATTGCAGTGAAGGGGGACTGAATGGGTATCTAGTTTTTTCTTTATGTTGTTAATATGTTCCAAAAGTCTCACTTTTAGACATCTCTTTGTACGACCAACATATTGGCTGCCGCATGGGCACTGAAGCAAATACACAACGCAGTCCGAGCGGCAGCCAATCTCTGATTTAATAGAAAACGGTTTCCCTGTAACGGAGCTACTATATGATGTCACCTTATCTGTGTTTATTTGAAAACAGGCTTTACAACTTTTACAACCCCGGAAACCTTTTATCCCTTTTTTGATATTTTTAAATCCACTTTTTAGAGCATAACTAGGTGCTAATAAATTCTTGAGATTTTGTTTTTTCCTATAGATTATTTTCGGCCTTTTTGACAGATGCTCCCCCAAAATGGGGTCCTCTAACAATATTGGCCAATATTTCTGTAGACTTCTTTTAATTCTTGGATGATCCACACTATATTGTGTGAAAAAAGCTTGTTTGAAGTCTTCCCCCTTTTTCTTATTACTAGGGCCATCCATTAAAAACTCATTTCTACTCCTTTTAGACATCATCTGGATTTCCCTCCTAATTTTCTTCGGGTTGTAGCCTTTTTTAACTAGTTTATTGGCTACATGTTGAGCCTGTATCTGAAAATCCTTAGTATGGGAACAGTTCCTCCTCACTCGAGTAAGTTGTCCCTTAGTGATCCCCTTCAACCAAGGTTGATGGTGACAGCTACGTTTATGAACATAGTTGTTCCCATCTGTTGGTTTAAAGAAACATTTAGTTTTGATCTCACTTCCCTCACTAAAAAGGGTGAGATCCAAGAAATTTATTTCTCTACGATCCCATACTGGAGAAAACTTTAAATTGTACTCATTTTGATTTAGATAATTGACAAAAGTCTTAAATTCGGAGTCCGACCCCTTCCAAATAATAATCACGTCGTCTATATACCGCCGCCATAGGACCAGGTTCTCCACCCAGTCATGACCCAACCATACGCAGAGGTCTTCCCACCTGCGCATGTATATGTTGGCATAACTGGGGGCGAACCTGGTCCTATGGCGGTCCTATGGCGGCGGTTAATGTCAACATATGAATATATGAATCACTAATATACAATTGTCATTATATATATAAAAAAAAAATTTTTTGTAATGTTATGTATATATATACTTTTGATCACATTATGATAGATGTCATGAATGGTCAACTTGGATAGGAAGTTGTTACACATTCATTGTAAAAATGGATTTAGCGTTTTATTGTTAGAGGACAATTATTATAACTTTTCAAATCTTCTTATATGATTCCTAATAGTTTTTCTGTTTCCAGTTATGTATGTACAATTAGTAGGCAAAAGAAATACGATGTTTTCCAAGCTGCTATCACTGTGGAACGCACGTCCATTTTACTTCCTGAATGTGGAACGCATAAGGATCATGTGATCAATCACGGAACACGTGATGCGAACGTAACGTATGACGTATGCGGAAGTGGCCAATTTTAGAACGAGCCCGGCTTTTTTCATTCTGATCAAGCGAACACAGCTGGAGACAAGGAATTTTGGACGAATAAGGAGTCAAAGAGGAGAAAACACCCACTGTTCCACCAATGACTGTAAGGGATTAGCCCTATATAAGGTTATACATGTGTTAGCGTTTTTAGGATGCTGTTTTTTATTCTCTGTATTTCTGGTGACTGAATTTTGTGCTGAAAGAGGTCCCTGAGGAAGTCCTTTTTGTATAAGGACGAAACGCGTAGGACCAGCATCTTTCTTATATTGTTTTTATGTATTTTTATACACCTCTTGAATTTTAAAAGTGAATAAATCGCCTTTCAAGTATTCCTTTGGCTGCAATTGTTTGGATCTTCTTGCTGACCTGGATACTCTATCGGCTAACACTTGAGGAGGGAGAATTAAAGGAGAATAAACCCCCCCATTCATATTTAGGGGGAGGCACCCTGAATACGCTTATATTCTTTGGAATATGTGAGTGCATATTTTTCATCAATGGTTTTATAGTGTGTAGCAATACTTGCACTATGTTTTGTCCTCTATTGTAGGTACATCAGCAGAATCCCAAATATCCTATCCATTACATTGTTCTGCTATAAGGTTATTAGCTGGGAAATAACCTTGGGAAGCTGTGTACTTTTCAGTTAAGTTGTTGTGTTTTATCACTTTTCTCACGGGTGTCCGTGTTTTTGTTTAAATGTATACTTAGGCTGACTAATATTGTGCTTATGTTTGTCTACCATAAAATCGTATGAGTGAAGATATTTTAAATGAATTTCCTGGGGTGAATTACCCACCTCAGCATTTACTAATCTTGCGGGTCCTGCTGACACTATGGAAAGTGATTAAAGCAGCACTGGGCTCCTGGACCTGGTTGACAGGGCAAGTAGAAAGAGAACAATCAAATGATGCCCTGCACTTATACGTGGTGGAAGTGGTGACGGGTTTGAAATTGACCTAGCCTGTCTATACAAAAGTATTTAATGTGTTGTACATGCTGTGTAAAGCATGATGTTAAATGTGCTACCAATACATTTTAGGAGATTGCATCTATTTAGTGAGCAGTGTGTATTTTTGGAGTTTCAGTATTAACTGATGTCCTTGCAGCATGTGGCATCTGGTTAAAGTTAAGAGAGGTCATCTGTAACTGATTTGTAATATGTGTAAGGAAAGTCAATCTTTGTATCTGTGTGAGGAGTGTGACATGTATCTCTGACCTGACGAAGCAACACAGCATTGTCTTTAAAGTACATCTGCTGTCTGCAGCAATATTATTGTTGATATGGAGTGTGATATAAGGCTGCGGAGTTAGTGGGGATTTTTTCCTTTTAGAATTTAGGCTGTCTGGTGAAAAATAAATATGGGGTATAATTTGGAGGATGTGTGCTTATCTTCTAGTGAAACCCCAATGCCCTTCTCGTGATATAGAGAAGTACTTATTTTAGGCCTACTATGTATTAAGTGGACCACTCCCTCCTGCTCCATTCTGTGGTGGTAGAGCTGATGGATATATAGACACAAACCAATTAAATCAAAACACTTCTAGATGCATCAAAGAGAATAATGCTAATATTCCAGGAGGCTACAGCTGTTCGTGTGGCACATTTTAAAAACAGTCATTGCAATGTCCAAAATGAAACCTTTAAATCACAATCTTTAGGAGCAGAGGGGTTTTGTATATCGTATTAATGTTATTGATTGTCCTTTTAAAGTATGGTTCTTTCTTCTGTGTATTTCCCACTATGCTTGTTAGTATAAGAGGGAAGTGATTTGTGCACAATTAGTAAATCTTAAAGGGACAATGTAGACACTATAACAATTTCATCTCTTTGAATTGGTTATGGTGCCTGGAGTGCCCTGGCACTGTCGCTCCATTCAGTGTTGTATCATGCTCATATCCATACTCGTTCTTCCACAAAGACCATGTAGTTATGGTCGTTATGTCTTTTGTTCAAATGTCTCGAATGTCGCTATCATCTAACAAGAATTAGTACTCCCTACATACTATCTCCTTCCCACTTTGGATTTGGGGGGAAAAAACTCTATTGCTTGGATGCATGCAAAGTTTTGCTGGAATATTTGAATCGTTTTATTTCATTCTTGGCATGTTTTTGTTTTTCATGAAGAAGCCAAACTGTCCTTATCATCATCATCATCATCATCATCATCATCATCATCATCATCATCGTTGTTGCTATTTATATAGCGCCAGCTTATTCCGCAGCGCTTCACAAAAAGAGGGGAATTTACCAAATGAGACAATAAAATTTTTGTAACCGGAACAATAGGTAGTTGAGGATAAATACATTAAAGGACCACTCTAGGCACCCAGACCACTTCAGCTTAATGAAGTGGTCTGGGTGCCAGGTCCAGCTAGGGTTAACCCATTTTTTAATAAACATAGCAGTTTCAGAGAAACTATGTTTATTAATGAGTTAAGCCTTCCCCCAAAGCCTCTAGTGGCTGTCTCATTGACGGCCACTAGAGGCGCTTGCGTGCTTCTCACTGTGATTTTCACAGTGAGAGCACGCCAGCGTCCATAGGAAAGCATTGTAAATGCTTTCCTATGCGACCGGCTGAATGCGCGCGCAGCTCATGCCGCACGTACTCATTCAGCCGACGGGGCGGAACGGAGGAGGAGAGCTCCCCGCCCAGCGCTGGTAAAAGGGAAGTTTTTTACCCCTTTCCCCCTTCCAGAGCCGGGCGGGAGGGGGGACCCTGAGGGTGGGGGCACTCTCAGGGCACTATAGTGCCAGGAAAAAGAGTGTGTTTTCCTGGCACTATAGTGGTCCTTTATATAGTCAAATTGCAATTATTATCCGTTATGATTAATTATATACAATCTCAAGATTGAATTCAAATCTTTATTGAAGAACAAACCATTGAATCATATAAATAGGGAGGGGACAGCTTTAAAAATGCAAAATACAAAGCCTCCTGTTTTGTTAAAAAATTTTAGTTTATGCTAACGCAGTGTACCTATAATCTAGGTGAATTAAATTTGCATATGCCCACCCAGAATCCTTTGCGATAACATCACTGTACATTTGTGATTTCTGTGGGAAAAGAGTCTTATGGCTTGACTGGTGTGCAGAATTTTTGTTTAACATTGTATTAACTATCCACAGACTTCAGGTGGAAGGGGTTTTCGATCACAATTTTTCCCCCCCACCCTAACTGTGTTGGTTGTTGCTTCGAAGGTGAATTAAAGCTATTCTTCCTTTGACTACTTCCCTTCAGGGAGAACTCTACCTGATGATGATTAAGTTTATTTCACGATAGCGGTTACCACTCTGTTCTGGAGAAATGCAAGTTTTCATGCGCCAAATTTGTAGAGCATTCTGCAGGCATTATTGACTTGATCTTGGCCTTAAGATGCTGCAGGCATACATTTCCCTTTTTATTTTTTTTATTTTTTTGCAGTGGTTTGGTATGTTTGCCTGGGTTTATAGTGAGAATTGTTTTCTGTATAAGTTTATATAGCTAAAATATTTGAAAAAGAATTATAGGCTACAGGAAATTTGTATTTATTATAATTTGTGTGGAGCCTTCTCTAGCGTCATGAGTACACATGAAAAGGTTACTCAAGTTTACTGGAATAATGCTGCATACAATGGTTAAACACTTTACCCTCTCTCTCATATCACAAGTTGTTTGTGGGAAGTAATCCTTATTTTCTTAGTAGATGAGTTTGTGCACATTCCCTGTTTTATGGTTTGCTCTAAAAGTGCACAGCTTTCTGTGTATATAGTAGCTTGATTTTTATTGCTTATATCCAAATGACACTTTACATTCCAGTCATACCTGTGTAGGTGGGAGGTATGGGGGCAGATTGAATACACAATGCTACACTGCAGTCTAATAATTGTGGACCTAGTGTAATGGGCATTGTCTATATCCTAAACTCCATGTGCTGTGGTAATTGCATACATAGCACTCTGTAATTATTGACAAGTAATACTCTGTATACAGTGTAGCATATTAATGCTAGAAGGCTCAGTTTAATACAAGATAATTCTTTTTCTATCACATTTATATTTTCTGTTTTTCTTTGTATTTGTTTTTATATATTTAGCACATATTGCTCATAATCTTAGAGCAGGAAACAGTGAGTGCTGCAAAGGGTTGTTCACTAGTCCACCTTAACTACCATCAATACAAGGTCCAATCTACCATCGTTTTGCCAAATCTCTAGCATCAAAATGCAAAAAGTCACGCAGTGTGTCACATACCAAAATATAATTGTTTTATTGCCTTTAAATAAACTGGTCTTGTTCTCATCTCCCTCCTTCCCCCACAGAGCGCTCTCCGCACCGACCGATCCTACAAGCTGGACTCCCTGCAAATAAAACGGTCACAGTGGGCAGCAATGCAGATTTCTACTGCAAGGTTTACAGTGACCCCCAGCCTCATATTCAATGGCTCAAACATATTGAGATCAACGGAAGTAAAATTGCCTCTGATGGATATCCATATGTGGAGGTGCTCAAGGTAAATACTGAGAGTTGTACACTCCCTGTGTCAGTGCGTGTATATGTGTGCAGTGCCATTTACTGTTCTTCGTTTCCGTTAGTGGAAAGTGTAATCTTAGCCACAGTGCCCCTGTTTGGGATATTTCCTCTCAGGGCATAGGAAAAGAAAACAGATGCAGCTTATTGAGTCTGCTGAATGCTATTAAACATTATATGCATTATTTATTAACTAGCATGTTGCTAAATATAGGCCTGGTTAAGAACGCATCATAATAAGTAGACAAGCTACAATTTGCAGACCTGCACCAGGAAACAGAGATGGAAAGTTGACTGTTGGGCGCACGTTTTCTGCACTTACACTCAAAAATCTCAGACCAGGTTATGTTGACCAACAATTTGTCACTGCTTACTTTAAGGGAGGAGATAGGGGTGCAATTAAAATGTTAAATTATAGATTAAACGTAAATATGTAGTGTTTAGGAATAGGTAATCCGTTTCTGATATTTTTCAATGTAGTGAGGTTATTGAATTAAAATATACCTTTTTTTTTTTTTTTGGTTTTTTTATTTTATTTATTTTTTAAATGCAGTATGGTTTAAATTTTCATTTAATCGCTACCATTTAAAAGAAAAATAATAAAATGTTTTTAAAAATGTTTTTGGAGTTGGCACTTATGATCAATTTTGTTCTAACAAAAAGCAATGTGCAGGTGACCAAGAGCACAGTCTGGCAACTTGCCCAGGGTGTGCCAGGTATCGGTGACTTCCTTTGCTGTAGCGCTGCGCTAAGAAGACCGCGTAGAGCTTTACTCATTGGCTTGGAACACTTAGCCGATGCTCTCAGCCAATGAGCCAGCAATTATAGGGCTTGGTTTAGGGTGCTAATGGAAGCTACTTCTAAGCTCCAGTGGAAACGGTGACCGGTACTCTGCAGTCTCCAGGCAGGTTGTCAAACTGTTCACAAAGTGTGTGAGTACTTACTCTACCTTTAAAACTTTATTTTAATTTTTTTTTTTTTGGAGGGAAGGTGGGTGTGTTTGTTTGATGCAAGCCTTTATTGCAGATAATAGTTTCCTTTATAGTAATGCGCCTAAATGATCAATGTGCTGTTTACTAAATGAAGGTGTCTTGTTAATTGTTGCCGTGTTATCGGTTTGTTTCAGCATTCTGGGATTTATAGCTCAGACGCAGAAGTATTGACCCTGTACAATGTGACAGAGGCAGAGAGTGGGGAATACATTTGTAAAGTATCCAATTATATTGGTGAGGCCAATCAGTCTGCGTGGCTTACCGTCACCAGACCAGAAACAAAAGGTAAAAATCGGTGACACCTCCTGAAAAGAAAAATAATAATCCAGGGATTTGGGGAAAACTGCTCTCCAAGTTCTTGGAGAGCAAGTTATTTTTCTCCCTTTTTTGTCTGCTTTATTTCCATGGAAAAATACTCAATGTGTGAGGCCTGGTTTAGTTTTCACTCTCCTTTGTTTCTTATTTTTCCAATGTGTGTGTGTGCGCATATAAATGTACTAAATAAGTTGAGGTGAGCTCACTATATAACAAAGAACACTGGTTTATATGTAATTGAAATTTTGCAACTGTGAATAATCTACATACCTTTATCTCAGTAATTCTGAAAAATTGTTTCCACAGTTTTGTGGTCCCAGCTTGACATGCAAATGAGCACACACCGCATCATGTTTAAGCCTTTATCTCACATTTCTGCAGGTTCCTTTAGCAATGGTTGCATTGTTTTATAAACTTCCAAAAAGGCTGACCAGAAAGCAAGAGGATCAAAACTTTTTATTTTTTTTTTATTTTTTTTAAAGGTTGTGTTTTAAAACTGTGTTCCATTGTCAAGGGGAAATGTAGAAAGACAGGGTGAAGTCTGAAACATGATTGTCTGCTTATATGTATAGGACAGTTGAAGAAACTTGACTTCTTGGAACTATTGTGCCCATGATGGATTTTTCCCAATGTCCTACTAGATATGTAGGTGATGCACAACTAGTGTGTGTGTGTGCGCGTGCGTATCTGTTCTTTCAAAATATAACAAGTTCATATTTCTTCTAATGCAGTACATCTCACATACACGCACAGATTCCTCTTGATAGACAATAACAAAAAAGTGTTTTAAAAGAAAATATAGCTAAAACTCCCTACCATCCCAAGGCCAAATTCTCCTGCTATCAATCCTCCTCTTGATGTCAGTCCCCCTCGCCAGTTTGGATCAGATGTCAAGAAGGACATAGAGAGAACATAAGCAGCATAGTGGTAGGCCATGCCATTAGCTGCCAGTTGACATATTTGTGTATGTATGTATGTGTATGTATGTGTGTGTGTGTGTATATATATATATATATATATATGTGTGTGTGTGTGTACTAAAATAGTGTTTGGTGGCAAGGCATTACTATTTTTCTTTTTATTTTATTTTTTAAAATCCTTTAACATGCTAGATTTCTTTTCAAAATTAAACAAGGTTATCACACTTGGGTCTCATTTTTCCATGTGTCAATCTCAAGCATGTTTCATTGGGCAGGTGGTCTCGATTTTTTTGGTGACGGGTTTAACCATGGTAGCTTTTCTTTAGGTCCCTCTTGATGGAGAAGCCCTTCTCAAATCTTCTAACCAAGTTTCTTTCAGTGGTTTTCTCTCTGTTCTTGGTACCATTGGTTCCAGGGCAGAACCTGCCCATCTCTCCTCTGGTTCTCATGGCATTTTGCTTGTCCATTTCCCCTCTTCGATGCTGTTCTCTATAGACTGCAGGAGTCAACACCACCGACAAGGAGATGGAGGTTCTCCAACTGAGGAATGTTACTTTTGAGGATGCTGGGCAATATACCTGCTTGGCCGCTAATTCCATTGGGCTCTCTCATCATTCTGCATGGTTGACAGTTCTTGAAGGTATATATGGTTCTATACTGTGCTCTCTGGGTATTTTCATAATTATAGCATGCATTTCTAAAGCAAAGGATGGTAGCTATTTAAACATCTATCGATAAGGTAAAAATCTTGCGCTTATGATGCATTTTCATCAGTTCTTATCCTCTGCTTGATTGCAAATTCCTTCAAAAAATGTTGACCACCAGCTATTCAGGACTAGATCTGCTTGTAAGCTGCTATAGATCCATTAATGCAGCAAAAGCTTGTAGCTGACCTATATTATGAACTGAAAAAAAAAAAAAAGAATATATATATTTATTATATAGCCACAATTTAAACATCAATTTGATGTTTTATATTGCTACAATAAAGCTGTGTTTTTTAAATGGCATTTAAGTACTATATTAGTGCAGGTAACTAGTGTTTCCACATAAGTCTAACAAAGAAATTGATTGGTGGGTAATAAAGAACACCCGACCCTTAGCGAAGCACTATTGACCTTTTTGGGTTGCACTTTATGACTGATATAAATGTGCACAAATTGCACAGTATGGTACACGCAAGGCAATATAGGAAAATATTATCTGCTTATTTAGGGCAAGCAATAGAACCTCTTTCATTATGTAGTTCCCATTTTAATATTAGTTGACATCTCACTTGTTGCCTGGAGACGCAGTTTCTAATGTGCAGTGACACATGCCACTTGATATTGACCGTTTTTATTTGTGCTGCTGATTAATCCCATAAAATGAAATAGAAAATGAGGAAATTGTATGATTTTTCTCAAGTTGTCAGTCAGTTCTAGAACGTTGCTGTGGTTTTGCGGTCTCCCCCGGAAAGGACATAGTGGGTCATTTAAATATATATATATATATTTATTCATGTATTTTTAGCTGCTTTGTAGCCTGACTGGGCTGTTTATGTGCTCACATGTTGTCTGGAGCACAAGCCAATTGGTCACTTCTGTCAAAAGGGACTTTCAGGCAGTTTTCCAGTTTTCCAGTGTTAGCGATGTGAGCATAACTTCATAACTTTTAAGACTGAGTTATGAAGGACTAGTTTTGATACTCCTTTGATTACAATTGTAGTGACTGTTGATAACCCTGGCAGCTTGCATTGTTAGGTTTTACATTTAGAAGTATGTTTCTACATTTCCCTGTTTGGAAGTAATGGCATATTGGCCAACTCTCCTGAATCCCAGAAAGGATTCACTTGGGGAGATTAAAACAAAGTGAAGTTAAAAGGTTACTGTAAACTAAAATAGTCCAAGCTTATTATTTCTATTTGCATATTAGCTTTAGAAGTTTAGGCTAAGTAAGGCCTGTCATATAATATCTGGTGGTTTCACTATAGAATGGAGTTTTTCTTTGATGTTTAGGATTCAATATGCTGCATCCTGTGTCTGTGAAATGCATGAAGGAGTATAAACTCCAGAGGTTTAAGTTTTAAAGCCAATTCGATATTAAATTTTTATTTTGTATTGGGGCATTTACAGTAATACGTTGGGGTAATGTAATTTGAAAAAATTTGATTTGCAATGTAAAATATCTCTGGAAATGGCTTTATAAAGAAACCCTGGAACTTTATTTTATATTTTCTTTCTTTTGCTTCTTATCAACTTGCAGTGCATGGGAGATCTGTCCTTCTAGATAATATAATTTCACATTAAATCCTTTTTAACTCTCCCTGATAATTGCTGCTGTTACTTCTGCAATTATCTGAAATCTCTAACAATGTTTTCCTTGTGTTTTAATATATTTAAGGGTGGGATATTAAGCAGGAATGTATTGTGTATAATATTTTAGATGCTAAATATTTGGATGTTTTTGTTTCCTTCCCACACTTCAAACCCCATGCTCTATTTTCTTTATTTCGTGTGTGTGTGATAATTTTGGCTATTATATACACTTGCACTTTGATAATTTGATGACAACTCTGGGCCAAAAAACAAACCAACATAGAATCCAACTGAATGTTGGATTAAACCTCTGGAGAACTTTTTAAATTCTGCCCCAGAAATTTTAGTTTTTATGAAGTTACAAGTATCTGCTGTTTTTTGTTTGTGTGTTTTGCTTAGCTTTTTTGCCATGTGTTCATGAAATCCACTCAAGCCCCTGTCAGTATCCCTATTCTCTGACTATATATCCGTATAGAACAGTGGTTCTTAAGGCAGCCCTCCATTATTACCAAAAGTCCAGGATCCAATTCCATTTTCGCTGAGATTCACACTCTCCATGATGCATTCCTAAAACTCTCTAGTAAGTTAGTTGACTTGTGCATTTGGTGTTTGATAAATCACAATTCATTAAAAATGTGGGTGATCAGCAATTCATCTGAAATGCCATATTGCCTTAAATAAATAAACAAAAAAACACCCACAAATACAGCTAATTGACGAGCAGTTTCATGATTTGGAGTTAAAATTCGAATTATTTGTGGCAAATATCCAACAACACAAAAAATCAGCATGAGGGTACATCATGTGGTTGCCTCCCACTACATGCTAACCAGCTATCATGTTAAAAAAAAAAAAAAGAATAATGCACCTTATTCACCCATTCATCATGCTGCAAGTGGGGGCATGTCTGATAAACGGATAAGCAGCCAGTTGCTACTCGCTGCAATAAAAAAGCTAGCAACTGGGCAACTATCCCGGTCTAGTCGTTAAGGTCCTAGAGGGCTCATGAAAAACTGGGAGGACCTGGCACTGGCATCGGGCTTAATATGAAATATAGGAGATTGAACAGGTTATTGTACCTAGCCCACAGTTGGGGGGGGGGGCTCTAAAAAAAATTCCCAAGAGTAGATACTGACCTGTTGTCCCTTGCTGCCACTACCCACAGACCACAGGTGGGGAATATTATTTAATAATGATTAAACTGGGCATGGTCATCTCAGTGTCCACCCTCAAACCCCACCCGTAAACCGTGGGTGGGAGCTTATAAAGAAACGGTGGACATGCCTTTTTGTCCAAACATCCCCAACCCTTCACCCATGGGTGGTGGTTATTAATGTCAATGGAGAGGGCAGGGGGATGCTATGCCATTGTCTACCCACTCCAAATAAAAGCTTGGAACCATCCCCTCTCTCCTCCCAGTGACTAAAAATTCCCTAGACCCCCAACCACCCCCAATAAAAATTCTTGATACCACTCACCCTAATAAAAGGGTAACCGGACTACTAGTAAAAAAATTAAAACTGAACGTGAGGGGATCTATTAAAAAGAAATAACTCAAGCCCTACTGGGACTCTGGGACAGATTTCAAAGTGTGGAAGACCTTTTCCTTCATTCTGTGTAGAGGGCTGTGACTGGCTGATTTATAAGCCAACAAACCAATCCGAGCACTTGGGCAGGCAAGTCTTGTCCCTTTTAAAACTTGCATGGGAATTATTTTTTTTATTAGGATTTATTGGGGCACCATACACGATTACTATAATAGGGTAGTTAACTTGGTAGGGGGTGGTTTCCCCCTCTTTTGGGTGCTATAATATATTTAATACTAAACTAAAGAGTGCGAGCAGGAAATAATATTCTGTTTATGTGTAGCCGCAAAACCAAATTATCTCAGAAATGCCAAAAAATATTAGATTGTACTTGTGAGTCATTCCATTTTCGAATTAACAGGATTCTTGCCACGGTTCTGGACTTTTCCAAATTCTGGATAATGTGTCACAATAGGTGCATGTAGGTCCGCACACATAGATAACAAAAAAAATTGTGTATTCGAAAAGAGTGCACATTTATTGATAAAGTAATGCATATCAAAATGTCATGGTATCATGCTGTCACTGCAGCCCTCATAGATGCTAAATGTAGTACCGGCATATCACACCAAAACCTTGTAGGACACTCTGAGATGACACACATTTCCCAGCAAGAGAGGAAATGTTTAAACTTTTTTTTAAAGTGTTCGGAAAATATCAATCTGCCAGACGGGGGGGGAGAGCAACAAGAAGACTACCCTGAAAGCGTGTGAAAGCCCTGGACGTGTTTCGCACCTTCCTAGGTGATTTCTCAAGGAAGGTGCAAAACGCATCCAGGGTTTTCACACTCTTTTTCAGGGTAGTCTTCTGGATGGTCTCTCCCTTGTCTGGCAGTTGCAGGTAGTACGGCAAATTTGATATTTTCCGATCACTTATTTTTTTTCTTCTTGTTGGGAAATTTTGTCATCTCCGTATCCTACAATGTTTTGGTGTGATATAAGGAAAATTCTGCGTCCCCATGTAGAGCATGGAGACGCTGAACGGCAGAGTTGCTTACTGTGCAGCACCGAGCCAGCAAGCCCCTCCAGTGGCCACTTAGAGATGTACCTAGGGGCAATGTAATCACTGCCTTTTCTATGAAAAGACAGTGTTTGCATTAAAATGCCTGAACGCAATGATTATACTCACCAGAACAACGGCATTAAGCTGTAGTTGTTCTGGTGACTATAGGGTCCCTTTAAAGCAGTGCTAGGTCCCCCCCAGTATTTTACAGGTCCCATGGAATGGAGGCGTTTGTGAGAGATTGGGCAGCAATGCACAGTTCCTTTTTTTTTTTTTAAGACTTGTGCACAGCAAAAAACAATGTCATTACTGGCCTAGGTGATACTCAGTCTATTAATGGGGAAATTGGATATCCTGTGACAGTTTGTAATTCTTGAGGACCAGTTTGGGAAACACTGCTCAAACACACGCTTTCCTGCAAGTTTTATAATTAACCTTTTGTGTGCACGAGTACAGCAATGGATGATAAACCTGCACTTATGACGTCCCCATTACACCTGGAGATAATAATCTACTGCACTGGAGCCGCTTTTGTGTGTGCAATGCTGCTGACCATCGTGATTTTCAAGATGAAACACCCATCCAAGAAGTCGGATTTCAACAGTCAACTGGCTGTACACAAGCTGGCAAAGAGCATCCCACTGCGCAGACAGGTAACAGAAAGTATATAGGGGGTTTACAAACCTATACTTCTATAAGATAGGAAAATAGTAGTGGAGTTTTAACATGCATATGGGCTCTGGAGCTTACAATATTTTGTGCAATTTTTAGATTCATGGAAAAGCCTTGTGTATGCAACTATTATTTTATTATATTTGTTAAATGAGAATGAGGCCCTTCTGATTTGCCTGGAAAATTTTTTTTTCAAAGCGGGAATTGTATGAGCAACAACTGGGTTTATAAATGAGTATGCCCCTGGATCCTTCTAGATTACCTTCATCACATGGGGGTATTTTTGCAAATATTTATTTTGGAACTTTGTCATGCCTGTAACATTTAGTCTCTATGCTAAAGAAGCACTGATCAATTCCCATGTTTCATTTTGGGAGACAGCATTGCAATAATTTTTTTTTTTTTTTTTTTTTAAGTTTGCAGTAGTACTGTGTACACCCTCCCTTTTTGGAGGATTCACTGCTAGTATGCATAGAGAGTGATTAATAACACTACAGATAGTAAATATTTTCAAGCTCCTACTGTAGAAACTTGGGGTGCATTAACAATTTACCACATTTTCTTATATTTTTTTGATAAGATGTAAGATTTAATTTCTGAATTCAAAAACCACCACTTAAAGGGAAACTATAGTGCTCTCGCTCACCCCAAGCACCGATGTTCTTCGGCGCTGGCTCGCGTCCAGCTTCACTTGTCCCCTGCCGACATCAGGTGGAGACCTAATGCGCATGCACGGCAATGGCTGTGCTCACACTAGGATTTCCCCATAGTAAAGAATTATTCAATGCTTTCCTATATAATAGAGTGAGGACATCCAGCTTTATTTAGGTGACCAAAAGTCGCCTAACCACGCCAAAATTCCACGAAGTGGAGCTAACCCTAGCAGGAAATTATTGCAGTTTATTTAAAACAAATTCAATAATTGTCTACTCAGGCTTAAGGGTGCTGGGACACTGCACCCAGTCCCCTTCAATGAACTGAGTGCCTATAGTGTCCCTTTAAGGTGTGTCAAGAGATTCTAAACACTGAGCAATGCCTGGTGGTCCAGTTTTTAGGCCCCTGATAATCTAGGTTTAATTTGCAGAGTAGATTTGATCCACCTCTGTAGTGTTTTTGTTTTTCTAAGTTTGCAGATGGCTAGCTAATGTGATAATAGAATAGTTAGAGCATTTCATTTTATTGGATGATGACTGAACAGCACGGTTGCTCTTTGTACATTATTTTATTCCTTAGATCAGAGCTACATCAGCCATTTTCATACACACGTAATTGACTATTCAGACACACTTCTCACCACATGTGCAGGGAAAGCGAATTTAGAAATAAAATCTGCATGTTGCTGTAGAAGGAGAGCTATTAACAGCAGTCTTCATTAGTGAGCTTACCAATTACAAAGACCCAGGGCCAGATTAAGAGCCCAGTGGGCCTGGTGCTGACAATTATGACGGGCCTAATTACAGAATCATATTGACCAAAAACCGTAAAACACTCCCAAGCGTCATGTATCTGATGGAGATGGTGTGGGAGAGAAAGAAAACAGCAGCTATAAGAAAACACATACCCCAGGCTAATATCTCTCTAATTTATGTTTTCATCTTTCAAGTAAATCCATAACCCCTAACAGCAGTGTCCAGTCAAGCAGGAAGTCAATGGGCATGGTAAAAGGGTGTGCCACTGACACAAGTCACGTAACCTGCCAAAAGGGGCGAACATGCCCAAAAAGAGGACATGTCTGCCCAAAGAATTAGAAGGCCAGACTGGCATGAATGCATGTCAGGCTGCCTGCCAATCATGCAGCTGGCCAATTAAGCGCATACTATGCAGAGAGCACCCTGAGCTTGGCATAAATGCATCTAATAATGCGCTCACTCAACGCTTTCTAAGGACTGTCCCCTAGCACTCGCTGGTCCACTTGTCTCCTTACCTTCTTACTAGCAGGCAGAAGCTCCTGGTATATAGTCTGGGACATAGAAAAGCTGTATGTAGTGAGTGTAGAAGAAAGGGAACATGCCACAGTGTTAGAGAGACCAAAGTCAGCATTGCCTTAAAGGATCACTATAGGGTCAGGAACACAAACATGAATTCATGACCCTACAGTGTTAACACCACCATCTAGCCCCCCTGTGCCCCTCATGCCTCCATAAATATAACAAAATCTTACTATATTCAAGCCTGAAGCTGTAACTCTGCATGCTGTTAGACTCACAAAAACAAGCAGTCTGCTGACATCATTAGAAGTGGTGGCCTGATCCAATCACAGTGCTTACCCATAGGATTGGCTGAGACTGACAAAGAGGCAGATCAGAGTCAGAGCCAGCATCATTCAAACACAGCCCTGGCCAATCAGCATCTCCTTATAGAGATGAATTGAATTAATCTCTATGAGGAAAGATCAGTGTCTGCATGCAGAGGGAGGAGACACTGAATGTCTGGATGCATTTTAGGCAGCCATGACCCAGGAAGGATCTCTAACAGCCATCTAAGGAGTGGCCAGTGAAGTTATCACTAGGCTGTAATGTAAAGACTGCATTTTCTCTGAAAAGACAGTGTTTACAGAAAAAAGCCTGACGGTAATGATTCTACTCACCAGAACAAATTCAATAAGCTGTAGTTGTTCTGGTGAGTCTAGTGTCCCTTTATCTATATTCATTGTCAGCCAGTCCACACAAGTTTTGTTCCCATACATCCCTCTTAAGTTTCCATACTTAAGTAAGAGTATGTGAAAAGTAGTTAGGGTTGCCACCTTTCTTGGAAAAACAATTTGCATAATTAAATATGTATGGGTGACATCAAATGATGTAAATCACAAGGAGTGACATAAGAGAATATGCTGTAAAATCACCCAAAAACTATTTAGTTTAAATCTGCTGTATAGATGGATTCCTCTCAGTGCCCCCATGTGTCGATTACTCCAGGTCTCAGTGTTCCTATGTATCAGTGTCTCAGTGCCCCATGTCTCCTAGTGTCGTGTCCCCAGGTCTCCCAGTGATCCTATGTATCACAGTGTCTCAATGCCCCATGTCTCCCTATGTATCCCAGGGTCCCCATGTCAGTAGGACACTAGGAAGATGGGGAGACCTGGAGACACCAGTGACACTGGGAGACTAGGGGACTCTGGCTGGGACACATGGGGACAATGGGAAAATAGGGGACACTTGAAGACATGGGTACACAGACACTAGAGACACTGGTTGAGGGACATGGGGACATTGAGACATGGGGGCACTGGGAGACATAGGGACACTAAGACACCAGGGCCACAGATACTAGGGACACTAGCTTGGAGACATGGGGACATTGTGACACTTTTTGCACTGAGACATGGAGACACTAGGAGACATGGGGACAGTGAGACACTGGCAGACTGGGGGCACTGGGAGACTAGAGGTCATTTGGAGACTAGGGGGCACTGAGACACCAGGGACACTGGCTGGGAGACATGGGGACAGTGTGTCCCCATGTGTCTGTCATAATGTCTCCCAATGTCCCTTAGTGTCTCAGTGTATGTCTCATTGCAGCCTTTCCCCCCCATCCCTTACTTCCCTGAGCTGTAGGCTGTCTCTGCAGGGTGGGAGTTGCTGTCTGGACTCTCTGTAGCTGCGAAAGACCAAGTAAACTCACAGGCTTGTTTAGTTATTTGCATAATTTACCTTAGTACACACTGGTGCTCTACACTATGCTTTATCTATGTCTGTACAGTAACATTCCATTATTTGTCTTTGGTGAAACAGGTGTCTGCTGACTCCAGTTCATCAATGCACTCAGGAGTGATTTTGATCCGGCCCTCTCGTCTTTCATCTAGCGGCTCACCTATGCTGGCTGGAGTCTCTGAATATGAGCTTCCTGAAGATCCTCGATGGGAAGTAGCAAGGGACAGGTGAGAAATCTACTATACTAGGTCATTCTTTGGAATTGTTAATGCTTCCATGTGTGCTAACACTTTATGGCATTGTGCCTTTGCAGGTTGATCCTTGGAAAGCCACTTGGAGAAGGCTGCTTTGGTCAGGTTGTCATGGCAGAAGCCATTGGCTTGGACAAGGAAAAACCCAACAGAATCACTAAAGTTGCTGTAAAGATGCTAAAATGTAAGCAGAGTGTATGAATTCACTTTGTGTTTCCATTTGGGGTCTCTTTCTCATTGTTCTATATAGAGTGTCAGTGAATGAGTGATACTGGCAGTTTTTTAAAATTAAAATGCATTACCTTAAATATTTGCTTATATTTTAAATTTAGCGGATGCTAGTGAGAAGGACCTTTCTGACCTGATTTCTGAGATGGAAATGATGAAAATGATTGGCAAACACAAAAACATTATTAACTTACTTGGAGCCTGCACTCAGGATGGTATGTAGATTCTAGCATTTGACTACATAAAATATGCAGCTTAATATTGTATTTTTTTTATTTTGTTGCTGCGTAGGTTTAATGTTGCTATGATGTAAGCTGTATTTTGTCATTCTTCACATAATGCATATATGCAGGGAAATAGTGGTAGCTGCGGTTACGGAGGTGAAACAAACATGTATTCCTGACACTATAGTGTTGAATCCACCATTTAGGTGAATCCACCCTCTTTCCCCCCTCGCGTTTAGCCCCTTCAGAATGGGTTAAAACTCTCCTTATTTCCAGCTCTCCACGGGTCCGCCGGCACTGGCCATGTCCCCTTGGTGACATCATCAAAATTGCAGATTTTTAGCTAATCTAATGCTTTCCCATGGCTAAAATCGGCAATGGGGCAGGCCCAAAGGCAGTTTTGGCCAATCAGCACCTCATAGAGATTCATTGAATCAGTGCATCTCTATGAATAAAATTCAGCGTCTCCATGCAGAGCGTGGGGACGCTGAACGGCAGGGCTGCTTACTGTGCAGCCCTGAGCCAGGAAGCACCTCCAATGACCATCGGAGGAGTGGCAACTTGGAGGTGCACCCATCATTAATATGCCAGAGATTCATTATTGAACTTGTATGAATTTATTGGAAGTACAGGGAGGCAGAGTAAAACGAGGAAATACTGTTTAATTCCCAGTGTTGAAATTTTGGAGAGACTTGTAGAGTCAAAGCCAGTTTAGTGAATGTAACCTGAAGAGAGCTCTGATCTCTAGAAAAATGTGTTTAACCCTTTCAGAAACATATTGCTATGGTTTGTATTTTGTTTTTGCTTTCTCTTTCTGATTATACACCTGTGTTCTGCTCTTTAAACTGTGTGCAGTCGAAGACTCAATGGCTGTACACCTTCATGGAGTTTCTGGTATCTTTACTAATTCCTCTGTAAAAAAATGATTTGTTGTCAGGTTTTTCTTTAGATGTATTTCACGATAGAAACTGCTGGCTGTTAATCACATGTCGAATTTTTAAATTTGATTGATATCCTGTCTGACTCACAGGTCCTCTCTATGTAATTGTGGAATACGCCTCCAAGGGCAATCTGCGTGAATACTTACGTGCACGGCGCCCTCCTGGGATGGAGTACTGCTACAACCCCAGCTGTGCTCCCAATGAGCAGCTGAGCTTTAAGGATCTGGTCTCCTGTGCCTACCAGGTGGCACGTGGCATGGAATACCTTGCCTCTAAAAAGGTAGCCTTTTTGTTTTGTCATCACTTTTACTATAAATTTGTACATATAATTTAAAATTTATTTAGTCTTGTATTTTTACATATATTTAATGATGTGCTGTACTGTAAATGTCTCCTGTCTCTTGTCAGTGTATCCACAGAGACCTGGCTGCAAGAAATGTTTTGGTGACAGAAGATAATGTGATGAAAATTGCTGATTTTGGTCTTGCTCGAGATATTCACCACATAGACTATTACAAGAAGACCACCAATGTAAGAGTTTGACCTTGTTCAATATCATTGTTCCGTGTGTCAAACTGCCCATGCCATTATGATATTTTAGGTTTATAAGCAGCATCTGATTTTAAGTAAGATGTTTTGTCTAGTGCTGTGGTCAGATGGAAGAGCTTCTTGCAAATCAACCATCCGTGAAAATCTCTTAACTTGTTTAGTCCATTTGCAAAAAAACAAACCAACAAATATTTATTTCTGTACAACATAGGTGACCTGTTTTGTAGTTTTACTTTGTAACCTCTGTGTGACAAAGACAATTTGTGTCTTTAGTTGCGGATTTAGCTTTAGTACCCCATATATTCATATTACAGAAATGGGCTTATGTATATTCATATAGAGTTCTGTGTAAAGTATTCAGACACCAACAGTAACCTTAGTGCAGACATAATATTGGTCTTGCAGATCTAGAACATTATCAGTCCATATTCCTGTTTTCATTAAACACCTTCTCACATTCTATATGCACATATCCCATGTGTTCTCAGTGTCTTTTTAAAAGGGGAAAAGGTTTTACGTAAAGACACTGGATAATGCTGCAAAAAGTCACATTGCATTTTGGACTTTTTTTTCTTCCAGGGTCGGCTACCTGTAAAATGGATGGCACCTGAAGCCCTTTTTGACAGAATTTACACCCATCACAGTGATGTGTAAGTGTGTGTATGTATGTGTGGGTATATTGTAAATGGTGTCTAACAAATTTGCATCCCTCCAATATTTCAACTTTAATTAGTTTTTTGAGAGTGGGGTTTGTGGTTAGGGACACATTTGTTTTTAGACCTCACAACCTAATTTTCTTATTCTTAAAGGACAACTATAGTGCCAGGAAAACATACTCGTTTTCCTGGCACTGTAGTGCCCTGAGGGTGCCCCGACCCTCAGGGTCCCCCTCCCGCCCGGCTCTGGAAAGGGGTAAGGGGTAAAAACTTACCTTTTTCCAGCGCTGGGCGGGGAGCTATCCTCCTCCGTTCCTCCCCGTCGGCTGAATGCACACGTTGTCATAGACTGCATGTTGCAATACGTGCCTGAAGTCACCCCTTGTGCATTCTCTGTAAGATCACTTTCCACCATTGTGGCAGAACTACTACTCGTACGTGTGTTTTGCCTTTTTTCCATTTGGGAGTACTTCATACGAACAAAGTCCATTTGTCTCCTGAACAGGGACCGCCCCTGTACCCCATCATAACGTTCACATCAGTAACTTAAATGCAAAAAATTGTAAAAACCATAAGGGAAATAATTAATGAATGCTCCATCTTGTCTCCCAAACGTGGGCAGCGGGACTTGGTCGTCAAGTGCCTGGAACTCTTTTTTTCAGCTAGGCACTCGCATGAACCCCGGTAAAACATAGACCGCTGCCCGTTCTATTTCCCAACCACCTACATGAACAATGTTCGGGAGATATGAACTACTGAACAGGGGGAGCATTCGTATCCCGAAATAAAACTAATGCCTATCTTGGTTTCTGCACCAATCCGAGTGATTCTTGGATATGTTGTACATTTAGATCGGGGCTATCGGGGAAATGTACTTTTTGTGGGGTTCCTGAGTATGATGGGGGCACATTTGAGGTACTGTATATTTTGTTGGGTTTTCTGTACCTGAGAGATTAGAGACTTTTTCTCATGCAATTGTTGCTCCGGCACAGAGGATCCTGGGATTGAAACCCCTGTTTTCTTGTATTGTAAACTCCATGTAGGGGACTGGGCATAAAAGCCATGTGTGTGTTCCAATAAATAGCAGTTGAGTCCCAGAACTATGTTTCGTCTGGTTACTGGGGGAATGGGTATTTACTTGTGCTGATGGTTCCAGAGTGGCTAAAGGAAAGTAATAGCGGAGGTAACAAGTCGCGTTACCTGTGGTCCGCTACAACCATCTTTTTAGAATCTTCATGTTCTCGCTCTTTATTCTTACTTGTATGTGAGAAGAGAACAGTGATGTGAGGGGTGATGCAGTGCAAGAGTTGCCTGTTTAGAAGACCTAGCTTGCAAGGTGGCATTATGAGGAGTATGCAGTAAAATATTTTGTTGCATGTTCAAAAAGTAGGGTAAGCTGTCACGTGTGTTTTTTGTTTTATATCTACTAAATTTATTTTATCACCGACAGATGATGCATCATGCTAATGATTTTTTACAATTTTTTTCAGCTGGTCATTTGGGGTACTCTTATGGGAGATTTTCACTCTTGGAGGCTCCCCTTATCCAGGAGTCCCAATGGAAGAACTTTTTAAGTTACTAAAAGAAGGGCATAGGATGGACAAACCCACAAACTGCACCAATGAGTTGTAAGTATAGAACACTTGACTAACTTTCCTACAGTAAAATGTGCGGTTTTAATTACGGGAAACACTGCTTCACGTTAGTCTATGTAACGGGAGGATTGTAAGATTTTTTTCATAACTCATTACCAGGTACATGATGATGAGGGATTGCTGGCATGCTGTCCCCTGTCAGAGACCAACCTTTGTACAGCTGGTCGAAGATCTGGACCGCATTGTGGCTCTAAGCTCCAACCAGGTATGCACAGCAGTCTGGGGATAATTTGCAAACAAATTTCACTTAAAATTTTCCATAATAAATTACGGTTTTAATAACTATACTTACTGTGCCTGCAAACGTAAATGTTACAATATCAACTCTCTCTGCAGGAATACCTTGATCTCTCCATGCCAGTGAATCAGTATTCTCCATGTTTCCCGGACACCAGAAGCTCCACTTGTTCCTCGGGGGAGGATTCTGTGTTTTCCCATGACCCTTTACCAGATGAACCCTGTCTTCCCAAATATGCCAATGGAGGATTAAAAAAACGCTGACCTTGGGAGTTCTATAAAATGACACTTGCCTTTTTTTTTTATCCACTCCTGAAAGTCAAGTTTGAGAACATTTTAGTTTCAAGCATTCCGAAAATTACTACCACTTCCAAAATTCCAAGCACTGCGATATAATTCTGTTCTTGATTATAGAGGGCAAAGCTTTCCATGATCCATTTTTAGTTTCCATTCCCATCTACGTTATGACACCCCTTGGATTTTTTTTTTTTTTTTTAAATACTGAAGTATTGTTACTTGGCCCTCTTCGGGTAAGAGATTTCAGCTCAACCTATGACATTTGGATATGGAAGTGTAATGATGATGTTAATCAAATGGAGTATCAAGACACGAATCTTCCTCATTTTACCGTAACCGTTCTTCCTGCATCTCATTTACCTTCAAAGAATACACTATCGGCTGACGTTGGTACACTCCAAATAAGTATCGTTTCGGATTTATTCTAAACACATGTAATTCATTTAGTAGAGAATCCAATAAAAATGAACATTTACCTTGGATTCTGGAACTCCAAATATGTCATCTCAAACCTGGATTACATCTTGGTTGTTCTCCAAAGTAACCTCAACAATTCTGATTTTTCTACAAGAGATTTGCTCAGTTGGGTGAACTGTATCAGCGATGCAGGCATCTTAAGCTAAGACCACATACCTGTTCATTTTTTATTTTATTTTTTTATTTTAAACTGTGACTGTCCTAATCAATGGTCACCTAGAAGTCTTAATATATTAAAGGAATATTTTAATGCACCTACATGTAGGCATCATAAAGGACAATTCAGAGATAAAGCAGACTGATTTTATTCAGTAAATTTTAAGCACTCTGTTGACCAATCAGCGGTACGAAGAATATGCCATTCCCATGTTTTCTAGAGTATTTGACTCTGACCTGTTCTTTGCTCTTATTCAAAAGCTTCCTGGCAAAATAGAGTCCATTAACACAATTAAAGACTTTGCGCTGCAACCACAGTCGGTTTTAACAAATACATTTTTTGAATCAAATGGTCTTGAAAACTTTGGAGATCTTGGTATGTTTTAATTCTCATTTATAGTGGAAAATAAACATGGGCAGAGTACCAATTAATGCTTTTCTTGTGTATATAGCTAGAAATTGTATAAATATGAATTATATATTTACATGTCTTTTTAAGAAAAATGTTACAAAATATATACCAGTTTGGTAGTAAAATGGCTGGTAATTCAGTTGCTATAAACAAAAAATCATATATTTTGCTACGTTTTCAGTTTGTATTTTTTTAAATTATGTTCTAAAACCTTTCATATTCCCAGTAAAAGTCCCTAAATAAAAAAACAAAAAACAGATCGCTGAAGTTGACTTAAATTTTTATACAATTGAACGTTTTAGAATTGTGTTTAAGGGGGGAGGGTGACTCCCAGTCACACACTTTTTTAGAATTGTTAAATGTTTTGAGCTTTTATTTAAACCATTAACCTCATACATACTCTATTCTTTATTTGCTATTATATTTCATTTATCTTTCATACTCTGCCTATCTGTCTCTTGTCTTTCCCCCTCTTCTAATGTCCTTTTTTTTTTTTTTGTCATTCCTGTTTTCCTTGCGCTCTTCTCCACCATTCTACCGTATTTTTTTTCATCCCTCCCTTAGTTAATGCAACTGAACCATCATCCCGGCTTTCTTTGTTCATTGTTCTCATCATTCATCTATGACCACCTCTCCCTTTCGTCTCCACCAAAATGTCTACCTTTTATAATGAAATCAAATGTTTGTTAGAAAATCTGTCAAATCTCTTGCTTTTATATGTACATTTATTAATGAAATATTGCACATTTTGCATGTTTGTTTTGTATTTAAACATGTCCTCCACTTGTATGTAGAAAGTGACTGAGCAGCAGCAGGATGTAACCCTACTATAAAGGTGCATGACCGATACTGCCTGATCGTACCTAGAGGTTCTAATCGGCGATCTGTAACCATGCTTGTTCACCTTCTATCTTGAGACATGACAGCTTGTCTCCAACATTTTGAGGAACATGGGTAGCCTGACGGGCGTAAAAGCAACTGCATCTGACTAGTAGGATACATAACACCATTATATATACTTTAGAATCCCAAGTTCTTTTCCTTAATTCCCCTGACATCTGCAATAGGATGGAGTAAAAACCCAGTAGGATAAGAAGAAAAAAAAAAGTTTTATCTTGTGAAGCAATATTCTGTTTAGTTTAATAAAGGGCATGCTGGTTTATACTCCTAATCCTATACTGCTTCTCCCAGTAAGAGTGGTTTCATATCCATAAAGAACACTCAAGACTGATATCTGTGTACTACCTGCCTTGCTACATATTTAAAAGTTGCCATTTACAATTGGTATCAGGTGAACCTTTAATGGGCAGCTATATCAAGCTTCTGCTGCTTGGTATGTTTCATACATGAGAAGACTTACCCTGTCATAGGATGAAGTGCTGAAAGGATTAAATAATGAGTAATGCATGTGGTCACAAGTGACAGAGATGGAGCTGGCCAAAATGAAATCTGGTTGCACAATTGTAATGAATCCACAATCTAGAGCATGGACAGAAGTGATTGTGAAACCCTTTTGGGTGGAGAATTTATCATTTGACAAAGTTGTCACAATGAGTGGTGAATGCATGACCTTGCATCTTTAACCCCTTAAGGACACATGACGTGTGACATGTCATGATTCCCTTTTATTCCAGAAGTTTGGTCCTTAAGGGGTTAAACGATCTGCTGCTTGTATGTTTTCAAGACAAAGGTTTCACATGCAATGATATTGGATACTGTTTTGATCATATAAAAAGTTCTATATGCTGACACTAATGAAACTACAAAACTGTAAAGTTGGAAAGCTTCCTACTTGTACATATGCTCAATCTGCTTGTAAGTTTCCTATTTCAGGAATAATCTTTAAACTCCTTAAAGAGTCAGAAACCAGAGTAAAGTCCTTCATTCATAAAGTCATTCGAGATTTTTATTTTTTGTTTTTTGTTTTACACATAATGTAACTAATGATGCATAATTTCCACTTTTATCGCAATATATCTTTTTAGTATAAATAATATCCGGCTTCTTTGGGTCAGATGATTGTAAAGTCTATACAGAGGAAATTCCTACTTTTGAAATCCATTTTATAAACTAAAAGCCAAGAATAACCTTATCATACAAATGGAAAATGTAATTATTATGTATATAAATAGCAACAACCTCATGTTTAGCAGTGGTGCAGAAAATAAGTTTCCTAATGTTTAATATAAGGACTGTTGATCAGGTAGTGGGTACAAGAAAAGATGAGGTGTATATTTTCCGTGATCTAATGAGGTTTGAGTCATTGAGTCGTCAATGGCGTCCTCTGGAAATTGCAGACATACGTTTTTTTCCAGTCTCAATGAGGCTGTTGATGGTCTGCACAACACAATAAATATCAGGCGCTGACAAAATCTTAAAGCAAAATGTGGTTTGTATTGATCTTTAATTGTGAATGTCCTTACAAAATGATCTAGGTACATAGCCTCTTGGAAACTGTTCTACAGTAATATAAACATTGCACATTTTACTTTATGCGGCCAACTAAACATTTTCTTTTGTCTTAACCTGAAACCAAAAGTGAGTAAGAATCACTTGGTAAGGATTTAAAAAGCTGGAGAACTTCAAATCATCTGCTGTGTGGGGACAGCATTCATGGCTTTCTAGCATAATGACTGAAAGCTAGAATTGTTGGGGCAACTGAAATACCTTGATCAGTGTCTAAGGTTGGAGTTTCATTCATTGTATAGAGATGGGTGAATTTAACTTGAAAAATACAATGCGTGAATGAGATAAAAACATGAAACCTTAAAATAAAATATATACTGTATATTTTATATCCATTATTCTCTGCCTCAGCACATTAAATAAAGTGTAAATTGTCTGGAATTTAAACTGAATTTAAAATTTAAGGCTGAAATAGACAGTTTGGAAGTTTTTTGGCTGTTTCCAGTGTCACTGTTTTAGCCGAAAAATGTAAATTCACTCTTCAGTAATTAAACTGGACCGTGATCTTGAACGTCCTCTTACTATTTTCTATTATCCTTGTATCTGTCTATTTTACTCTGGCACCTCTTTACCACATTGCTCTATGTCCCTGGTAGATGGTAGTCTCTCGGCTAACAACTTTGCAGCAATATTTATTGCGTTTCAGGATGTTACCTTTCCATAGGAATAGAGCTCAGGCTTGCTGTGTGGGATCAGTCCTTCTGCAACAACATTCACTGTAATTTTTGGTGTATGTTTGTAGATCACAGCTCTGCAGCATTGAAATTTATGGTAATATACACTGTGTGATCCTTTCAGAAGCCAATGGCAATAAATCTGTGATGTGGAATGTATATGAATATAATAAAGCTCTGCAGTAGTAATGGTCTCCGTATTAGGTGTGTGAGAACATCTGAGATTTAAAAAAAAAATTAAAAATAAATTTTATATATAATAAATGTGTATCTCAAATGTGCACTGTCAGAGCACCAAAGCAACTATGATGCACATTAAAGTGCATTATGTAGGGGTTTTATAGAGCTTGACTGACCCAGTTCTCTCCTCCCCTTATTTATCTTCAATCTTTCTTATAATCAGTGGTGAGAAAGTAGAAATACTGCCCCCTTGTGGTGTGCATTGCTTTAATAGAGAATGGCCCAGGGGTAAGCTGGGGTACTTATCACACTCAGATAAGTGGGAAGGTTTTCAGTGTAATTCACAATGTGGTGTGAATTTAAAGTGATTTTCCACATTTCAGGCCAGAGTAGCTGATCTGAAAACATAGCTGGAATTTTAACAATTTGGCTATTTTGGTCTGAAATGTGAAATTTAGCTGCAGCAGAAAGACCAAACTCTAAACTGCACTCACTGTTTTAATCTGTTAAGCCTTCAAAGACTGGTGTACAAATCCTTATATTGAGCCATCGGTATGGTGCTTAAAGTGTCCCTTTAAGGTCTCATTATTCAAATACTCTGACAGGCAGAATTGTTGCTAGGGTCAAAAAAAAAAAAACTATACTTGGGGCATGGTAAAACAAACTCTCAAAAGCCTCAGATGTGGTTCCTCCCAAAACCCTGCCCTTTACATCTGAGATATATATATATATATATATATATAACGTACTTACTTGTATACGGACAAACACACTTCTCTCCCAACTGTCCTTGTTGCACAACACTCAGATACACTTCACTGCCCTGGCTGGAGGTGCAGACATGCTGCTTCTCCCACTGGACCATGAGGGACCTGGATTCTCCTCCTCTCTGGCCCAAGGTAAGCTTCAGGGATGGGGGAATAAGTTTTAGTTTTGGTTTAAAACAAATGTTTCCCACACTACAATGCAACACAACAAGCAGCCACCCCCATACACACAACCCCACAAGCGGTATTCTAACAAACATGCAGCTTCCAAAAATGTGTACACATTCTGTTCCAGCCCCCTCCCACATATCATATCCAATCACCAACCTATTCACACACTGACCTTAGATAGGACTGTGCTTTCTGCCTGCCAGCATATTTACTTACAGGGTGGCTAAAATGGCAACAAATAAATGTGTATTTGAGTGCGTGTCATTGTCCTTGTGTGTTTTTACATTTTGTGACTTTTATACTTAATACACTCCTTACACAATATTTAGTGTTGCATTTATTTTTAAAATATTCTTTACTACCATTAATTATTATTCATAAAATGCCAACAAATTCCGTAGCGCTGTACAATGGGTGGACTAACATACATATTCTTGTAACCAGAGTTGGACAAACTGGAACAGAGAAGGTTGAGGGCCCTGCTCAAATGGGCTTACATGCTAGAGGGAGTGGGGTATAAGGTCACAAAATGTAAGGCTAGGCTAGAAAAGTGGCTAGAATAATATTCACCGAGGGCTTGCTTTTTATTTTTTTTAGTATGACAGTTTCCGAGTAGTATTTAGGGTGCAGGAGGGAAAGTTATTAACAATTTACTTGGTATGTGTTCCTAAAGAAGTGTTTTCAATGATTTTTTTTTCATTTTATTTATATAGAAATGGAGGCTGAGTGAAAGTGTGATGGAGAAGGGGAGTTTCACAGGAACAGTGCAGCACTAGAGAAGTCTAGAAGGTGAGCATCAGAGGTGTGAGTACGAACAGAATATAGACGTAGGTCTTCAGCATAGGGGCCTAGACGGGACGTGTATCAGGGAAGATAAATTGGTTGGATCAGCATTATGTAGCGATTTTGTAAGAAAGTGCCAGAATTTTAAATTGAGCCCTAAATCTCCCAATGTAGGGACAGACAGTGGTGGGAGGTGCAGGCGGACAGAAGATGAGCATTGCCACTTCATTCATTATAGACTGTAGCGGGGAAAGTTGGGAACACGACCACTGAGAAGTGGATTGTAGTAAAGGCGAGAGGATAGTGGCATGAACCAGAACCGTGGCTACATCCAGCATGTAATAGGGCCAAATGCGCGCAATGTTTTTGAGATGGAAGTGGCAATATGTAGCGATCTACTGGACATGAAGGGGGAAGGAGAAGTTTAAGTCAAAGAGAACACCTAGGCAGTGAGCCTGCGCCATAGAGCTGATGGTAGTGCCATTGACTTGGAGAGAGACAGACACAGATGTAGCAACACTTGAGGGATGAAATCCCAGAAGTTCTGTTTTGGACAAGTTAAGTTTAAGGAAGTGAGCAGCCATAAAGTTAGATATAGCAATCACAAGAGGGATGGTGAAAGATCAGGAGAGGACAGATAATTGAGTGTAATCTGCATATAAATGATTAATGGAAGCCAAAGCAGCTGATGAGTTTACCTAGGGAGGCTGTACAGATTGAGAACAGTAGGGGATCAAGGACAGAAACTTGAACACCAATAGAGAGGGATTGGAGGGAAGTGGCAGAACCAGAGAAAGAAACACTTAAAGTGTGCTGGGAGAGGTAGGAGGAGCCCAAGGAGAGAGTGCAGTGTCTCGTAGACCGATCAGCCACAGAAAGATCGAGGAGAATTAGGATAGAATAGTGAGATCATGCGCCTACTAAATCATGGAATCCAAACTGAAGTGGGTCGAGCAGAGATTTGGCTTCAAGGAAGCTGGTCAATCTGACATACACAACTCTTTCAAGGATCTTTAAGACAAACCGCAGTAATGAGAGCACAGTAGCTGGATGGGGAGTTGGTGTCAAAGTTGTTTTTTTTTTTTCAGAATCTGAGTAATGGTTACATGTTTGAAAGGTGAAGGAAAAATGCCAAAGGAGAGGGTGAGATTGAATATTTTAGTCAGAGGCAGGGCAAGAGAAGGAAACAAATGAGTTACAAGAGTATAGGTTTAAGGGAATATGTGGTGGGGTGGGAGGACCAGAGCAGAAATGTATTTTGCTGTAGCAGGTGCAAATGAGCTTTTGCAGAGGAAAGAGCCAAGCCAGGCTTGTTGTCCAATATGGGATTAACTTAAATATTAAAGGACCATTATAGTGCCCTGAGGGTGCCCCCTCCCTCAGGGACACCCTCCCGCCCGGCTCTGGTAAGGGGAAAGGGGTTTAAACTTACCTTTTTCCAGCGCTGGGCGGAGAGCTCTCCTCCTTCTCTCCTCCTCCGTTCCGCCCCGTCGGCTGAATGCGCACGCGCGGCAAGAGCTGCGCGCGCATTCAGCATGTCCCCATAGGAAAGCATTCATAATGCTTTCCTATGGGCGCTAGCGATGCTCTCACTGTGAAAATCACAGTGAGAAGCACGCAAGCGCCTCTAGTGGCTGTCAATGAGACAGCCACTAGAGGATTAGGGGGAAGGCTTAACCCATTAATAAACATAGCAGTTTCTCTGAAACTGCTATGTTTATGAAAGAATGGGTTAACCCTAGCTGGACCTGGCACCCAGACCACTTCATTAAGCTGAAGTGCTCTGGGTGCCTAGAGTGGTCCTTTAATGTCTACATGTTTTATTTGGAATTTAAATCAAAAGAAAACTCTTTTTCTCGTGGCAGGGGTACTTGGGAATTTTGTTTAGGCCTGCAAGGGTACTTCTTTGTGAAAGGTTGAGAGATTCTTATCTAGAGGACTGCATGGTAATTATGTTGAGCAGAATGGATCCCTACTATGCAAACCTTTCACTGTAATAAATTCCATTTCTTCTACAACTAAAAACAAACAGGGTATTAATGAACATTGTGCTAGTGTCTAAGAAAGTTGGATCAGAAGCAGAGCATTGTTCCAGAACCACCTTGTTTCAGCCCAAAGCCACACTCCTTGACCACTATGCTAGCAGAGAGGTGGGGATATTTCTATGCCTTTTTAGGTCATGTCCTGTCCTCCAAACCCATGAACAGTGTGCTGCTGATGCTCTGTACCAATTCAATTAAAGCATAGCTGATAACTACCCCCTGGGTGATGGGATCTTTATTTTTATAATAGAAGCTCCTGTCTGATATTCAATTAAAGGGTTACTCCAACCACCTTCACCACTTTAGCTACTAGAAGTGGTCATGGTAGTAGAAATCTGTGTGTGTGCAGTGCCCAAAAAAGCCCCTCTTCCTGCATCTGAAGTGTCTGGCACGTCTGCACATGCTCACTTAGTGAGGGGCCAACATCTTGCATTGAATCTGCACTAGATTCATGTCAATTCACTTAGTGAAAATATGAAGAAGAAAAAAAATCAGGTTGTAGCAGAACTTGTAACTGTATTCCCATGTTTAATCCCTTCTACTAACCCACATTTTCTGCTGTCCTCCTTTACATATACTAAAGGTTTGTACATGAAATTCTATCACATGCTTACTTTTTCTCCAAACAGTTCAAAATCTGTTCGGTTTATACGTCCTAAATACATAATTTTGCATTTCTTGATATTAAATTATAACTGTCAAATAGCTCACCATTCCTATATTATTATTATTAAATAATTATTCACTGGGGCGGAGCCTTAATGCCGAGCAGACTAGACGTGCCTGGCTGGAGCTCCCACGACTGGCAACAGATTACTACTACTCGCATTTTCCAAATGGCAAACTGCAATAATCGTGACCGGGGCACCCTGCAACACACAGTGATACCCCACATAAGCTACCCGGAATCTGATAGCCCAGTCGGAGGCTTGCGGCCTAAGCCTGAATGAACCGCAGTGAGACGGCCGCTCATCTGGTTCCTTACCCGCAGCAGAGACAGTCAACCTGCGCCTCCCCCACCTTTTGGACTGGTGGGGGTTATCCCGGTCCCTGCTGATTGGCTCCATGCATCCCGTTTATCCCACGCAACAGCCTCCACTGGGGAACAGGCCACGAAGCTCCCCTCAAAATGGCGGACAGGCCTCCTATTCTTGAGCTCCAGAAGCAGCATGAATTGCCAGCTGGATGCTCAGCACTTGACCAAATGCTACCGTGACTAGATGCAATCTTCGCCCGTTTCTGGGCGCAACTGGAGGGCCGAAGCCTGGCAGCAACACAAGGCCGAGAATGCAGCGCTAAGCCCACCTGGGCCGAGGGCCACCAGGGTTATTACCCCTACGCATCACCCACGGAGGCAGAAAATCCGACGCCGCAGGTGACGAACATTCCATCAACCCTGCCGCATCCTGCCAAGGAAGGACTTTGACTCAGCCGTGAGTACCCGAGTCCGTGGGTTACCGATGCAGGCTCTCCCCACAGCCCGGTGCTGGTGGGTTGCCACATTTCACTCCCTCCATGAACTGTCTTGCAGCGACACCCGCGAGTTCCCGAGCTTGGGAGTTGGCTGAAACAGAACAATGCACCCTAGATCCAGGACGTGACTCACCTGGTGCGAACATGGCTCTCAGTGCACACTCACTATGCCCTAGTTTAAGTTTAACTCCTGCTCCTGTATTTCATGCTCTACTCAAATGTTTTTATGCATTAATGTAATCCCTAACAGAGATGGCCTACCTGGGCTCTTGTAATATGTAGCTGCCAATCCTATATCGAGCCCGATATAAACCTCCCTGGCTACCACACTTATTTGTTCACTCTGAGTATCCGAAGCAGGCCTCCCCAATTTGCCCACCACCAAAAATGTGTGGGACCACAGCGGTTTACTTCTTTAGCTACACCAACTAACAATTAGATATGTCTGTTCATCCTTGCTCTCAATTTTGCAAATAGCCTACTAGTTACTTAAGAATACCCCACTGTTACAGATGTTTCGCTAAAGCATGAGGAATGCCGTTGGGGTACCTCACACCTGCATGTCAATTCTGAAATGCACTGCAAAAAATAATTAAAAAAAAATAATAATTATTCATTTAATTACCAGAGACGTATGGTATCTTGCCAGTCATAATAATTTCCAAAAATGGCACATCTTTTTAACAAAGTAATTGAATTTCAGTAATTAATATATTTAAAAAGGGTTGGTTTCAGAGCTGATGCCTAAGGAACACCACTAGTAGTAACTAATATTTAGGAATGCAATTGGCCACCAAACTGTGTGTGTTGGCCAATCTTTATCCATACTATAGTTTCAAGCAACATCATCTTTGAACAAGCTTTATTGAAATCTAGATGTTACATCCACTGCTTCAAATCTTTGTTCAGTAAACTCCAAATGTTAGCAAATTAAAGGGATACTATAGTGCCAAGAACACAGAACTGTATTCTCGCACTATTGTTCCCCCCTGCCTCTCCTCCCCCCCTTTAAAGGGTTATTTACTTTACTGATCCCAGCACCGCCCCCTCGATGTCCCACGACAAGCGGGTGCTAATTTGCATGCGCTGCAAATGCTGTGCGCATATTAGACCTCCCCATAGGAAAGCATTGAAATTTTCATGTGAAAATTTGGATGGTTATTCACTAAACACTGAACTCTAGTGAATTGAGTCAATGCTTTCCTATGGGGAAAAATCTGACACTGGGAGTCCTCGTGCAGAGTGTGAAGACGTCCAGCATCAGATACTAGACCAAAGGTCAGTTTCAATTCAGGAAGCCCTGTAGTGGTTGTCTGGTAGACAGTCACTGTGGGCAGAGATAGACAGACAAATGGATCAGCGCTTATATACCTAACTAAACGATATATATATAAAAATACAAAAATGAAAGTAGGCGACACACCTTAAAACATAAGGCTCCCTGCCCCTTTTAGGAGGAGCTTCCCTCTTTCATGTAGTCTCTAGATGCACTACATTTCCCATGTCCCATTGCATGCGGTCACGTGAAAGGCCCGAAATGATCCAAAATGGCCGCGGTCACATAACCCGCTATATATTTTTTTTTTACTTTTCTCCCATTTAGCAGCTTAGTTTTACTTCCAAATTTTATACACTAGTCCCTACAATGGTCTACTATCATTCTAGACCTTTTTTTTTTCATATTAAAAAACCACACCCACACTCCCTATATAAACGTGTGCCTGCCAGGTATGATTTTTCTACCTCACCCTTGAGAAAGCCACTTTAGTGAAACGCGTTGTGGATATTGTAACTATTAACTGTAAGTCTGTCCAATTAAATGTGAGTACTTATTCTTTATTCTAAACTCCTGGTATACTGTGAGCATTATTGATGTCTCTTTTAAATTTTTTATGATCTTCATACTGATGATACATCTGCCTACCTACATGGTCTCACGTATCCTATAAGTGGGGATTGTACCACTGTACGCCATTCAGACTAGAGGTAGGTTAAGCTCTATCAATCATAAGTAGGACCATAGATGTTTTATTAACTTTTATGTTATTCTGGGATTTTCTGCACCATTAGTTCTCTCTTTCTGTTGAATATATGGCTGACGTGAATACTCTGATCTGACCCAGACTCTTTGAGGTTTTATCTTCCAGCAAGTTTTACCATTTGGATTCACACTTGGACTTATATTTGAACTTTCTTTTGCTTTGTATTTGTTTCCCATATATAGAACGTGTATATATATGTTATAACACATCTCTGTTTTTATAATTTCTGGCACAACCTTTACTCCCCCTGTTTGAGTCACAGTGGGTAGACTTAGTGCTGCAATGTAAACATTGCAGTTTCTCTGGAACTGCAAAAGGAACACTGCACCCAGACCACTATAATGAGCTGAAGTGGTCTGGGTGCCTACAGTGTCCCTTTAAATCAGAAAGGAAAATCTGAGGGACAAATAACCAAATTGTAACTATTGCTTTGGAGTTGGAGATAATTTTTTTGCCTCGGTTTTACTTTTCAGATTTAAATTAGGAAAATTAAATTTTAAGTCACCATATGCCTCAATTATTTTCCTCAACCAATAGATTTATATCTCCACTTTATATGTGATATGAGATTCATTGACCTATATTAAGATGACAGCCACTTTCTAGAGTTGCCTGGTGTACTACTTCATAAATCACATGAGTTCTTTTTAAAGATCATCTAGTGACATTTAACAACAGAAATCTAGGATGTAATTTTCCTTAAATTAGTATGTTCCCGATCTCTTTCATGTGAAAATTTGGATGGTTATTCACTAAACACTGAACTCTAGTTAATTTTAAAATTAAAACAATGCATGGTTTAGGTAAAACTAACCAAGCTTTGCCTATAATGGAATTAGAGAGTTTTTCCAAATCTTTACTTTCTGTCTAAATTTTGCAATTTGTTTTTTAACTGGCAGTAATTTGTTTAGTGAGTAAGCCTGCTTCCTTATCTATCCCCGATACCTCTGCGTCTGTTTTTTTCCCTCCCTTTTAGCTGCTTTACCTATACTTGTTATTCCTTTAATATATAATTTGAAATATAGCTTTGTGTGCTGTACTGACTATATAAATTATATAACTTCTAGTCTGTAAAAGTCTGATTATCGAATAACAATCTTGGTCATGATAAAGCATTAAATTCAGCTCTGCCATTGGCTTGTTTTCTTCTGTGTTTTGCTTTTTCTGTAATAAAATAAATAAATAAAAATGTTCCCCTTATTAACTCGATTGTTTTAACTCTTTTTTGAAGATGATGGAATCCAACATCCAGTCGCTGTAATCCACTAGGAAACAGGAATTTCCAATCTGCTACTGTATTGGAAAGTCCGGGAAGATGATATGCTCGTAAAACTGTTTTGATTGAAGCAAAAGTACCAATAATCTTTGGCAATGTCCCCTGTGGCTTGGATTTTGTACCTCCTAAGCGATTTAAGTATTGGTTTGCTGATATGTTGTCCATCTTGAGAAGAACACAACAATGGGATTTTTGTTTCGCAAAGCTGCATAGAGCGAAGAATCCTGCCATGAGTTCTAGACAGTTTATATGCATACTCGTCTCTTCAAGATATCATTTGCCTCCACAACAGGCTCCCCAGCCTACCCAACTTGAGTCGGATTCTATAATCAGATCTGGGAATAAAGTGAAAATGGCTTTCCCGTTCCCAATTTGAACATGATCTGACCACCAGAATAAAACTGTTCTTGTTTCTGTAGTCAAAGAGATCTCGTCTGAATAAAGGAGACCATTGCGTAGATGTTCTCTTTTTAATCTTTGAAGAGCCCAATAATGTAGGGGGAGCCAGAAATATCGCTTGAATTGAGGCTTATAAAAGGCTTACAATCCGTGCCAGAGATCTGGTGGAAATTAATTCCGTGTTCAGAATTGACCTGATCTCTTTCTGAATTGTTTTCAATTTCTGTGATGGAAGACTGAGAGTGGCTAAATTGGAATTCACTAGAAATCCCAAAAATTCAATCCCTAGAGAGGGAGTTACGATTTCTCGTAATTTGTTACAAAGCCAATTCTTGTTAACAGATTCAATGTCCATTGAGAATGTAGTTGAAGAGTTTGCACACTCTATGACATAATATGTTGTCTAGGTAGATTATCATTCTCACTCCCCTGTTTCAAAGCAGGGATACCACTGGTTTGAGCAATTTGGTGAAACACTAAGGAGCAGAGGATAAACCAAATGGCAATGATTTAAATTGCCATTTCTTCCCTTCCCATATGAATTGTAAATAATTCTGACATGAATGGTGAATAGGGTACCGTGAGGTACGCATCCTTCTAATCAATTTTTATTAACCAGTTGTTGAGTATCAACAAATCTTTGAGATAATAAATACCCTCCATTTTACGGTATCTGACAAAATTGTTTAAATATTAAAAATTTAAGACCGATCTGTGACCATTATCTTTCTTTTTCATCAAGAATAAATTGCTTATAAAGCCGGCACTGGTCATGGGCACTTGGATGATGGCATTTTTTGAACATAAATGTAATATTTCTTGATGGACCAGAGCTTGGTCTTGGATAGAAAATGTTATCGGGAAAGGTACCTTTATTTGAGCGGGATATGATATAAAATATATTTTTATCCCAGAACAGTGTCTAGTATCCAAGTGTCATTTATAATCAGAATCCAAACATGGAAATAACTAGTTAGTCTGCCCCCGAACTCTTTTAGGAAAGAAAGGGAATTTATTTTGTACTTACCAGAAGAAGATCTGAAGTGAGATGCTCCCGGTGTCCTCTTCATCTCCAAGGTCTGCCATGAAGTGGAAATAATAGAGTTGTTTGTGGGTTATCATATAAGCCTGGTGGGCTGGAAGGTATCCCTTGGAACCTGTCTATGTTGGAAGGAGCGGTTGGAAGAGCGGTTTCTTCCTCTTCCAGCCCTTCCAAAAACCTAAGGGTTGAATACTTTCCTCAGAGATGACTGAGCCTTATCAAGGGAGCTAAATAAATTGACATATTAATGTCTTTAATAAAGCATTCTCTGAATAGCAGACCTTCAGCAGCTGGTCCAGGTTCAGAAGCGGCTAAATTCGACAACTGCGGTTTCGCTGCGTTCGCTGGTCAGAGCTGCGTTAGCATTCCCCAAAAAGCATACAATGCGTTGGGTCCAACCTCTCAAGATATCAATGCTGGAAGAAATCCCAGAAGCTGCAGCTTGTTCTAATATCTCAAACATTTTGCCACAGGACCATATACGTCCATTAATTTTTCTTGACAAGACTTTAATGACCTGTCAAGTACTTTACTCGGGTTCTTTCATGATTTCGTTAAAAATTGCACAATAATGGGATCTAGATCAGGAGTCTGCACAACATTTTTAGACAATGGTCGGTCTAGGGCAGGAGTAGGCAACCTATGGCACTCGAGGTGTCTATGCACGGCACTCAAGGCTGCTAGAGCCAAACAGGCTCTGGCCTATCAGGAGTCCCAGTAAAACTTCAGATATCTGCTAATCCGAAAAGGTGGTGAAGGACAATCCTCAATTTATACATTGCAGCACGTAGAGGTAGTGATCTCAGATCACTTCCTCCCAGCACTTGTGAATAGGAATCCACACTGTAGTAGAGCAGCTCGCAGTTGCTGTTGCAGCTCCTGTCCTTGACATGTACCTGGCCGGCCTAGTCCCCACTGGAACCCAGGGAAGCCACCCACACTGCTAGATATACACAGAAATGCAGAATAACCCTCCCCTCATACAAATAATACGGACAGCCCACACACAAACATACACACAATCCGCACAAACAAAACACCACTAACAATCCACATACGCACACAACCCCACATGCAATACCCCAAACAGCCCACACACACTACCAAACACACACACACACAATTACACAAGCAGCCCACATTCATATGTATCATACATAATACCATAAACTACTCATGAACATAAACAATATAATAGCTCGTATACACAGGGCCGTCTTGAACGTGGGGCAAACTGGGCAGCTGCACCGTGAGCCCTGCTGGCCTCAACTATTTCTAACCCTCTGGCTGGTAATCTGCACACTAAGCATGCCCACTGGGTGGCCCATGCACAAAGGACCACCCGGTGGGCTTCTGTCAGCAGGGGCCCGGTCGCACGCTGAGGCGCTTTAACAGCGCAAGCGGGCCCCTTGCTTTTTGGCAGCAGGCTGGGAGGAAGTGACGGCCGCGCAACACTTCCTCCCACAAAGAGAGGAGCACGCGGGAAAGAAGAGTAGGCAGATTGGAGGGGGGGCTGGCCGAGAGTGCTAGAACCCAACTCCCAACACTTTCAGCCACCAGCAGGAAAGGTAGGAAACTGGAGGGTGGGTTTTAAAGTGTATATCTGTGTGTGTGTGTGTCAGCATGTCTGTGTGTCAGTGTGTTTGTATGTCAGCATGTCTGTGTGTGTATCTGTGTGTGTGTGCGCATTTAAGTGTTTATATATATCTCTGTGTGTGTGTGTGTATATGTGCATACATCTCAGCATTCACACACTAACACTACACACAAATAATGGTTTCCCATTAACATCCATTATAATATTCTCTTCATCAGATTTAGAGAGAAGCTCAGGTGCCTCTGATACAGATGAGTAATTTGAGGCAGAATCAGATTTTGAGGAGGTTTTATAGGAGTCAGGTTTGCTTCTGTGTATGGCCTTCCAAGCTTGTCTGTCTTCCTAACAAACAGAGGGTCTTTTGAGTGATTGTTTGCACTCTTCATTTTTTCATGAAACATGCATTTTGTTTTGGTCTTGGGATCCTAAAGGACCGTAAAAACAGTGTTTGCGTTTCTGGGTGGCCTTCCCAGACTTCCTGAATCCCTGAGCTAAAAATTCCGTTCTGACTCCACAGATGACCAAAATTGGTCTGAAGGGGTATTAAGTGAGTCTTATCACTAGGTTTTGAATTGCTTATGGTCCGAGCCACAGACTTTGCAATGGCTTCCTGCATGGAAGACATTGCAGTATAAATTGCAGATGAAATTAATTTGTGAACGGATAAGTCTACAATATTTTGTAAAGAATCCTCAGTGAGGATTTCACAATCATCAGTAACACCAGGTTTTGGTGACTGAGAAGGAGTCTGACTAATTTCTTTAGAATTCACAGTTCAATTTAGCAACAAATTGTAATTTATAATTACTATGGTAAATAGTAAAATAATGTTGCATAAGATTAGGTAAAATGCTGACAGGAAATTCAAATAGTTTGAAAGTTATAATAATTACCAACAAAGAGCAACAAAGTTGTGGAGAAAATGCTGTGCTGAGGTAAAGTGGGCGGAAAAATTAGCTGAGAACCAACTTACTCGAATTCCCGCCCATAACGTCATCAATCCATGAGGGACTAACGGAAATCGCGAGTGCAGCGATTCGCATGAAAAACTGCCGTATTAAACTGAGCAGTGAAATATATGTTCATTACAAAACCCGTGAACGCGAGTACAAATAAACGAATACAAATAACCGAATGGCCGTGATTCGCGAGAAGTCTACCGAACACGAGTCATTCGAAATAACTGAATAGTCGCAATTCGTAAGAAAACTATCAAACGTGGACGATCCGCGAGCTTAATTTAGTTGAAACGGCACGAATGCCAGTGCACATAAAACCAAATATATATATTTAAACAATAACAATAAGAAAAATATATAAAACTTCCGAAAACATACAAAATACAAATAAAGGAATATATATATCTATATACATATATATAGATATATATATATATATATATATAGATAAAAATATATTTAACCAAACCAGAAGGTATTCATATAGAAAACAGTAGCATAAGTGAAGATATATGATACTTATCTCTACTGGAGCAGCAAAGAAAGAGAAAGGATATTGGGGATCATTCACTATATAGACTATGCCGGATGCGGATTGACTACCGAGTGTTCATTTCAGTTACTCTGTTTTTTGTCTTTTATTCACTAAACTTTATTGAAAAAATGTCTTTGCTCTGGAGTTTAGTAAAGAAAGTTAATGCATAATATGAGCCTCCTGTCTTGCTATAAAATCAGAAAATTATGCATATACTGGACAGTGAAAATTAGTTGCAAACAGGAAATGACGATTTTGATATAGTAATCAATCGACTGGGGGTAAATCCATGATTCAACTCTTGGATTTTATAATATCTCCTTAAATAGATCTGAAATACAAACTGGCTATCTCTAGAGATATACTCTTCTGAAATATTTCAAGGTTGTAATTATCTATTTATAGATGAATAGATTCTTGCTGCCTTGTTATGTTACAAAGTCTGCCATATTTAAAGGACAATGTAAAAATTCTTCAAAAAAGTTCTTACTAAAACTGCCCCCCAGCCCCACCTTATAGTTCTAAAATTCAGGATTTAGAGAAATGTGACTAATATTGTGAATTCACATTGTACTGGACTGTATTAGTTTATAAACACATTTTAGTTTTATACAGACACTCCTACATACCGACCAGGTTCCGTTCCTGCGACCCGGTCGTAGAATGAATTGGTCGGTAAGTGAGGAGATAAGGGATTCCCTGCTCTGCTGTGTTCTTCTATGTTTGGGAAAATGTCCCTGAATATAGACAAACTCCACAGAGTGCATGTCTGTGTTCAGGGACATTTCCCCGAACATAGACGAACGCACAAGAGCAGGGAATCCCTCTAATCTATGCTCAGGAAATTTTCCCCGAACATAGATTAGAGGGATTCCCGCTCCGTTGCGTTCGTCTATGTTCGGGGAAATATCCCTGAACATAGAAGAATACAGCAGAGCAGGGAATCCCTCTAATTCCTACGATGGCTCACACTTACCACCCCGCAAGAGAGCTGGTCGTAAATGTGAGCCGTCATAAAACAGGTATTGGTAGAGCAGGCCTTTTCTAGATAACCCCTATTTTTGATGATAGGCCTTTGCCTTATTTATTGCAGGTGGCCTTGACCAGGCCTTATATGTTTGGTGCCCATAGGGCACATTAGTGTATTGAGGGTGTCCAGTCCATTATTTATACTTGGACTGAGTTATTGCCACTCTGCCCTAATGTTATTTTGGGTGACCCCCACTTGTGCACGCAGGGTGACCCCCAGCCTATCCTGCTCTGGCCTTAATCCTGCCTTCTGTCTTTTTTCAATTGTATTTGCTAATAATGTTTTCCAAGTTGAGATGGTGTTGCACACACCATTATCTTTGGAATACTCCCACCAGGGTGCTCCAAACAAGGAGGACCAGGTTCCCAAGTAGATTCAATTGTAGAAAATATGAAAGTAGGTAAAAAGAAAAAGAGGCTCTCTTTTTTGTTAATCATTTACCTTGTAACTTGGGGGTACTAGGTGTTACACATGTAATATATCCTGCCTATTAGTGGCAGCTCTATGGATTTTGTTGGACTCTTTCTGCAGGAGAGTCCAGCTTATTGAGAAGGCAACCACCTTCCTGCACAGCATATATTTGTGTAAATAGATACTTTTCTTCATCACTTAGTCCTCTTTATTTTGATACAATTATCCCCTTCTGCTAGTTTAGCAGCTAGATAGGAGTTTTTATAGTGCTGGTTCAGCAAGAGTAGACATTGTATATAGGACTGAAAATTATGTCTTTGTTTTTAACCCCTTCTTCTTGTGTTATCATTCATTTTAGACAATACCCATTAAAAGTTCCGTTTTATTTATTTCTCTCCTATTGTGACAATAATCATATAGACTGTAATACTATCTCATTAGGAGACACCTACTGGTAGTTTTGTTTCTTTCTTTTTTCCAATAGAAAATATGAAAAGCACACTTGATGGTTTCTTAAGCAGTCTTATTGTGAGTACAGAACAAAGAACGTTTTGGCTCTCCTGAGCCTTGTCAAGTCACAATGCACAGAACTTTCTAAGGATCCTTTGATTTTACAAATAGTATCTGGATTAATATATGTATGCATCATAAATCTATCTGCCCTTGGCTTTCTGAGCTATTATCTTTTATTACATTACATTTGACAATTGCTAAAAAACAAACAAACCACAACACAAAATTACAAATGTATTATGCAGAATTCTAATAAAGTAATTTATTTAATGCTGAAAAAGAAGTGTATTTGGTTCTGATCCAGAAGTTGACAGCTGACATGGGTTGCCCAGAAGTATAGATGAGTTTTGAGCTGCAGCTTAACAACATCAGATGCCTCATCCTTCTGCTGATTAATTCATAGTTAATACGGGCAATGTGCAATGCTTTTGTACTTAGACTGGTGTACTGATATCCCATAAATGGGTTAGACATGGGGTAGAACAGTTGGTTTGTTAGATTGCTAAATAGGCGATTCACTCATACTTTCCCTTCAGGCCAAGAGTTGCCAGCAGTCCTCTCAGGTTCAAGTAGGGATTAGTGATTTATTGGAAGAACAGGGTTGGTACAGAGAATATAGGCAAGCTACTATTAGCTAAAAGGCAAATCTGGCTCTCAGTCTTTAATAAAATTGTCCATTGTGAAATGCAACACATATTTAATTATTTTTTTTAATTCTTTGTCATGTCACAGAAGGTTCCCCCTCACTGACATTAAACTCAAAATTTTATCCCAATGAGCTGTTTTCACCTTTCCCCAATCTCCTCAACTAACTTGATTGAGATGTGGATTGTAGTCCAAAGCATGCTGGAGTTTATGCTGAAATCTAAGTAAAAGTAAAAGGCACACTAGAACAACTGTAGTTTAATGTTCTGGTGAATATAATCTTTCCTGCGGGAATTTTCATGCAAACACTACCTTTTCAAATAAAATGCAGTGTTTACATTGCCCCTTAGGGACACCTCCAGTGGGCACTCCTCAGATGGCCACTGGCGTTGCTTCATGGGACAGTGCTGCAAGGAGATGCTGAATTTTCCCCAGAGATGCATTAATTCAAAGCATCTCTATGTGGAGGTGCTGATTGGCCAGGCTGGCATTTGACCCCGCCCTATCCCTCCTCCTTGCTAGATTTCAGTCAATCCAGTGTTTTCCTTGTGGGAAAGCATTGGATTGGATAAAAGTCATAAATGCTGATGTCAGCAAGGAGGCGGGTGTAGGGCAGGGCCAGCACAGGCAAACTCACACCGCACTGGAAGTATGGTAAGTTTCATTACCTTTTAACCCCTTAAGGACCAAACTGGAATAAAAGGGAATCATGACATGTCACACATGTCGTGTCCTTAAGGGGTTAAGGGGGTTAAGTGGGGGTAAGCCACCTAAATGGTGGTTTTAACACTATAGGGTCTAGAATACATGTTTGTGTTCCTGACCTTATAGTGTTCCTTTAAGTGTGCCAACAGAATCTTCATCATTTTGGGTCAACGGGGACTTTGTTGAAGACCAACAGTACTACAGTGTAGAGCAGGGCTAGGCAAACCTTGGCACTCCAGATCTTGTGGACTACATATCCCACAATGCTCTTTCTTTCAAAATGCTGGCAAAGCATCAGGGGAGATGTAGTCCTTAACATCTGGAGTCAGGGATGGTACAAGGATTTTTGCCGCCCTAGGCAAAAAAGATTTTGCCGCTCCATTCACTTTAACATTTTATTTCTCTTTTTAACCCCTTGACGACCGATGATGGTTCAGGACCGTCATCGGTAACATACAGTTAAGGACCGGTGACGGTCCTGAACCGTCATAACGGTCACATGTACTTACCCAATCGCCGACGTTAAATTAAATAAAAAATTTTAAAAAATTATATATCTATATGAAATTTTATTCTAACTGTATTTTGATATTAATATATATATATTTATATCAAAATACACTTAGAATGAAATTGTATATATATCTATGTATATATAAATAAATACAAATAATACAAAATATACATATGTCCATATACAAAATTACATAAATAATTATATAAATATACACGTGGACTTCAAATATATAAATATGCATATATATTTAAATTCTACGTGTGTATATATGTAATATTTTTACTTAACTAGAAAAGCTACAATTTCTGGGGAAATTGTGTGAAGTGTTCTTGCCTCCATCTGTAGACTACAACTGGAGTGGGCGGAGTAACTGTTATCATTTACATAGCACATTTAATTGCAACGTTGTTGCACAGTTACATTAAACCATACATTTATAAAAACATTAGCAGGTGTTCAAAAGGCCCTGTCTATGACATCACTTGCTGCTGCAGCTTGACACAGGTCAGAGTATTTTGGCGGTTGCCATCTTCAAACGGTCGTATCTTAAAAACTATAACTCCTACAGTGAAGAGCTTTATATTGTGAGAATCACAAGACCCAGACCTACATTTTGATGCATAGTATGTCTCTGAAGTATTAAAATTGAAGGCACAGTCGCAGTTTAGAAATTGCACTTCAAATTTGAGCTTTGCAGAGTGAAGTTTCAATGAATGTCAATGGACGGCGTTGGTTGCAAACAAATGGTCATATTGTGAAAACTATCAGGACTACGGCTTAGCCGTTGACATGTTTAGTGGCAGCAGGGATAGCTGAACGTTTTGATATAAGATTTGTGTAGGTGGGCCTGAAAATAAGGGAGTGGTGGCAGTTTAGAAATCATGTCCTGATTTTTCAGCTTTTGCCAGCTCCCACTCTAGCTTTGCCATTCATTCCTATGGGACAAATTTCGCCACAAGAACGACGATATTCCGTGAACCATTCGGCGAAACGTTCCACAAAGTAATAGCAATCCGATCGGGAACAATCTGCACGTTTTGGTAAATTTTTGTCTATGTAGTGTAAAAACTGTGGGAGGAGTTAGGGTGGCAAATTTTGCTATAAGAATAATAATAACTAGAAAAGCCAATTTCTGGGGAAATTGTGTGAAGTGTTCTTGCCTCCACCTGTAGTCTACAACTGGAGTGGGCGGAGTAACTGTTATCATTTACATAGCACATTTAATTGCAACGTTGTTGCACAGTTACATTAAACCATACATTTATAAAAACATTAGCAGGTGTTCAAAAGGCCCTGTCTATGACATCACTTGCTGCTGCAGCTTGACACAGGTCAGAGTATTTTGCGGTTGCCATCTTCAAACGGTCGTATCTTAAAAACTATAACTCCTACAGTGAAGAGCTTTATATTGTGAGAATCACAAGACCCAGACCTACATTTTGATGCATAGTATGTCTCTGAAGTATTAAAATTGAAGGCACAGTCGCAGTTTAGAAATTGCACTTCAAATTTGAGCTTTGCAGAGTGAAGTTTCAATGAATGTCAATGGACGGCGTTGGTTGCAAACAAATGGTCATATTGTGAAAACTATCAGGACTACGGCTTAGCCGTTGACATGTTTAGTGGCAGCAGGGATAGCTGAACGTTTTGATATAAGATTTGTGTAGGTGGGCCTGAAAATAAGGGAGTGGTGGCAGTTTAGAAATCATGTCCTGATTTTTCAGCTTTTGCAGCTCCCACTCTAGCTTTGCCATTCATTCCTATGGGACAAATTGCCACAAAACGACGATATTCCGTGAACCATTCGGGCCAAACGTTCCACAAAGTAATAGCAACCGATCGGGAACAATCTGCACGTTTTGGTAAATTTTGGTCTATGTAGTGTAAAACTGTGGGAGGAGTTAGGGTGGCAAATTTTGCTATAATAATAATAATAACTAGAAAGTTACAATTTCAGGGGAAATTGTGTGAAGTGTTCTTGCCTCCACCTGTAGTCTACAACTGGAGTGGGCGGAGTAACTGTTATCATTTACATAGCACATTTAATTGCAACATTGTTGCACAGTTACATTAAACCATACATTTATAAAAACATTAGCAGGTGTTCAAAAGGCCTTGTCTATGACATCACTTGCTGCTGCAGCTTGACACAGGTCAGAGTATTTTGCCGGTTGCCATCTTCAAATGGTCGTATCTTAAAAACTGTAACTCCTACAGTGAAGAGCTTTATGTTGTGAGACTCACAAGACCCAGACCTACATTTTGATGCATAGTATGTCTCTGAAGTATTAAAAATGAAGGCACAGTCGCAGTTTAGAAATTGCACTTCAAATTTGAGCTTTGTAGAGTGAAGTTTCAATGAATATCAATGGACGGCGTTAGTTGCAAACAAATGATTATATTGTGAAAACTATCAGGACTACAGCTTAGCCGTTGACATGTTTAGTGGCAGCAGGGATAGCTGAACGTTTTGATATAAGATTTGTGTAGGTGGGCCTGAAAATAAGGGAGTGGTGGCAGTTTAGAAATCATGTCCTGATTTTTCAGCTTTTGGCAGCTCCCACTCTAGCTTTGCCATTCATTTCTATGGGACAAATTGCGCCACAAAAACGACGATATTCCGTGAACCATTCGGCGAAACGTTCCACAAAGTAATAGCAATCCGATCGGGAACAATCTGCGCGTTTTGGTAAATTTTGGTCTATGTAGTGTAAAAACTGTGGGAGGAGTTAGGGTGGCAAATTTTGCTATAATAATAATAATAATAATAATAATATATATGTGAGATAACATTAAGTGGTCTTGCTATGCAAGAACACTTAATAATAATATATATGTGAGATAACATTAAGTGGTCTTGCTATGCAAGAACACTTAATTAAGTAATTTTATTGATTGCAATTTGAGGGACCTGCCTGACAACCCAGGCCGAAAGTCCAGAGAATTTAATTTGCTAGCACTGTATTTTACCCTGTAACTTTCTATGACACCCTAAAACCTGTACATGGGGGGTACTGTTTTACTCGGGAGACTTCGCTGAACACAAATATTAGTGAAAGTGACTTTTTTTGCATTTTTTACACACAAACAGCACTTTTTACTGATGATATAATTGTTGTGATACGTTTTACTGTTTTGAAACACTAATATATTTGTGTTCAGCAAAGTCTCCCGAGTATAACAGTACCCCCCATGTACAGGTTTTATAGCATTTTTGAAAGTTACAGGGTCAAATATAAGGGTCAAATATTTTTACATTGAAAATTGCCAGGTTGGTTACGTTGCCTTTGAGAGCATATGGTAGCCCAAGAATGAGAATTACCCCCATGATGTCATACCATTTGCAAAAGAAGACAACCCAAGGTATTACAAATGGGGTATGTCCAGTCTTTTTTAGTAGCCACTTAGTCACAAAGACAGGCCAAAATTAGCATTCAATTTAGCTTTTTACTTTTTATTTACACACAAACAAATATGAACGCCATCTTTGGCCAGTGTTTGTGACTAAGTGGCTACTAAAAAAGACTGGACATACCCCATATTGAATATTCGGGGTTGTCTACTTTAAAAAAAAATTATGTACATGTGGGATGTGATTCAGAGATTTATGACCGATAATAGTGTTACAAAGTCACTATTGATACATTTTAAATATATATATTTTGAAACGGCAATTTCCTATTTGTACTTATAGCCCTATAAATTGCAAAAAAAAAAGCAGAAAACCACATAAACACTTGGTGTTTTTAAACTCAGGACAAAATTTTGAATCTATTTAGCAGTTTTTTTCATTAGCTTTCGTAGGTAAGTAAAAGATTTTTCAAGCAAAAGTAAAAAAATGTGGTTTTTTTTCAATGTTTCATCATATTTTATTATTTTTTTAAAAGTAAATTATATGACATGATTCAAATAATGATATGTAAAGAAAGCCCCTTTTGTCCTGAAAAAAACCCAATATATAGCTTGTATGGGAACAGTAAATGAGAGAGCGGAAAATTACAGCTAAACACAAACACCACAAAAGTGTTAAAAGAGCCCTGGTCCTTAACATACATCGCAAAAACAGGCTGGTCCTGAAGGGGTTAAACATTGGATCATTGTAGGGACAGAAACACTATAATGTTCGGAATACAGGTTTATATTCCAAACACTATAGTGTTCCTTTAACAGTAATGATTTTTAAAAATTTTTTTATTAAAGCTGTCTTAGTGCACAAATGCAATTACTGACACATACATACAGACTCACAATCAGTGACCATGCACACACAAATTCACTGACCAATGCATACTTACACACACAGTCTTATGAGGACTGACACACACTGACCATGCAGACACACACATTCTCTGAAACATACACGTACCTTCATTTCATATATCAGTTGACTTTTCATGAATTCCAGGCATCTTGAGTGTGACTGGCTGCCTGGCATCCCATCCCATCATTCCCTGCTATGCTCCCACCCACTTGTCACCATCTACAGGGCAGGGGGTGGGAGTAAGTGAGAAGTGCACTCAGTTAAGGGCCTACTGGGACACTTTGATACCCTGCCCCCCTTCCTTAATTCCTCCCTCCCATGCCACCCCCACACGCTACCTAATTGGATGTGTAACCAGTGCTGCCAGGCAGCGGCCAGGAGGTAATTCAGCACCTTGGGAGTATTGACCTCGCCCACTGGTGCCTGGCTGCCATCCTGTTTTCATCATTCATTTTACTGTTCCTGGCCAGTTCGCCACTTTTACTATTTGTTACTGGGTCTGTCTGGGCGGTCCAGTTGCCAAACACCATTAGCGGCAGGCTTGCCAGAGGCGCCCCCAGTGAGTTGGCGCCCTAGGCCACCGTCCTCTAAGTGGCCTAAAGAAAGCTTCGGCTCTCTCTGGAGTACCAAAGATGGCTAACCCTTCATGTACAGTAAAGCTAAGCAGCATCAAAGCATGAACTGAATAACACACTGTTACACAGACTAGCAAATGTGTCCAAGGCAGAGAAAATACAGACTAGCATAATAGCAAGGTAGATGTAGTGTAGGAACTGCATATTCTTACATGCTGGGAACTAGCTTGTAGAGTGTTCTGGAACAACAGAAGAACTTCAGAGAGTAAGGGACAATAGCAAGGATACTTTTTTTTTTTTTTTTTTTTAAATATACAATCTTTTTTTATTTTCCAAAGACAAATCTGGACACAATATAAATACATGTTTTTTTTTTTTTTACAATATTAACCCTTTTCTCCGTTAAGATCAAAAACATAACCAGTAATTCATTTAAAAGTGCCCCATGCTCAACAGTTGGCATAACACTCCTTACATTATAAGTATGTAGAATTACACCTTATAAATGTATAATAGTATTATAAAAGAAAAAACAAACAAACAAACAGGCGTAAATTAAATACAACACATACATATACAAGTCCACATAGAATTATTAAGGGAAGTTATAGCACAGACTATAATTCCTACTTCTTTCCTTTCTTCAAATTCATTCTGGGAGAGAGAGACCGGAAGAAGCCACAAGCAGTCATATAGGTACAAGGACAGCCATGTTCCTAAGCCTATAAAGTTTCTATCCGCTTTAACCAAGAGTTCCATTTCTCATAAGATAGTTTTGTTATACCTCTTTCCATTTTTAATTGGTATTTAAGCTGCTCTTTCACTGGGAAGAGGGAGTATTAGGTCCGCTTTCCAATTCCTGCGTAGCTATGGAGATTTTTGCAGCCAACAGTAAGTGTAATACTAGAGGGGTGTCAAAACCAAACAGCTGTTTTACCTTAATTGTAGTAAAAAAAAAAATATCTGGGGTGAAACATCCAACCTTATTAGTCAGGATTAGCAGCTTATTTTTAATCATGTTCCAGAAATTGCAAATCGGTGGACAATTCCACCACATGTGTAAGTAATCACCTTTCCGATCCCCATATCTCCAACAAGTATAAATGCTATCTGGAAAAAAATTTGATAACCTGGATGGGACTAAATACCAGCAGTTAGAGAGTTTATATTGACATCCCAACAAATTGAGACAGTGGATATTCTTATAGGTTTCATTCAAAGCTTTTCACCAATCATCACCATCAATTGTAGTATTTAAATTTAAGGCCCATTTCTCAAGAATAGGTTTAATAAGTGGTTCCGGGTCTCTGGAACCCAACTCCATACAACCAGCCAACATCCTCTTTAAAGCATCACTATACGGTCAGGAACACAAGTATGTATTCCTGACCCTTTAGTGTTAAAACCACCATCTAGCCCCCTGGGCGCCTCATGCCTCCATAAATATAGCAAAATCTTACTGTATTCAAGCCTGAAGCTGTAACCCTGCATGCTGTTTGACTCATGTAAAATCTTCGTATTTGTTCTTAATTTCTTCTGGTTCATTGATATATACGTCTTTTGTATATATGGCCTTGGGCCAAAAGCTCGCGACATTAATATACATCTATATTAATGAAAAGTACTAATACGCAATCTGACTTACGGTTTCTTCAGGTTTATTCTTAGTTACTGATACATAATAAAACAACAAAGGATGTTACAGGATAATGGATGTTCAACAGCAGTTCGTAATTGCTGGACTCCTGAAGGGAGAGTTACATCGTTGTACAGGAAAGAGAGCCAAGAGAGAGAGACACCTCGTGTCCCTTTGACTATATAGATATGCCCACACTGACGTCAGAGTGTAACTCTAGCCATATAAGGACAAAAACCCCAAATCCACATTCCAGACATCTCAGACAAAGAAAGCCATGTGACTTAGACCATCTCTTACTTATGCCAATCCACACATCCATATATAATATATATATGCAATATTCTACATTCCCTCTGTTTATGGTTTATCTTAAAACCATAACACAATGTCACTAACCTGTCCATTCATACATCACTCGTGTCACATTCATTGAGCACAGAACAAGATGTAGTCACAACTTTCTATTATATGAGAGTTCTCAGAAGGTCGAGTTTCTATCCCTCATGCTGCTTACTTTACTTCAAACTCCCTCTGTTTCAGCTATGTATTGATATGCATATCCATGTTATATCATAACTACTTGAACATAATATATACAAATATATATAACAATAATAAATTAATAATATAAAATATTTACAAATGTTGATCCAATAAACAATGTAAAGCAATGAGAAAGAGCAGCCTGCTCTGGTACAGTCATGTCTTTGTAGACAATAAAATCAAGATGATAACTATCTAAATAATAACTGTTTATCACTATCATATTCCTACAGACACATATAGCATAGTATTTTAATTCTCAATACCTGATATTACTTAAGTACTAATACATGTATTACTATAATATCCCGTCCACTTATATTTCCATGAATCATATGTTTTCTAGTGAACTTAAACTCTTTGTCATTTGTATTCATGAATTACATCCCTATACCATTAATACCACCTAGTGATGATTGTATCGGTACTTTACAATCATAGTATTCAATTTGTATATTCAGTAGGCTCTCACTACCTGAAATATATCAACACTACTTATAAATCTCATAGTATTATTTTAAACATTCAAAGGTTGTGTTATCAACCATTAAGTTCTATAATAATTCTTCAAATAATGTTCATGGTGTTAACAATACTTATTATTCTAGAAATTCTCCACCCAGAAATCTTTTTATCATAGATTTCTATTTGTTTACATAATTATAATTTTCACTAAAATCCCACCTTGTAGTAACAAACTTTTCATTCAACAGAAACATGGTTTACTTTAAAAGAACTTGGAAAGAATAATTTAAATTCACTATCATCACTCTCTTCATTAGCATTGTGATGACTAATTAATGTAATACATCTTAACATAAAAGTAGGATTGTCCTAATGTTACCTAAACATTTGTTCTGACCAATCGGTATTCCTTAGTACACGCCAACTGACTAAAATAAAATAAACTTGGGGTCAAACTGCCCAGAAACTCTTATTCCTAGTCTGTGTGTTACAAACTCAGGGTAATCATAACATCTTATAACATCTTATACAATTCATTGGATACTGTCATATCCAGAAACCTATTCTCCCTAGTCCATACCTTTATAGACTTAGGTCAAATATAATTGTGTAGTATACTCTTAACTAAACTTCAATTCAATTCCTCTTGGATTTCCGAACTCTTATATCCAAGGCATTCTTAACCCCTTAAGGACACAGCTTCAGAAGCTTGACTTACGCTTAATGACACAAGCAATTTTTGCATTTTCTTGCTGTTTGCGTTCAACTGCAATTTGCATCTCTCTCATTTATTGCACCGACACATATTATATACTGTTTTTTAAAGGACAGAAAGGGCTTTAATTTGATATAACATATATATATATAAATGCTTACTTATTATAAAAAAAATACAGAAAAATGCAAAAAAAATGAAAAATATTGTTTTTTTTTACAGTTTTTGCAATAATAATGTGTGCATAATTAGTGCAGGTTAAGGAAAGTAATTAAAAATAAATTTATTTATTTGTTCTGATTTACAGAATATATAATGTGTCTGGGATTTTAAGTTTTTTTTGGTAGTTACAGGTCACAAAGCACAAGGAGTAAAATAAACTTTTAATGTGGAGCGATTTTAGAATTTGGTATGTTTGTCTTGTAAGCTTAATAGCCATAAAAGAAAACAAAATTGCCACACAAAAGTATATATTTATATAAAGTAGACATCACGGGCTATTTACCTAAGGTTGTTTTGACACTTTCTACTTAGCCATTTCACCGCCAACCTCTGCTAAATATTAAAATTGTGTTCTTTTTGGTTTTTGGCACACAAACGTATAACAGAGAAATTCTCGTGTATATTTTGTAAAGTTGGTGTGTGCTATTCCTGTACAAAGTTTTATTTTGTGTTCAGTTACATCTGCTGAGTAAAATGACACCCCATATGAATGTCTTTGGCACTATTTCGTGAAGCTACAGTGCCATATAGGAGACCTGTCCTTTCAGTATTCACAGTAGAATTTTGAGAGATGGATTTAATGAGCCTTAGCTTCCATTTGGGGTATTATAACAGTTTGACTGTTCAAAAAACCCCCACAAAGGCCTACCATTTGTAAAAGTAGACACTCCAGGGTATCTTATAAGGTGCATATTGTGCCTTAACATGCCCCCATTTTTTCACCAATATATGCCAAAGTATGTGGTAAAAAATAATTTTGTGCATTTTTTACATACGGATTGCATTTTTGCTGGGCGTTTTGTATATTTCATATGTGCCACTAAGTTCAAACCCCCCAAATTATGCTCAGCTAAGTCTTCTGAGTAAAATGACACCCCATATGAATGTCTTTGGCACTATTTCGTGAAGCTACAGTGCCATATAGGAGACCTGTCCTTTACAGTATTCACAGTAGAATTTTGAGAGATGGATTTAATGAGCCTTAGCTTCCATTTGGGGTATTATAACAGTTTGACTGTTCAAAAAACCCCCACAAAGGCCTACCATTTGTAAAAGTAGACACTCCAGGGTATCTCATAAGGTGCATATTGTGCCTTAACATACCCCCATTTTTTCACCAATATATGCCAAAGTATGTGGTAAAAAAATTATTTTGTGCATTTTTTACATACGGATTGCATTTTTGCTGGGCGTTTTGTATATTTCATATGTGCCACTAAGTTCAAACCTCCCAAATTATGCTCAGCTAAGTCTTTTGAGTAAAAATACACCCCCAATGAATGTCTTTGTCACTATTTTGTGAAGCTACAGTGCCATATAGGAGACCAAGCCATATCCGTTTTTACCAAACTTTGAATTTTGACGCTGTGCCTATGTGCAATTTCCAAGCATCTTCGCAGGTTTTAAATTCAAACTACCCCACAAAGGCCTACCATTTCTTAAAGTAGACACCCCAGGGTGTTTCAAAGGTATAGTTTGAACCTTAGCGTGGGATCATTTTTCCGCTAGCTTGTACCAGATGTAGTGGTAATAAGCGTTTTTTCTGCCTTTTTGACATACAAAGTGAGTTTGCACAGTATATTTTGCAAACCTTATGTGTGCTACGACTGTATAATACTTCATATGTTGCTCAGCTATGTCGGCTGAGTACAGCAATACCCCCGTATGTACCTTTGCCAGGTATGTGTGGACATCGGAGGGGCACATTTGGGACACAGCCATTCCAGTTTTTTTCAAACTTTGAATTTTTATGCTGTGCCTATGTCCCATTTTAGAGTATTTTACCAGGCTATATAATCCAAATTCCCCATAAAGCCATACCATTTCTTAAAGAAGACATCCCAGGGTATTTCAAAAGGCATATTTTGAACCTTAGCGTGGGATCATTTTTCCGCTAGCTTGTACCATGTGTAGTGGTAATAAGCATTTTTTCTGCCTTTTTGACATACAAAGTGAGTTTGCACAGTATATTTTGCAAACCTTATGTGTGCTACGACTGTATAATACTTCATATGTTGCTCAGCTATGTCGGCTGAGTACAGCAATACCCCCGTATGTACCTTTGCCAGGTATGTGTGGACATCGGAGGGGCACATTTGGGACACAGCCATTCCAGTTTTTTTCAAACTTTGAATTTTTATGCTGTGCCTATGTCCCATTTTAGAGTATTTTACCAGGCTATATAATCCAAATCCCCATAAAGCCATACCATTTCTTAAAGAAGACATCCCAGGGTATTTCAAAAGGCATATTTTGAACCTTAGCGTGGGATCATTTTTCCGCTAGCTTGTACCAAGTGTAGTGGTAATAAGCATTTTTTCTGCCTTTTTGACATACAAAGTGAGTTTGCGCAGCATATTTTGCAAACCTTATGTGTACTATGACTGTATAATACTTCATATGTTGCTCAGCTATGTCGGCTGAGTACAGCAATACCCCCGTATGTACCTTTGCCAGGTATATGTGGATGTTGAAGGGGCGCATTTGAGACGCAGCCATTCAGTTTTTTTCTAACTTTGAAGTTTTACGCTGTGTCCATGTTCCAATTTGGAGTAGTTTAGACGGTTGGTTATTGAAACTTCCCCACAAACACATACTATTTATTAAAGAATACACCCTGGGGTAATTCAAAAGGCATATTTTGAACCTTGGCGTGGGATAATTTTTTCTCTAGTTTGTTCCAGGTGTAGTGGTAATGAGCGTTTTTAAAATGTATTTTTTTACTTTTTATAACTTTTTTACTTTTAAAAACTAGTTTTTAAACTTTTGTTTTGCTTATAAATTTTTTTTAAACTTTCCTAAACTTTCTTAAAACTTTTTTACAGATTTAACATTTTTCTAAGCTTTTTTTTTTACCGTTAACCCCTAACTAGCAGTACGCAGCACTAACAGTAAATTCCCCATTTTCCCATAACTCCCACCCACCCCAGCTAGCAAAATATATAGTTATAAAATATTTAAATTAATTAATTAAATAAATTGAACCCCTGAGGGTTAAAAAAATAAATAAAAGTTAATCCTCAGGGGTTAAAAAAAATTAGATCACAGTATAATACTGTGATATCTATTTGATCGCTGTAGGCAGTGATCGACTGGCAGGGAAGGGGTTAATTTTTATTTGGACTAGGTAAAGTGTGTTTTTTTTTGTTTTTTTTACTTAAATGTTATTAAAACATTTTTTTAAGCTTAATTTTTAACTTTTTAAAGTTTCTTTTAAAACTTTTTTTTAACGTTAACCCCTAGTTAGCCTAACGCCAAATCCCCCAATTCCCCACTAACTTCCACCCACCCCAGCTATCTAAATATATAATTTAAAAATAATTTAATTAATTAATTTAATTAATTTAACCCCTGAGGGTTAAAAAAAAAAGAATTAACCCTCAGGGGTTAAAAAAAAAATCAGATCATAGTAAAATGTAATCCCTGCCAATTGATCACTGTAGTCAGTGATCAATTGGCAGGGAATGGGTTAATTTTTTATTAAAATGGGTAAGGGGGGGGGACACTTTAAATTAACTTTATTTTTTTTTCCAGCAGAGGGCAGGATCATCACTGATCCGGCTCCCTGCACTTCACACAGAACCCGGAAGTGCAGGGAGCCGGTAGGTGAGTATACAGAGCACATGTGCTCGCTCTGACTTGCGGTCAGAGCGAGCACATGTGCTGGGCAGCCTGACCGGGTGCTCCCGGTATGCCTCTAATGCAGAGGCATACCGGGAGCACCATTAACCCCGCGATCGCCGCGATAGCGGCGATCCGGGGTTAATTTTACCGCGTGACGGACGAGGTCCGTCACCCGTCGTTAAGGGTCTCCCCTCTGTGACGGACCTCGTCCGTCACCCGTCCTGAAGGGGTTAATGTATACCATTACTTAATATTAATCAATATAAATTATCCTTCCTTAGTTTTCTTCCTTATGTTACCATAGTTTGTTTTACTTCACCTCAATATAAACAAATGACTTATTCTAGTGAATCTATGAAATAATATTGAACTAAATCTTTGTAGTATTAAGTAACCATGATCCTTATTTTATCGACTTCATGTTTTATCTACCTCTGATACTTCTCATCCTATGTATAGGTCATAATGTAATAGTTCTTTTCATAATACTATCCTTTTGTAATTTTACTCCATGTGTTACACATTTATAAGTACTCTCTCTTTTGGTATTAATACACTCATAACTGTTAAATAACTTTTCATTGTCTGTTTTCTTAATACTTGGGAATCAATATTCATGTTAGTGTCAATCTTTTATTTCTTTTCAAGTCTGTTAATCTTCTGTATCAAATTAACTCTGTAGAATCTTCCATCACAGTTTGCAGATAAAATGAAAAGAATCTTTCCAACAGTCAATGTTCAGTTGTCTAAAGGAATGTTTTCCTAATTTATTGCCACAAGGATCTGTCACACTTTGCCAGATCAGTTATTTCTGTCTAATTTGTTGCTTCATCCACACGGCTGCGCAGTTCTGGACTTGGATCTGGAAACTTGCCAATCTCTGACACGTGCTTGCTTCTAGAATTCACGTTGTATCTTGTGCTTTCTTTTTTGTAGAAAATCGTCTTGTACAGTCTTTCTGGTTTGAAAACTTTCTTTTTCTTACAAACACACAGTTCTTTCACGCAGTTCTTTTTCTGTGCAAATATTCTTAGTCTCTGTAACACAGTCTAGATTCTTTTTTTCTCTTCAAGTTTGTTTTCCCATTTTTTAAACTCAGCTTTGTAATTCGATTCTTCTCTCTCCCCCTTGAAGTGGGAACAAAACTTAAATAGAACTTAAATAGGCTGGCTAGCCAATGTAAAATCTTCTTATTTCTTCTGGTTTATTGATATATACATCTTTTGTATATATAGTCTTGGGCCAAAAGCTCGCGACATTAATATACATCTATATTAATGAAGAGTACTAATACGCAATCTGACTTACGGTTTCTTCAGGTTTATTCTTAGTTACTGATACATAATAAAACAACAAAGGATGTTACAGGATAATGGATGTTCAACAGCAGATGGTAATTGCTGGACTCCTGAAGGGAGAGTTACATCGTTGTACAGGAAAGAGAGCCAAGAGAGAGAGAGACCTCGTGTCCCTTTGACTATATAGATGTGCCCATAATGATGTCAGAGTGTAACTCTGGCCATATAAGGACAAAACCCCCAAATCCACATTCCAGACTTCTCAGGCAAAGAAAGCCATGTGACTTAGACCATCTGCTACTTATGTCAATCCACACATCCATATATAATCAATAGAAACATAGTATATGTAATATTCTACAACTCAGAAAAACAAGCAGTCTGCTGACATCATCAGAAGTGGTAGCCTGATCCAATCACAGTGCTTCCCCATAGGATTGGCTGAGACTGACAAAGTGGCAGATAAGGGGCAGAGTCAGCATGATTCAAACAAAGCCCTGGCCAATCAGCATCTCCTCATAGAGATGAATTGAATCAATGAATCTCTATGAGGAAGGTTCAGTGTCTGCATGCAGAGGGAGGAGATACTGAATGTTTGGATGCATTTTAGGCAGCCATGACCCAGGAAGGATCTCTTACAGCCATCCGAGGAGTGGCCAGTGAAGTTATCACTAGGCTGTAATGTAAACACTGCTTTTTCTCTGAAAAAACTGTGTTTACAGCAAAACACCTAAGGTAATGATTCTACTCGCCAACAAATTCAATAAGCTGTAGTTGTTCTGGTGACTATAGTGTCCCTTTAAATATGTTCTCTCCATCAGTTGTCCCAGAACCTTCACCCTTTCTAAGTTTGGGGCTAGATATTTAATCAGAAACCCTTTAATTCTTAGGTAGTTAAAAACTTCATTATGGCCTAAGCTATATTCCATGTTCAGAGTATGGAAATCTTTAATATTATTATCTGTCATCAGGTTTCCTATTTTAGAGATACCCCTCTCACTCCAATTTTTTAAGTCTATCACCTGGGAGGGGACATTTTCTTTTAGGGCCCCCACCCAACGCTCAGGGGTGGAGGCGGGGGGGACATACATTAGGTCCCCCCCTTATTAGTATTTAGGGCCCCCACCCACCGCTCAGGGGTGGGGGCTGGGGGGGAGGACAATAGGTCCCCCTATCATTTTACTTTTGGGCTCCCACCCGCCGCTCAGGGGGTGGGGGCGAGGGGGGACAAACATTAGGTCCCCCCCTTATTAGTATTTAGGGCCCCCACCCACCGCTCAGGGGTGGGGGTGAGGGGGGCAATATATATATTTTTTAAAACAGTGAGCAGCCCCTAGACATGCCCCTACTCGCAGTATAGCGAGTAGGGGCAAAATTTACTAATACTAAGTCATTTTTACTTAGTATTAGTAAATTTGGCTGAAAGACCAATTTAGCTCTTTCAGCCTTTTGGTAGATAACTCCCTAATACCATGGGAATTAGGGAATTATCTACTAAGCGGCTGCAATAAAAGTCCCGAAATGGCGAAGTGTCGAAGTTGCCGAAGTTGCCGAATTTCCGAAGTGTCGAAGTTGCTAAAGTTCAGAAGTGTTGAAGTGCCGAATTGCCGAAGTCCCGAATTGCGAAAATCCCGAATTTCGGAATGCTGAACCGAACCGAAAATTTTCCCCGTGCACATGCCTATTCCCGGCTATGGTTACTCCCTGAATGTGCGGATGTTGTCGGATTGCCTGCAGTAGTGGCTCTAGTGAGAGGGTGAACAGCAGTGGGGAGAGGGGGCAGCCCTGTCTTGTCCCATTGTGCAGTGTAAAGGGGACTCTCTTAGCCCCATTGATCAGTGTCTCAGCCCTGAGGTTGGAATATATAGCGCAGATCACCACTACCGTAGCAGGGTGAATAGGTACGGCCATCTGACCCTGTCAAAGTCCGCTTCCCTCTGTCCGAGCTGTGCATTGGTTATGCGGTCTCCCCGGTCCCCCCCCCATGATTCCCCCGAGCTTCCTGCTACCATGCCCCCAGCCATCCTTTCCGGCCACTTCCCACCTCTTCCCCCTTGGTCGCCCGTTTGTAGACAGTAATGAACAGAGGTGGTATATAAACATTGCATACAGACCTCGGGGTAATCAATGCATATCATACAGTACTAAGACTTATACACCCACTCCCGTTCCCGTCAGACCTCCAACAGTTCTTGGCCACTCTGGGCCACACTCCTGCACCCCCCCTCCACCGCAAGGTAGGCCACTTAGCTTAGGTCTTTGATGTTGCGTGTGTGGGATAACCCCACAGTCCATGCAAAGGGTAGACATGGTTGCCGTGGCAGTGCACTCAGATGCGTCGGTTCCCCCTTACTCCTGCCACTCCATGACTAGAGGAGCCAATGTTGTGCGTGATGGTCTCAGATCAGGAAGATCTGCAGGCGCTTCGATGCCCAGGGACTGCAGAAAGGATGCAGGGTCGGCTCCCGGCAGCCAGCTTGAAGGGTTGCCCCCACATATACCGGACATCGTGTCTGCGTAAGATATCTGTCATGGGCCTCCATGTTTTCCTATGTTGTAGGGTAGGGGTTCTCAACCCAGTCCTCGGGACCCCCTACCAGTCCAGGATTTGGGGATTACCTGGGTGTGTCTAAGGTGTTTAGAAAAAGGGAGAAAAAAAACACCTTATACTCTAAGGTGTTTTTTTTCTTTTCTTTTTCTAAACACCTTAGACACACCCAGGTAATACCTAAACCCTGGACTGGTAGGGGTTCCTGAGGACTAACGTTGAGAACCCCTGTTGTAGGGTCATAGGGGAGAGATCTTGAAATAGAGCCAGTTCAGTATCCTTGTACTGTTGGGGATTGTCTCTGCTGTACTTCATGACGGCCTCCTTTGTAGAGTAGTGATGGAACCTGATTATCACGTCTTGTGGCACTGCGTCCTCCTGTCTCCGGGCCCTCAGTGCCCTGTGTGCCCTGTCCAACTCCCACCTATCTTCCGGGATGTCTGGTAGCAGGTGTTTAAAGTAGTCCGGCATCTTCTGGGCCAGCGGCCCCTCTGTGGGTGACTCTGGCAGGCCTCGGACTCTAATGTTGTTCCACCTGGAGCGGTTCGGGAGCTCTTCTACCTGCATTTCCAGCTGATCTAGGTGGTGGGCCATGTGCTCCGCATCTGTGATTGCCTTGTTTTGTGCCCGGACCACTGATTCCACCCTGTGTTCTAGGTGGGACGTATGGGCTCCCAGGGCCTTTATCTCAGCTTTCACTTTCCTGGTGTTGTGGGAGATTTCGCTGGCTAAGTATGTCTTTTTTTTTTTCAATTTGACAATTTTTATTGAGTCAGCGAAAAGGCAGTTGGGTAGAAAAAAGAGAAAGGGGAGGGTCGGATACTTTGACCCATAGGGTACTTTGCATTTTCAATAAATACACATATGACAGTTATTATTTGGTAGTACATGCATACTTTCAATCCTGTGTTACACGAGAAATTTATGGGGTGTCTATCGTTTTGGGCTTAGCGGCTGGGTACAAGATGGCCTGTCTGAAAGAGTGCTTCTATGTAGGGTTTGGTCTCAGGCTTTGTGTTCCTTATCGTGTCTACCTTGTGCCTAGTCTTGCTGCTCTGTTCCCTTCAAATGTCTGCGCAAGACATAACTATCTTCAGGTCTGGTGGGCTGTTGGTTATGGTATCTTAGCTTGAGACAGACTTTTTTTTTAAAGAAATATATGCATGTGCTTGCATAGCGGTAGCGGTGCTTTTGCGTCTCCCTTCTAGAGGTGGTGTTCAGGTGTATCCGTTTCCTCCCCATCCCTCCCCCAAATCCGCCTAACCACTTGGCTCCTTTTCTTTTTTTTTCTTTTTAAGACGGGGCGGGGGGTTAACAGGAAGAGGGGCTAAGTATGTCTTAACCTCCAAAAGCCTCTGTAGTATCTGTGATGTTTCACCTGCCTGGGGATCAGGCTCCTCATTACCCGCTGTGAATACCGGGGAGTTAGAGCCTCGCAAGCTCGCTTGTCGGCCATCTTGAAAGGCCTGCATTGGGCGGGAAGCCGCCATCAGGTCCTGCACGCTGGGATGCGAGTCCTGCTGCTGCCTGCGTTTTTTTCGCTGTGCCTTCTCTCTGGTCCCTGTTTTCGGCATTCTGCCTTGGGTGTGGATGCTTTGTGGGTCTGGATGCTTAAGGTAAGTGCTGGGTTTCAAGCGGATTAAGCGGAGCTCTCAAATAAGGCAGCCATTCACTTTGGCTGCCAGACCACGCCCCCACTATAGCGTGTTTTGACGTCATAGGATGCCTTTTAACAAATCAGTTTTTCAAATACCCTGCTTTCTATAGTTTGGGAGAGTAAATTCTGTTCTTGTGAAGTGGAAACTAGGAGCAACATAAACTCAAGTATGCACCCTGTTCCAAATTATTATACAAATTCTATTTAAGTGTCACAAAGATTAAATATTTTGTTTTTCAGTTTAACTCATGGATGGCATTATGTCTCAGGGCTCGTTTGATCACTGAAAACAATCTTGGACACCTGTGATAATTAGATTGCCAGGTGAGCCCAATTTAAGGAAAAACTACTGAAGGAGGTTGTTCCACATTATTAAGCAGAGCACCATTTTCATGCAATATGGGGAAGAAAAGGGATCTCTCTGCTACCGAAAAGAGTGAAATAGTTCAATGCCTTGGACGAGGTATGAAAACATTAGATATTTCACGAAAACTTAAGCGTGATCATCGCACTATTAAGAGATTTGTGGCTGAATCAGAGCACAGACGGGTTTGTGCAGATAAAGGCACATTGAGGAAGATTTCTGCCAGATCCATGCATCAGATCAAGAAAGCAGCTGCTAAAATACCATTACATAGCAGCAAACAGATATTTGAAGCTGCTGGTGCCTCTGGAGTCGCTGGTGCCTCTGGAGTCTACATCAAGTCTACATCAAGGTGTAGAGTCCTCCAGAGTCTTGCAACTGTTCATAAACCTTCTATTCGGCCACCACTAACCAATGCTCACAAGCAGAAATGGCTGCATTGGGCAGAAAAATACATGAAGACTAATTTTCAAACTGTCCTGTTCACTGATGAGTGCCGTGCAACCCTGGATGATCCAGATGGATGGAGTAGTGGATGGTTGGTGGACGGCCACCTGGTTCCAACAAGGCTGCGACGTCAGCAAGGCGGTGGTGGAGTCATGTTGTGGGCCGGAATCATGGGAAGAGAGCTGGTCGGCCCCTTTAGGTCCCTGAAGGTGTAAAGATGACCTCTGCAGAGTATGTGGAGTTTCTGACTGACCGCTTTCTTCCCTGGTACAGAAGGAAGAACTATGCTTTCCGTAATAAAATCATCTTCATGCATGACAATGCACCATCTCATGCTGCAAAGAATACCTCTGCATGAATGGCTGCTATGGGGATAAAAGGAGAGAAAGTCATGGTGTGGCCTCCATCCTCTCCTGACCTCAATCCTATTGAGATCCTTTGGAGCATCCTCAAGCAAAAGATCTATGAGGGTGGGAGGCAGTTTACATCCAAACAGCAGCTCTGGGAGGCTATTCTGACATCTTGCAAACAAATTCAAGCAGAAAGTGTCAGAAAACTCACAAGTTCAATGGATGCAAGACTTGTGAAGCTGCTATCAAATAAGGGGTCCTATGTTAAAATGTAACGTGACCTGTTAAAAATTTTAAAAAGTTAAAATGTTGTTATAAGTTTGATTGAAATAGCTTTTGATTTCAGTAAATATGCTGCAAACACAACAAATGACAATTTTCAGTTCTTTACAACCTATAAAGTGTTTTGAAACTTACTGTGCGTAATAATTTGGAACAGTGCATTGTAAGTTTTTTATGTGTAAAAAAAACTGTTATCATTAGGAGGTTTGTTCAATAAAATTTAAATTGTACTCTTAATAGTTTATAACATGAGAATTATGCTGGCTGTTATTTACGTCAATTATTTGGATAAATGAGAAAAATATAATTTGCATAATAATTTGGAACAGGGTGTAATGTAGTCACACAATTGCACAGATTGTGATCACCATGTGCTAAAGAGTGCAGATAAAGACAGAATATTCTTTCCACCTTGAATCATAAATTATTCATGCTTGTATTTGGAGAAGACAAATTGCTAAAACACATGATGCCCATTTAAATAAGGTTATTGAACGTTTGGTTATGTGTGAAAATACATGACTTCATAAGACAAATGATCTGCCTCTAAAAACAATAAACGAAGGATAAACACCTTATTTATTGTTCGACAATAGCTTGTGCACTCCTTTTATAATATTTTTTTTTAATGACTGAGAAGCTATGTTTTGCACATTAATAAGCTGATCATCATAGTAAATATCTAGTTAAAACAAACAAAGCAGACTGGTTTATGGACACATTTGTTAATAATATCCAAGGATGTGCATGAAAACTAGAGAAAGCTAAATGTATTCTTGCTGGTTAAATAAATACTATGTATTAGTAAGTAATTCCAGTATTAAACATTTTTAAACTATGATATGCTATAAAATATTCAGCCGTAATGAACATGCTGAATAAAAAACAAAAACAGTCTGGGTGTATTCCAATAGACGACTGAGGTTATAAGTATGGTAGGGAGTAGTATCGTGGTGTCATATTGCGGCAATGTCCTCTCCCTATGTGGTAGTCAGCTCAGTAATGATGTGTCACATATTCATCCGCTTATAGAAATGTGGTTAATGACATTTACTGTCCACACAGGAAAAGTTGTGCCGAGCAGCAACCTAATCCACAGAAGGGTTAATGCTGAGCAGTAATTGTGCAAATGAAACCTGGTGTCATGTATTCATCCGCTTAGAGAAAAGTGATTAATGACATTTACTGTCCACACAGGAAAAGTTGTGCCGAGCAGCAACCTAATCCACAGAAGGGTTAATGCTGAGCAGCAATTATGCAAATGAAACCTGGTAACTGACTTTGGGGTCAAAGGCCGGTTACAGCCTATCAGAACTAAAGGAGGGGTATTTAGGCCCAGTTCTCAGCCTGCTCAGTGCCCTGTCGTGGTTTCCCTTGTGGTTGTCTGAGAGCGCGTTCCTGTTTATAGTTTTCTACCTGGTTTTTGACTTTGGCTTTGTTTATTGACTTCTCTATATTCTGGTATCCTGACTCCTGGCTTTCCTCATCGCTGTGTCCCTTTCTGTGTTCCCTGACCTCGGCTAGTATTTTTGACTATTCTTTGTACGTTAAATCCGGCCATTCTAAGGACCGGTAATACGTTACTTATTTGTCATCCGTGCTGTACAGTTCTACGTGCTGGATCAAACAGTAATCCTGACATTACGACAGGGCCATAGATCCTGTAGAACTGTGTTAGCACATAGCTGCTTGCGAGAGGAAATTAGAGGAGAATGATCACCGCATGGATCAATTCACTCAGGCTTTAGGTACGCTTCTCGCTAGAACGGAGCATCTACAGCCTGCAGTGTCTCCTCCTATAGCATCTCTACCCTGTGTACCTCCACCCACTGTTAATAGGACTCCTTGCATCTCCTTATCACCATCCCTACAGTACATTAGCGTATCCAGGAATGCAGGGGTTTTCTTAATCAGGTGGAGTTACCATTTGAGCCACGAGGATTCCCCGCGGACAGAGCAAAATTGGTTATCTAATAGATCAATTAAAAGAGGCAAGGCCCTTGCCTGGAATGTCAGTGTGGGAGGTAATGCAGACATAGCTCATAATTACCAAATGCGATTCAAGCTCCGCGTTTGAGCCATTGGGTGAGAGAGGATGACGCCTCCACTTGCTTCCTAATGCATCAGACAAGGTAACGGTCTATACCGGTTATGCTGTTGATTTGTGCCTTGGCACCAAAGGAGTGAGACTGGACTAACTAATGAGTTAATCCATTCAAAAAGGGTCTCTCAGAGACTATACTAGATGAGATAGCCGCTAAAGAATTACCTAAGAGTCTTAACGGATTTATTACGTTTGTCATGCATATTGATAATAGGTTAAGACTCAGAGAAGTCACCAGAAGCAAGACCAGACGTACGGCTATGTCCCTAGCACCTCAATTCTCTAAACCTGTTTTGTCTAACCTCCCTCTACAGTCCGAACCCGAACCTATGCAGTTGGGGGTCACTAGACTGTCAGAGGCCGAAAAACAGTATAGGAGAAGGGAGGGGTTATGCCTATATTGCGGTAGAAAGGGACATATGATAACTAATTGTCCAGTGCGTCCGGAAAACTTTCGCACCTAAGAACCTTAAGGGGACAGATCTT
>OW240914.1:137921690-137934288 GCA_933207985.1 Pelobates cultripes | reverse complement strand
CCCCCTGTTGATCATAACCGACCACAAAAATCTGGCATATATAGGGGATGCCAAACGTTTGTCTTCCAGACAGGCTAAATGGTCACTGTTCCTTTCACGTTTTAACTTTCTCATTACTTATAGACCTGGTTCTAAAAATACCAAGGCTGATGCCTTGTCCAGGCAATTTGATAATGAGACAGCTCCGGAACAGATGACATCTCCTATTATTCCACCAGAGTGTATTATTGCTACTACTGTCCTCTCACTGTCTTCTCCACTGCTTGGCACCATACTGGAGGCCCAGCCTCAGGCACCCAGTGGTAAACCGTGTGATAAATTGCTCGTTCCCCTATGTGAAAGGGTTAATATCATGAAAGTGTTCCATGACAATATAACTGCTGGACACCCGGGCATCAATAAGTCCACTGCCGCGATCACTAGATCATTTTGGTGGGATTCACTCAGGAAAGATGTAAAGGAGTATGTGCGGGCATGTTCTGTGTGTGCAGTTTCTAAGGTGACTCATGCACTTCCTTGTGGCCTGTTGCAGCCTCTTCCTGTTCCTGAGATTCCATGGTCCCACTTATCCATGGACTTTATTGTTGAGCTTCCTAGCTCTGCTGGGTTCACTAGTATTCTCATGGTGTAGACCGATTTTCTAAGATGGCTCACTTCATTCCTCTCAAGAAGTTGCCATCTTCGCAAGATTTGGTCCTAATTTTCATACGTGAAATTGTCCGTTTGCATGGCATCCCCCACAATATTGTGTCCGATAGGGGCTCTCAGTTTGTGTCCAGGTTCTGGAGGCGTTCAGTAAACAATTGGGGATTGATCTCTCCTTCTCCTCCTCCTACCATCCACAGACCAATGGTACAGCTGAGAGGGCTAACCAGTCATTAGAAGTTTATTTGCGTTGTTTTATTAATAGCACACAAAACAATTGGTCCGAACTACTCCCGTGGGCCGAGTTCGCTAGAAACAATGCTGTTCATGACTCCTCTGGGCACAGTCCATTTTTTGTCAATAATGGTAGGCATCCTACGGTTCTCCCTGCGGTATTTTCTGATACTGCCATTCCTGCTCTGGATGAGCGTCTGGCCTTCATTCGGGATACCTGGGTTAAGATTCAAACTGCTCTAGGGGCTGCTGCTGAACGCTTCAAACATTTTGCTGATAAGCGTAGGAGTGCCAACCCGGTGTACCAAGTGGGGGACCGGGTTTGGTTGTCATCTCGCAACATCAAGCTTAAGGTCCCTAGCATGAAGTTTGCCCCCAGATTCCTTGGTCCCTCTTGAGTGCTTAGTAGGATCAATCCAGTGTCTTACTCTCTGGCTCTTCCTGCATCTTTAGGGATTCCCAACACTTTTCATGTGTCCTTACTCAAACCTCTTGTCTGCAATAGATATACTGTTCCTTGTGTTCCTCCCCCTCCGGTGTTGGTGGGTAGTCAGGAAGAGTATGAGGTATCTTCTATCGTGGATTCTAGGTTTTCTCGGGGCACTTTACAGTACTTGGTTGTTTGGAAAGGTTACGGTCCTGCTGATCGTTCTTGGGTTTCGGCTCCTGACCTGCATGCGGGCCGTAGGATCCGCGCTTTTCACGCTAAATTTCCTCTCAAGCCTGGTCCTGTCCGCCCGGTGGGCGTTCTTCAAGTGGGGGATAATGTCACATATTCATCCGCTTATAGAAATGTGGTTAATGACATTTACTGTCCACACAGGAAAAGTTGTGCCGAGCAGCAACCTAATCCACAGAAGGGTTAATGCTGAGCAGCAATTATGCAAATGAAACCTGGTAACTGACTTTGGGGTCAAAGGCCGGTTACAGCCTATCAGAACTAAAGGAGGTGTATTTAGGCCCAGTTCTCAGCCTGCTCAGTGCCCTGTCGTGGTTTCCCTTGTGGTTGTCTGAGAGCGCGTTCCTGTTTATAGTTTTCTACATGGTTTTTGACTTTGGCTTTGTTTATTGACTTCTCTATATTCTGGTATCCTGACTCCTGGCTTTCCTCATCGCTGTGTTCCTTTCTGTGTTCCCTGACCTCGGCTAGTATTTTTTACTATTCTTTGTACGTTAAATCCGGCCATTCTAAGGACCGGTAATACGTTACTTATTTGTCATCCGTGCTGTACAGTTCTACGTGCTGGATCAAACAGTAATCCTGACACTACCTCAATTAAAAAAAAAAAAACAGTGTTGGCTACCACCTCCTCCTTCTCCTCCACCGCTGCTTCAACCTACACCGCCACGGTCACCGCCTCCTCAGCCTATCGGTCACTTAGTATAAACTAGGTACACATTAGCAGAGGCTTGTGAATGCCTTTTCTCCATGCATCAGAACTGCAAAAAATGCACTGCATGCCGCAAATTGTTTCCTTTTTTATATGTCCCAATATTTTGGGGGCTACCCCAATTAAAAAACAAAAAACAAAAAAATAAAAAACAGTGTTGGCTACCTCATCCTCCTCCTCCACCGCTGCTTCCACCTACACCGCCACGGTCACCGCCTCCTCAACCTATGGGTCACTTAGTATAAACTAGGTATCCTCCTGACAGCCATGCTTTAGATTTTGCTTTATGTTCTTCCAAAGCTAAAATCAAAGATTCCAATGCTATTTTATGGCTCAGCTGTATTTGTAATTTTTATGTTATTTTTAAGTGATTTCCCTATCCACATTTGTTTGCAGGGCACTTGTCCTACTCTTATCCCCATTTTATTTGCTTTTGCAGCTCTCTAGCTCCTTCCAGGAGTTTCTAGAGGCATTTTTGTGGCCAAAAGTTCAGGTCCCCATTGACTTCAATGGTGTTCGGGTTCGGGGTCAAGTTCAAGCCCGAACCCGGACTTTTTTTCAAAGTTCGGCCGAACCCGCCGGACCCGAACATCCAGGTGTCCGCTCAACTCTAAATAAGAACCATAATCTGCTCACTGAATTATTAGTAACTATTACGGTGTTTAGTATGTCCCTTGTACTCTTTTCTTTTCAGGTGGTGTTTTTGTCATTTCGTTCTATTCAATCATAAAATAACTGGCATGATGTGTATGATTTCGCCACTCACACAACATCCCACCAGTCTTTTCTTACACTATATATATGACAAACTTTTAAGAAGTAAAGCAGTGTGCAATTAATTGTAATTTTTACAGAGAGTGGAGAGGTCAGCTAAAGTCTTTGTGCCATTTTCAATAATTGTTTTAATGAATGCAATGTAGAGGACTGCACTCGGAATAAAGAGCTATTTCCCTTTTATTCACGCTTTCTTTGATGTCAGAAACACTGTGCTGTAGATTGGATGGCCTTTACTATTTTCTGGCTCAAACCTTTTTTATTAAGTATATTAGTAGCACTCCAGCTGCACTATTCCATTGTTACCATCATTTATCCACCTAGTTTAAAATTCTGACAGTGAACACTACATTTACTTTACTTACATATGAAAAGGGTTTTTTTTTTTCCAGATATTTTAATATGCTATTATTATTTCAAACAGCTCTTGTACATAATTGCACTTTGTCAGATTTAGGGATTATTGAATGATAGTGTCAAGCCTAATTTATGAATGATTTTGATCATAATGCTGTTAAGATTGCACCCACTGTAAGAGGTCATTAGTTTTAAAGAGTACTTTATGTACTTGAAGACAGCAGGAGGTAAGTATGCAAAAGTATGATAATTGGATGTGAATTATGTAGCATTACAAAGTAACTTGAATTCAATAGTTATTTTTAAATCAGAAGCACAAACTTGCATCCTTCTTTCCATGTAGACAATGTTTTATGTGTTGATAAAAATTAAACTATGAATCATGAGGAATGTTGGTGACTTACATCGTGAGCATTGGTGACAGTATTTGATAATTAAAGGGACCTTAAATAATTTATTTTTGCAATAAATATATTAAGTATTATACATTGTTAAAAAAAAACAACAACATTTAAAGTTGCTGCAAGAATTTTTAAACAGTTACAGGAAGCATTACTAAACAACACAATGGTTTATTTAATGTTTCTATATAGTAATATATTCTTCAGCAAGTCATATGTTGTACCAAATCTGTTCAAAGTTGTACTTTTATCTCTAATGTTTAAAGAATAGAGAAGGCCAATGCCTTAACTATGAGCTCTACTGATAAACTTAACTTACATTTGCCTTTTATTGCCTTGAAATGTGTGCTTACTAGCTGGAAGCTAAGGATATAGCACATGTTAACCAGCTAAACTTAAAGGGAAACGATAGTGCCAGGAAAACAATGCTTTTTTTCCTTGAACTATAGCTTCCCCCTGCCTCACACCTCCCCTGGCCTGACCTTTGTTAAAGCCCCTCAGCATTGGCTTGGGTCCATCTACTCTCCTCCCCCACTGACATCAGCCAGTAGGGGAGACCTAATGTGCATATGCAGCGATGACCACACTTGCATTATACAATGCTTTCCTATGGGGTTTTGGGTGGTGCTGGATGTCCCCATGCATAGAGTGAGGACGTACAAAGTCAGTTAGGCAACCAAAAGTCACCTAGTGGCCCGTAAATCCCTCTAGTGCAGGGGTGAGGAACCATTTATCTGCCAAGGGCCATTTGGATATTTAAAACATAATTCGCGGGCCATACAAAATAATCAACTTAAAAATTAACCTGCTATATTTGGTTAAACATTTAATTAACTAACTCCTAATGTGATGGCTGGAACTGCTTCTCTTTGGTGTGATGTTAGCTGGTATTGATGATGTTGCTGCTCACACTGTGTGTGCGTGTGTATGTGTCTTTCTTTAAAACTGCAATAATTAGCTGCAAGGTTTAGACAGGGGAGCTGAAGGAAGTTGCTGGGAAGGTAAGTGCTTGCTTGCTGCGGGCCCTAACTGCACAGTCCATGCCACCGGACCACCAGGGAATGCTATATCTCCCCTCCCTGGCCAAGAAAGAAGCAGGAATGGGGAACCAAAAATACAAATTTTTTGAAATATTTAAAAATAATTTTAAATAAAAAATGCCCTCCCTCTCCCCACATTAAATACCTACAAAAACACACACTGCATTATATACACACAATACATAAAAACACATTGCATTCATTATTATTATTATTATTATTATTATTATTATTATTATTATGTTATTTTTTATATAGCGCCAACAAATTCCGCAGCACTTTACAATGGCTGGACGAACAGACATGTAGTTGTAACCAGAGAAGTTGGACACACAGGAACAGAGGGGCCCTCGAGAAGTCTTGAAGGCGATCATCAGAGGTGGGAGTAAAGACAGAAGATAGACGTAAGTCTTCAGCAGAGCCTAAGGGCCTAGACGGGACATACTTGTGTATTAGGGAGGATAGATAGGTGGAAGCAGCATTATCTAGAGATTTGAAAGCAAGAACCAGAATTTTAAATTGAGCCCTATATCTTACAGGAAGCCAATGTAGGGACTGACAGAAGGGTGAGAAATAGGAGGTGCGGGAGGACAGGAAGATGAGCCTTGCCACCACATTCATTATGGACTGTAACAGCGCAAGTTGTGAGCACGTAACACCACTGAGAAGCGCATTACAGTAGTCAAGGCGAGAAAGGACAGTGGAACGGACCAGCACCTTAGTCACATCTGGCGTTAAGTAGGGTCGGATGCGTGCAATGCTTTTGAGATGGAAATGACAGGATATGGCGATAGACTGAACATGAGGCGTGAAGGAGAGGTTGGAGTCAAAGAGAACACCTACGCAGCAAGCCTGTGTGGTGGAGCTGATGGTAGCACCATTGATTTGGAGGGAGACAGATACAGGAGTAGCAACACTTGAGGAGGAAAGACCAGAATTTCAGTTTTGGTCAAGTTGAGTTTAAGAAAGTGAGCAGCCATCCAGTTAGAAATAGCAGAGATGGGGGGCGGGGCCTGACAAGCATGGCGGATGGCAGCACTATGCAGGAGCTCCCTAACGAACTACCTTCCTGAGCGTCTTACAAGGACTCCTGCCATCCACAAACCGCACCAAACAGGGGCTTACTCAGCGAGAAAGACGGGCGGAGCGTTCCGATACCGAAAACCGTAATGCCGCCCGACCAAGACGAAACAGTGAGGCTGCGGCTGCTGCCTCAACCCCCAGCAGGACTACAAAGAGTCCCGTTCCCCCACCTATGGGCCGGGGGGGATATCCCGGTCCACAAACTACCGACAGCAGAGCGGAAGGCTCCAGGCAGCACATGCGACGGAGCAACACTATACACAAAATGGCGGACGCACCTCTCTGCAGCAGCCGAGCCAGGCAAACAAGCTCACACAGCAGACAATTGCCACAAGAGGGCCTAGAGGCAAAACTTAAAACCATCCTGGAGGCCTTCTGGGAGAAGCTGAAGGCTAGAGAGGCAAGCTACAAACGAGACCTCCAAGCAAAAGACCAGGGGTGGGAGATGCAAAATAGCCGCGGAATACAAAGTGGTACACGCCAACACCCAGCACCCGCCACAGGCAACAACTGCCTACCCAGACCCAGATCTGGACCCGGGGTCACCAAAAGGGTCGCCAAAAGACTAACCCGTCGGCGCCGAATACGCTGGCGAACCATTTTACCCACACGGCGACGCAAAACCCTGACCCGTCCCCACTCTCCCCAAAAAGAGAATGATCTGGGCTATGCAAGGCACTCGACCGGCGGCACAAAGAAGTGGACCCTGGCACAGGCCTGGAGACAGAGAATTCCCTCACCACCCCTCCAATCAAAAACAGGAGCCAGAACCTACCGAGGCTCGCCCCATGGCGCTTACCCCATGGTGGATACGGGGGAAGATCGCCTGCAGTGGCCCACAAGAGGCATTGGCTGACTCTCTCTGGTACTCTACAACTAGGGCACCCTAACTGTTGCAGGACTTTCTGCGACTACCGACCACTCTATCCTCTTTAGAATCACCTAGGACTAACAAAGCACAGGACTGCTACATAAATCTGCGATATAAGCATATGATGTAAACGTCCAGACCTGTCGTTAACCTACAAAATATCTGTTTCTTACTCATGCGTGTTCAAGCATAACCATGTAACAAGCCCTAAGGCAGTCACACACTTAAGGCAGCGAGCATGTTATCATATATAGACCTAGCATAAGTGTGCATATAATGTCTAACCTGAAGCCTTGTTGACTCAACTATACATAGCTCCTACCAACAAATAGTCAGTTTCAAGACACGTACAACCTTTTTATGCCATGTTATATACTGAAAGAACCTATGTACATCACTACTGTTTATATCCTTACAAAAAACAAAAGTGCTAGACCAATCGTCTACCCTAATGTTTAAATTGTTTATAATGCGCTAGAGGACTGCCTTTGGGTACCTCACAAGCAAATGTTATCGTATGCACAAAAAAAAAAGAAAAAAAAAAAAAGAAATAGCAGAGATGAAGTCAGAGACACTAGTCAAGAGGGACGGGGGGAGATCAGGAGAGGATAGGTAGATTTGCATGCCATCTGCATAGAAATGGTATTGGAAGCCAAAGGAGCTAATGAGTTTACCAAGGGAGGTATACACACTACACAAACACACACACTCTGCATTCATTATATACACACTACACAAACACACACACACACTCTGCATTTATTATATACACACACTACACAAACACACACACACTATGCATTCATTATATACACACACTACACAGACACACTACATTCACTATACACACACTACACAAGCACACACACTCTGCATTCATTATATACACACACACTACACAAACACACTGCATTTTCTATACACACACTGCATTCACTATATAGCAGTTCTGGAGCATTTTTGGAGATATCGAGTCAGCTTTGTGTGCCAAGGTTGTTGTTGGGGGCACCTGCTGCGTTTAAATGTAGGAGGTGCCATGATGTCTAGTTGAGAGAAGAGGGCGGAATTGTAGAAGGAGGTTGTAAAGCTAGGACATGTGAAGTTTGAGATAGGTAAAAGGAGAGTTTGGAGATTAGTGGAGAAATGCTCTAGGTCAAGACATTGGATGTTTCTGTGAGATTGATGTTCAGAAGGTAGTGTCAATTGGGTCTATACACACACTACACAAACACACACAATCTGCATTCATTATATACACACTACACAAACACACACACACTCTGCATTCATTATATACACACTACACAAACATACACACACACACACTCTGCATTCATTATATACACACTACACAAACATACACACACACACACACACTCTGCATTCATTATATACACACTACACAAACATACACACACACACACACTCTGCATTCATTTATATACACACACACACACACACACACACACACACACTCTGCATTCATTAAATACACATACTACACAAACACACACACACACTCTGCATTTATTATATACACACACAACACAAACACACTGCATTCACTATACACATACTACACAAGCACACACACACACTTTGCATTCATTATATACACACTACACAAACATACACACTCTGCATTCATTATATACACACTACACAAACACAAACACAAACACTCTGCATTCACTATACATACACACTACACAAACATACTCTGCATTCATTATATACACACTACACAAATACACACTGCATCCACTACACACACTACATAAACACACACAGCTCCCCTATCTAAATACACTGCATCCACTACATGTGGCATGTATATTTTGTGCATTTACCTTTAGAAATAGTTTATTTTTTTCAAAATGGTAAATGTACAGAATATCGGTAAATTATCTGCTATTGGCCTGAAAGTTCACAGATTATCTGTATCTGTATCGGCGCAAAAAAAATCAATATTGGTTGATCCCTACATTCCCTACCCCTGCTCTAGTGGTACACAGCCACCAGAGGTAGAGTTAACCCACCAAGCTAATTGTTATAGTTTCTTTAAAACTGCAATAATTATCTTTCTAAAGTTAAGGGACCTGGGGCACTGCACCCAGACCACTTACCAGAGCTGTCTCTTTAAGGAGAAAACTAGGGATTTTACAGCTTCATGTGGAATTCACAGAGACCACATTCATTAGCCTTACTCATCTTTGCAGCTGTCCTACATGCATCCAAACCTACAGTGCCAAATCAATATGAAAACAGTTATGAGTTGTTACATTTAGTAGGCTCTCATAATGTCCTCTCAATCTAATTTTCTATTAAATTCTGCAGGTTACCACACCGATCATAGTGGCAGTATTAACCACAAACTCCTGAATTACCTATATCATCCTCATTTGTACCACCATATCCTTTACAACCAAGTAATTCTACACAACAACACCAGTTACCTTTAATTTTCCAATCGCTACTGTGTCACAAATGTCTGCTATATCATCAGCCTCCACTATACCACAAATATCCAGATGCAAATGTCATTACAAGTTGTATTTTTAGTCGAATTTTGGGAAATCATTTGGAAAATACATCCTCAAGATAGTGGGACAAGCACATCTATTACATTTGACTCACTATCTAGTAGGCAATTGTTTTTTTCTCGACCTTAAGTTGTACTAACTGGTGACTCAATGTAGCAGACAAATCTGTAGTCATTTGAGCCCACAGGTAGTAGCAATGTGTTTGTAAAGTATTTTGGCAGCATCAGCTAGAATAGTACAACTAGCGTTAGTCCTTCTAAAAACCTCAAGAAGCAGCTAAGGTACAGGTGAGCAGAGTCTTTTTGTTTGTTAACAAAATAACATTCACTGAACTGGTGCCACAGTGTCCATAATGTCTGGTCTTGGTGGCAGTGTTAATGAATCTGGTGATAATGAGATTTTTATTTCTTACTTAATGCTGCAGGCATAGTTTCTTTATCTCTGGTCCACCAGGTACTCAACTATGAGCCAGAGGAGTTACAAGAGTGGACACAGTTGTAACTTTATCTGTTAGCAGGGTAACCACTGTCCTTCTATTCTTCCTATGATTCCCCAACACCAAAACAAGCACTGCAACCATCACCACCAGCCTTTTCATTATCAATGCATTCCCCAACCAAGCTAATAGAAGCTCAGGCTGGTAAAAAAAACAAAAATAATGAAAAATTCAAAAAAGCTCCCTTTGCTATGTAACTGCCATGCTCAGTGTCAACTTTGAAGAATTGATTTAGATTGTTTTACTGATTTACAGATCATTTCCTTCACAGTGCATTTTCTTGCCACTGATTGTGCTTTACACATTGAAAAGCTTCTTCCCTAAGTAACATACAGTGTGTGGCCATTTACTGCACAAGTTAACCCATCTTGAGAGTATGGCAGATCTTTTTATTGTTTTTTATTTAAAAAAAAAATTCTAAAATGTGGTGATGGCTATAATGTTTTCAAATGCATTTTTATTGTATTGGATTTGCCCTGCCTTGCTGAGTCTTGTGGTCTGGATATGCCTGCTACCCCAAGAGATGCAGCTGGTATAAGCTGATAGGGCACTGTGTTTATATCCATAATGAAGGATAATCAGTCAGCCAAAACATTTTCTCAGGTAAAAATCAGCTGATGCCCCACTCACTTTTTGTACTAGTGTTATAATTACATGTCTTTTTTGCAAAAAATAAAAATAATAAGATAACTTAGGCCTTAATTTAATATTGTTGGATAAACTTTCCAAAGTATTTAATATTTGTGAATACATTTTCAAAATGATTTAATATAATAAAACATATTTGATAAATATTTGTAAAAAGGTTTTTAATATTTAGATATTTTTTATATATGGATATATTTGGTATATATTGATATATTTTGAATATATGGTATATTTTTCAATATTTTAATGTGTTAAAAAAATATTTTAAACATTTATCCAAAAATATTAAATAATTTGGAAATCTTATCCAACAATATTAAATCAAAGCCTTAGTTTTATTATTGCTTTTCCTTTTGCAATTTTCTATTAATTAAAAAAAAGGGGGATCATCAGTAGGCTTTGACCAAATATTATTGATGGTAAAAAACAAATAATATGTATTGCAGCATATAAAGTAAAAATTAATAAATACAATGTAATACAAAGCAATGTGGCGTATTGTTGTCAAGGGGTCAATTATGTAGGCTTCACCTCCCCTGGCTGGCGTAACCCAAGACGCATTTCGCACTACTGGGTTTCACATTACTTGGTCTTTAATACATGCAAATCCGGTGTAAATTCATTCATCAATTTCTCAAGATCTCATCTGCATCCAGATTTTCCAGACAGCTATTTGAGGAATACCTAGGAATTCATTACATAAAAAGAGCACATGTTCATGAAAGGCATCGTTTTTCTAAACTAAGCAAGCATTGCGTTGCTAATAAGCTTAACTTTAATTGTGAAAACATATGTACATAAAAAATAAGTGAATAAATATAGGAAGCATAATCTTTCTAATTTGAACATGAAAACATCACATCATATGTGAACTAAACTTGCAAATATTAAAAAAAATATGGACACAAAAACATCAGTGGTTTTGCAATATATAAGCATATAAGCAATTATTGCTTCACATTCAGTAATAGCATAGCATGCCTCTCTTCATGTCAAATATTGCACGGCATAACTTTTCATGGCAGGTCAGGATTTACATGAAAAGTATATAAGTATTTTACCAGGAGTGTGCAATCCTGATAAGTAGTCAGAGCACAAATAGAAGTAATATATTTCGTAAATAACTAAAACATCTTAATGCCCTATAAAAAAGCTATAGCTGCAAACTAAATATATCAGAGCAAGAATTTCTCATGTCAAGACAGATTATATTATATAATTATATTATATATTATATTATATTATATTACAGTTTCTTAGCCAGGTATGGATTAGCACCAGGGAATGGAGGTTAGTATAAATGCAAAACAACCTCGTGGTTCTTACTGTTGGTAATAGGAATTTATGTTAATAGTTTTGAACTCAGTAAATCCATACGAACCTGAAATTGTGGAAACATTAAAATAGTGTGTTTATATCTTGGTGCCTTTATCCTTTTCCTTTAACTGTTCTTTTAATGTCAGTGGACCATTTCTTTTTGTGCACATGCTTTTTCAGTTAGCCTTAAAATGCTGTTAACTGCTAAACTAATCTTCCAGATGGCATCCTTTTCATAAATAGATATTATGTTGCAGCATTTTACTCCAACTTTTGGAGAAGCTGTCTACAACCTAGCAACCAGCATCTTGTCTTCTTCTTTTGAAAAGTGTAAGTTACATTGACGCTCTGTTTTAAATCGTCAATCATTTTATTAATATGCCTGTAGAAGAATATAATTGTGCTTTTAATATCCACTTACCTATGGCATACAGATCTATTAGGCATGCATGCCTGTGCAAAGGTTGATAGTGAACATGTTTATAGGTGTCAGACATCAACATACTCTCCCCAGCTTGGGTGTCAGTTTCATTCCAGCTTTCAGACAAAGTCCCCCTATGTAGGATCAATAAGATACAGCTAAATTAATCTGCACTTGAATAGTCATATGATGTCTGCCTTTAGTAATTGTAAGACTAGTCAAGATTATTTTTTAGGAGTAAATGTTTGTCACAACATGTGGGATGCATATTGAAAAATAACTTTATACCTCTCTACATTTTACTAGAACATAGAATGTTAATATGTTTATGAATGAATAATGGGATATTAATGAAACTGACTTAAATAAATAACTAG
>OW240914.1:137827459-137921590 GCA_933207985.1 Pelobates cultripes | reverse complement strand
GTGGGGAGAGGTCGAAGAGCTTGCTGAGCCATTGGCTGGGGAATAGTAGGCCTTCGTCTGCATTGTGGGTCCTTGCCTTGCCTACACTGGGTGTTGGCTGACCACAACCTGAGACTGTCTAACCTGTAATTTTTGGGTTCACTGTATTTCCACCAGCTGCTTTGTTGGTCTTACCTTCCTGATCTGCATGTTTCTTATATTTTATTTTCTATGCCAATCGACAAAATAACTCTTGTTCCCTTATTTTCTTTTGTTATTTTACTTAAAAATGAGATGTGAATATCTGCCAGTTACCTAGAATGGGTATCATTATAGCTTGTGATATTAAAGGGACACTATAGTCACCAGAACAACTACAGCTTATTAAATTTGTTCTGGTGAGTAGAATCATTACCTTCATGCTTTTTGATGTAAACGCTTTCTTTTCAGAGAAAATGCAGTGTTTACAGCCTAGTGATAACTTCACTGGCCACTCCTTAGATGGCTGTAAGTCAGAGATCCTTCCTGGGTTATGGCTGCCTAAAATGCATCCAAACATTAAGTGTCTCCTCCCTCTGCATGCAGAAACTGAACTTTCCTCATAGAGATTAATTAATTAAATTCATCTCTATGAGGAGATGCTGATTGGCCAGGGCTATGTTTGAATTGTGCTGGCTCTGCCCCTCTTTGTCAGTCTCAGCCAATCCTATGGGAAAGCATTGTGATTGAATCAGGCTACCACTTCTGCTGATGTCAGCAGGCAGCGGGCAGGTCTAAAGGAAACAGAAATAGAGCTAGCAGCTCCAGACTTGAATACAAGTAAGATTTTGCTATTTTTAGGGAGGCATGAGGGGACCAGGTGGGCTAGATGGTGGTTTTAATCCTATAGGGTCAGGAATACATGTTTGTGTTGCTGACCCTATAGTGCTCCTTTAACATACTATGACACTACCTTATTTAACATTTGTATTTTGCGAACATCTTATTATAGCTAAAAGTTGAATGTTTATATTCCCTATTACTCTTAAGCAAGTTGGTATTAAACACATTTACCTGTGATATGCAACATATGCTAACCCTGACTGCTATTTTGTATATTCTGGCACCTCTGTGTTTTCTGTATGTACGTTACATCCATCTCAATAAAATGTGATTGACAAAACAAATATATTTGTGAATGCTTAAACCTATTAAGGTAAGATGGCGCCCAGGGCCTCCAGACACCACAACAATATCTGTGAGATGAAGTGGTTATGGTGGTTCAGAGTGTTTCTGCACAGCTGGTCACAGCTAACTGTTGTGAGTATGTTTTTGTTTTCGAAAATTATTTTAGTTTTTATTTTTAGATATTTTTTAATGAAACCTATTCATGGCAGAGTTTAAAACCAGTACATTCGCCTGAGAGTAAAAAGTGCAATGCGTATAATTGTTAGAGGGTATATAAATGGCTAACTGCTTTAATTAAAGGCTACTCTGAATTCATAATGAGGAAATGTCATTCCACAGGATGTAGTAACATTGTATAAGTGAGTGAAACAGACTTGAGAAGACAGGTGAATGCTTTAACTGAGATGTATGAACATGAGTTATAAGGCCGCTTTTTTATGAAATGCTGCGTTGTCAAGTTATTAATTATCAGATTCCATTATGGAGTGTGAGTGCACATGCTTGTTGGCCTTTGAAATATTGGTTTAGAGTAGTCTTTCACTGTGGCTCCCTGGGCACACATAGCAAAGAGCAGACTGTTCATTATGAATGTACCTGAAGAGCAAGTAGCATGGGGTGAGGGATGTTTTTATTTAAATATGTGATGTAGTATTCAATTGAAGGAAGTGCTATTTGTTACTTATTGTGCATATTATTACACTGTGCTCTTCTTTGCTGATAATGCAAGTAGTCTTTTTCTAAAACACTATTATTATTATTATTATAGCAATATTTTCATATATATATATGATTTTGCGTAAATCAATGTCAAAGTCTGAGAGGACTGGGCTATTACGTCATACTCTCCAAACTCAGGTGTAGATCTGTAAAAAAACAAAAACACAAGGGCATTAAGTTACTGTCAAATTGAGACTTTATGGACTTTAAGACTTGTCACAACACTAGTAACTTACTGCATCTACTGTACACACCCAGTGGCAGAACTAATGTGGAGAGGGTCCTGGTAGAAGAAAGTTTTTTGGGCACCCATCTGCTGCAAGAGTGGCCAAACGGTAGATCCCCATCTGTCGAACAACTTCAACGATGTTATACCAGGTGTGGATCTACCATTTGCCTATCCTTGCAGGGTTGTATTTGTGAGCAGTTGTGACGAGACCAATCTCGCCACATTGCATTGGAGAAGCCTGGTTGCTCGCCTGTTGCCTTTGGATTATGGCCCCATGTTAAAAGGCTTGATTTTCCCCTGCAAAGACATGAAAGCCGGGTCATTTGGTGCTTGCCCTGTTTGAGCGGTGATACCCCAGATAGCTATGCCATGGAGGCCATTCGTATAATGAAAGACTATGGGAAAGACTTTGGCTCCATGGCAATTGAACTGTATGTGTGTGGTCTGAGAGCCATTCAGTAATAATGTGTACTCAGACCTAAGCTATCTGGGGATATGTTGCATGTCTGTATTTTATGTAATAAATGTAACCTTGTGTATTTTATTGTATTTTACTGTCTTTTTACTGCCATGTGCTTAATGGAGTTTTGCCTCTGTCTTTGGAGATAATTGGATTACTTCCCAATTATCTCCAGGATAGAAGACTCTGTGGAACTGGTTTTGGGCAGAAAAACCATGCTTCCCTTGGTCACAAAGGACTACGATCTATCTTTTGAACCATTGGACCAATTTGTATGAATTTGACATATGTTTGTATTTGGAGTATGCTGATTCTGAAATCTTTTATGTGAATGTGATGCATACTTTTCAAGTTATGAATAATGTGGAAAAATTGTATTTCTCTGCTTGTGCTAATTACATTACCCATTGTGTAAGGTAATTGAATCACAGGCAGAGGGGAGGAATTTGTGTGGGAGTGTCTGAGTGTATTGTATGTGTTTATTGGTTGTGTTCCAAAACCCTGTGGGTGGTACTAATGTGTAAGAATGTGTACATAAGCACAATAAACCCACAGCTCTGGCTGTTCACTGTTTGACCCTCAACACGGAGCTTTGTCTCGTTCTTGGGGGGATTTACTGTATGCTGTTCCAGTTTGACTGCTAGGAGTGTAAGACTATTCATATGGTTTTTCCTATTCGGCTGTTTACAGCATTCGTATGGTTTCCTGTTCGGCAGATTGGTGTTCTGCAGTAGCTGTGCCTGTGCCTCTGGAAGGGAAGATCTACTAAACGGCAGTTTAACCCTTGTATGCCTGGGGATGCCGTTACAGCAGTGTTTGTGCATTTGAATGTAAGCATGTTTTGTATAGAGTATATGTGTGCATGGGCCATCTAATGGGCTCCCAAAGTGTGCTGCCCCTGGTGCAGCCGCACTGACTGCACCGGCAGTAGTTCCACCAGTACACATCAGCCCCAATACATACAGTAAAAACCAAAGAAAAAAGTTACCTGCGCTCTTCCCAAATCCCTATGCATATTTAAACAAAAGGAGGTTATTTAGTTTCTCCAATGGCCATTAGAGAGAGATATCTCATTGGAGATATCTTTGCCAGAAGCTCAAGGAAGCAGGATGAAAGGTTAGTGTAGGACCCATCTGAGAGGTTTGCCTTGACGTGGCAGGTGGGCTAAACTCTCTCATGGCCATTGGAAAAACTAAATAACCTCCATTTGTTTAAATATGCATAGGGATTTGGGAAGAGCGCAGGTAACGTTTTTCTTTGGTTTTTACTGTATATATTGGGGCTGATGTGTATTATGGTCATTGCTTCCGCCCAAGAGTAGTGGGATTTTGAGTGCAGGACTTGTTTTTTTGTGTTTGTTTTCACTTTTGTATCACACAGCTATGTTACAATGCTGCCGCCCATCCCATGTGTTCCCTATTAAGGGTTAATAAGTATGTAGGAGCAGGGCCGCCACCAGAAATTTTGGGGCCCCTGACAAAGCACAAGGTCTGGGCCTCCCCGCCCGGCCCGCCCACTAGTCCGTCCACAGGACTCCTACCTAGTCCGCTGACAATGCTGCAGGACTGAATGTGGTGTGTATAGTGGAAGTGAATTATAATGTGTGTAATGGATTTAGTGTTTGTGTGTATTAGATACTGTTTGTGCAGCGAATGCAGAGTGTGTGTTTGTGTAGCGGATGCAGTGTGTATAGTAAATGCAGAGTGTGTTTGAGTAGTGGATGTAGTGTGTGTATGTACTAGATGAAATGTGTTTAGTGGATGCAGTGTCTGTAGTGGATGTAGTTTGTGTATTAGACGCAGTGTCTCTATATAGTGAATGAAGAGTGTTTGAATGTGTGGTGGATGTAGTGTGTGTACTGTGAATACAGGATGTTTGTGTAGTGGATGATGTGTGTATAGTGAATGCCGAGTGTGTGTCTGTGTAGTGAATGCCGAGTGTGTGTCAGTGGAGTGGATGCAGAGTGTGTGTCAGTGGAGTGGATGCAGAGTGTGTGTTAGTGGAGTGGATGCAGAGTGTGTGTCAGTGTAGTGAATGCAGAGTGTGTGTTAGTGTAATGAATGCAGTGTGTGTGTTAGTGCAGTGAATGCAGAGTGTGTGTTAGTGTAGTGAATGCAGAGTGTGTGTTAGTGTAATGAATGCAGAGTGTGTGTCAGTGTAGTGAATGCAGAGTGTGTGTTAGTGTAATGAATGCAGAGTGTGTGTCAGTGTAGTGAATGCAGAGTGTGCGTTAGTGTAATGAATGCACAGTGTGTGTCAGTGTAGTGAATGCAGAATGTGTTAGTGTAGTGAATGCAGAGTGTGTGTTAGTGCAGTGAATGCAGAGTGTGTGTTAGTGTAATGGATGCAGCGTGTGTGTCAGTGTATTGAATGCAGAGTGTGTGTTAGTATAATGAATGCAGAGTGTGTGTTGTGTAATGAATGCAGAGTGTGTGTTAGTGTAGTGAATGCAGAGTGTGTGTCAGTGTAATGAATGCAGAGTGTGTGTCAGGGTAGTGAATGCAGTGTGTGTTTACTAGTGTATGCATGTAATGTAATGAAAGTTATTCCCACCTCCCTGTTTCTTACCTGGTCTAGGGAGGGGGAAGATTCTATCCCTGGTGGTCCGGTGGCATGATGGGGCCTCCCAGCTTCCTAAACTTGTAGAGGGGGCCCAGCGGACTGCAGGAGAACTTTACAGATCTTCCCTCTCTCTAACTCCCGCACGAGGTGGTGTGTGCGCCACGCAGAGCGTTGCCATGGTAACCCGTGGCAACGCTCTAACGGCCGCACGTCTTGCGGGAGTTAGAGATAGGGAAGATCTGTAAAGTGCTCCTGCAGTCCGCTGGGCCCCTCTGCAAATACAGGGAGCCGGGGGCCCGCGGCTGCACCTGCACTGCACATATATAGAGCGATCTTCGCTATATATATGTGCAGAGAGTAACTGTGGGGCCCTGGACTGCCAATGCAGTCCGGGCCCCCCAGGACCGCCGGGCCCGTGACAACCGTCATGGTTGTCACCCCCTGATGGCGGCCCTGTGTAGGGGTGTATATAAAAAATACCCCTCTCTGTCTCATTGGAGATATCTTTGCCAGAAGCTCAAGGAAGCAGGGTGAAAGGTTAGTGTAGGACCCATCTGAGAGGTTTGCCTTGACGTGGCAGGTGGGCTAAACTCTCTCATGGCCATTGGAGAAACAAAATAACCTCCATTTGTTTAAATATGCATAGGGATTTGGGAAGAGCGCAGGTAACTTTTTTCTTGGGTAGGGGTCAGGGGCGGGCTGGGCCGGGGAGCAGGGAGGCAATTGCCCCCCCAGGCCACCCTAAATCATTTTAAAACCGGCCGCGGCGGGCCGGTCCTAATGCTGCAGCCGCCTGAGCGCTCTGTTAAGAGCCTCTGGCGGCTGCAGCACAGCTTCTCCCCTTCCCTTTAGCGTGGCCGAGCTCCTCTCCGGTCCGCGGTGCCCGGCCAGAGTGATAGGAAGGTGCACACTCAGTATGCACTTCCTGTCAGTCCGGCCGGTTACAGGAAACAGAAACTCCTGTTCCGCGCGGAGTTTCTGTTTTCTGTAGCCGGCCGGACTGACAGGAAGTGCACACTGAGTGTGCACCTTCCTATCACTCCGGCTGGGCACCGCGGACCGGAGAGGAGCTCGGCCACGCTACAGGGAAAGGGAGTAAGAAGAAGGGGAGGGGTAAGAAGAGGGGGGTATGAAGAAGGGATGGGGTAAGAAGAAGGAGAGTGGTAAGAAGAATGGGTGGGATAAGAAGAAGGGGAGGGGTAAGAAGAGGTGGGTAAGAAGAAGGGGTATGAAGAAGGGTATGGAAAGAAGGGGTGAAGTAAGAAGAAGAGAGAGGGGTATTAAGAAGAAGAGAGGGAGTAAGAAGAAAAGAAGGGAGTAAAGAAAAGAACAAAGGAAATAAGAAGAACAAGGGTGGAGTAAGAAGAACAAAGTACGAGAAGAACAATAGTGGGTAAGAAGAAGAGGGATAAGAAGAAGGGAATAGAAGAAAGGGAAGTAAGAAGAAAAGAAGAGGGTAAGAAAAGAAGAAGGAGCTAATGAAGAAGAAGAAGGAGGAAGTAAGAAAGAAGAGGATAAGAAGAAAGCAGGTAAGAAGAAAGAAGAAGAAGGGGTAAGAAGAAGAGGGGGAGTAAGAAGAAGAAGGGAGTAAGAAGAAAAAGGGAGTAAGAAGAAGTGGGAGTAAGAAGAACAAGGGGGAGAGTAAGAAGAAGGAGGGGTAAAAAGAAGGGGAGTAAGAAGAAGAGGGTGGGTAAGAAGAAGAAGAAGGGGTAAGAAGAAGAAGGGGAGTAAGAAGAAGAAGAAGAAGAACAAGGGGGGGAGAAGAACACAGGGAGGGGGGGGAGGAGTAAGGGTGAGGAGAAGGGGAAATGAGGAAAAGGGGGGGACTGAGAAGAACACAGGGAGGGTGGGTGGTGAGGAGAACACAGGGAGGAGAGGGAGTAAGAAGAACACAGGGAGGGGGAGAGGAGAAGGGGATATGAGGAGAACACGGGTAGGGGGCCGGTGAGAAGAACACAGGGGGTTAGGAGAACACATGGAGGGGGGGAGTGAGAAGAACACAGGGAGGGTGGAGGGGGGGATGAGAAGAGCACAGGGAGGGTGGGTGAGTGTGAGAAGAGACTGCTAGGGGAGGGTGTTGGAGAGCTCTAAAGGACAGAACGGACAGCTCTATAGGACAGGGGGCAAGACAGGGAGCTCTTTCACATTACGCGCACACGCACACACAATGCATCCCTATACATACAGAAAAACAACACGCTTCCCTTACACACAGAGAAACACACAATGCATCCATTACACACACAATGCAACCCTTACACACAAAGACGATGCATCCTTTGCACACATACACAGAAACACACAATGCAAACCCTTACACACATGCAAACACACACACTGCTTTTCTTACATACACACATAAACACAATGCATCTCTTACACACACTCAATGTACACACATACAGACACACACCTTGCATCCATTATGCATACAAACACAGATTCACACAATGCATCCTTTACACACAACCAGAAACACACAATACATCCCTTATACACAAATACACGCTGCTTCCACTACACACAAACACACTGCATCACCTACACAAACTGGTATCCCTATACACTACATACCATAAGCACACATATTATATCCTCTACAATAAAACATAACACATCCCCTACACACTCCACTCTCTGTGAGCGAACTCATGGGTGGGTGGAACATATAAGTGGACTTATGAGTGGGCCTTATGGGCATACTCACCGTCAGGCCCTGGGGCCCAGACCTTGAGCTGTATAAGGGGCCACAAAAAAAAATGGAGCTGCTTCCAATTCTCCCAGAACATTGAATTTTGTGACCACAGTTGCAAACAGCCTCCAGAGATCCTGTTCTACACCAGACCAGTGGAGCCAAACTGCAGCCTATCATCATCCACATCTGGTTGTAAGTAGGCAATCAAGTATGATATTAGTGACACTAATCTATAATGGCAGATCATATGGGTGGGGCATTGTGATGTCACATGGGGAGCGGCAAATTTTTATTTTGCCTAGGGCAGCAAAAAGCCTTGCACCGGCTCTGATCCTGGGCAGGTGCACCAATCTACTGGTGACCCACAGGAGGGGAGTGCACTGATTGCACTGCACTCTCCTCCTGCCCAGACCCATCTTTACCGCAATGCAAGTGCCCTATGCCCCTAATTTACAGTGGCTCACACTCACAGCAAGCAGTGCCTGGAGCCCTTTGAAGAGATGGGAACAAAGAGGTTCTGCGGCAGCTGGCCGTCCTGCAAGCATTACATTAAACAGCTGTTCCCCATGCAGCCACAGGTGGCGCTGTGCTGGGAGAATGTGATTACTCTTCACTTCCTCCCAGCCTACAGCGCAGCGCATGGGAGAGGGAGAGGAGGAGGCATGATTTAATCTTACAACAAATCCACTAAGCAAATCTTTATAAATTTGGGGGGGATCAGCTCTGTTTCCACAGTTTATTGGTGTTTACTCTGATGTCTGTATTAATATTGAGGGATTTCTAAGTAGTAACATCAGTGTGTGTCAGCAGGGCCAGCCGTTGGGGTGTGCACGCTGTGCGGTCACGCAGGGTGCCATGACAACAGAGGCGCCCGGCGGCCAACACAGCTCACAAGTTGGGGACCCCAGCATATTTAATTTAAACGATTCGCTGGTGGTCCACTGGTGCGCACCAGCAGTAGGTGCAGTCAGATTATATCCTCTCCCTCATGGTTCCGGTGCTCAGTTAGTGAGTCGGAGCACAGGCTCAGAGATTCTCAGCCTGCGCTCTGACAACATTGAAAGTCAGAGCCGTGAAGGAGCGGGTATGGCAAAGAGCTACTGATTAGCATAACATCAATATCCGTTATAAAACCAGGAAAAGGTGGGCATGGATGGTGAACTGATTTGGTGGTGCAATGGGTCACTTGACTGGTTTTGCCCCCCAGGCCTAAGGCTTCCAGCCCGCCCCTGGTAGTGGTAAAGTGATTAGGATTGGAGCGACCATTATTTGGATATTCGTGCTGCGGGTTCCTTTTTGTTGCATGCATATTGGTCAGTTCCGATCTGTTCACTAGTGTGTTTATGTTGGTGTTGTTGAGTGGATGATAGTGATTACTCAACTAATTTATTCTGCATCAGTCTGACTATGCAGGCAAGCAGTAGAGGTCTGTCAGACAATTCCATTTGGCTGCTGTGTCGGTGGGAATCGAGCAGGTTTCAATGTATGTTCATCTGCAGCTTTTATAGGTGCCTGGGTATGGTTAATGTTCTGTTTATTTCTTTATTTCTAGTTATTCTCTATATGTTTGGATCCTTCTTTTATTAATTGGGCAGCTGGTCAGGCAGGTCGAATGACCAGAATCTTGGGATTCCTCATCACCAGGTCAAGGTTAGGTGATGTGGGATCAGGGGGTTGTGCTGGAAGCAATTTTATCTGGAGTGATCACAACGGCGGTATGTGATGGAACCTGTTATACTGCTAATTCCACTGATCCACGCTGGTGGTAATTACCTGGGTCAAGAGCACTCAATGCCAAAGGGGTATAGCGAGGTAGATGTCGCTTCAACATGTAGATGTTGCTTCAACATGACAATATCATTTGGTTGGATTGGTGATTCGTCATGTTGAACTTGAAGGAGATAATTGGTTGATGATGAAGGACAGGCTGAAGAGGCTCTGGAAGAAGTTGTAGTGTACCTGTCTGCTTGGTAAAACCAGCAGCTGACAGTAGTTGGTTGTGCTGGTTTAAATAAAGCTGTGGCTGTTGCCCATACCCACTTAACTTGGTGTTGCATTACATATTGGGAATGGAAGGGTAATCAAAGGAGTCAGCAGTCAAGGCCAACCCCCGGAGCGAGTAGGGATGGGGGAGCATGACTATTGGGCTGTGTGTATGGTTGTTTTACAGTATGATTCAGCACGTAGTATTGTGTAACACAGAGGACTGATAGGTAATGTATACCGGACCTTAGAATGGCCGGACTAACGTACCAAAGAATAGTCAGGAATAGCCAAGGTCAAGGGACACAGAAAGGAACACAACGATAAAGGAAAGCCAGGAGTCAGGGATGCCAAAAAACAGGGAAGTCAAAATACCAGAATAACCAGAATCAATAACGCGCTCTCGGACAACCACAAGGGAAACCATGACAGGGCACTGAGCAAGAGGAGAACTGGGCCTAAATATCCCGCCTGTGAATGTGATTGGCTGTAACCAGCCTTTGACCCCAAAGGCAGTTACCAGGTTCCCATTTGCATGATTGCTGCTCAGCACAAACCCTCATGTGGATTGATTGCTGCTCGGCACAACTTTTCCTGTCAGAACAGTAAATGCCATTAACCACATTTTTTGTGCAGATGAATACGTGATTGTATGCATTAGGCAGTATGTATATATGGATGAATGTATTAGGCCGCATGTCTATGGATGCATATACTGGATGACTGTGTTTATATTGGGCAGTGTCTATTTCTTTCTCCAAATGTCTGCTCACCGTGTCTCTCTCCTAAAATGTCTCTAAGTCATTGTTTCTAAAGTGTGTCTATCATTTCCCTAAATGTCTCCTTCATCTGTTTCCTTTCTCTAAATTTCTCTTCACTGCAATAAAAAGTTTACTGGATCAACCTCTGAGAGAAAGTAGTTGCATTCATGAGGGGAGCGGCAAATGGATCTTTACCTTGGGTGGCAAGAAATTCTTGCACCAGCCCTGAACTAGGGACAGGGCACCATAGTATTAGGAATACAGGTTTGTTTGTTTGTTTTCCTAAAGCTATTGTCTTCCTTTAAGAACAAAACAAGCAAACTAAAGATGTCTCTTTAAGGGGTTAAGGGATCTTTCTAGAACATTATGAACGCAAGTAAAAGGACTGTTTTTAAACACAATGCAAAATAAAATGAACTCAGAGACTAGAATCTGGATATGTTGAAACTATAACTTTATTCCATGTGGGAGGAATATTTATTTCCATCTAGTTAATGAGGGCATTTTCCATACAGCAGCTGGGATTTCATCAAGGAATTGATGGCTCCACAAACAGTGAGAGACTGCTAGTGACTCGGAGAGGGTAAGCAAACAGCACTTCGGGAGGAAAAGAGTCGACAAGAGTAGAACATAAAGAAGGACAAGGAACATTTGTGTGCTATAACAAAATGAGGTATTTGTAAAGAATATTGTAAACAATAGGCAAGGGAGAGGAGGTGAAAACAAGATGGAGAATGTTGTATTTGTTCCTGCAAGGGCAATGATATGCCAGTCTCTGTGTTTTGCAATTAACTTTTTGATTTAAAACCAGAAATTAGGTGCTCACTGACTGCCACTGAAGCAAACCAGAAAGTTGGAGTGCTAACTAACATTTGTGATAGAAACACAGGATTAGTGTTCATGGCTCCTGAATTACAAAACCGGATATGAATTCCATCAACAAAGTCAATTTTTGCATTCCGAATTACCCTGTATGCAGCCTTTAGTGAATAACCTTGTTAATTCAAATTTGTTATTATATTAAAATGTAATTATTTTTATTAATAGCTTTTACATTTTTAATTTGCCTTTTTTAAAGCTGCCTCAATATAAGCTTTTCTTCTCAAGAATGATGCATAGGAAGATTGAGGTGATAGATCGAGGAAGGATCTTATGTTGGTTGAACATGAACTACATGAGCAAAGACTCATGGCCATTACTTGAAATGGTAAGTGACCTGTTACAACTATTTCAAAGTCTGAATTTGATTGTTGTTTGTAGCAGACAACTGGTTACCTCCTCTGGACTCTCCTCTCTGCCAGACTGGAACCATGATTATAGCTCTCTTTCCCCAGTAACCAGACGAGACATAATTCTGCGAGTAATTTTTTTTTATTGCTCAAAATGCAGCCCTTTATGCCCAGACCCCCAGTATGGGGTCTCCATTCTTTTACAAATTGATCCCGCAAAGGCGTCTCTGTGTCTGGGAAATAATTGAGTAAAAGTCCGGTAAGTTAATTATCTCCCGGATACAGAGAGCCGAACACAGTAAAACCATGAAAATGCACGGAAAACAGAACCCCACAAGTCTTATATCCTCAGATAGCTCTCGGTGGAGTGCCCAATCTTTTCAAATAGCGCTTTGATCCATGGGGTTTTGGGGAAACGCCATCCCGTTAAAGTTAAGACCAACCGTTAGCGTTGTGTCCTGTCGAAAACAGTATCAGGTGGTTTGAGTTACTGGCCGGTCTTTTAATGGGGTCGTTGTGTGGTTGTGGCAGGGGGACTCCCCCTGGTTCCTAGGTAGCGATTGTTCCGCTCCCAACCTTATTGCTTCCCTCCAAAGATCGGGAAAGAGATGAAAACTGAAGGGCAGTTTAACCTTGACAAGGTACTCATTCGGTAAGTTGCCATTCAGGAATTAACTTGCAAATAGACAAATATGTAAATAAGTATAAGCTGGGATCTTATGGAGGGGAGGAGGAAAACAAGGCTAGGGGAGTGTAATAGTCTTTCAGTGACTTTAGACGTGTTTGCCACACTGTTTAATGCTTTATATTACATTTCTAAAGGAGACGTTTGCATCAAGGTACACACTGTCCAGGCAGAATTCATCTCAAGGGGGGGAGATTTATCAAAATATTATATTCTGAAAAATGTTGCAAAGTACTAAAAAGTGGACAATCACCATGCAAACCAGTGGAACCAGCAGGAACATTCTACTGTTTACAGAACACATTTGATACATTTTCCCTAATAAGTAAGGTTCCCCTATCTAGAACCAGATAATTTAGTGTGGAAAGGGGGCTCTATATATGAAATCATATTATCACAGTGCTAAAAATAACAAAATGATACAATCACAAGACTAATGCCTGAGACCTAATGTTTTACTATAAATACAGTTTTAATGAATATAAGTGCACAGGTTAAATGGGACTAATTGCCTTTATATTCTCTATCCATCCTGAATATGGAAAAGCATTCTAAGACCACGCATTTAACATGTATTATTTATTAAGAGGTTTATTAAGAGGTTGGGAGCATCAGATACAGACGGGGAGATTTGAAGACATTGCATTTCACGGTGGTTTAAAGGCTCATTGTTCCATCAATGCAATCAACTCCTTAATCAATAAGGTATTTGGTTTGCTAATATGCATTGTCTTTTTACCTGTGCGGCATGTCATCTCTTTACCTTGGGAGTAAAATCCATTAATCTGTTTCCATTATGGATAGCTACAATTTCCTGAAAATGCTTTTTATACGGAGCTACCCTCCTTGCATTAAGCGATGGCAACAACAAATGGACTAGGGAGAGAGGGAGACTGACAGCGTTCCAAGGTCCTAACAACAAAAATAGGCATAGTAAAAGAAAGAGAGGTCGGAAAGCAGAAGGCACAGAGAGAGGTGGGGATAGAAAGGTGAGCAAGGACAAATATGGAGACAATGCAGAATAACAAGAAGGGACTACGACGGAGAGAGTGAAAAGAGAGTTTAAACTAAACTGCACACTTTACGCGGTCACTTTAGAAATCATAAAATATTTTGGTACTTGTATGTTGGAAGAATAATTTTGAAATGTTGGATGGTTCTGTCTACTTATACTAGTGGTAATTAGCATGTAGGTTTCCTGTGCCTGAAGGCATGCCTCTAGGACCATGCTTTATATTTGACTGTGTGCCAAATTGTACATGCAGTGTTGTATTCTGGTGTTCTGCTGCCCTCGGCATGACAAAACTCAGGCACCCCTCCTACCAAATTTCTCTTCCTTACAGACACACACTCTCACTGATGCACTGGCATAAACTCACTTACAGATACACAGTCATTGTCACACACACTTTTTAACCAACACAAATTATCACTGAAACACTAAGTGTCAGACACACACATTCACTGCCAGACACACAATGACAGATGTACACATTCACTGACAGACACACCCTCTTAGTGACAGACACGCATACACTCACTGACAGACATGGATATACACACTGACACACTCTTTGACAGACACACACTCACTCTCACTAACAGACACACACTCTCACTAACAGACAAACTAACACTCACTAACAGACACACACTAACACTCACTAACAGACACACACACACACACTCTCACTAACAGACACACACTCTCACTAACAGACACACTAACACTCACTAACAGACACACACACACACACACTCTCACTAACAGACACACACTCTCACTAACAGACACACTAACACTCACTAACAGACACACACACACGAACACACTCACTAACAGACACACACACTAACACACTCTCAATTTTCTGTTTACATTTCAATTCACATAGCCTCCCTAGCTTTGGGAGTGCTGGAGTGGATTCTTACCTGGGGTCCAGTGGGGCTGGCTGCAGTTTGGCTGGCAGGGCATGCAGGCAGGCGCACAGTGGAGGCGGGCTGCAAAGGAGCTGTATTGCCCTTGCTTATCTCCCTCGCGCACATCTTAGTGATGCCGGGGCCGGAGTGACGTCATATTTCAGATCCGGCATCACTGCGGGCACACGAGGCAGCTGAGCAGGAAGAGCTCAGGGGACAGTGCTCCTTCGCTGACCGCCTCCTACATAAGTAGGTGCCAGCTTCGGGGGAGCCCGGGGCCAGCTTCTTCATCAGTAGATGCCAGCCAGCTCTTGGACCCCCCCCCTTCCAGGACAAAAGGCTGGCAAAACATCTGCCAGGGCGACTGGGGGCGGCATATGCCTTGTCAGCCTTGCGCTAAATACAGCACAGTATATATGTATGTATATGTAAAAAAAATAAAGTAGCTTGGACTTGATAGCTGTAGTGGTTATGGTGATGAGAATGCTATGGCATTTTCCCAGTTGTAAGCAGTCAAACCTTTTTATGACCACAACTGCAAAAATCAACAATTAAGTATGTTAGACTTTTATGAAAATGCATTACAGGCGCACAGTTGGATTTGCCGGCATATGCGCTAACCTTACCCAAACCCCCATTAAGACACGGACACAGGTTATACTGTTGGAAATATTAGTCCACAGAGTTATTAATTATAAATTAAATAATTAAGGAATAACAAATGGGGTCATTGCCAACAAATCTTATTAAAGTTAACATCCCACCATATACATAACATACCCCTAGCAATGACCCCACAATAATAACAATCTAAATAACATATTACCACAGAAACTGGCCGTCCAATATGACCACAAAATTTCACTAGATTAAATTGTAGGGTTGTACCAAGACACCGCTACCCACAATATAGATTGTAGGGGTGTACCAAGACACCGCTATCCACCATATCAATTGTAGGGGTGTACCAAGACACCGCTACCAACAGGTTCCAGTGTAGGGTGTACCAAGACACCGCTACACCCCCAGGTTCGGAGCCACTGACGGGCTCGAACCTACCAACCACGTGTAACACTACCTAAGGCATTCACCAGTTCACCAATCCGAAATGCCCCAAAGAACGCCCACAAGAAGGCAACCGAAAATAACCTAACCTCGAAAGGAGAGGAACACACCACAGGCAGCACGCCCACAAAGCGCTGCAGTACCTCAAAAGATACAGGCCCCCTGGTATCGACCGATTTCTTACCTCTATAAAAGCCCTGTAATGCCTGATGAACGAGAAAATGTTTTGTCGTGTCATCCAAACCGTACAGCTTTAACAGAAATGCCAATGCAGAAATGCCATGTTCCTGTCGCTCACCGATGGAGACAAACGCTGAGCAAACAAGCGGCATAAGAACCTCAACAAGGTATCCAACCGCTCCTCCCTTGACGAGGACACCCTAGTGTAATCTACCGCCTTGTCCCAGGCATCCCAAATCTTCACCTAAGTAGTCCACATGCCAGGCGCCAGAGAATTCCGTATCAATCCTCCAAGCATACCAGGATTACTTAAAGTTGGGATATATCGGAGCGCTAAAAGGGCAGATAGATACTTTTTAAGGACAAAAACAGCGAGCTTGTGATTCGTTTTATAAAATTAATAATTACCCAATTTAGGGGAAAGTATAGTACGTCTCAACTACAACACTTCAATGTATCCCCTTCACCACATCACAAAAACATCTGAACAAAAAAATCTCAAGAAGTGGAGCGATATTTAGGTGACAAGCCCCATACCACATCCATATAAAATCAAAATGAAAAATAGCAGTTATACTTTTGCTCCCAGTAGATGACAATCATATAGCCAGGGTAGTATGGTGCATGCAAAAAAAGGGAATTGAAAAATAAAGCAAATCTGTATGGATAATATTGTTGCACTTATGTAGATAGTACTATAGTCACATTCAATATGCTAACTGATAGACTTGATGGTTAAGATAACAATTTATTAACAAACAATAAATAAAAATGGTTAAAAACAGAGTATAAGACACTCTAGTATAGCAAAGAGAATGCAACCAGGTTGCTGCTTACAAGAATAAATGGTGAGTAAAACTGTATATTTGCCGCTACTCACAACCACGCTTTCCCACACTGGGAGATTCCCATGCAGATAGATAGTTCAGGCGAGGTTGCGTTCAGTGGAGTCCAAGCTTTAAACTGTGTTGCTGACGTTCGTTTTTCCCAGCTGTACTCGGCTCCGCCTACCTGGATGCGTGATTATGTCACGATACCATACCAGGATTAGGTGACAACCATTGGCAGAACTGCTCATCGTACTTCCACCAAGCCAAGCCTCCGTAAGTTCGATAAGCCTCCCATATCCCATCCAAAATAACAGAAAAATTGAGAACACCGCTCCGGAAACTTTTCCCCTAAGACACTAGCCAGAATACAAAATGCCCGAAGCCATTTCTCAAAAGACTTCGGTATCTTCCGATACCTCAGCCTCTTTTCTTCCTCCTCCTCGGCATCTTTCTTATCATCCTCTTTCAGATCAATATATTTATACAGAGGAAGGAGTGAGAAAATCTCTCAATTTGAGATGACAGCCCAAAGGCTCAGCAAATGACACGTGGACATTCTGCCTGGCTGCTTCAGAGATCTCACCCATCAACTCCGCCTGCTCGCTAACTACCGCCGACCTCCCCAACTTAAGCAAAGGCCCCGCCCTGAACACTGCCCGCTGTAGACACCGGAACCATCGCTGCCACCCCACTCCTGCCTTGTAGCGGAACCCCACACCCGACTAAATTGTGACTCCTATGTATCTGCGCCAGCCCAAGAGTTAAGAAAAGACCTCAAGCTATCCAAGAGATTTCCAGAGTGTAGTGCAGAGATAGACTCACCGCCAGGACCCCCTGTCGTCGAAGACCGCGGGGCCGCCATCCTTCCATCCACCTCGAGAGTTTCAGGAGTAGCGTCATAACTTCTGCATCCAGCTGCCTGGTCCTGCCTCAGGACCGTAGAAGAAGGAGTTGCTGACCTGCGGGGAGAAGACAACCTGGGTAGTCTGCTCTTAGGAGCCCCCACCCGTACAGTCTCCCACGTTCCCGACAATAGTCTATATCCTCAAAACACCCAGCTGCCTGGCCTGACTGGCCGTACGGGGTAGGCCTATCCTTCCGATACCTCCTGTCAGGTGACCTGCAAGCCCTGCTCCGGATGATGATCTTCGGATGATGTTGAACGACCCCTGCTGTAATGCCTCCTAGAAGGGGTTCTATCTCTGCTGCGCTGATCCGCCATGGACCACCTATCCTCGCTGCGCCTGGTCCTATTCCTGGTACCTCTCCGATCGCCTGGGACACCCTGTGACCTGCTGTTCTGTATTCTATACCCTGTTCCAAATTATTATGCAAATTATATTTTTCTCATTTACCTAACTAATTGATGTAAATAACAGTCAGCATAATTCTCATGTTATCAACTATTAAGAGTACAATTCAAATTTTATTGAACAAACCTCCTAATGATAACAGTATTTTTTTTAAACATAAAAACTTACAATGCACTGTTCCAAATTATAGGTTGTAAAGAACTGAAAATTGTCATTTGTTGTGTTTGCAGCACATTTACTGAAATCAAAAGCTATTTCAATCAAACTTATAACAACATTTTAACTTTTTAAACATTTTAACAGGTCATGTTACATTTTAACATAAGGCCCATTATTTGATAGCAGCTTCACAAGTCTTGCATCCATTGAACTTGTGAGTTTTTGGACAGTTTCTGCTTGAATTTGTTTGCAAGATGTCAGAATAGCCTCCCAGAGCTGCTGTTTGGATGTAAACTGCCTCCCACCCTCATAGATCTTTTGCTTGAGGATGCTTCAAAGGTTCTCAATAGGATTGTGGTCAGGGGAGGATGGATGGAGGCCACACCATGACTTTCTCTCCTTTTATCCCCATAGCAGCCATTGATGCAGAGGTATTCTTTGCAGCATGAGTTGGTGCATTGTCATGGATGAAAATGATTTTATTACGGAAAGCATAGTTCTTCCTTCTGTACCAGGGAAGAAAGTGGTCAGTCAGAAACTCCACATACTTTGCAGAGGTCATCTTTACACCTTCGTGGACCCTAAAGGGGCCGACTAGCTCTCTTCCCATGATTACGGCCCAAAACATGACTCCACCACCGCCTTGTTGGAACAGGGTGGCCATCCATCAACCATCCACTACTCCATCCATCTGGACCATCCAGGCTTGCACGGCAATTTGAAAATTAGTCTTCATGTATTTTTCTGCCCAATGCAGCCGTTTCTGCTTGTGAGCATTGGTTAGTGGTGGCCGAATAGAAGGTTTATGCACAGTTGCAAGACTCTGGAGGACTCTACACCTTGATGTCCGTGGGACTCCAGAGGCATCAGCAGCTTCAAATATCTGTTTGCTGCTATGCAATGGTATTTTAGCAGCTGCTCTCTTGATCTGATGCATGGATCTGGCAGAAATCTTCCTCAATGTGCCTTTATCTGCACTAACCCGTCTGTGCTCTGAATCAGCCACAAATCTCTTAATAGTGCGATGATCACGCTTAAAGGACCACTCTAGGCACCCAGACCACTTTAGCTTAATGAAGTGGTCTGGGTGCCAGGTCCAGCTAGGCTTAACCCATTCTTTTATAAACATATCAGTTTCAGAGAAACTGCTATGTTTATGAATGGGTTAAGCCTTCCCCCAAAGCCTCTAGCGGCTGTCTCATTGACAGCCGCTAGAGGCGCTTGCGTGATTCTCACTGTGAAAATCACAGTGAGAGCACGCAAGCGTCCATAGGAAAGCATTGATAATGCTTTCCTATGCGACTGGCTGAATGCGCGCGCAGCTTCTTCCGCACGTGCGCATTCAGCCGACGGGGAGGATCGGAGGAGGAGAGCTCCCCGCCCAGCGCTGGAAAAAGGTAAGTTTTTCCCCCTTTCCCCCTTCCAGAGCCAGGTGGGAGGGGGTCCCTGAGGGTGGGGGCACCCTCAGGGCACTATAGTGCCAGGAAAACGAGTATGTTTTCCTGGCACTATAGTGGTCCTTTAAGTTTTCGTGAAATATCTAATGTTTTCATACCTCATCCAAAGCATTTAACTATTTCACTCTTTTCAGCAGCAGAGAGATCCTTTTTCTTCCCCATATTGCATGAAAATGGTGCTCTGCTCAATAATGTGGAACACCCTCCTTTAGTAGTTTTTCCTTAAATTGGGCTCACCTGGCAATCTAATTATCACAGGTGTCCGAGATTGTTTTCAGTGATCAAAAGAGCCCTGAGACACAATGCCATCCATGACTTAAACTGAAAAACTAAATATTTCATCTTTGTGACACTTAAATAGAATTTGCATAATAATTTGGAACAGGGTGTAGAGCAGTGCTCCCTGCGCTCCCTGACAGCATGACTCCTCCAGTCCGGCTCCTCCACCTGCCTGGCTCCATGCAGCCGTATGCCTTCTCTCTTACCTGACCCTGTGCGGGCCTGGGGATGGGCTCCTCCTCCTCCTCCGTGCCGAACCGGGGCTTAGACGTTGCAGGGGCCTCGTCCTCTGCACAGGCCGTCGCTCCAAATCCACTGCGGGACCACCCGAAGGCCATGGGGCTGCCATCCGCTCCTGCTACCACGCAATGCCGCGCGCCCTTACTCGAACACCTGCAAGAAATTCTTCAACCGGATCCATCTGAAAAAGAAAGAAAAGACTTACCCAAACCTGAGAGACAACTGACAAGTAAGTTTAGGTTCAGTTAAAATGACCACTTCATAAGATGGTTGGTATAAATACTTTCATCGTGGCTCTGCCCCACCCAGCATGCTAATTGTCACTCAGACATCCGATGGCTGTTATGCCTACCTCCTGGCTCTGTCAAGGCACACTCCCCTAGCTGTGCTGATCCATGGGCTACAATACAATGGCACATAAATTGATAGAAAGGAAGAAATTAAAACAATTTAGCTAGCTTGCAACTAGATGGGAGCAACCCTGATGGAGTGTCCCCCATAAGGGGCAGGACTGTCTGGAAAAGGGGTGGCTCCATGCAAAGTAGCTGGCAAGCTATTTGCAACCATGCTGGGAGTGCTGCTCAAGTGCTCCGTGTTGCCTGGGGACAGTTCCCTGGTGTATCAAAATACACACCACCAGTGAACAAAAATGGGACAGGACCATCTGGATTGTCCTGTCAAAAGTGGGACTGTTAGGAGGTCTGGTAGAGTTTTGGCTCATGCACTAGATAAATGCAAAATCCTTTAACGATTCTTGACTAAAGTGTGAGTTGTTTTCAAAAGTAATTTCAAACTTTAGGGCAAATTAACCAAACCAGAAACATTGTAGACTTGGAGAATGTATGTTCTAAAATTCAAAATTCACTTTGAATTAATTCCCAACAATTCATAAATTAGTGTATAATCCTCTGTGTGGGTTTTTGTTTGAGGCAACTCTTAGCATTCTTGGTCATGCCCTTTCCACCTTCCTCGGGTTTGAGCTCTTGAATATTTATTCAAGTGTAGGAGGCTTGAAAATATGAGATTGTTTTTCTTAGAACAGGAAACAGGAGAGTGTTTTTAAAAATACTGGTACGAGGTTCCCTCCTCTGGCTGGTCATCTGCAATTCTGAAAATTAAGTTAAGCATTTGTTATAGGTTTGGACCATAATGCAAACACATCATTTCAGTACAGCATTTGGCAGGATCTGGGGATTTATGTATGGGGAACAATCATAGTGTATGACTAAGATGTTTGTCTGGTTTTATACTTTTTGGATAGATGCTTTAAAAAAAAAAAAAGACTTGTTTTTAATATATCACTTCTCTGATATTTTTATCCAGACTACGTCAGATGTGCATGTTCGTAAATCAAATAACACTTTTAAGATATTGACCTGTAAAACAGATTTTTTTCCCCCAGAATTCTCAGTGCTTGCCAACAGACGTCAATCAATCAAGTAATGGGGTCAAAGGTCTGAAGTCAAAGAAAGTTGATACAAGCAACATAAATCAGTCAGTCCAACGTGGATGAATAACAATTTCTAAGAAATATATTTAATATGCCTGGAAGAGATCACCAGCCATATTTTACATTTCCATCAAACAATGAAGACGTTCAGGTGTGTTAGTTATCCAACACCTTGAAAGGCATGGGATCACAGGAGCAGTGCCCTGTGTTACATTAACAGTCTTCATGGGGAACTGGGTTTTTTTTAATTAAAAAAGATCTAAAAAAAACAAAAACATTCATAAAATGTAGCATGTTCATTGTCTGTTTACAATCTCAGTACTCAGTCTTAGCAAAGAAGACACCATTGCATTTCCAGATGTTCCATCCCAGAAGTTCCAAGTAATTTGTATTTTTTTATATCGCACCCCCTATTTTTTTTAGCTTTTATAGATTGCATAGGATGTTGCCATTTTTTTCAACCTAATGTTTGCTAGGTTTTCACAAGATTAGAAGCATCATCTGGGGTACAGAAATGAAAAATGGGAAGGGATACTTGCAACCATCATATATCTTAAAATTTTAGCAGTAGCCCCTTAGCTGGAAGTGGCATGACGGTAAACCAATGATGTTAGGCCATAAAAAATAGAGGTACCATTCATCACCATGATCATGTGCCATATATCCATTGTACAGTGCTACGGAATTTGCTGGCACTTTGTAAATAATAAAATACTAATAACATTCCCTAGGTAATATGTGTAATAGCATTCTCTCCTCCAGGTGATGAAAAGTTAACAACAACAAAAAAAGGAACCAACTGGGCTGGGGAAATGCGGGGAATTGAGTGTCCCGAGCATGGTGCGTACTGGTGTGTCAGAGATTATACGAAAGATCATCTATTGTGCGGTGGTGGAGGCAAAGGCATGCGTCCCATAGAGCTCAATGTAAAGATGTTGCCATATTGTTTTTATCCATCCAAGCCATTTTATCTGCTACAATCCAGATTTGGTTTTCTACATGAAGCAACTGAGCATCCTGAATTAAATATATTCCTGTTATATAACACTTTTTACTTTTAATGACTTAATAATTGGTATTAAAGGGGATGTTTGTGCTAACCTATGCCAGTCTTTACATGGGGTGGTAGGAATTATCTGTAAATGTATGTTTTCCAGATAAATTAATCTTTTTAGGGCATGCATGGTGTTGGACACCATATCTCCTCTTGTTTTTAAGTGGCCCGAGAACTACACTTTAGCTTTAGAGCGTATTAATTATCTCAATATTAATACTAACATTAAGCCAGTATGACATTTTCTAGCTGCATTTATAGAGGAATGGAGACATGTGTAAGGGGTGAAAGTGGTAACCACATAACCGGAGCAGAACCCTTACAATACATAGGGGACAGCCTTTAACCAAGAGGGTTACAGTCTTGTACTTGCAAAAAATGCTAAACTGGTAATTAGCATTCTGTGTGCCAGTGCATAACTGTGATATGTTTTATTTTCTTGTGCTTATTGGACGTAAAAGTATTTTCTTATTTTAGAGAAGGACTGTATCATGGATTTCTCACAGCATATTTCAGCAACCTGATTAACTTTTAAATATATATATTTTGCACAGGGACATTTTATTTGGTCAAAACGTACAGAAATGATTAAGTAGAGAAATATAAGACATGCTTCAGTCACTACATTTAATTTATTTTGCATTTCATAGCCAGTATATTAAAAGCTTTATGAAAAAGATAACTAATTATCACATGACAGATGATGACCAAGCATCAATCTGTCTACTTCCATCCCCTACAAAATTACCTGAAAGATATGTCTTCTCATTCACACCATCTTCTACACACTTGACTAAGAGTAACAAGTTTAATGGTCACTGAGTAGTATATGTTCCTTATACCCAACACAGAGAACTTACGTTAACTAAATAATTTATAACCAGAAAACCTAAAACTTATTACTGGAAATGAGAATGGCCTGATTTAACGTTAAAATAAAATAGTATAGTAAAGAACAAGCCAAGGTCAGGGAAACAGAAGGTAAATAAATGGTTAGACAAGCCAAAGATCAAAGGATACAAAAGTCAAAATGGTCAAAAGTACAAGCCAAGGTCAAAATAGACAAGAATCAATTAAAATAATGCTCACTCAGATAACCAAATAGGAAATCATGACAGAGTATTAATAATTATTTATTTTGAGTTTAAATGGTCTAAGAATGGCTCTAATTTGACAATGCTGGTTACATGACATCAGAACATGTGTTGGCTTGGCGACGCACGTATGTTCGCAACCAGAAATAGGGGCTGAGAAGATGAAGCCATAAAAGTTTCTAATGTGCACCAACCAGTGTCTATCAGCATGGAGGCGGCTGTCGCGGAGGTAAGTCTAAGCTGAACTTAGCAGAAAATCCTTTGGAAAGCAAAGGCAAACACAAGTTCCCCAGCTTTTTTGTAGACCTTCAGCTTTCCTGAGACTGAGGAAGTGCTGTCCCCAGAAGTCCATCAAACATTCTGCAGCCAGAGTATATTTCTGCAAAAATGTACATCTCAGCCAATATCAACCTTTCAATAAATGCTCATGGTCTTTTTTGGAGAGCAAGGCAAGACATAAGCTTTTTTTACGTCAAAAACTATCAATCTCAGCCAAAACATCCACTTAAACAGTCTCCTCTGACATGAACAAAACCAGGGGAAATACCTCCATTACCAAAACCACACTGTAATTGGGGCTTATTGCCATCATTTGACATTACAAAATCCAGCTATAAATTCCATAAAACCAGTAGCAGGAAGTATGATTCAGCAAGTATTGAACGATAGCCCAGAACATATGTTCACAAGAACCAAAAAAGAAGACTGCAGTACATTATGAACTATTTGAACTATTATTACAAAAGCTAAGAACAAAAGGTTTTGAAAAGATAATGGCCATCCTTCGCAAAGAAAGGGACTCAAATTCACGGAACCCCTTTTTATACATAAAGTAGAAATTGAGAGCCTTGTCTGTGTCATTAAAATCTATCAAAACTACTGCCAAGAAATGTTACTCTAATAAACACTCAAAATTAAATATATTGAAAGAATACATGAAGTAATCAGTATATATTTTTAATATTACACTTATTTTTAAGAGTAGGTCATTTTAATTTATCCAGAATATTTCTGTCTGATTCTATAATGTGTAGAAGTTAAAGCTTCTTGCTAATAGACTGAGGTAACTAATAAGAAAGGCAAACTATATTGACTATAGCACTCTTTTAGGTATGGAATACTCAACTCAACCCAATTGAAATGATGTGGTGGGACCTTAAGAAAGCTGTGCATAAACAAATACTAGCAAATCTCAATGCACTAAAGCATAGAAACATAGAATGTGACGGCAGATAAGAACCATTCGGCCCATCTAGTCTGCCCAATTTTCTAAATACTTTCATTAGTCCCTGGCCTTATAAAAAAGGCCAAATAAAAAAAACCATAATAACCGACGCAATTATAAAAAACAAACAAAAAAAATGAGCGCAAAAAAAATCCTTCTTCACCCGGCGAGGGCTCCGCGCAGACTGAGCTCTGCAGGGCGGGGGAAAGGCTTATAAAGCCTTGCCCCGCCCTGCAATTAGGCTCAGAGCACTCTGATTGGTGGATTTCAAACCATCCAATCAGAGTGCTCTGACAGGTAAATGAAGAGACTGACAGGTAAGTCTCTACATTTACCTGTCACAGCACTCTGATTGGTTGGTTTGAAATCCACCAATCAGAGTGCTCTGTGTCATTTTACACAGCGTGGGAAAGTTCTTTGGAATTTTCCCACGCTGTGTAATTTGACTCATAACTCTCTGATTGGTTACTTAATCCACCTGTCAGTCCCTTCATTTACCTGTCAGAGCACTCTGATTGGATGGCTTAAACCCACCAATCAGAGTGCTCTGAGCCTAATTGCAGGGCGGGGCAAGGCTTTATAAGCCCTCGCCGGGTGAAAATTGATTTATTTATTTTTTGCGCTCATTTTTTTTAGTTGTTTTTTTTTATTTTTATAATTGCGTCGGTTATTATGGTTTTTTATTTGGCCTTTTTTGGGGCTGAAAAAAGAAGATTTTAGAAGAAAGAAAACATCGAATGGTAAGTTTTATTTTTTTTTTACAGGTACTTAGTTAACCCCTTAAGGACACATGACATGTGTGACATGTCATGATTCCATTTTATTCCAGAAGTTTGGTCCTTAAGGGGTTAAAGGTCCCCCCCTCATTATTTTTAGGGTGAGGGGGGTAGGTAGGGGGGAAAAATTTTTTTGGGGGGGAGGGGGTGACTAGGGGTTTGGGGACCCCTAGTCACCTGGGGGGGGACATTTTTTTTTAGGGACCCCACCTGCCGCTCAGGGGTGGGGGCCGGGGGGGAAGGACAATAGGTCCCCCCCTTATTAGTATTTAGTGCCCCCACCCACCTCTCAGGAGTGGGGGCCTGGGGGGAGGACATTAGGTTCCCCCCCTTATTAGTATTTAGGGCCCCCACCCACTGCTCAGGGGTGGGGGCCAGAGGGGAGGACCTTAGGTCCCCCCCTTATTAGTATTTAGGGCCCCCACCCACCGCTCAGGGGTGGGGGCCAGGGGGAGGACATTAGGTCCCCCCCTTATTCCAATTTAGGGACCCCACCCGCAGCTCAGGGGTGGGGGCCAGGGGGGAGGACAATAGGTCCCCCCATCATATTACTTTAGGGCCCCCACCCGCTGCTCAGGGGCAATAGAGTGGGGGCTCGGGAGGGGGGACCCTATTTTTTTTTTTAAACAGTGAGCAACTACAGGCTGCTCACTGTTTAATAGACATGCCCCTACTCGCGGTATAGCGAGTAGGGGCATAATTTACTAATACTAAGTAATCTTTACTTAGTATTAGTAACTTAGGCTGAAAGACCAATTCAGGTCTTTCAGCCTTTTAGTAGATAGCTCCCTAATATCGTGGGAATTAGGGAGTTATCTACTTATTCATTCCTGTCATTCCATTGACAGGCTAAGTAACTTACTTTTTTTTATGAATGTATGTTACTTGATTGTTGTAAGTGTTGCAAATGATTACAGCTGAATCCTGGCTATGTTTGTATACTTTTTATTTAAAATTGTATACAATGTAACATTCTCCTTCTTTCACTGGGTAAGTATATTAGTATTTAGGCAGTACTGTGCTTCGGAACTTCGGCACTTTGACACTTCGGAACTTCAGCACTTCGGAAATTCTGTAATTTCGGAACTTCGGGACCTCGGCAATTCGGCACTTCGGCAATTCGGCAATTCGGTCATTTGGAAGTACCCGAATGTCCGAACTGCCCGAAATTCATCCGAATTCATATTCGGACCGAAACGAATTGCACATGTCTAATAAAAAATGTGGTGAAAAACTCGGCTTATACTCGAGTATATACGGTACTATTTAGTAAGTTTTTACATGTGTTTGGCTGTTTTTGTAAAGTCTCACTCGTATGCATACTTTCATTGCTATCTGTAGGGGCTTTCGGGGCTTTAACCCGCACAAACAGGGGTCATCGTTCGGCTCCATTCACATATACCTGCCAATACATGCTATTTTAGGTGTTCGTATCAATTCGAATGAACTGTTTGGGTTAAACATATCAGAAACGCACAAACACCTGTTTAAAGTATAGGGTGTTCGAAGTCCAGTGACTACACGAATTGAAACAAATTGGTCCTATATTTTGACTATTCCTGGTTAAGGTTCCCTTGGTTAACATCTATGTGTTGTTATATTATACCCGCAGGTTCATTCAAAAACTGTTATTCAGGGACATTTGATCCTGTCTTTTGGCAGCTCATCATAGTTATCACTTTTTCGTTAGCCACATTTTGTTAAGTAATTATGCTATAACCTTCAACCCTCCTCAGTTGTTTTAATGGTCATGCTTCACTTTATTTAGGTGACGCTATCTGTCCAGCCTGTTCAAGTCACGAGGTGCTCATCAATTAGTTGCAGCATTTGCCTGGAGCGGACCTCCCCTGACTCTTCCCCGGGTGGGCCCCTACCCATGTTTCACCCCAACGAGAACCGACTACTTAAACTATCATTTGTTGTGCCTTCCAGCTCGATTGTCATTCTGAAAGGTTATATGCTTTATTGTACTGTAATGCAGATGTATAAAATTAGGTGCAGGAACCAAGAGACAGGTTAGGGGATGTCCCCCCTTACCCTGACCCACAACGTCCTATGGGACAGATCCCCGCAGCCAATGCCCCTTCCACTAGTCCTGTAGAACCCTACCCCCCAAGCCCCATTCCACAACGTTGCCACAAGCGGAAGGATCACTTAACCCAGCTCAGCCCCGAAAGGTAATCAGGAAGACGGAACCCATAATGCCACGATCGAACACCCTCTCACACCTGAATTAGACACCACTTGGCTCCCCAGATGGGGCAGCCAAACTCCCATCATCCCCGTGAGAGGAGCCACCCGGACCGGCCCTGGCGACAGCTTGCTCTTCACCTAACCTTGAGGTATGCCACAATTTGCTACAGGAGACGTGGTCTCCCCACCCCCATCCATCCACTAGTCCTGGAGAAAGCCGGTTCACTGGGGAAGGGTGAATCACTTAATACTGTCCACCACCTTAGCAGGCAGGGCAGGTCATCTTGAGTGGGCTCCCCCCCACCCTTACAGCCCATCTTTGATATCAGATGCCTGCTATAAAGCACATATCCCTTCGACCTAATACACAGGACGACATGGGATCTAACCCCTCTCCTACCCAGTTCTCCTAGGCCCACTGGACCAAATACCATGCTCCCCTGACTACCTGTCTCATTATGATCTGAGAGCTTAAACCTCCATTCGGAATCATTTTTAACGATATGTCTGTGCATTCCCATTGCTACTAGGTTGCACAAGCTAAGTCTTAACAATTAGAGTACACCACCGGGATTGCTAATCCACGACCCTAGAACCGCACCCGCTGACCGGGGAGCTTCACCGAAAGTACCTTGAGACGTACATCGGACTGATTAGCCCTTGACTCCCTTTACCCCCCTTTGATCCACAAGCCGTACGACTTATCTTGCTGAGAGCTCTTGACGACATAGACGGACGCCAATGTTGTTGCTGGGGTAATCTAGGCACAGTGACACTCCGACCAAGCTCCATAGTCCATCACTATGTCATGATTCCCAGTTCTACTTGTTTACTACATGTTTAAAGTTCTTAAAGTTACACCTCTTACAATGTATCAAAACCTTACCAATATGACCACGAGGGATTTGCTCACATCCATCCCCAACCCATATCCCACACGTGGGATCGCACATGGTGCATATGACAATATTGATCTGCTACTCTGAGTCACACCACGAGCACAGTGCTGACAACAGTGCAGGGGAGGGCGAGAGATGGGGATGTGAAAACCCTTCCTCTTCTCTCCTTTTTCTCACCCTAATTGGGTCCCATTAGGGACTACATCCATACACTCACACTTCCCCCAAGGCAATCTCGCTGACCCCCATCAATACCTGGCAGACAACACATAAGATCAGTGTATTTTACCCACACCATACACACCCCCCTATATACCCTTCTCCCTTCTCTCCCCTCTCCCTCTCTCCCATAACTACTACTCTCCATCTTACCTCTCCCTCTTATCGTCGTTCCCCCTGCCTCATTCCGGGTCGACAGGTGCCCTCGCACCCTGGGCCCAACCCCCTCGCCCCCCCTGCGGACACTAACTCACTCGAGCCAGCTCTCCTAATTCCACCCCTACCTCCTGAAGCCTCTCTTCAACAATGACAGCGACCATCTCTTGTGTTTCCCTTAATTGCAAGGGGTTGAACAAAGGCTTCCTCCACCACCAGATCTCCAGGTCGCTCAGTGGTATTCAGCTTCTGAAACAGAGTGTCAGGAAGTGCAGATTCACGTCAGGCATGGATGCTGCTGATTGACTAGAGTAGTCAGTTGACACTCTAAGCCAATCGCTAGTTCCCGGTTCATAAAAATGTTTTACTTTTTTACGAATGGGGAGCTACTGATTGACTTAGAGTGCCAGCTGACCGCTCTAGCCAATCAGTGGCACCCCTATCCAGCAGCACTCTGTGCTTCCTGACACTCAGTAAATAAAAGTGAACACATTAACACTGATATATATATTTTTTTTGTGCTCCTTCTGATTCTTTCTGTTCCTTCTCCTACTTTACCTTTGCCATCCTTGCTGCCCCTTCCCCTACTTTACCTTTGTGCTCTTTCTGTCCCTTTCTGCTCCTTGTGGACCCTTCCTCCTTCTTGCTGACCCTTCCACCTTTACCTTTGTGCTCCTTCTGTCCCTTCCTGCTCCTTGCGGACCCTTCCTCCTTCTTGCTGACATTTCCTGCTCATTTCCCTACTTTACCTTTGTGCTCCTTCTGCCCTTTGATGTGCCTTCCTGCTCATTTCTGTTCCTTCTCCTTCTCCTACTTTCATCCCACAAGGTAGATCCTTCATTTTCCCGACTACTCTGTTTGTTCCCTGACCTTCCCTCAGACAATTCCCGCATCACGTTAGACTCACAAGCGATGTCTGACTTACTGATGTTGCGCAATTTTCGCACAAAACGGAACAGGAAAGCTAGGTTATCCCCCTCAATTTCCAACAATTCCCTTACACTCTGGCCAATACAGGTTTCATAGCCATCTGTGTCAATCAATGGCTTGGGGGTTTCGTGGCATAATGAAGTTAAGTGGCTGCCAAGCTTCTCCAAAACATCGTCCTTCTTCGAGGTATACCCGATAGTGACAGCAGCAATTGCCTGGTGTCCTTGCTTGGCAGGTCACTCAGTCAGATGTTTTTCAGACAACCTAGCTACCTGCCACATTGTAATAAAGGACGGTCATCATCTTTGGTAATCAATTAAGGTTTTGAAAAGACTCATGTGGGTGGCGGCCACTTGCCAGTTTTTCCTCACTTGTATTCACGTCTTGGGGGGTCACTAATGTATCGGCTTATCACCTGTCTTATTTCCGCTTGCAGGCATTACATAAGACTCTGCCCACCGCTTCCTGTCACTCCTGCCACTTCATTGTGAGACATGTTACTGGATTAAATGTTTGACACACGCACAGAATCTTACCCACCTAGCATTCTTGGTTACCACTAGAATCTTATGATAGGACTTTTCACCTTTTCCCCAAATTCATAGCCGATTTTTCAAATTCTGGACATGCATCATCTCCCTGTGTGCTCTGTCGATTAACAGCATGTCACTAGCATTGCCTGGGGCTACAGCTTTGAACAGGCCATGCAGGCAAGTTACTAGAGCCGAGGGTACCACTTTTTCTAAAATGTCACTGAAATAGAGGTTGTTACGTCGGTTTTCCATATCCATAATTCTTTTTTCAAAGATTTCTAATTGGGCCTATGGTTGTTCCATCTTGTCTGCCATATTGCTGTGGGCTTCTGAGAAGTCATCCATCTTGCACATGAGGTGTGATATATGAGTCCCTATTCCCTGCAGGTCCTTTTGTATCTCCCGCAGTGCGGATTGGAATGTAGCTTGTAATTTTATGGACATATTGTCCAGAATACTTTGCAGAAATTGCAGTTGTGACTGGCTGATCATCCAGAGCAGGTAAGTTGCTTGCTGTTTCTCCATTGTGCTCCTCTCTGGCGCTGAGTGTTAAGGTGGCACTTGCTGGACAGCAAAAAAGGCAGATTTGTCTTTACTGTCTGCATTCTTCTTTGCCCCTCGTTGTGCCATGTGTGGGGATGGGTTGTGGGTCAATTTGGGATCGCCGCAGGCTTTGTAGTGATGCTGAATCTTTCTAAGCAAAACCTTGGCACTATACCGCCATTCAGCTCCAGATTTGACCAACCCCACAACATTTATTACATTTTAAAGTATTCAGTCCCCTCAATATTTGTTGCAAACACATTTGGATACAGTAATTTTGACCTGTTTGCAAATTGTTCAAACGGTAAGGCAGGCTGACGAATGTTAGCAAACAGTAAATCATTTCCACAGATTTAGAATTGGTTTCTAAGCTCTGAATGGGCCATTTTAATATGTCTAGGTTTTTGGTGTTAAGCCACTCTAGAATAGCTTTGGCTATGCTTTGAGGGTAATTATCCTGCTGGAAAGTGAACCTGTACTCCACTCTCAGGTGTCTTACCGACGAATAAAGTTTTTTTCTTTAAATTGCCTCGAAGTTAGCTCTATCCATCGTGTCCTTAATCCTGTCCTGTTTCCCAGCCCACGCTGATGGAAAGCATCCACATAACACGATGCTTTTCACCATGTGTTATATGTGTTTTAAGTCTTGTAGAGCATTTGTCCTATGAAAGATTTCCCCCATCCCAGGTATGTGTCTCTTCAGCTGCTTTCTTGTCTCACTGTTTTGCTTTCTTTAGGCAAATATACGTTTCTTTAGACAGATATATGTTTCTGCCTTATGCATACCTCCCAACTGTCCCTATTTTAGCACAAACCTATCTTTTATACGCCAATGTCCCTCGTTTCTAAGAGCACCATATTGTTGTTGTGTGTGAGTGTATAACAGAGCTCCACATTATAATAATAATCCCAGTAATGTGTTTTTAAAAAACAAAAAATGAGTTTAGAAATCAGTCTGTATAAATCAGTTATAAATTATGTTTTATTTGTATAAATTGCTATTAGTAAGACGCCTAAAATTTCACAGAAAAGACTGTTTCCCCTGGCTCTTTGTCCATTTGAAATGGTGGGAGGTGTGCTACTGCTTGTGCTTTCCATCTTTTAATGAAGGATTTAAAGGACAATTGACACTTCAAAACATTTTTTGATATAATAATATTTTCATCAGGTTTTGAAAGGAAACTAATTATTTTAAATGAAGTATATGGAGAAAAAAAGTATCCCTCATTTAGTATGTGACAAGATTTTTCAGCTATACCGCGGCAATGCTCTGATACATTTCATGGCGTTGACCAAAAGGAGCGGTCTGCTCCCACTGGTAGTGCTGACATGCTACATCTCCCATCGGACCACCAATGATCAGGACACCCATCCTGGCCAAATGGAAGCCTCAGGGAGGGTTAGAAACTTTATTTATTTTTGTTTTTTAAATTGCATTTTTATTTTTGTCTCCCCTATGCTCCTTATGTACCCCACTACAACTCCTACCCCACCACTTCAGTCCCCAACCCCCAACTACTGCTCCTAAACCCATACTGCATGTCCTAATCATGCTTCTAAGCCTGGTGGTGCTCAGGCGAGCTAATAGAAACTGCTATGCCATGCCCACTGGACCCCAGGTAAGATGTCCAACCATTCTACAGTGGTTTCATTACTTACAATGGGTGATGCCACTGTATTCCTGCCACCATAAACACTACATCTCACGGTAGTGGTTATGGTTTTTGGATTGCTCCTCTATGGAACACACGGGGGCTTAATGGTCACACATGGCTGATGAAGGCAATCACATAGCACATATATGCAAATGCACACATACATTCTCACTCTTGCGATACACAGTGGCGTACTAAAGGGGGTGCGGGGGGGGCGGTCCACCCCGGCTGCCACTCACTAGGCAGACTGCAATTCCCCTTCCTGCGCCCATCACCGAGACCATTCTGCAGCTCCGCAATGTGCAGAGCTGCAGACCATGGATCTCGCGAGCACTGCCCAATCAGATTCGGGTTACCACGGCAACGCTCTGATTGGGTCTCGCAAGATCCATGGTCTGCAGCTCTGTGGAGCTGCAGACCAGAAATGATGGCCAACAGACCACCCGGGACCCCACTGGACCACCAGGCAGCCCCCACCGGCACCAAGGATTTAAGGTAATTTTATAGTCCCCCCTGCATCACTCCCCCTCTCCTCATCACATCAACCCACCTCCCTCTCACAATCACCCCCTCTCACAATCACCCCCCTCTCACAATCACCCCCCTTCCCTCTCACAATCACCCCCCTCTCCTCATCACCCCCCTCCCTCTAACAATCACCCCTCCTCTCATTCTCACCCCCTGAACTCCTCTCACTTTACCCCCCACACCATCACCCACCCCCTCACCATCACCCCCCTCTCTGAGGTCCCTCTCACTTCACCCCCCCCACACCATCACCCACCCCCCCTCACCATCACCCCTTCCCTCACACCATTATCCACTATACAAACACACACAGACACGCACTTATACATGTGTGTCTGGGTATCTGTATGTGTGTTGGTATATGTGTATCTGTTTGTGTCAGTGTGTGTCTGTGTATCTGTTTGTGTGTCTGTGTATCTGTTTGTGTGTCTGTGTTTGTTTCAGTTTGTGTGTCTGTATTTGTATCAATGTGTCTTTATGTGTGTGTCTATCTGTATGTGTGTATGTGCCTGTGTGTCTCTCTCTGTGCCCTGTATGTGTGTGTGTTTTTATCTATATGTGTTTTTGTATCTGTGTGTCTATCTGTATGTGCCAATGTTTGTCTGTGTATGACTGTTTCTATGTAACTGCATGTGTGTACCTATGTGACTGTGAATGTGTGCCAGTGTGTGTATATGTAAGTATATGTATGTATGTATATGTGCATACATCTCAGCATTTCGCCTACATTACACACAAATACAACCCTGCATCCAAATGTCAACACTACAAAAAAATACCACCATATTCAAAAACCACACTACAGAAAAATGCACGCCTGCATTCAAATGCAAATACGTGCAGACACACCCATACATTCACTCACACATACTCCATACAAAAACATGCTTACATTCAAACACACAAACAGTGCTTGGTCCTAAATACATAAAAATAAAAACACTGCTCAGTGCTAAAGACATTAAAAACAGATAAACATTATATACAATATACACATGTGCAATAACTGCTTTAAATATTCATTCCTACATTCCGTGCAGTATGCACTTTATCAGGGACTGCAAGTCTGCAGACATTTTTAAAGATATCACACTATAATGCAGAACAGCTTACACATTTTTACATGCCCCAGGGTCTTTTCCAAACTGAATTTGGGACTACAGCCATCAAACAGTTCCTTTCGAAGCAGCTGTTGAGTTTAAAGCCCACTTCCCCTCTGTGGCACACACTGCTCTCTCTCCCAGGCATGTCACACCTTGTCAGCAAACTTTAATGTTTGTTTTATAGTAGGAGATTGTTAATAGGTTTCCTGATTTAGCCCCAAAAACCAAAACTCATAAATTTCACAGACAAACCCAACAGTGTATGCAAAACAAAACTCCTTTTCATGAGGATTCAGCAAGTAGCCAACTTAACAATGTCAAAATTATACTCAGTTACATTTCTTACAGTGAATTAACCTCTTTGCTATCAAGCACTTTTGTATAAAAAAATATTAGGATACAATATCTTTGACATGTGTAATGCATGGCTAGTTATCAATTTTGGATGTAGTATCTGTTTTCTAGCTGGGTGTTAGTGTTTTGGATCCTTATTAGTAAATTTTGGGTTCTAGCTATTTTTATTTTACAATTTCTTTTATTCTAAAAACACCAAATGCATCTCGCTACGCCACATTCACTCCCCGATCTCCACGTATTACATTTGAATTGCCCATCTCCCACTGTAATGAAAGATCATTGCAAAATGAGACAATTTTCTCCTTTTACCATCACTCTGATCAGGGCCAGACTGGGAAAAAAATTAGGCCCGGGCATTTTTCAATCAGAGCGGCCCCCTAAGAAGGGGGCGGGGCCAGAGAGGGTGTGTTTTGTCATCACTAATGACAAGCACGCCCCCTCTCAAAGTGAGCATGTTGGTTCAATGCGCAGAGCTGCGCTGAAGAGCTCTGGCATTAGAAAAAGGCCCTGTATTTGTTCTGCGCAGCGCAAGCAAATTTAATAACATGCTTGCGCTGTGTTTGCTTTTAAATTGTCTCTGGTGTCTCAACAAGTGGGATACCAGAGGACAAAAGGGCCAGGAAAGTGTATGGTGCATGTGTTTGGAGCCTGCTTGTGGGATTGCGTGTGTAGAGTGTGGTGTGGTATTGTGTAAATAGGTCAATTTCATTTGTGTTTGTGGTGTAATATGTGTGGCTAGGGGCTGTAGAGAGTGTGTGTATAGGGGGCATAGTTTTATAGGGGATGCAGCGAGTGTGTGCATACGGGCTGAAGTGTGTGTGTATAGGTGACGGAGTGTGTGTAGGGGTTGCAGAGAGGGTGTGTTTAGAGAATGTTGTATGTGTTTGCTGACAAGGAATGTAGTGTGTGTAGGTGGTGCAGTGTGTGTGTGTAGGAGATCTAGTGTGTAAAGGACCCAGAGTGTGTATAGGAGATTGTGTGTGTGTGTGTGTGTGTGTGTGTGTGTGTATAGAGGATTAAGAGTGCATATAAGGTAAGGGATCTAGCGTGTATCTGGAGCGTAATGTATGTAGTGCTGTAGTGTGTGTGTGTGTGTGTGTGTGTGTGTATATATATATATATACATACATATATATTTGGACGTATTGTATGTGTGAGGGGCGCAGTGTGTGTGTATGTAAGAGGGGTGCTGTGTGTGAGGGTGTTTTTATCTGCCGTCACATTCTAATTTTCTTTGTCTGTTAACTCACTGAGGGTTATTTTATATATTATATATATATATCTGTAAATATATAAATATATATATATATATATATATATACACATACATACACACACATATATACAATATGTGTGTGTGAGCGAGGGTGCTGTCTGTCTGAGGGTGCTGTGTGCCTGAGTGCGCTGTGTGTGTCTGGGGGTGCTGTGTGTTTCTGGGGGTGCTGTCTGTCTGGGGGTGCTGTCTGTCTGGGGGTGCTGTGTGTCTGCGCTGTGTGTCTGGGGTGCTGTGTGTCTGTGGTGCTGTGTGTGTCTGGGGGTGATGTGTGTGTCTGGGGGTGATGTGTGTGTCTGGGGGTACTGTGTGTGTCTGGGTGCTGTGTGTGTCTGGGGGTACTGTGTGTGTCTGGGTGCTGTGTACGTCTGGGGGTGCTGTGTATGTCTGGGGGTGCTGTGTGTGTCTGGGGGTGATGTGTATGTCTGGGGGTGCTGTGTGTGTCCGGGGGTGCTGTGTATGTCTGGGGCTGATGTGTGTGTCTGGGGGTGATGTGTGTGTCTGGGGGTGATGTGTGTGTCTGGGGGTGCTGTGTGTGTGTGAGTGTGATTTTTTTAATGTAAATTATTATTTATTTTTTTTATTAATAATAATAATAATAATTTTTTAAAAAGTTAGATCTTTGATCTCCCCACCGGCCCATGGAGACACACAGCAGGGCTGGGGCTCAGGTAGTGCTGGCCCTGCAGGAGCCGGCCGGGGAGATCCTGTGATCTCCCCTGCCGGCCTCGGCCCCACGGCCATCGCGGCCCACCGGGCATTTGCCTGGTATGCCCGATGGCCAGTCCGGGCCTGGACTATGATCTTGTGTTAGTGCCTGAAATATGAATTCTAGCCACAAACACCTATTATCCTTATAACAGCTTTAGCCTTCTCCAGGGGTCAAGTCCTGGGGAAAAAAGTGTGGGAACTCTCCCAAAAAAAAACCAAAACACTTGTATGTATGTGTGTGTGTGTATATATATATATATATATATATATATATATACATACATACATACATACACACATATATATATATACACACACATATATATATATATATATATATATATATATATATACACACATATATATATATACACACACATATATATATATATATATATATATATACACACACACATACACACGCGTGCACACACACACATACACTCACACAGTGGTGTATTTTAATTTTATGCTGCCCTAGACATGACTATAGAGCACCCCCCTAATCTAAATTTACCACTCCTTCATGTCAAGGGCGCACCGCTTCTTGATTAAGAACCCACCCCTTCCTCTTTAGACTCCACCTTTCCCTGCTCCTTTTAAAGAAATACTATAGTGCCAGGAAAACAAAGTTGTTTTCCTGGCACTATAATTCCGTATAGTGCCCCCCTCCTCTCATGTCCTCCCCTCCCCCACTCGACACTGAAGGGGTTAAAATCCTATGGGTATTTAGCAGATGCTGGATGTCCTCATGCACAGGGTGAGGACGTCCAGCATCAGTTAGGTGACTTTTGGTCACCTAACCACCCGAAAGTCCCTCTAGTGGCTGTCTGATAAACAGCCACTAGACTTGGAGTTACCCCTCAGGTAATTATTGCAGTTTCTGAGAAGGTTTAAGGGGACTGGGACACTGCACCCAGACCACTTCAAGGAGTTGAAGTAGTCTGGGTGCCTATAGTGTCCCTTTAAGCACACTCTCTGACAGACACCCACACTGGCAGATACACACTGACAGTAACACACACATTCAATGACAAACACACAGACTTCACTGATTTGACACACACATTCACTGACACACACTCATTCATTGACAGAGAGACACACAATAATAGTCACACACACACTAAATGACAGACTCTCACTTATTTGACAGAAACTTACAATAACGTATGCACATACATGCAATTGCAAACATACACATGCATACACTAACAGAAGCACATACACTCACATACACACGTACAAACGCTAACAGACATAAATACACTCCTACACACACTGAGACAAACAGACATCCACAGACAGACATCCACAGACAGACATCCACAGACAGACATCCACACATCCAGACATCCACACATCCAGACGTCCACAAACAGACGTCCACACATCCACAGACATCCACATCCACACATCCACAAACAGACATCCACAAACAGACATCCACAAACAGACATCCACACATCCACAGACATCCACACATCCACAAACAGACATCCACACATCCACAAACAGACATCCACAAACAGACATCCACACATCCACAAACAGACATCCACACATCCACAAACAGACATCCACACATCCACAAACAGAGATCCACACATACACAGACATCCACAAACAGACATCCACACATACACAGACATCCACAAACAGACATCCACACATCCACAAACAGACATCCACAAACAGACGTCCACACATCCACAAACATACATCCACATATCCACAAACAGACATCCACATCCACACATCCACAAACAGACATCCAGACATCCACACATACACAGACATCCACACATCCACAAACAGACATCCACAAATAGACATCCACAAACAGACATCCACAAATAGACATCCACAAACAGACATCCACAAACAGACATCCACAAACAGACATCCACACATCCACAGACATCCACACATACACAGACATCCACACATACACAGACATCCACAAACAGACATCCACACATCCACAAACAGACATCCACATCCACACATCCACACACCCACAGACATCCACAAACAGACATCCACAAACAGACATCCACACATACACAGACATCCACACATCCACAAACAGACATCCACACATCCACAAACAGACATACATACATCCACAAACAGACATCCACTAACAGACATCCACTAACAGACATCCACACATCCACACACAGACATCCACACATCCACAAACAGACATCCACATCCACACATCCACAAACAGACATACAGACATCCACAAACAGACATCTACACACAGACATCCACAAACAGACATACACACATCCACACACAGACATCCACAAACAGACATCCACACACAGACATCCACATCCACACATCCACACACAGACATCCACACACAGACATCCACATCCACACATCCACAAACAGACATCCACATATACAAATTAATAATATTATTAAAAAATTAACATATCCCACCCACCCAGCATCCCTACCTTTCCCTGGGGTCCAGTGGGGCTGCAGTGAGGACGGCTCTCTCCCTGTCACACGCGGAGAGGGAGCTGTGTGCTCTCTGCTCCCTCTCGCCGCGCGGGATGTCTGCTGATGCCGGAAGCCGGAATATGACGTCATCAACCCGGCTCCCAGCAACAGCAGACATCCCGCGCGGCGAGAGGGAGCAGAGAGCACACAGCTCCCTCTCCGCGTGTAACAGGAAGAGAGCCGTTCACCGAGGGGCAATCCATCAGGTTGCCCCCCCCCCCATGACAGGGGAAACAAGGGGGGGCATTTGGGGGCGGCATTTTTTGCCGCCCCCTGAGTGCCTGCAGGGGGAACGGCGTTCCTGCTGTGAAAAAAGTGCAGGAACGCCGTTCCCACGCGTTCCTGCAGGACTCGAGCCCTGGCCTTCTCCCATACTCTATGTCCACCTGGATCTGGAGGTGGGGTCAGCCTTTTCACATCTCCCTTCTCATTTCCTGCAGTCTAACCCCTCTCTTTAATTCTCATCCTTTGAAATACACATCAAATACACATGGAGAAATAGAAAAAATAAAGAGAGCTCTTTCAGAAAACTTTGAGTACAACTTAGAGTTGGTATGATTCATATGCTTCTGCTTCTGCTGACACTCAAAGTGTGATGCCCTCAGACACATATAGCATACACAGGAAATTGAATGAATAAGAGTGGAGCAGTATATCAAGAAAGTGGCTGTTTAGGTGATAAGCCCAATATAAAATGTAAATTGTGAGGAAACCAAGGCAAGTTGAAATAATACTTAAAGGGACACTATAGTCACCTGAACAACTTTAGCTTAATGAAGCAGTTTTGGTGTATAGAACATGTCCCTGCAGCCTCACTGCTCAATCTTCTGCCAATTAGGAGTTAAATCCCTTTGTTTATGAACCCTAGTCACACCTCCCTACATGTGACTTGCACAGCCTTCCATAAACACTTCCTGTAAAGAGAGCCCTATTTAGGCTTTCTTTATTGCAAGTTCTGTTTAATTAAGATTTTCTTATCCCCTGCTATGTTAATAGCTTGCTAGACCCTGCAAGAGCCCCCTGTTGCCCCCAGATGATTTACCTAGAATCAAGGAAATTATGTTGGGCCAAATCTTAATTCAGCCACCTCGATCCTTATCCCCGGTACTGGAAATCTGATACTATCCCCTCTATATATGAGGTGTTGCTTAATATTTTGGAAATTAAGAGATGCCTTTAGACCACCTTCCCAGATGGTTAATACTTTAAGATAAGAATGAGAACTCTGGGAACGGGACATCAGAAATCGTTATAATTTGCAACATTTACCTTCACCTCACCAGACAACATTAAAAGTAGTCATATGCTCTTATCTTAAGCACCACGTTAAGCGCAATAGGTTTAACAATTCATTCTTTTTTCTTAGGCATGCTGAGTACACTTTTTGAAATGGACATTTCTTATTTGTAACTTATATCACATAATACGTGTCAATTATTTTCACCTGTTATTTATTTTCTTTGTTTACATTCTTATTGTTAACATTGTATAATTTTCATTATTGTTATTGACTTTTTTTTCATTATTAATAAAAAAAAACATTTGAAAAGAAATACACATTTATCCTCTATCCTGTTACCATTTTATTGTATACTCTCAGCCGGGCAACTTTTTGGATGAATGGCTGTTTCATACATGCCATCCCCCCTCTTAAAACTTAACCCCTTAAGGACAGAGCTTCAAAAGCTTGTCTTTCACTTAATGACAACAGCATTTTTTTCATTTTTTGCTGTTTGCGTTCAACTGCATCGTTTTTTAAAGGACAGAAAGGGCTTTAATTTGATGTAACACACATATATATATATAAATGCTTATTGATTATAAAAAAAATACAGAAAAATGTAAATAAAATGAAAATGTTGTGTTTTTTTTTTACAGTTTTTGCAATAATAATGTGTGCATAATTAGTGCAGGTTAAGAAAAGTAATTAAAAATAAATTAATTTAGTTGTTCTGATTTACAGAATATGTAATGTGTCTGGGATTTTAAGGTTTTTTTGGTAGTTACAGGTCACAAAGCACAAAGGAGTAAAATAGACTTTTAATGTGGAGAGATCTTAGAATTTGGTATGTTTGTCTTGTAAGCTTAATAGCCATAAAAGAAAACAAAACTGCCACACAAAAGTATATATTTATATAAAGTAGACATCACGGGCTATTTACCTAAGGTTGTTTTGACACTTTCTACGTAGCCATTTCACCGCCAACCTCTGCTAAATATTGGAGTAAAATTGTGTTTTTTTTTGGTTTTTGGCACACAAACTTATAACAAAGAAATTCTCATGTATATTTTGTAAAGTTGGTGTGTGCTATTCCTGTACAAAGTTTTATTTTGTGTTCAGTTACATCTGCTGAGTAAAATGACACCCCCATTGTATGTCTTTTGCACTATTTCGTGAAGTTACAGTGCCATACAGGATACCTGTCCTTTTCAGTATTCACAGTAGAATTTTGAGAGATGAATTTAATGAGCCTTAGCTTCCATTTGGGGTATTATAACAGTTTGACTGTTCAAAAAAAAACCACAAAGGCCTACCATTTGTAAAAGTAGACACTCCAGGGTATCTTATAAGGTGCATATTGTGCCTTAACATGCCCCCATTTTTTCACCAATATATGCCAAAGTATGTGGTAAAAAATAATTTTGTGCATTTTTTACATACGGATTGCATTTTTGCTGGGCGTTTTGTATTTCATATGTGCCACTAAGTTCAGACCTCCCACATTATACTCAGCTAAGTCTTCTGAGTAAAAAGACACCCCCAATGAATGTCTTTGGCACTATTTCGTGAAGCTACAGTGCCATATAGGAGACCAAGCCGTATCCGTTTTTACCGAACTTTGAATTTTGACGCTGGGCCTATGTGCAATTTCCAAGCATCTTCGCAGGTTTTAAATTCAAACTACCCCACAAAGGCCTACCATTTCTTAAAGTAGACACCCCAGGGTGTTTCAAAAGGTATATTTTGAACCTTAGCGTGGGATCATTTTTCCGCTAGCTTGTACCAGATGTAGTGGTAATAAGCGTTTTTTCTGCCTTTTTGACATACAAGTGAGTTTGCACAGTATATTTTGCAAACCTTATGTGTGCTACGACTGTATAATACTTCATATGTTGCTCAGCTATGTCGGCTGAGTACAGCAATACCCCCGTATGTACCTTTGCCAGGTATGTGTGGACATCGGAGGGGCACATTTGGGACACAGCCATTCCAGTTTTTTTCAAACTTTGAATTTTTATGCTGTGCCTATGTCCCATTTTAGAGTATTTTACCAGGCTATATAATCCAAATACCCCATAAAGCCATACCATTTCTTAAAGAAGACATCCCAGGGTATTTCAAAAGGCATATTTTGAACCTTAGCGTGGGATCATTTTTCCGCTAGCTTGTACCAAGTGTAGTGGTAATAAGCATTTTTTCTGCCTTTTTGACATACAGCAATACCCCCGTATGTACCTTTGCCAGGTTTGCCAGGTATATGTGGATGTTGAAGGGGCGCATTTGAGACGCAGCCATTCAGTTTTTTTCTAACTTTGAAGTTTTACGCTGTGTCCATATTCCAGTTTGGAGTAGTTTAGACGGTTGGGTATTAAAACTTCCCCACAAACACATACTATTTATTAAAGAATACACCCTGGGGTAATTCAAAAGGCATATTTTGAACCTTGGCGTGGGATAATTTTTTCTCTAGTTTGTTCCGGGTGTAGTGGTAATGAGCGTTTTTAAAATGTATTTTTTTACTTTTTTAAACTTTTTTACTTTTAAAAACTAGTTTTGAAACTTTTGTTTTGCTTATTAATTTTTTTTAAACTTTCCTAAACTTTCTTAAAACTTTTTTACAGATTTAACATTTTTCTAAGCTTTTTTTTTTACCGTTAACCCCTAACTAGCAGTAAGCAGCACTAACCGTAAATTCCCCATTTTACCATAACTCCCACCCACCCCAGCTAGCAAAATATATAGTTATAAAATATTTAAATTAATTAATTAAATAAATTGAACCCCATAGGGTTAAAAAATAAATAAAAGTTAATCCTTAAGGGTTAAAAAAAATTAGATCACAGTATAATACTGTGATCTGTATTTGATCGCTGTAGGCAGTGATCGACTGGCAGGGAAGGGGTTAATTTTTATTTGGACTAGGTAAAGGGGGGTGTTTTTTGTATTTTTTACTTAAACGTTATTAAAACTTTTTTTAAGCTTAATTTTTAACTTTTTAAAGTTTATTTTAAAACTTTTAACGTTAACCCCTAGTTAGCCTAACGCCAAATCCCCCAATTCCCCACTAACTTCCACCCACCCCAGCTAGCTAAATATATAATTTTAAAATATTTTAATTAATTAATTAAATAAATTTAACCCCTGAGGGTTAAAAAAAAAGAATTAACCCTCAGGAGTTAAAAAAAAATCAGATCATAGTAAAATGTAATCCCTGCCAAATTGATCACTGTAGTCAGTGATCAATTGGCAGTGAAGGGGTTAATTTTCCTATTAAAATGGGTAAAGGGGGGAGTGGGACTTTAAATTAACTTTATTTTTTTACAGCAGGGGGCAGGATCAGCACTGTTCCAGCTCCCTGCACTTCACACAGAACCAGGAAGTGCAGGGAGCCGGAAGGTAAGTATACAGAGCACATGTGCTCGCTCTGACTTGCGGTCAGAGCGAGCACCTGTGCTGGGCAGCCTGACCGGGTGCTCCCGGTATGCCTCTAATACAGAGGCATACCGGAGCACCATTAACCCCGCGATCTTTACCATTTAGTTGATAAAATTCTTCGACTTTTCAACTAAACAGTATTGACTATTAGCCAAATGCTAACCGAAATAAGCCGAACAGATCTGTGCCATTTTCTGTTGGTTCCTATTCCTACAGTAACATTAATTTGTAAATAGCTGAAATTAAATGTATATAGAGTTAGAATGAAATGATCCACATTAGTAAGAAATATGTTTCATTCCAAGGATGGTATCTCTGTGAACACAGTTATTGAATTTTATTCACCATATGCTGGCCTATACCGAATGAATGTCATTCAAACAGCTGTGTGACCTTATTGCTTATTTATTAAGTAATTGAAAAATCTGTGTAATTGAGGGCTGTAATAACTAGTCCCAAATTCACCAGAATTTCTGTAAATAATATACTGCTATATATATATATATATATATATATATATATATAACAAAAATAGTAATGCACTCCACCTTCCTTGATGTACTTGCCCGGTGCTTATCAGCAAACAGATACAGCCAAAAGTACAAGATAGCACTCCAGGGACTTCCAAGTCGAATGAATAAAACTTAGCTTTTATTAGCTCAAAATAAAAGTCGTTTCAGTCTGTATACAGTCTGTATACAGACTGAAACGCTGATTTTTATTTTGAGCTAATAAAAGCTAAGTTTTATTCATTCGACTTGGAAGTCCCTGGAGTGCTATCTAATGGCCATTGGACAGTGGCGTACACATGACCCATGGGGCCCTGGTGCGAAAATTGATCCGTGGGCCCCCCCGGCGCGCGCAACACATGGCGGTGGGCACCTGGTCGCAGGGGTTACAGGGCTGCGACCCCTGCGACCGTGGTATGTACGCCAGTGCATGCAGATGCACACACACTTAAAGGACCACTCTAGGCACCCAGACCACTTCATCTTAATGAAGTGGTCTGGGTGCCAGGTCCAGCTAGGGTTAACCCATTTTTTAATAAACATAGCAGTTTCAGAGAAACTGCTATGTTTATGAATGGGTTAAGCCTTCCCCTATTTCCTCTAGTGGCTGTCTCATTGACAGCCACTAGAGGCGCTTGCGTGCTTCTCACTGTGATTTTTCACAGTGAGAGCACGCCAGCGTCCATAGGAAAGCATTATGAATGCTTTCCTATGTGACCGGCTGAATGCGCGCGCAGCTCTTGCCGCGCGTGCACATACAGCCACGGGGAGGAGAAGAGGAGGATCGGAGGAGGAGAGCTCTCCGCCCAGCACTGGAAAAAGGTAAGTTTTACCCCTTTTCCCCTTTCCAGAGCCGGGCGGGAGGGGGTCCCTGAGGGTGGGGGCACCCTCAGGGCACTATAGTGCCAGGAAAACGAGTATGTTTTCCTGGCACTATAGTGGTCCTTTAAAGGACCACTACAGACACCCAGATCACATCAGCTCAATGAAGTTGTCTGGGTGTCAGGTCCCTCTAGTTTTAACCCTGCGGCTGAAAACATAGCAGTTTCAGAGAAACTGCTATGTTTCACTGAGGGTTAATCCAGCCTCTAGTGGCTGTCTCACTGACAGCAGCTAGAGGAGCACACTGAACATCCATAGGAAAGCATTGAGTAATGCTTTCCTATGGGCGGTTTGAATGCGTGCGCGGTCTCATTCGGAGCTGAGAGGCTGAGGGATCCCCAGCGCCAAGGGAGTCCGGCGCTGGAGAAAGGTAAGTGCTGAAGACACACACACTCTCACTTACAGACGCATACACACTAGCTAACAGAGACACACTCAGCAACCGACATACATACACACACACACTCACTTACAAAACATACACTCTCATTGACAAACACACACTCACTAACAGACATCAAACAGACTCACTAAGACACACACACTGACACACACACTAACACTCACACTCTCACTAACACTCACACTCTCACTAACACTCTCACTAACACTCACACTAACACTAACACTCACACTAACACTCACACTCACTCTAACACTAATACTCACACTCACTCTAACACTCACACACACTCAAAGATGTTTTTTTTTATATAATCCCCCCAGCCTCCTTACCTTTTGGAGTGCTGGGGGGATTCCCTGGGGTCCAGTGGTGCTGCTGGGCTCCTGGGCGGGTGGCCGGTCGGGCAGACAGGCGGGCGCGCAAGGGAGCACTCAGTTCTTCCTCTTCAACTCCCTCGCACGCCCGCGTAGGGATGCCGGCGCCGGAAGATGACGTCATCTTCCGGCTCCGTCATCAGTGCGCTGCGCGAGGGAGCTGAAGAGGAAGAACTGAGTGCTCCCTCGCGCGCCCGCCTGCCTGCCTGCCCGACCGGCCACCCGCCCAGGAGTGTGTGTGTGACAGCAGGGCCAGCCTCGGGGGGCCCTAAGGTGGCCGGCTCCTGGGCCCCCCAGGGGAAGAGGCTGGCCCTGTGGGTACATACCGGGTCGCAGGGGCGGCCGGGCCCCCTGGTGGGCCAGGCCCGGTCGCAGCCGCGACCCCTGCGACCCTGGTATGTACGCCACTGCCATTGGAGTTACTAAATAACCTCCATCTATTTAAATGTGCATAGGGATTTGGGAAGAGAGCAGGTAACTTATTTTCTTTGGTTTTTACAATATGTTTTGGGACTGTTGTGTACTACGGTCATAGCTGCCGCCCAAGAGTAGTGGGAGTTTGAGTGCAGGACTTGTTTTTTGTATTTGTTTTCACTTTTGTATCACACAGCTATGTTACAATGCTGCCGCCCACCCCATGTGTTCCCTATTAAGGGTTAATAAGTTTGTAGTGATTTCGAAAAATACCCCTTCTATGTTTCATTAGAGATATCTTTGCCTGAAACTCAAGGAAGCAAGTTGAATAGTCAGTGTAGGACCCACCAAAGTGTTTTGCCTTGATGAGGCAGGTGGGCTTCCATCTAATGGCGATTGGAGTTACTAAATAACCTCAATTTATATAAATATGTATATGGATTTGGGAAGAGCGCAGGTAACTTTTTTTCCTTTGCTTTTTATAGTTCCATCTGGCCTCCCCCACCTCGTCAGGCATTGTAACAGGTATACTGAGGGCTAATACCTTCAGGGTCCATGGCCTTGTTGTATTGTCAAGGACAAGTACAATACCCTAGTACGCAAAGTATAACCTCAATGATAAAACATGTTGCCGTGCCTTAGAGTGGCCAGACTTCATGATTAACAGACAGACAGGAAGAATAGTTAATATTAGCCAGAATTCAGATAGACGATAAGGCAGAGCCATGTCAAGTGGAAAACCAGCTCTGTAAAAGTAATTCAAAATATATTTATAAATATATGTGTCCATGAGCCACTGTCAGGGACCAGGAACCAGACAGAGACAGAACTAGATGCAAACACACCTTTATTAATAAATAACAAATAAATAACAAAAGCAAAGTCCAGGAATCAAGCAGGGGTCAGTCACCAGAGCGGGTAGTCAGACAAGCCAGGATCAGGAGCACGGAGAGCAGCGGAGTCAGGAACAAGGCCGGAGTCAGGAACCAGGAGCAAACAGGAAACACAGGAACAAGGAGACTTCTGGGGAACAGGAAACCACGCAAGGGCAAGGAGGTTCTGGGATTTGCTGCTTAAATAGGCAGCACTGATTAGCAGCAGGGTTGATTACTACTCTCAGGTGAGTAACCGTGGCAACATGCAAAAGGAGCTGATAGTAATTGCAGCTGAAAACTCTTTCACTGACAAAGAAGGGTTGCTGTTTAAAACAGCAAAGAAACCCTGACAGTACCTCCCCCTCAACGACTCCCCCCATCTCTGCTGGTGGGTCCGGGCTTCATGGGGAAGCGGGCGTGAAAGGAACGAAGGAGGGATGGTGCATGGACATCAGAGGCTGGAACCCAGGAGCGTTCCTCTGGACCGTATCCTTTCCAGTGCACCAAGTATTGGATCTGTCCTCTGAAGACTCGTGAGTCAATGATGCTGCGTATTTCATATTCCTCATGATTGTCAACCAGAACAGGACGGGGACGTGGCACTGAGGTGGTGTAGCGATTACAAACCAACGGTTTCAAGAGGGAAACATGGAAAACATTTGAGATGCGCATGTTAGCAGGGAGGTCAAGTGCGTAAGCTACAGGGTTAACCCTTCGAAGAATACGAAATGGCCCAACGTATCGGGGTGCCAGTTTTTGTGAGGGAACACGGAGGCGTAGGTTGCGAGAAGACAGCCAGACCCTCTCTCCGACCTGATAGGTAGGAGCAGGAAGGCGTCTGCGGTCGGCCTGGAGTTTGTATTTCTGCATTGCGCGTTGCAAAGAGTTCTGAACCTGCACCCAAGTGGAACGGAGTTCCCTGAGATGTTCCTCCAATGCCGGTATCCCCTGTGGCAAAAACGTATCAGGCAACATGGACGGTTGAAACCCATAGTTCGCCAAGAATGGGGATAGCCGGGAAGAGGCATTAATCGCACTATTGTGGGCAAACTCCGCCCAGGGTAGCAGATCAGACCAGTTGTTCTGATGGTCAGAAATGTAGCAACGCAGAAACTGTTCCAGGGTTTGGTTAGCTCGTTCTGCTGCACCATTGGATTGCGGGTGGTAGGCCGAGGAGAAGGAAAGCTGAATTCCCATTTGTGTACAAAAGGCTCTCCAAAATCTGGACACGAACTGGCTACCCCTATCTGAGACTATCACTTTAGGTAACCCATGCAAACGAAAGACCTCCCGAGCAAAAATTGTTGCAAGTTCCTGGGACGTAGGTAGTTTTTTCAAGGGAATGCAATGTGACATCTTCGAGAATCGGTCAACAACCATGAGAACGACTGTATTGCCATGGGAGACCGGAAGATCTACGATAAAATCCATGGACAAGTGGGTCCAGGGTCGTTCACCATTAGGTATTGTTTGCAGGAGACCCACTGGAGGGCGTCGTGGGGTTTTATTTTGAGCGCACACAGGACAGGCAGCTACAAAAGCGGTGACATCCGAACGGAGACTAGGCCACCAAAATTGCCGGGAGACGGACCAAATTAACTGGTTTTTGCCTGGATGTCCAGCTGCTTTGGAGTCGTGGTATGTACTTAATAGTTTAGTACGGAGGTTAATCGGTACAAAACAATGGCCATTAGGTTTCTCTGGAGGAGCATTAATTTGTGCAGCCAGAATCTCCTCGCCTAGGGGTGATGTGAGGCTAGTGCGGATGGTTGCCAGTATATGGTCCGGAGGAATCACATGAGTAGGGGTTATCTCCTCTCTGGATGGAGGGGAGAACTGTCGAGACAAGGCATCAGCCCGAATGTTTTTAGTACCGGGCAAGTAAGAAACCACATAGTTGAATCTTGATAGGAAAAGAGCCCATCTAGCTTGCCGGGGGGAAAGCCGCTTAGCCTCGGAAAGATATGTAAGATTCTTGTGGTCTGTGAGGATGAGGATTGGCACTGAAGTACCTTCAAGAAGGTGCCTCCATTCTTTGAGAGCTAAAATTATGGCTAGAAGTTCTCTATCACCAATCTGGTAATTGCATTCCGCCGGGTTCAATTTCCTCGAAAAATACCCGCACGGATGCCTGGAGCTCTCAGGGTTAGGACGTTGAGACAGGAGGGCGCCTACTCCTGTCTCAGACGCATCGACTTCCAGAATGAATGGTAAGGCAGGGTTAGGGTGTGCCAGTATAGGAGCAGCAGCAAAGGCGACTTTGAGAGACTCAAAGGCAGTAATGGCTTCCTGTGACCAATGCTGTGGATCAGCATCTCTCCTGGTCATGTCCGTGAGAGGTTTAACCAAGGAAGAAAAGTTGCGTATGAACTTCCGATAATAATTGGCGAAGCCCAGAAAACGTTGTATAGAGCGAAGACCCGTAGGTCGAGGCCATTTTAGTACAGCCGAAAGTTTCTCTGGATCCATAGAGAATCCAGCATCTGAGATAACATATCCCAAGAATGTGACCTGTTTGCAGTTAAACTCACATTTCTCCAATTTGCAGAACAGATTATTTTCTCTAAGTCTCTGTAGAACACGAGAAACGTCTGCGTGATGGTTCTCGAGAGATGTGGAATGGATAAGAATATCATCGAGATAAACCACCACACATTGCTGCAGCATATCTCGCAGGACGTCGTTTATAAATTCTTGGAAAACCGCCGGAGCATTGCAAAGACCAAAGGGCATTACTAGGTATTCGTAATGGCCGCTCCTGGTGTTAAATGCGGTTTTCCATTCGTGGTCCTTTTTTATCCGGACGAGATTATATGCCCCTCTCAGATCAAGTTTAGTGAAGACCGTTGCTCCCTTGAGGCGGTCAAATAACTCCGTGATCAATGGAATGGGGTAGGCATTCTTAATAGTAATGCGATTGAGACCCCTATAGTCGATACAGGGTCTCAACTCGCCATCTTTTTTTTTTCACAAAGAAAAAGCCGGCCCCGGCAGGAGAAGATGACTTCCGAATAAATCCCTTAGCAAGTGCATCGGTAACATACTCCTCCATGGCTCAATTCTCTGCTACAGACAGTGGATAAATCCGGCCACGGGGAGGAATGGCACCAGGTTGGAGTTCGATACCACAGTCATACGGACGGTGCGGTGGCAGAACGCTGGCTTGACCTTTATCAAATACATCTTGGAATTCTTGGTACTCAGCGGGTAAGGAAGAGGCAGAACATGTGCCCAAAACTTTGACCGGTTTCTGGACACAGGAAAATGTGCATTGCTGGGACCATGATAATATCTCAGCTTTGCGCCAATCAATTATGGGGTTATGCTTCTGTAACCAAGGGTATCCCAAAACAACCTGGTAATATGGAGAGGAAATGACCTGGAATTGGATCGTCTCATGATGTAGAGCCCCTACAGCCAGAGATATGGGCACGGTTTCTTGGGTCACGTGGGTTGGCTGTATTGGTCTGCCATCGATGGCTTCGAAGGCTAGTGGAAAGTCGCGAGGCTGTAAGGGTATAGAGTGCTTTGATGCAAATGCACAATCTATAAATAAGCCTGCGGCCCCAGAATCAAGAAATGCCCGGGTTTTAATGGATGAATCAGGCCAGGAGAGGATAATAGGCACCAAGGGTTTGCCCACATATATCTTTGGGTCTGCAGAAAGACCACCTAAGATCTGCCCCTGACAGTATCTTGGGTGCGGGCCCTTTGCCGGACGAATCGGGCAAAACTTTAACATGTGACCGTGGTGTCCGCAGTATAGGCACAGGCCCTCCCTCCTCCTAAAGGCTCTCTCCTCAACCGAGAGGCGTGAGAAGCCTAACCGCCTTGGCTCCACACAGACAGAGGACTCAGGACCAGGAGGCATGGGAGGTGAGGGAGGTTTGGGTGGGCAAGAAAAGCTCGGTGCCAAATATACAGGAGGCCTCCGCAGGCGCTCCCTGGATGAGGATCTCTCTCGGAGTCTGATGTCAATGAGGGTGACAACTGATATCAGTTCCTCGAGATCTTTAGGTAATTCTCTGGCTGCAATCTCATTTTTAAACACATCGGAGAGGCCCTGTGCAAAGGCAGCCACGAGAGTCTCGTTGTTCCAGCCACCCTCTGCTGCCATGGTACGGAATTCACTGGCATACTCGACAATAGTTTTTGTGCCCTGAGCATTAGACATGAGTAGTTCGGCAGTAGGGGTGGAGCGAGCTGGAATATCAAAAACCCTTTTAAAGGACGCAACAAATTCAGGGTAATTGTAAATAATAGGCTTCTCTGCCTCCCAGAGAGGTTTTGCCCAAGCTAGGGCCTTTTCAGACAGCAAAGAAATCATGAAGTGAACTTTGTCACTGTCTGTAGGAAATGCCTGGGGCAGGATTTCAAGGTATCCTTTAACCTGATTTATAAATTCTTTGCACTGAGCTGGGTTGCCCCTAAAACACTGAGGGAGCGGGACAGACCCAGTCATTCCTCTAGCCGCTACAGGTTTGGGGGCTACAACCGGTGCTAGAACAGGAAGTGAGGCAGAGACGGCCGCAATCGCAGGCTGGCCGGGTACTGGATCCAGATGGGCATACTGGTCCAAATAGTGGTTCTGCTGGTCCCACCGGGTAAGTAGGTTAGGTATAGGTGTCTTGCCTGTACCATCTGTATTCATGGCCCTTGCGTAATGTCAGGGACCAGGAACCAGACAGAGACAGAACTAGATGCAAACACACCTTTATTAATAAATAACAAATAAATAACAAAAGCAAAGTCCAGGAATCAAGCAGGGGTCAGTCACCAGAGCGGGTAGTCAGACAAGCCAGGATCAGGAGCACGGAGAGCAGCGGAGTCAGGAACAAGGCCGGAGTCAGGAACCAGGAGCAAACAGGAAACACAGGAACAAGGAGACTTCTGGGGAACAGGAAACCACGCAAGGGCAAGGAGGTTCTGGGATTTGCTGCTTAAATAGGCAGCACTGATTAGCAGCAGGGCTGATTACTACTCTCAGGTGAGTAACCGTGGCAACATGCAAAAGGAGCTGATAGTAATTGCAGCTGAAAACTCTTTCACTGACACAGAAAGGGTTGCTGTTTAAAACAGCAAAGAAACCCTGACAGCCACATCATAAAAAGGATGTACCTGTCCTGTGGTTAATGGAGCCAAACAAACTAAAGGTTCTAGGCTCCTGTCAAGCTCTAGGGACCCAGGTGATGACTTAGGATTGCCTAATGGTTGATCCTTCTCCGATTAAAATAACAACTAAAATTTCATCACCGATGATCAGACTTGCACATAAAATTTCATTACACACACAAAGCCCCCACCCATCACACCATATGTAGCCCTCTTTTAGGACTCTCATTACACACATACACACTTAAAAAGGGTTGGTTGATAAAGTTAAATGAGATGAGGAACAGACACAAAATGAGACAAGAATAGAGACACAAAGAAAATGGCACATGAAGAAAAAAAACGAAGGGCAAAAAAAGAAGGCAAAAGAGAATCTCCAAATGTAGAGGTGGGGAATATAATGGTGCAGAAACAGGAAAATCTTTTCATCAATCATATCTGAAGCTGGACATATTGGTTTACAAATTTGGTGCTTCCCACAATTTTCATGCTTTGCTTAACTTTACAAATTATTGAAACTCCAGTAGCTACTGATGTCAACACCACAGAGGTAGGTTTTGTTGGTGTCACCATGCAGTACAGTGAACAGCTGCCAAATGCACAAGTTACCGGTATTGGTAGGACCAGTATATAAATGGTACTCATGCAAATATAGCAACTAACACATCAACAGGATTCTTAACCCAATAATATCTAGAAATACTGAAACATTTCAGTGCCGTTTTTCATTGAGCATAAAATGATTTTGCCCAACAAAACATATCGTTCGATATCACAGAGGGTGGAGGAACTAGCATATATATAAGTTCTTTGACTGTAAGTCTTCTGTATTGCTAAGTAAATATGGTATAATCCCCGTCAAAGCAACCATGTCAATGGCCTATAGTTCATTCTGGCATTAAAGGGTTTATTTAATATCAAATATTATTAAATATGACACACATCCTCATAGCATAATTTGCATCTAACCCATATTCATTTTAGCTGCCAAAAACCTTTTATTTTACCTTTTTTTTTTAAAGGGGAAGGATGTGGTTTAGAACAGGTTTCCTATAGGATTTCTGAACAAACCTGTATTTGTGTGGGTTTACAAATGTTGATTTTGAAATGTCTCCCAAACTGGGCCTCATTTAATTAAACCACATTACTGTGAGTTCAGTTCCTTATGTAGTTCAGCTGAGTTTCCTTGTCTTAAGACCTGCCTGGGCTCAAATTCTGAAACATGGTTTAAATAAATAAGCTCTGAAAGCATTATATGATTCATTGGGTCTTATGTAGTTTAGTATGTTTTAAGACTTGATAAGGTAGCAATATAAAACATAGCAAAAAAACGCTAAATGTAACAAACAATATAGGTAGATAAAGATAATGGAATAAGCAATACAGATTCTCATCTAAACAACACACACTATAAAGAGCTATCATGTATTCTAAAACAAATGAAAATTCTGCCGAAATAACAATGCGTCAAGAAGAAATACATAGAAAAATACAACAAAACTCCATGTTAGAGATATACCCCCAACATTTTCACTGTAAAAACATATTTTGGTGGAAGTGTCTGGCATAAAGACAAAGAAAAACACATTTAAATGCAAAACACAATACGTGTGTGGATGGAAACATATAATGTAGCCCATGGATCAGCATAGCTAAGAGGAATAGGCCTTGACAGAGCCAGGAGGTAGGCATAGCAGCCACAGGAATTTAGTGACAGCTAGCATGCTGGGTAGGACGGAGCCATAAGGGGAATATTAATACCAGCCATTATATGAAGTGGCCATTTTAACTGAACCTAAGCTTACCTGTCAGTTGTCCCTCCCACCCTCCCTGTATTTGGTTAGGTTAGTTGATTTCCCGTTTTTTCACAGCGGCGGGGAATGGCCTGGTTAAATCGGAGGGTAGATGGAGGAAAAAGTGGGCATCCTGAGGTTTAGTGTGGATTGGGCAGTGTTACACGTGGTTGGTAGGTTCGAGCCCATCGGTGGCTCCGAACCTGGGTGTGTGGTGGTGTCTTGGTACACCCTACACTGGAACTGGTGGGTAGCGGTGTCTTGGTACACCCCTACAATCGATATGGTGGGTAGCGGTGTCTCGGTACACCCCTACAGTTAATCTGGTGGAAATGTGGTCATATTGGGCGGCCAGTTTCTGTATTAACATGTTATTTAGATTGTTATCTATTGTTATTATTGTGGGGTCATTGCTATGGGTATGTTATGTATATGGGGGGATGTTAACTTTAATAAGATTTGTTGGCAATGACCCCATTTGTTAAAGCTGTGGACTAATTATTTCCAACAGTATAACCTGTATCTGTGTTTTAATATGGGTTTGGGTAAGGTTAGCGCATATGCCGGCAAATCCGACTGTGCGCCTGTCAAGAACTAGTAGGGTCACACAGGACGGGCACCCTTTTATAAATAAAACCAAATACAGTATTGCCATAGCATTTTGGGAGTTGATGTCAGTGATTTATGCTACAGAAAAAGAAAATATTGTAAGAAAATAGAAAAGATATGTTAGTGAAAATATAAAAAGGACGTGAAATAAATTAGATGTTCATGTGTCTCTATAATCTTAGCACACAAGTTTTGACTCTGTAAAGCCTTAACCATAGCTCTAATTTTAATGTTGAACATCTATATTTGACTTCTGTTCTTAATAAATCTTGCATCTTCAAAGGGTAACTGCCAGGATGTTTAACATTGTATTTATATATCCACTGTATTTAAAAGACCATTGCGATGAAATTGTTATGGGGCATTGAAGTTCCAGGTGCTATCTTATCTTAAGGCTGGGGTGGTAAGTCATGAACTGTTGATTTAAGACAACCAACAGTGTCTTGAGTGGACCAGGGGTCTAACACTCATCGAGACTGTCCACCTGTGGTTATTGACAATTTTGAGATCAAAGTACTCCCCATCCAGCATGCTGGTCTGCTCTTTCTGCCATCCTCCTTACTAAGTAGTGTGGTCAAGCTGCAGTATCTCTCCTTGACCAGCTTCTGGATCTATGCTGGAGGCTGTCTGTAGGGGCCAGGGACATGAAACGAGTTATATACTTGTTGCCTGTGTCCCACACAGCGCTTCTGTGAACCAGAACGTTAGTGTTGAGGCTGGGAGAACCTCTGTCGGGATCGAGTTTTGCCCTTTCAGCAAGTTTCCCTCAGGTTAGCAAACTGTCAGGAGCAAACTGAGTATGCATTTGTGAGTGTGTGAATGACTGACTATGTGGCTCTATGTTTGTGTCTGTTTTACTGTGTTACTGTAAAAATTAAAAATCCACCGTACTCCCTAATCTGCTAAACAGCTATTTTGCCAGTTTTGTTAAAAACCCCTAATCTAGGCAAAAAATAATGGGGGTTTAGTTACATTATATGATCATACATTGTATAAGCCTGCCACAACGTCAATGTACCCGATCGTTGGCAGGTCCTACTCTAACAGTCAACTGTCTACTAAATGAGCTACTCACTTGGGGAAAACCTTCCATCTTGAGTTCTCTGCAGTACAGGGCTAAATAGGGTCCAGAGGCCTGTATGTTTATGTTTGTATGAGAATGGGCCCGTATATTCTTGGGCCTGTATGTCTGTGTCTGATTCAGTCCCTGTATGTCTGTATGATGATGTGCCTGAATCCTTATGTGTGTTTTTATGACTCTGTGCCTATGCCTGGATGGCTTTGTGACTTGATGTCTGTGTCTGTATGACTCTGTTTGACTCTGTGCCTACTGTACTTGTATGACCCTGTGCTTCAATTTATATGTGAATATGACTGTCTCTGACTGGATATTTTCATTTATTATTCCTTACTTCTTCCAAATTGTATTTATTCAGATTGTTTTTCAATTACTTCCTATACTCCCTATATTTGTTTGGAGGATTTTTTTCTCCTATTAGAGGAAGTAAATGTACTTTATCTCTTACCTAGTATTACGTAGAATTACTACAACTGAGACCTAGCACTTTTACCTAACATTTTATATATATATATTTTATTCAAAGTTACGTTTTATTGGGGATACTTTTTATACAGGGGTTTTTACCCCCCTTTCACCCTCTTATTTCAGAGTAACCTGACACTTTCTCCCTGGAAGGTTTCCTTTAGTACATTTGAACAAGGTTCCATGAATTTTGTTTGTTTTCCTTCTGCTAATTAGCTAACTAATTTCCAAGGTGATGCAACCTATTTTATTTAGCAAGGACTGCTTTCTTTTTTTTGCTAGGTTCTTTTTATTTTTATTATTATTATTCTTTATTTATGCCATGACAGTCATCAATATTCATGTCCATTACAATCAGGCGACCCGATACACAATTAACATATACAATGAAAATATGTCGCAATACAGAAAAGCATGCCAACATATCTTCTAATACAAGTATCTTGGGCATCGATAGCTATACATAGTGTTTCATGTTTGTTTTATCCAAATGTTGCCAATAAAGGTCTCTGCAATTTGATATTCTATTTTCCTGTGATCTGTAAGGAACAGGAATGAATATGACACTAGTACCTATTTCTAATATCCAATTTGCCTCCGATTGTTTTCATAAATATGACACATCTCTCATTTTCTTTGGGTTAACACAATCTTGAATGCTTTGGAACTAAAAGAATGAGAGGTTGCCACCACAACATGCCCAGAAGTGCCCAGCTACCAGGGATTATTTTTTGTTTCTGTTAATATCGAAGCAATAAGTGTTCCCTAGTGTTTTTTCCCACCTATCAGATCTAGCACTTCTGGCAAGTAATGAGGTAAGTCCCATTTCTTGTTCTGCAGTTTATTAAAATGCTGTACATTTTAGGGTTTTTTGGGTGTTTTTTTTTTACAGTAGAATGGAAAGCAGGTGTAACAGCTTTTGCAGCACCCTCTGCATTTATACATACCCTTGAAATGTAACCAAAAGGTTTTAGATGATTCATCTTTCGAAAAGATCTGGCTAGGGGCAACAAAATAACTCAAATGTCAGCTTTAAGTGCTCCGCTCTTAAATTAACCACTGTAGTCACTATAAACATTTAATCTCTTTGAATTGGTTATAGTGCACTGCCTTCCATTCAGAGTTAAACAATTTTAGAGCTGTTTAATACTAAATAAGGGTCCCTGGCCACCCACAGTTTGGCCCCTTCTGGAGGTGTGGCTAAGGCAGAGATTACACACTTCCTTGTAGTCCTACCTTTCATACCATCAGTTGGAGCTCTGATAGACTAAAAACATCAGAGCATCAGCTGACACTTTCAGGCTGAGACAACTGGTCCAAGTCTTCCTAAGTGAAGCCTCAGGCTAAGAAATAAAGTAGATGGGCAGAATAATAGGTGCCATTTTGCACAGTTTACGTTAACAAACAGTTTAACCCTTAAGGTAAAATGCCACCTGGAACCTCATCACATCACAACTTTATTGCAATTGAGTTGCTAGTGTGCCTGGAGTGTCTCTTTAATAAATATGTTTTTGTAGTTTGAAAAATAAAGTAAAATGTAGAAATATATCCATGATGTTTCCATACTTCAAAATTCCATGCTATTTCAGGTGCCACCAAAGTTGCATCAAATGTGTAATGTGAAAGTATTAAAAAAAAATAAAAAATATTCACACTGCAACTACTATTGCCAATTAAAGGAAAGCTAAGCCTTTTTAAAATTACTGAATATAAAAGTTTGTACACTGGTCAGTCACAACATTTAAACCACTGACTGGTGAAGTGAATAACATTGATTATATCGTTATAATAGCACCTTTTAAGGGTTGGAATATATTAGGCAGCAAGTGAACAGTCAGTTCTTGAATTTTATGTTTTGGATACAGGAAAAATGGGCAAGTGAAAAGATCGGAGTGACTTTGACTAGGGCCAAATAGTGATGGCTAGATGACTAGGTCCGAGCATATCCAAAATGGCTACTGTTGTGGGGTGTTCCCGGTATGCAGTGGATAGTACCTACCAAAAGCCATGCAGATCATCAATATTATGACCATAAAAAATTATATTATTGCTGTAAGGATTACCATCTCTAAAGACATGGGACAGCTTCCACCAACCCATAAAAACGTTGGCGTATAAGTGCGCAAAACATGCCCTCATAGCAGGTCCATGCCTTTGGAGATAGAATTAATTAATAAATGAAAAATCATTATGGGACAATAAAAAATCCACACTTGATTTTAGGAACTCCTGTAATTCAACCAGCAAATCCAAGTATTGGCTCAATTGTGGCGAATTGGTGAATAAAAGGAGTTGGCATCCAAGTATACCCAACAATAAACTTCTTCCCAAGAGATGGTGTTAAAGTAGATCCCATGTTTCTAAAGTTTTGGCCATTAACGAACGGTTTCACATATTGTTTACAATGTCCTTTGTCAAGTGGTGGGATATATTGGGTTGTAACTGATCAGTCTGAATTTCTTGTTTTGAAAGCAGGTAAAATTGGCAAGCGAAAATATCTGAATGACTTTGACAATTGCCAAATAGTGATAGCTAAACTGGGTTAGAGCATCTCCAAAATGGCAAGTCTTGTGGGTGTTCCTGCAGTGCTTAGCTCCTACCAAAAGTGGTGCAAGAAAGGACAACCGGTGAATTGGCGTCAAGGTCATGGATACCTAAGGATCATTGATGCATGTGGGGAGCAAAAACTAGCTCGTCTGGTTCTATTACACAGAAGAGCTACTGTAACTCAAATTGCTGAAAAACTTATTGCTGGCCATGACTGAAAGGTGTCAGAACACAAAGTGCTGCATATGGGTACTGGTTAGAGTGCTCATGATGATCCATGTCCACTGCAGAAAATGCCTTCATTGGGGATGTGAGCATCAGAAGTGGAACATGGAGCAATGGAAGAAGGTTGCTTGGTCTGATGAATCCTGATTTCTTTTCAATTAGGTGGATGGCCGGGTGTGTGAGTTTCATTTGTCTGGAGAGGTAATGGCAGCAAAATTGACAATGGGAAGAATGCTGGCTGGTGGTGGCAGTGTTATGCTTTGGGCAATGTTCTGCTGGGATACCTTGGGTCCTGGAACTCATGTGGATATTACTTTGACACGTACCACCTACCTAGAGATTGTTGCAGACCACGTACACTCCTTCATGGCAATGGTGTTTCCTGATGCAGTGGCATCTTTCAGCAGGATAATGCATCCTACCACACTGCAAAAAGTGTTTAGGAATTGTTTGAGGAACATGACAGAGTTCAAGGTGTTGCCTTGGCCTTCAAATTCCCCAGATCTCAAACCAATTGAGCATCTATGGGTAGTGCTGGAACAACAAATCCGAAAGATTTGGGAGCCTGCAGAAAGCACAGAAACACTGTTCCCTGCAGGGTCTGCCCTCAGTGGACTGGCCTTAGATGATTGGCAGGCAGCCCAGCATGAATTTACACAAGGTTGACCTGCCAATAATTCAGATGGACCCTCCTCTTTCCATGCGGGTCTGCCCCTTTGAGCAGAACCAGTGATATAATCTCATCACTGGCCTGATCCCTTTACCCCCTCCTACTGGTGTCCCAATTCTTGGAAGGTGGAAGGTGTGTAATACTGCCCCAGTGTGCATTTTCAAAAATGTTGTGTACTTGTGTATTTTAGAATTGTACTTCTCCCTATACAGTACAGAGATACATACAATACAGAGTGCTGAGCGTAATACAGAGATGCATAATATACAGAGAGCTAGGCATAATACAGAGAGGCTCATACAATAAAACAAGTTGGGCACAACAAAAAGATATATAAAAACACATAGCAGAGTACTACACATAGGTAATCATGTAAAGATAACCATACCACAAACAGAGCTGAGTAGCTGAGAAAAAATAGAGACATGATACATAGAGCTGGGCACACTACAGATAAACCCATACAACAGGTAGAGCAGAGTACAACACAGAGCTGGGCACAATAAGGAGATACTCATAACTATGACACACAGCCAGGATCACGGTGATGGATTACACAGACATGCAATACAGCGATACATACACAGTACATGTCTCTGTATAATGCTCCAGATCTCTCTCTGTCTATCTTCCTAGCACGCTAAGATAATTTTGTCTTCAGTAGTGCTCCTGCTATGATAACTTTAGCTTTCTATTAAATATTGCTGCTGTTATGAAACATGTCCATTACTCCACAAGATACAGATAGGCTCCTTACTACCTTTGCAGCTGGCAATATAATGAATCTGCAGTGGTAATATGGAGCCAATAAGTAGCTGACATGGTAACAGAAGCAAATCATTACAGATTAAAACAGATTGAGATCAGAATCAAATCATTCCCGGTGTGTGAGTGAGGGTGCTGTGAGTGTCAGGGGTGCAGGGTGTAAGTGAGAGTGCTGTGAGTGTCAGGGGTGCAGTGTGTGTGTTTGTGTGAGTGAGGGTGCTGTGAGTGTTAGGGGTGCAGGGTGCTGTGACCTGAGTGATTAAATCCCCCCCTCCCTGCTTACCTTTAGCCTCGGAGGGGGGATCCTGCTGCTGCCATCCATCCTTGGTGGTCCCTAGTGGTGCGTGAACTCTAGCCTGTGGGGCTAGAGTTCACTCTCGCAAGACCCGGAGCGTTGCCAATCTGTAAGTTAGAGCTCCTCCGGGTTCCTCTCCTGGCTGTCTCCCTCACTCTCTCCTCGCCAGCCACAATATACTGTATGTGGGCCGGTGAGGGAGATCTTTGATCTCCCCACCGGCCTGCCGTGGACTACTGCAGGGCCGGCGTTAGGATAGTGCCGGCCCTGCAAAGACCGGCAGGAGAGATCCTGTGATCTCCTTGCCTGCCTCGGCCCCTCGGCCCCTCGGCCCATGGCCACCGCGGCCCACAGGGTCCACTGACCTCCTCTGACTGGGCATTCGGGTCAGTACACGAGTCAGACTGGTGCAGGTGAGAAGCCCAGACAAACCCATAGTGTTGCAGGCTCAAAAATGCAACCTTTGGCAAAGACTGCTAAGGACCTCCATTATGCCTTAATTGGGACGAAGTCAAGGACTCTACTACTATCCAGGTGACAAGCTAACACCGCCATCATGTCAGGATTACTGTTTGATCCAGCACGTAGAACTGTACAGCACGGATGACAAATAAGTAACGTATTACCGGTCCTTAGAATGGCCGGATTTAATGTACAAAGAATAGTCAAAAATACTAGCCGAGGTCAGGGAACACAGAAAGGGACACAGCGATGAGGAAAGCCAGGAGTCAGGATACCAGAATATAGAGAAGTCAATAAACAAAGCCAAAGTCAAAAACCAGGTAGAAAACTATAAACAGGAACGCGCTCTCAGACAACCACAAGGGAAACCACGACAGGGCACTGAGCAGGCTGAGAACTGGGCCTAAATACCCCTCCTTTAGTTCTGATAGGCTGTAACCGGCCTTTGACCCCAAAGTCAGTTACCAGGTTTCATTTGCATAATTGCTGCTCAGCATTAACCCTTCTGTGGATTAGGTTGCTGCTCGGCACAACTTTTCCTGTGTGGACAGTAAATGTCATTAATCACTTTTCTCTAAGCGGATGAATACATGACACCAGGTTTCATTTGCACAATTACTGCTCAGCATTAACCCTTCTGTGGATTAGGTTGCTGCTCGGCACAACTTTTCCTGTGTGGACAGTAAATGTCATTAACCACATTTCTATAAGCGGATGAATATGTGACATTACCCCCCACCTGAAGAACGCCCACCGGGCGGACAGGACCAGGCTTGAGAGGAAATTTAGCGTGAAAAGCGCGGATCTTACGGCCCGCATGCAGGTCAGGAGCCGAAACCCAAGAACGATCAGCAGGACCGTAACCTTTCCAAACAACCAAGTACTGTAAAGTGCCCCGAGAAAACCTAGAATCCACGATAGAAGATACCTCATACTCTTCCTGACTACCCACCAACACCGGAGGGGGAGGAACACAAGGAACAGTATATCTATTGCAGACAAGAGGTTTGAGTAAGGACACATGAAAAGTGTTGGGAATCCCTAAAGATGCAGGAAGAGCCAGAGAGTAAGACACTGGATTGATCCTACGAAGCACTCTATAGGGACCAAGGAATCTGGGGGCAAACTTCATGCTAGGGACCTTAAGCTTGATGTTGCGAGATGACAACCAAACCCGGTCCCCCACTTGGTACACCGGGTTGGCACTCCTATGCTTATCAGCAAAATGTTTGAAGCATTCAGCAGCAGCCCCTAGAGCAGTTTGAACCTTAACCCAGGTATCCCGAATGGAGGCCAGACGCTCATCCAGAGCAGGAATGGCAGTATCAGAAAATACCGCAGGGAGAACCGTAGGATGCCTACCATTATTGACAAAAAATGGACTGTGCCCAGAGGAGTCATGAACAGCATTGTTTCTAGCGAACTCGGCCCACGGGAGTAGTTCGGACCAATTGTCTTGTGTGCTATTAATAAAACAACGCAAATAAACTTCTAATGACTGGTTAGCCCTCTCAGCTGTACCATTGGTCTGTGGATGGTAGGAGGAGGAGAAGGAGAGATCAATCCCCAATTGTTTACTGAACGCCCTCCAGAACCTGGACACAAACTGAGAGCCCCTATCAGACACAATATTGTGGGGATGCCATGCAAACGGACAATTTCACGTATGAAAATTAGGACCAAATCTTGCGAAGATGGCAACTTCTTGAGAGGAATGAAGTGAGCCATCTTAGAAAATCAGTCTACAACCATGAGAATAGTAGTGAACCCAGCAGAGCTAGGAAGCTCAACAATAAAGTCCATGGATAGGTGGGACCATGGAATCTCAGGAACAGGAAGAGGCTGCAACAGGCCACAAGGAAGTGCATGAGTCACCTTAGAAACTGCACACACAGAACATGCCTGCACATACTCCTTTACATCTTTCCTGAGTGAATCCCACCAAAATGATCTAGTGATCGCGGCAGTGGACTTATTGATGCCCGGGTGTCCAGCAGTTATATTGTCATGGAACACTTTCATGATATTAACCCTTTCACATAGGGGAACGAACAGTTTATCACACGGTTTACCACTGGGCGCCTGAGGCTGGGCCTCCAGTATGGTGCCAAGCAGTGGAGAAGACAGTGAGAGGACAGTAGTAGCAATAATACACTCTGCTGGAATAATAGGAGATGTCATCTGTTCCGGAGCTGACTCATTATCAAATTGCCTGGACAAGGCATCAGCCTTGGTATTTTTAGAACCAGGTCTATAAGTAATGAGAAAGTTAAAACGTGAAAGGAACAGTGACCATCTAGCCTGTCTGGAAGACAAACGTTTGGCATCCCCTATATATGCCAGATTTTTGTGGTCGGTTATGATCAACAGGGGGTCCTTGGAACCCTCCAAAAGATGTCGCCACTCCTTGAGGGCAAGAATAATGGCCAACAGTTCTCTATTGCCAATATCATAGTTGCGCTCAGCAGGAGACATCTTTCTGGAGAAGTAGCCACAAGGATGCAATGGTGTTCCCTGGCTTTCTCTCTGAGAGAGAACAGCCCCTACCCCTGTCTCGGATGCATCAACCTCCAATATAAAAGGTTTACTGGTGTCAGGATGTTTTAGTATGTCCGCAGAGGCAAATCTTTGTTTAAGAGTCTCAAAAGCATTCACAGCCTCTTTGGACCATACCGTGCTACTAACCCCTTTGCGAGTCATATTTGTGATTGGGGCTATTACAGAAGAAAATCCCTTGATGAATCTTCTGTAATAGTTGGCAAAACCAATAAACCTTTGAATGGCTTTTAAACCAGAGGGTAATGGCCAGTGTAGTACAGCCTCTAGTTTTTTAGGATCCATTTGAAATCCCGATGCAGAGATGTTGTAACCCAAAAAGTGGACTTCAGGCTGGTCAAATATGCACTTTTCTAATTTACAATAAAGTTTATTTTTCAACAACGTCTGCAGAACCTGTTTCACATGGGAGTGGTGAGTTTGAAGATCAGGGAATACACCAAAATATCGTCCAAATAAACCAAGACAAATGAGTAAATGAATTCCCTGAGTACATCATTTATAAAGTCTTGGAATACGGCCGGGGCGTTGCATAACCCAAATGGCATTACCAGATATTCATAGTGTCCACTACGGGTATTAAATGCCGTCTTCCACTCATGATTCTCTTTAATTCTAACCAAATTGTAAGCGCTCCTAAGGTCAAGCTTAGTAAATACTTTAGCTCCCTGAAGTCTATCGAACAATTCGGAAATGAGTGGAATAGGGTATGCACTTTTTACAGTGATTTTATTAAGTGCCCTGTAGTCTATGCAAGGGCGTAACTCACCACCCTTTTTCTCAACAAAAAAGAATCCTGCACCAGCTGGTGAGGATGACTTTCTTATGTGCCCTTTGCTCAAGGATTCTTTGATGTATTCCTCCATTATTTTACTCTCCTGGGGAGATAAGGCATAAACTGCCCCCTTAGGTGGCATAGCGCCTGGAAACAGGTTAATGGCACAGTCATATGCTCTGTGGGGAGGCAATACATCGGATTGAGCCTTGTTAAACACCTCCTGAAGTTCTCGGTATTGTATGGGAACTCCAGGAGTTTGGGGAGTGGTAGTGGGAAGGTCAATAGTATCCAATCTCTTTAGTACTGGTTTTATACATCTCCCCATACACTCTTTACCCCATTCTAATATCTCCCCATTAGCCCAGTCAATATAGGGATTGTGCTTACTCAGCCACGGAAACCCTAATATGATAGGACATGATGGAGAAGTAATAACCTGAAACGTCATCTCCTCCCTATGGGAGGCCCCAATGGAGATCGTAATAGGGACAGTTTCGTGGGTTATAAGCGGTTGTGTGAGTGGTCTACCATCAATAGCCTCTACAGCTAGCGGCGTAGGTCTCTCCCTGACCGGTATCTCATTACCCCTAATAAACTGGACATCAATAAAATTTCCAGCAGCACCTGAGTCCATTAGGGCACTGCAAGAAAACTTCTTGTTATCAAGGGAATAGATACCTCAAGGAGGAATCTACTTTTGTTTTTGTTAGAGGACAACTCCATCACACCTAAGATCTGTCCCCTTAAGGTTCTTAGGTGCGGAAGTTTTCCGGACGCACTGACAATTAGTTATCATATGTCCCTTTCTACCGCAATATAGGCATAACCCCTCCCTTCTCCTATACTGTTTTTCGGCCTCTGACAGTCTAGTGACCCCCAACTGCATAGGTTCGGGTTCGGACTGTACAGGGAGGTTAGACAAAACAGGTTTAGAGAATTGAGGTGCTAGGGACATAGCCGTACGTCTGGTCTTGCTTCTGGTGACTTCTCTGAGTCTTAACCTATTATCAATATGCATGACAAACGTAATAAATTCGTTAAGACTCTTAGGTAATTCTTTAGCGGCTATCTCATCTAGTATAGTCTCTGAGAGACCCTTTTTGAATGCTGAGATTAACCCATTGTTAGTCCAGTCTACCTCGGAAGCTAAGGTACGGAATTCAATAGCATAATCCGAGATAGACCGGTTACCTTGTCTGATGTGCATTAGGGCAGTGGAGGCGTCATCCTCTCTACCCAATGGCTCAAACGTGAGCTTGAATTCGGCAAGGAATTCCTGGTAATTATGAGCTATGCTCCGATTACTCTCCCACAACGGATTAGCCCAGGCAAGGGCCTTGCCCTTTAATTGATTCATTAGATAACCAATTCTTGCTCTGTCCGTGGGGAATGACCCTGGTGAGGCCTCAAAATGGTACTCCACCTGATTAAGAAAACCCCTGCATTCCTGGATATTGCCATCAAACTGTAGGGATGGTGATAAGGAGATGCAAGGAGTCCTATTAACAGTGGGTGGAGGTACACAGGGTAGAGGTGCTATAGGAGGAGACGCTGCAGGCTGCAGATGCTCCGTTCTAGCGAGAAGCGTACTTAAAGCCTGAGTGAATTGATCCATGCGGTGATCATTCTCCTCTAATTTCCTCTCGCAAGCAGCTATGTGCTGACACAGTTCTACAGGATCTATGGCCATGTCGTAATGTCAGGATTACTGTTTGATCCAGCACGTAGAACTGTACAGCACGGATGACAAATAAGTAACGTATTACCGGTCCTTAGAATGGCCGGATTTAACGTACAAAGAATAGTCAAAAATACTAGCCGAGGTCAGGGAACACAGAAAGGGACACAGCGATGAGGAAAGCCAGGAGTCAGGATACCAGAATATAGAGAAGTCAATAAACAAAGCCAAAGTCAAAAACCAGGTAGAAAACTATAAACAGGAACGCGCTCTCGGACAACCACAAGGGAAACCACGACAGGGCACTGAGCAGGCTGAGAACTGGGCCTAAATACCCCTCCTTTAGTTCTGATAGGCTGTAACCGGCCTTTGACCCCAAAGTCAGTTACCAGGTTTCATTTGCATAATTGCTGCTCAGCATTAACCCTTCTGTGGATTAGGTTGCTGCTCGGCACAACTTTTCCTGTGTGGACAGTAAATGTCATTAATCACTTTTCTCTAAGCGGATGAATACATGACACCAGGTTTCATTTGCACAATTACTGCTCAGCATTAACCCTTCTGTGGATTAGGTTGCTGCTCGGCACAACTTTTCCTGTGTGGACAGTAAATGTCATTAACCACATTTCTATAAGCGGATGAATATGTGACACATCATTACTGAGCTGACTACCACATAGGGAGAGGACATTGCCGCAATATGACACCACGATACTACTCCCTACCATACTTATAACCTCAGTCGTCTATTGGAATACACCCAGACTGTTTTTGTTTTTTATTCAGCATGTTCATTACGGCTGAATATTTTATAGTATATCATAGTTTAAAAATGTTTAATACTGGAATTACTTACTAATACATAGTATTTATTTAACCAGCAAGAATACATTTAGCTTTCTCTAGTTTTCATGCACATCCTTGGATATTATTAACAAATGTGTCCATAAACCAGTCTGCTTTGTTTGTTTTAACTAGATATTTACTATGATGATCAGCTTATTAATGTGCAAAACATAGCTTCTCAGTCATTAAAAAAAAATATTATAAAAGGAGTGCACAAGCTATTGTCGAACAATAAATAAGGTGTTTATCCTTCGTTTATTGTTTTTAGAGGCAGATCATTTGTCTTATGAAGTCATGTATTTTCACACATAACCAAACGTTCAATAACCTTATTTAAATGGGCATCATGTGTTTTAGCAATTTGTCTTCTCCAAATACAAGCATGAATAATTTATGATTCAAGGTGGAAAGAATATTCTGTCTTTATCTGCACTCTTTAGCACATGGTGATCACAATCTGTGCAATTGTGTGACTACATTACACCCTGTTCCAAATTATTATGCAAATTATATTTTTCTCATTTATCCAAATAATTGATGTAAATAACAGCCAGCATAATTCTCATGTTATAAACTATTAAGAGTACAATTTAAATTTTATTGAACAAACCTCCTAATGATAACAGTTTTTTTTACACATAAAAAACTTACAATGCACTGTTCCAAATTATTACGCACAGTAAGTTTCAAAACACTTTATAGGTTGTAAAGAACTGAAAATTGTCATTTGTTGTGTTTGCAGCATATTTACTGAAATCAAAAGCTATTTCAATCAAACTTATAACAACATTTTAACTTTTTAAAATTTTTAACAGGTCACGTTACATTTTAACATAGGACCCCTTATTTGATAGCAGCTTCACAAGTCTTGCATCCATTGAACTTGTGAGTTTTCTGACACTTTCTGCTTGAATTTGTTTGCAAGATGTCAGAATAGCCTCCCAGAGCTGCTGTTTGGATGTAAACTGCCTCCCACCCTCATAGATCTTTTGCTTGAGGATGCTCCAAAGGATCTCAATAGGATTGAGGTCAGGAGAGGATGGAGGCCACACCATGACTTTCTCTCCTTTTATCCCCATAGCAGCCATTCATGCAGAGGTATTCTTTGCAGCATGAGATGGTGCATTGTCATGCATGAAGATGATTTTATTACGGAAAGCATAGTTCTTCCTTCTGTACCAGGGAAGAAAGCGGTCAGTCAGAAACTCCACATACTCTGCAGAGGTCATCTTTACACCTTCAGGGACCTAAAGGGGCCGACCAGCTCTCTTCCCATGATTCCGGCCCACAACATGACTCCACCACCGCCTTGCTGACGTCGCAGCCTTGTTGGAACCAGGTGGCCGTCCACCAACCATCCACTACTCCATCCATCTGGATCATCCAGGGTTGCACGGCACTCATCAGTGAACAGGACAGTTTGAAAATTAGTCTTCATGTATTTTTCTGCCCAATGCAGCCATTTCTGCTTGTGAGCATTGGTTAGTGGTGGCCGAATAGAAGGTTTATGAACAGTTGCAAGACTCTGGAGGACTCTACACCTTGATGTAGACTTGATGTAGACTCCAGAGGCACCAGCGACTCCAGAGGCACCAGCAGCTTCAAATATCTGTTTGCTGCTATGTAATGGTATTTTAGCAGCTGCTTTCTTGATCTGATGCATGGATCTGGCAGAAATCTTCCTCAATGTGCCTTTATCTGCACAAACCCGTCTGTGCTCTGATTCAGCCACAAATCTCTTAATAGTGCGATGATCACGCTTAAGTTTTCGTGAAATATCTAATGTTTTCATACCTCGTCCAAGGCATTGAACTATTTCACTCTTTTCGGTAGCAGAGAGATCCCTTTTCTTCCCCATATTGCATGAAAATGGTGCTCTGCTTAATAATGTGGAACAACCTCCTTTAGTAGTTTTTCCTTAAATTGGGCTCACCTGGCAATCTAATTATCACAGGTGTCCAAGATTGTTTTCAGTGATCAAACGAGCCCTGAGACATAATGCCATCCATGAGTTAAACTGAAAAACAAAATATTTAATCTTTGTGACACTTAAATAGAATTTGTATAATAATTTGGAACAGGGTGCATACTTGAGTTTATGTTGCTCCTAGTTTCCACTTCACAAGAACAGAATTTACTCTCCCAAACTATAGAAAGCAGGGTATTTGAAAAACTGATTTGTTAAAAGGCATCCTATGACGTCAAAACATGCTATAGTGGGGGCGTGGTCTGGCAGCCAAAGTGAATGGCTGCCTTATTTGAGAGCTCCGCTTAATCCGCTTGAAACCCAGCACTTACCTTAAGCATCCAGACCCACAAAGCATCCACACCCAAGGCAGAATGCCGAAAACAGGGACCAGAGAGAAGGCACAGCGAAAAAAACGCAGGCAGCAGCAGGACTCGCATCCCAGCGTGCAGGACCTGATGGCGGCTTCCCGCCCAATGCAGGCCTTTCAAGATGGCCGACAAGCGAGCTTGCGAGGCTCTAACTCCCCGGTATTCACAGCGGGTAATGAGGAGCCTGATCCCCAGGCAGGTGAAACATCACAGATACTACAGAGGCTTTTGGAGGTTAAGACATACTTAGCCCCTCTTCCTGTTAACCCCCCGCCCCGTCTTAAAAAGAAAAAAAAAGAAAAGGAGCCAAGTGGTTAGGCGGATTTGGGGGAGGGATGGGGAGGAAACGGATACACCTGAACACCACCTCTAGAAGGGAGACGCAAAAGCACCGCTACCGCTATGCAAGCACATGCATATATTTCTTTAAAAAAAAAGTCTGTCTCAAGCTAAGATACCATAACCAACAGCCCACCAGACCTGAAGATAGTTATGTCTTGCGCAGACATTTGAAGGGAACAGAGCAGCAAGACTAGGCACAAGGTAGACACGATAAGGAACACAAAGCCTGAGACCAAACCCTACATAGAAGCACTCTTTCAGACAGGCCATCTTGTACCCAGCCGCTAAGCCCAAAACGATAGACACCCCATAAATTTCTCGTGTAACACAGGATTGAAAGTATGCATGTACTACCAAATAATAACTGTCATATGTGTATTTATTGAAAATGCAAAGTACCCTATGGGTCAAAGTATCCGACCCTCCCCTTTCTCTTTTTTGTACCCAACTGCCTTTTCGCTGACTCAATAAAAATTGTCAAATTGAAAAAAAAAAAGACATACTTAGCCAGCGAAATCTCCCACAACACCAGGAAAGTGAAAGCTGAGATAAAGGCCCTGGGAGCCCATACGTCCCACCTAGAACACAGGGTGGAATCAGTGGTCCGGGCACAAAACAAGGCAATCACAGATGCGGAGCACATGGCCCACCACCTAGATCAGCTGGAAATGCAGGTAGAAGAGTTCCCGAACCGCTCCAGGTGGAACAACATTAGAGTCCGAGGCCTGCCAGAGTCACCCACAGAGGGGCCGCTGGCCCAGAAGATGCCGGACTACTTTAAACACCTGCTACCAGACATCCCGGAAGATAGGTGGGAGTTGGACAGGGCACACAGGGCACTGAGGGCCCGGAGACAGGAGGACGCAGTGCCACAAGACGTGATAATCAGGTTCCATCACTACTCTACAAAGGAGGCCGTCATGAAGTACAGCAGAGACAACCCCCAACAATACAAGGATACTGAACTGGCTCTATTTCAAGATCTCTCCCCTATGACCCTACAACAGGGGTTCTCAACGTTAGTCCTCAGGAACCCCTACCAGTCCAGGGTTTAGGTATTACCTGGGTGTGTCTAAGGTGTTTAGAAAAAGAAAAGAAAAAAAACACCTTAGAGTATAAGGTGTTTTTTTTCTCCCTTTTTCTAAACACCTTAGACACACCCAGGTAATCCCCAAATCCTGGACTGGTAGGGGGTCCCGAGGACTGGGTTGAGAACCCCTACCCTACAACATAGGAAAACATGGAGGCCCATGACAGATATCTTACGCAGACACGATGTCCGGTATATGTGGGGGCAACCCTTCAAGCTGGCTGCCGGGAGCCGACCCTGCATCCTTTCTGCAGTCCCTGGGCATCGAAGCGCCTGCAGATCTTCCTGATCTGAGACCATCACGCACAACATTGGCTCCTCTAGTCATGGAGTGGCAGGAGTAAGGGGGAACCGACGCATCTGAGTGCACTGCCACGGCAACCATGTCTACCCTTTGCATGGACTGTGGGGTTATCCCACACACGCAACATCAAAGACCTAAGCTAAGTGGCCTACCTTGCGGTGGAGGGGGGGTGCAGGAGTGTGGCCCAGAGTGGCCAAGAACTGTTGGAGGTCTGACGGGAACGGGAGTGGGTGTATAAGTCTTAGTACTGTATGATATGCATTGATTACCCCGAGGTCTGTATGCAATGTTTATATACCACCTCTGTTCATTACTGTCTACAAACGGGCGACCAAGGGGGAAGAGGTGGGAAGTGGCCGGAAAGGATGGCTGGGGGCATGGTAGCAGGAAGCTCGGGGGAATCATGGGGGGGGGACCGGGGAGACCGCATAACCAATGCACAGCTCGGACAGAGGGAAGCGGACTTTGACAGGGTCAGATGGCCGTACCTATTCACCCTGCTACGGTAGTGGTGATCTGCGCTATATATTCCAACCTCAGGGCTGAGACACTGATCAATGGGGCTAAGAGAGTCCCCTTTACACTGCACAATGGGACAAGACAGGGCTGCCCCCTCTCCCCACTGCTGTTCACCCTCTCACTAGAGCCACTACTGCAGGCAATCCGACAACATCCGCACATTCAGGGAGTAACCATAGCCGGGAATAGGCATGTGCACGGGGAAAATTTTCGGTTCGGTTCAGCATTCCGAAATTCGGGATTTTCGCAATTCGGGACTTCGGCAATTCGGCACTTCAACACTTCTGAACTTTAGCAACTTCGACACTTCGGAAATTCGGCAACTTCGACACTTCGCCATTTCGGGACTTTTATTGCAGCCGCTTAGTAGATAATTCCCTAATTCCCATGGTATTAGGGAGTTATCTACCAAAAGGCTGAAAGAGCTAAATTGGTCTTTCAGCCAAATTTACTAATACTAAGTAAAAATGACTTAGTATTAGTAAATTTTGCCCCTACTCGCTATACTGCGAGTAGGGGCATGTCTAGGGGCTGCTCACTGTTTTAAAAAATATATATATTGCCCCCCTCGCCCCCACCCCTGAGCGGTGGGTGGGGGCCCTAAATACTAATAAGGGGGGGACCTAATGTTTGTCCCCCCTCGCCCCCACCCCCTGAGCGGCGGGTGGGAGCCCAAAAGTAAAATGATAGGGGGACCTATTGTCCTCCCCCCCAGCCCCCACCCCTGAGCGGTGGGTGGGGGCCCTAAATACTAATAAAGGGGGGACCTAATGTATGTCCCCCCGCCTCCACCCCTGAGCGTTGGGTGGGGGCCCTAAAAGAAAATGTCCCCTCCCAGGTGATAGACTTAAAAAATTGGAGTGAGAGGGGTATCTCTAAAATAGGAAACCTGATGACAGATAATAATATTAAAGATTTCCATACTCTGAACATGGAATATAGCTTAGGCCATAATGAAGTTTTTAACTACCTAAGAATTAAAGGGTTTCTGATTAAATATCTAGCCCCAAACTTAGAAAGGGTGAAGGTTCTGGGACAACTGATGGAGAGAACATATTTAAAGGGACACTATAGTCACCAGAACAACTACAGCTTATTGAATTTGTTGGTGAGTAGAATCATTACCTTAGGCGTTTTGCTGTAAACACAGTTTTTTCAGAGAAAAAGCAGTGTTTACATTACAGCCTATTGATAACTTCACTGGCCACTCCTCGGATGGCTGTAAGAGATCCTTCCTGGGTCATGGCTGCCTAAAATGCATCCAAACATTCAGTATCTCCTCCCTCTGCATGCAGACACTGAACCTTCCTCATAGAGATTCATTGATTCAATTCATCTCTATGAGGAGATGCTGATTGGCCAGGGCTTTGTTTGAATCATGCTGACTCTGCCCCTTATCTGCCACTTTGTCAGTCTCAGCCAATCCTATGGGGAAGCACTGTGATTGGATCAGGCTACCACTTCTGATGATGTCAGCAGACTGCTTGTTTTTCTGAGTTGTAGAATATTACATATACTATGTTTCTATTGATTATATATGGATGTGTGGATTGACATAAGTAGCAGATGGTCTAAGTCACATGGCTTTCTTTGCCTGAGAAGTCTGGAATGTGGATTTGGGGGTTTTGTCCTTATATGGCCAGAGTTACACTCTGACATCATTATGGGCACATCTATATAGTCAAAGGGACACGAGGTGTCTCTCTCTCTTGGCTCTCTTTCCTGTACAACGATGTAACTCTCCCTTCAGGAGTCCAGCAATTACGAACTGCTGTTGAACATCCATTATCCTGTAACATCCTTTGTTGTTTTATTATGTATCAGTAACTAAGAATAAACCTGAAGAAACCGTAAGTCAGATTGCGTATTAGTACTTTTCATTAATATAGATGTATATTAATGTCGCGAGCTTTTGGCCCAAGGCCATATATACAAAAGACGTATATATCAATGAACCAGAAGAAATTAAGAACAAATACGAAGATTTTACATGAGTCAAACAGCATGCAGGGTTACAGCTTCAGGCTTGAATACAGTAAGATTTTGCTATATTTATGGAGGCATGAGGCGCCCAGGGGGCTAGATGGTGGTTTTAACACTAAAGGGTCAGGAATACATACTTGTGTTCCTGACCGTATAGTGATGCTTTAAAGAGGATGTTGGCTGGTTGTATGGAGTTGGGTTCCAGAGACCCGGAACCACTTATTAAACCTATTCTTGAGAAATGGGCCTTAAATTTAAATACTACAATTGATGGTGATGATTGGTGAAAAGCTTTGAATGAAACCTATAAGAATATCCACTGTCTCAATTTGTTGGGATGTCAATATAAACTCTCTAACTGCTGGTATTTAGTCCCATCCAGGTTATCAAATTTTTTTCCAGATAGCATTTATACTTGTTGGAGATATGGGGATCGGAAAGGTGATTACTTACACATGTGGTGGAATTGTCCACCGATTTGCAATTTCTGGAACATGATTAAAAATAAGCTGCTAATCCTGACTAATAAGGTTGGATGTTTCACCCCAGATATTTTTTTTTTTACTACAATTAAGGTAAAACAGCTGTTTGGTTTTGACACCCCTCTAGTATTACACTTACTGTTGGCTGCAAAAATCTCCATAGCGAGGAATTGGAAAGGACCTAATACTCCCTCTTGGCTCTTAGTGAAAGAGCAGCTTAAATACCAATTAAAATGGAAAGAGGTATAACAAAACTATCTTATGAGAAATGGAACTCTTGGTTAAAGCGGATAGAAACTTTATAGGTTTAGGAAAGCTCATGGCTCTCCTTGTACCTATGACTGCTTGTGCTCTCTCTTCCGGGTCTCTCTCTCCCAGAATGAATTTGAAGAAAGGAAAGAAGTAGGAATTATAGTCTGCATATATATAACTTCCCCTTAATAATTCTATGTGGACTTGTATATGTATGTGTTGTATTTAATTTACGTCTGTTTGTTTGTTTGTTTTTTCTTTTTATAATACTATTATACATTTATAAGGTGTAATTCTACATACTTATAATGTATAGAGTGTTATGCCAACTGTTGAGCATGGGGCACTTTTAAATGAATTACTGGTTATGTTTTGATCTTAACGGAGAAAAGGGTTAATATTGTAAAAAAAAAAAAAACATGTATTTATATTGTGTCCAGATTTGTCTTTGGAAAATAAAAAAAGATTGTATATTTAAAAAAAAAAAAAAAAAAAAGTATCCTTGCTATTGTCCCTTACTCTCTGAAGTTCTTCTGTTGTTCCAGAACACTCTACAAGCTAGTTCCCAGCATGTAAGAATATGCAGTTCCTACACTACATCTACCTTGCTATTATGCTAGTCTGTATTTTCTCTGCCTTGGACACATTTGCTAGTCTGTGTAACAGTGCTAAATTAATGTGTTATTCAGTTCATGCTTTGATGCTGCTTAGCTTTACTGTACATGAAGGGTTAGCCATCTTTGGTACTCCAGAGAGAGCCGAAGCTTTCTTTAGGCCACTTAGAGGACGGTGGCCTAGGGCGCCAACTCACTGGGGGCGCCTCTGGCAAGCCTGCCGCTAATGGTGTTTGGCAACTGGACCGCCCAGACAGACCCAGTAACAAATAGTAAAAGTGGCGAACTGGCCAGGAACAGTAAAATGAATGATGAAAACAGGATGGCAGCCAGGCACCAGTGGGCGAGGTCAATACTCCCAAGGTGCTGAATTACCTCCTGGCCGCTGCCTGGCAGCACTGGTTACACATCCAATTAGGTAGCGTGTGGGGGTGGCATGGGAGGGAGGAATTAAGGAAGGGGGGCAGGGTATCAAAGTGTCCCAGTAGGCCCTTAACTGAGTGCACTTCTCACTTACTCCCACCCCCTGCCCTGTAGATGGTGACAAGTGGGTGGGAGCATAGCAGGGAATGATGGGATGGGATGCCAGGCAGCCAGTCACACTCAAGATGCCTGGAATTCATGAAAAGTCAACTGATATATGAAATGAAGGTACGTGTATGTTTCAGAGAATGTGTGTGTCTGCATGGTCAGTGTGTGTCAGTCCTCATAAGTCTGTGTGTGTAAGTATGCATGGGTCAGTGAATTTGTGTGTGCATGGTCACTGATTGTGAGTCTGTATGTATGTGTCAGTAATTGCATTTGTGCACTAAGACAGCTTTAATAAAAAAATGTTTAAAAATCATTACTGTTAAAGGAACACTATAGTGTTTGGAATATAAACCTGTATTCCGAACATTATAGTGTTTCTGTCCCTACAATGATCCAATGTTTAACCCCTTCAGGACCAGCCTGTTTTTGCGATGTATGTTAAGGACCAGGGCTCTTTTAACACTTTTGTGGTGTTTGTGTTTAGCTGTAATTTTCCGCTCTCTCATTTACTGTTCCCATACAAGCTATATATTGGGTTTTTTTCAGGACAAAAGGGGCTTTCTTTACATATCATTATTTGAATCATGTCATATAATTTACTTTTAAAAAAATAATAAAATATGATGAAACATTGAAAAAAAACATTTTTTTACTTTTGCTTGAAAAATCTTTTACTTACCTACGAAAGCTAATGAAAAAAACTGCTAAATAGATTCAAAATTTTGTCCTGAGTTTAAAAACACCAAGTGTTTACGTGGTTTTCTGCTTTTTTTTTTGCAATTTATAGGGCTATAAGTACAAATAGGAAATTGCCGTTTCAAAATATATATATTTAAAATGTATCAATAGTGACTTTGTAACACTATTATCGGTCATAAATCTCTGAATCACATCCCACATGTACATAATTTTTTTTTAAAGTAGACAACCCCGAATATTCAATATGGGGTATGTCCAGTCTTTTTTAGTAGCCACTTAGTCACAAACACTGGCCAAAGATGGCGTTCATATTTGTTTGTGTGTAAATAAAAAGTAAAAAGCTAAATTGAATGCTAATTTTGGCCTGTCTTTGTGACTAAGTGGCTACTAAAAAAGACTGGACATACCCCATTTGTAATACCTTGGGTTGTCTTCTTTTGCAAATGGTATGACATCATGGGGGTAATTCTCATTCTTGGGCTACCATATGCTCTCAAAGGCAACGTAACCAACCTGGCAATTTTCAATGTAAAAATATTTGACCCTTATATTTGACCCTGTAACTTTCAAAAATGCTATAAAACCTGTACATGGGGGGTACTGTTATACTCGGGAGACTTTGCTGAACACAAATATATTAGTGTTTCAAAACAGTAAAACGTATCACAACAATTATATCATCAGTAAAAAGTGCTGTTTGTGTGTAAAAAATGCAAAAAAAGTCACTTTCACTAATATTTGTGTTCAGCGAAGTCTCCCGAGTAAAACAGTACCCCCCATGTACAGGTTTTAGGGTGTCATAGAAAGTTACAGGGTAAAATACAGTGCTAGCAAATTAAATTCTCTGGACTTTCGGCCTGGGTTGTCAGGCAGGTCCCTCAAATTGCAATCAATAAAATTACTTAATTAAGTAAAAATATTACATATATACACACGTAGAATTTAAATATATATGCATATTTATATATTTGAAGTCCACGTGTATATTTATATAATTATTTATGTAATTTTGTATATGGACATATGTATATTTTGTATTATTTGTATTTATTTATATATACATAGATATATATACAATTTCATTCTAAGTGTATTTTGATATAAATATATATATATTAATATCAAAATACAGTTAGAATAAAATTTCATATAGATATATAATTTTTTAAAATTTTTTATTTAATTTAACGTCGGCGATTGGGTAAGTACATGTGACCGTTATGACGGTTCAGGACCGTCACCGGTCCTTAACTGTATGTTACCGATGACGGTCCTGAACCATCATCGGTCGTCAAGGGGTTAAAAAGAGAAATAAAATGTTAAAGTGAATGGAGCGGCAAAATCTTTTTTGCCTAGGGCGGCAAAAATCCTTGTACCATCCCTGACTCCAGATGTTAAGGACTACATCTCCCCTGATGCTTTGCCAGCATTTTGAAAGAAAGAGCATTGTGGGATATGTAGTCCACAAGATCTGGAGTGCCAAGGTTTGCCTAGCCCTGCTCTACACTGTAGTACTGTTGGTCTTCAACAAAGTCCCCGTTGACCCAAAATGATGAAGATTCTGTTGGCACACTTAAAGGAACACTATAAGGTCAGGAACACAAACATGTATTCTAGACCCTATAGTGTTAAAACCACCATTTAGGTGGCTTACCCCCACTTAACCCCCTTAACCCCTTAAGGACACGACATGTGTGACATGTCATGATTCCCTTTTATTCCAGTTTGGTCCTTAAGGGGTTAAAAGGTAATGAAACTTACCATACTTCCAGTGCGGTGTGAGTTTGCCTGTGCTGGCCCTGCCCTACACCCGCCTCCTTGCTGACATCAGCATTTATGACTTTTATCCAATCCAATGCTTTCCCACAAGGAAAACACTGGATTGACTGAAATCTAGCAAGGAGGAGGGATAGGGCGGGGTCAAATGCCAGCCTGGCCAATCAGCACCTCCACATAGAGATGCTTTGAATTAATGCATCTCTGGGGAAAATTCAGCATCTCCTTGCAGCACTGTCCCATGAAGCAACGCCAGTGGCCATCTGAGGAGTGCCCACTGGAGGTGTCCCTAAGGGGCAATGCAAACACTGCATTTTATTTGAAAAGGTAGTGTTTGCATGAAAATTCCCGCAGGAAAGATTATATTCACCAGAACATTAAACTACAGTTGTTCTAGTGTGCCTTTTACTTTTACTTAGATTTCAGCATAAACTCCAGCATGCTTTGGACTACAATCCACATCTCAATCAAGTTAGTTGAGGAGATTGGGGAAAGGTGAAAACAGCTCATTGGGATAAAATTTTGAGTTTAATGTCAGTGAGGGGGAACCTTCTGTGACATGACAAAGAATTAAAAAAAATAATTAAATATGTGTTGCATTTCACAATGGACAATTTTATTAAAGACTGAGAGCCAGATTTGCCTTTTAGCTAATAGTAGCTTGCCTATATTCTCTGTACCAACCCTGTTCTTCCAATAAATCACTAATCCCTACTTGAACCTGAGAGGACTGCTGGCAACTCTTGGCCTGAAGGGAAAGTATGAGTGAATCGCCTATTTAGCAATCTAACAAACCAACTGTTCTACCCCATGTCTAACCCATTTATGGGATATCAGTACACCAGTCTAAGTACAAAAGCATTGCACATTGCCCGTATTAACTATGAATTAATCAGCAGAAGGATGAGGCATCTGATGTTGTTAAGCTGCAGCTCAAAACTCATCTATACTTCTGGGCAACCCATGTCAGCTGTCAACTTCTGGATCAGAACCAAATACACTTCTTTTTCAGCATTAAATAAATTACTTTATTAGAACTCTGCATAATACATTTGTAATGTTGTGTTGTGGTTTGTTTGTTTTTTAGCAATTGTCAAATGTAATGTAATAAAAGATAATAGCTCAGAAAGCCAAGGGCAGATAGATTTATGATGCATACATATATTAATCCAGATACTATTTGTAAAATCAAAGGATCCTTAGAAAGTTCTGTGCATTGTGACTTGACAAGGCTCAGGAGAGCCAAAATGTTCTTTGTTCTGTACTCACAATAAGACTGCTTAAGAAACCATCAAGTGTGCTTTTCATATTTTCTATTGGAAAAAAGAAAGAAACAAAACTACCAGTAGGTGTCTCCTAATGAGATAGTATTACAGTCTATATGATTATTGTCACAATAGGAGAGAAATAAATAAAACGGAACTTTTAATGGGTATTGTCTAAAATGAATGATAACACAAGAAGAAGGGGTTAAAAACAAAGACATAATTTTCAGTCCTATATACAATGTCTACTCTTGCTGAACCAGCACTATAAAAACTCCTATCTAGCTGCTAAACTAGCAGAAGGGGATAATTGTATCAAAATAAAGAGGACTAAGTGATGAAGAAAAGTATCTATTTACACAAATATATGCTGTGCAGGAAGGTGGTTGCCTTCTCAATAAGCTGGACTCTCCTGCAGAAAGAGTCCAACAAAATCCATAGAGCTGCCACTAATAGGCAGGATATATTACATGTGTAACACCTAGTACCCCCAAGTTACAAGGTAAATGATTAACAAAAAAGAGAGCCTCTTTTTCTTTTTACCTACTTTCATATTTTCTACAATTGAATCTACTTGGGAACCTGGTCCTCTTTGTTTGGAGCACCCTGGTGGGAGTATTCCAAAGATAATGATGTGTGCAACACCATCTCAACTTGGAAAACATTATTAGCAAATACAATTGAAAAAAGACAGAAGGCAGGATTAAGGCCAGAGCAGGATAGGCTGGGGGTCACCCTGCGTGCACAAGTGGGGGTCACCCAAAATAACATTAGGGCAGAGTGGCAATAACTCAGTCCAAGTATAAATAATGGACTGGACACCCTCAATACACTAATGTGCCCTATGGGCACCAAACATGTAAGGCCTGGTCAAGGCCACCTGCAATAAATAAGGCAAAGGCCTATCATCAAAAATAGGGGTTATCTAGAAAAGGCCTGCTCTACCAATACCTGTTTTATGACGGCTCACATTTACGACCAGCTCTCTTGCGGGGTGGTAAGTGTGAGCCATCGTAGGAATTAGAGGGATTCCCTGCTCTGCTGTATTCTTCTATGTTCAGGGATATTTCCCCGAACATAGATGAACGCAACGGAGCGGGAATCCCTCTAATCTATGTTCGGGGGAAATTCCCTGAGCATAGATTAAAGGGATTCCCTGCTCTTGTGCGTTCGTCTATGTCCCTGAACACAGACATGCACTCTGTGGAGTTTGTCTATGTTCAGGGACATTTTCCCAAACATAGAAGAACACAGCAGTGCAGGGAATCCCTTATCTCCTCACTTACCGACCAATTCATTCTACGACCGGGTCGCAGGAACGGAACCTGGTCGGTAAGGTAGGAGTGTCTGTATAAAACTAAAATGTGCTTATAAACTAATACAGTCCAGTACAATGTGAATTCACAATATTAGTCACATTTCTCTAAATCCTGAATTTTAGAACTATATGTTGGGGCTGGGGGGCAGTTTTAGTAAGAACTTTTTTGAAGAATTTTTACATTGTCCTTTAAATATGACAGACTTTGTAACATAACAAAGCAGCAAGAATCTATTCATCTATAAATAGATAATTACAACCTTGAAATATTTCAGAAGAGTATATCTCTAGAGATAGCCAGTTTGTATTTCAGATCTATTTAAGGAGATATTATAAAATCCAAGAGTTGAATCATGGATTTACCCCCAGTCGACTGATTACTATATCAAAATCGTCATTTCCTGTTTGCAACTAATTTTCACTGTCCAGTATATGCATAATTTTCTGATTTTATAGCAAGACAGGAGGCTCATATTATGCATTAACTTTCTTTACTAAACTCCAGAGCAAAGACATTTTTTCAATAAAGTTTAGTGAATAAAAGACAAAAAACAGAGTAACTGAAATGAACACTCGGTAGCCAATCCGCATCCGGCATAGTCTATATAGTGAATGATCCCCAATATCCTTTCTCTTTCTTTGCTGCTCCAGTAGAGATAAGTATCATATATCTTCACTTATGCTACTGTTTTCTATATGAATACCTTCTGGTTTGGTTAAATATATTTTTATCTATATATATATATATATATATATATATATGTATATAGATATATATTCCTTTATTTGTATTTTGTATGTTTTCGGAAGTTTTATATATTTTTCTTATTGTTATTGTTTAAATATATATATTTGGTTTTATGTGCACTGGCATTCGTGCCGTTTCAACTAAATTAAGCTCGCGGATCGTCCACGTTTGATAATTTTCTTACGAATTGCGACTATTCAGTTATTTCGAATGACTCGTGTTCGGTAGACTTCTCGCGAATCACGGCCATTCGGTTATTTGTATTCGTTTATTTGTACTCGCGTTCACGGGTTTTGTAATGAACATATATTTCACTGCTCAGTTTAATACGGCAGTTTTTCATGCGAATCGCTGCACTCGCGATTTCCGTTAGTCCCTCATAGATTGATGATGTTATGGGCGGGAATTCGAGTAAGTTGGTTCTCAGCTAATTTTCCCGCCCACTTTACCTCAGCACAGCATTTTCTCCACAACTTTGTTGCTCTTTGTTGGTAATTATTATAACTTTCAAACTATTTGAATTTCCTGTCAGGATTTTACCTAATCTTATGCAACATTATTTTACTATTTACCATAGTAATTATAAATTACAATTTGTTGCTAAATTGAACTGTGAATTCTAAAGAAATTAGTCAGACTCCTTCTCAGTCACCAAAACCTGGTGTTACTGATGATTGTGAAATCCTCACTGAGGATTCTTTACAAAATATTGTAGACTTATCCGTTCACAAATTAATTTCATCTGCAATTTATACTGCAATGTCTTCCATGCAGGAAGCCATTGCAAAGTCTGTGGCTCGGACCATAAGCAATTCAAAACCTAGTGATAAGACTCACTTAATACCCCTTCAGACCAATTTTGGTCATCTGTGGAGTCAGAACGGAATTTTTAGCTCAGGGATTCAGGAAGTCTGGGAAGGCCACCCAGAAACGCAAACACTGTTTTTACGGTCCTTTAGGATCCCAAGACCAAAACAAAATGCATGTTTCATGCAAAAATGAAGAGTGCAAACAATCACTCAAAAGACCCTCTGTTTGTTAGGAAGACAGACAAGCTTGGAAGGCCATACACAGAAGCAAACCTGACTCCTATAAAACCTCCTCAAAATCTGATTCTGCCTCAAATTACTCATCTGTATCAGAGGCACCTGAGCTTCTCTCTAAATCTGATGAAGAGAATATTATAATGGATGTTAATGGGAAACCATTATTTGTGTGTAGTGTTAGTGTGTGAATGCTGAGATGTATGCACATATACACACACACACACAGAGATATATATAAACACTTAAATGCACGCACACACACACAGATACACACACAGACATGCTGACATACAAACATACTGACACACACAGATATACTGACACACTGACACACACACACACACACACACACACACACACTGACAGACATACTGACACAGATATACACTTTAAAACCCACCCTCCAGTTTCCTACCTTTCCTGCTAGTGGCTGAAAGTGTTGGGAGTTGGGTTCTAGCACTCTTCTTTCCCGCGTGCTCCTCTCTTTGTGGGAGGAAGTGTTGCGCGGCCGTCACTTCCTCCCAGCCTGCTGCCAAAAAGCAAGGGGCCCGCTTGCGCTGTTAAAGCGCCTCGGCGTGCGACCGGGCCCCTGCTGACAGAAGCCCACCGGGTGGTCCTTTGTGCATGGGCCACCCGGTGGGCGTCAGTGTGCAGATTACCAGCCAGAGGGTTAGAAATAGTTGAGGCCAGCAGGGCTCACGGTGCAGCTGCCCAGTTTGCCCCACGTTCAAGACGGCCCTGTGTATACGAGCTATTATATTGTTTATGTTCATGAGTAGTTTATGGTATTATGTATGATACATATGAATGTGGGCTGCTTGTGGAATTGTGTGTGTGTGGATGGATATGTCACAGTGTGTGTTTTGTAGTGTGTGGGGGCTGTTTGGGGTATTGCATGTGGGGTTGTGTGCGTATGTGGATTGTTAGTGGTGTTTTGTTTGTGCGGATTGTGTGTATGTTTGTGTGTGGGCTGTCCGTATTATTTGTATGAGGGGAGGGTTATTATGCATTTCTGTGTATATCTAGCAGTGTGGGTGGCTTCCCTAGGTTCCAGTGGGGACTAGGCCGGCCAGGTACATGTCAAGGACAGGAGCTGCAACAGCAACTGCGAGCTGCTCTACTACAGTGTGGATTCCTATTCACAAGTGCTGGGAGGAAGTGATCTGAGATCACTACCTCTACGTGCTGCAATGTATAAATTGAGGATTGTCCTTCACCACCTTTTCGGATTAGCAGATATCTGAAGTTTTACTGGGACTCCTGATAGGCCAGAGCCTGTTTGGCTCTAGCAGCCTTGAGTGCCGTGCAAAGACACCTCGAGTGCCATAGGTTGCCTACCCCTGCCCTAGACCGACCATTGTCTAAAAATGTTGTGCAGACTCCTGATCTAGATCCCATTATTGTGCAATTTTTAACGAAATCATGAAAGAACCCGAGTAAAGTACTTGACAGGTCATTAAAGTCTTGTCAAGAAAAATTAATGGATGTATATGGTCCTGTGGCAAAATGTTTGAGATATTAGAACAAGCTGCAGCTTCTGGGATTTCTTCCAGCATTGATATCTTGAGAGGTTGGACCCAACGCATTGTATGCTTTTTGGGGAATGCTAACGCAGCTCTGACCAGCGAACGCAGCGAAACCGCAGTTGTCGAATTTAGCCGCTTCTGAACCTGGACCAGCTGCTGAAGGTCTGCTATTCAGAGAATGCTTTATTAAAGACATTAATATGTAAATTTATTTAGCTCCCTTGATAAGGCTCAGTCATCTCTGAGGAAAGTATTCAACCCTTAGGTTTTTGGAAGGGCTGGAAGAGGAAGAAACCGCTCATCCAACCGCTCCTTCCAACATAGACAGGTTCCAAGGGATACCTTCCAGCCCACCAGGCTTATATGATAACCCACAAACAACTCTATTATTTCCACTTCATGGCAGACCTTGGAGATGAAGAGGACAGCGGGGAGCATCTCACTTCAGATCTTCATCTGGTAAATACAAAATAAATTCCCTTTCTTTCCTAAAAGAGTTCGGGGGCAGACTAACTAGTTATTTCCATGTTTGGATTCATATTATAAATGACACTTGGATACTAGACACTGTTCTGGGATAAAAATATATTTTATATCATATCCCGCTCAAATAAAGGTACCTTTCCCGATAACATTTTCTATCCAAGACCAAACTCTGGTCCATCAAGAAATATTACATTTATGTTCAAAAAATGCCATCATCCAAGTGCCCATGACCAGTGCAGGCTTTATAAGCAATTTATTCTTGATGAAAAAGAAAGATAATGGTCACAGATCGGTCTTAAATTTTTAATATTTAAACAATTTTGTCAGATACCGTAAAATGGAGGGAATTTATTATCTCAAAGATTTGTTGATACTCAACAACTGGTTAATAAAAATTGATTAGAAGGATGCGTACCTCACGGTACCCTATTCACCATTAATGTCAGAATTTATTTACAATTCATATGGGAAGGGAAGAAATGGCAATTTAAATCATTGCCATTTGGTTTATCCTCTGCTCCTTAGTGTTTCACCAAATTGCTCAAACCAGTGGTATCCCTGCTTTGAAACAGGGGAGTGAGAATGATAATCTACCTAGACAACATATTATGTCATAGAGTGTGCAAACTCTTCAACTACATTCTCAATGGACATTGAATCTGTTAACAAGAATTGGCTTTGTAACAAATTATGAGAAATCGTAACTCCCTCTCTAGGGATAGAATTTTTGGGATTTCTAGTGAATTCCAATTTAGCCACTCTCAGTCTTCCATCACAGACTTGAAAACAATTCAGAAAGAGATCAGGTCAGTTCTGAACACGGAATTAATTTCCACCAGATCTCTGGCACGGATTGTAAGCCTTTTATAAGCCTCAATTTAAGCGATATTTCTGGCTCCCCCTACATTATTGGGCTCTTCAAAGATTAAAAAGAGAACATCTACGCAATGGTCTCCTTTATTCAGACGAGATCTCTTTGACTACAGAAACAAGGACAGTTTTATTCTGGTGGTCAGATCATGTTCAAATTGGGAACGGGAAAGCCATTTTCACTTTATTCCCAGATCTGATTATAGAATCCGACTCAAGTTGGGTAGGCTGGGGAGCCTGTCGTGGAGGCAAATGATATCTTGAAGAGACGAGTATGCATATAAACTGTCTAGAACTCATGGCAGGATTCTTCGCTCTATGCAGCTTTGCGAAACAAAAATCCCATTGTTGTGTTCTTCTCAAGATGGACAACATATCAGCAAACCAATACTTAAATCGCTTAGGAGGTACAAAATCCAAGCCACAGGGGACATTGCCAAAGATTTTTGGTACTTTTGCTTCAATCAAAACAGTTTTACGAGCATATCATCTTCCCGGACTTTCCAATACAGTAGCAGATTGGAAATTCCCGTTTCCTAGTAGATTGCAGCTACTGGATGTTGGATTCCATCATCTTCAAAATAGAGTTAAAACAATCGAGTTAATAAGGGGAACATTTTTAATTATTTTTTTTATTACAGAAAAAGCAAAACACAGAAGATAACAAGCCAATGGCAGAGCTGAATTTAATGCTTTATCATGACCAAGATTGTTATTCGATAATCAGACTTTTACAGACTAGAAGTTATATAATTTATATAGTCAGTACAGCACACAAAGCTATATTTCAAAATATATATTAAAGGAATAACAGGTATAGGTAAAGCAGCTAAAAGGGAGGGAAAAAAACAGACGCAGAGGTATCGGGGATAGATAAGGAAGCAGGCTTACTCACTAAATAAATTACTGCCAGTTAAAAAACAAATTGCGAAATTTAGACAGAAAGTAAAGATTTGGAAAAACTCTCTAATTCCATTATAGGCAAAGCTTGGTTAGTTTTACCTAAACCATGCATTTTTTTAATTTTAAAATTAACTAGAGTTCAGTGTTTAGTGAATAACCATCCAAATTTTCACATGAAAGAGATCGGGAACATACTAATTTAAGGAAAATTACATCCTAGATTTCTGTTGTTAAATGTCACTAGATGATCTTTAAAAAGAACTCATGTGATTTATGAAGTAGTACACCAGGCAACTCTAGAAAGTGGCTGTCATCTTAATATAGGTCAATGAATCTCACATCACATATAAAGTGGAGATATAAATCTTTTGGTTGAGGAAAATAATTGAGGCATATGGTGACTTAAAACTGAATTTTCCTAATTTAAATCTGAAAAGTAAAACCGAGGCAAAAAAATTATCTCCAACTCCAAAGCCATAGTTACAATTTGGTTATTTGTCCCTCAGATTTTCCTTTCTGATTTAAAGGGACACTGTAGGCACCCAGACAGCTTCAGCTCATTATAGTGGTCTGGGTGCAGTGTTCCTTTTGAAGTTCCAGAGAAACTGCAATGTTTATATTGCAGCACTAAGTCTACCCACTGTGACTCAAACAGGGGGAGTAAAGGTTGTGCCAGAAATTATAAAAACAGAGATGTGTTATAACATATATATATACACATTCTATATATGGGAAACAAATACAAAGCAAAAGAAAGTTCAAATATAAGTCCAAGTGTGAATCCAAATGGTAAAACTTGCTGGAAGATAAAACCTCAAAGAGTCTGGGTCAGATCAGAGTATTCATGTCAGCCATATATTCAACAGAAAGAGAGAACTAATGGTGCAGAAAATCCCAGAATAACATAAAAGTTAATAAAACATCTATGGTCCTACTTATGATTGATAGAGCTTAACCTACCTCTAGTCTGAATGGCGTACAGTGGTACAATCCCCACTTATAGGATACGTGAGACCATGTAGGTAGGCAGATGTATCATCAGTATGAAGATCATAAAAAATTTAAAAGAGACATCAATAATGCTCACAGTATACCAGGAGTATAGAATAAAGAACAAGTACTCACATTTAATTGGGCAGACTAACTGCTCAATGTGTAGGTGTAAGTGGTATAATCCCAACTGTGGATCTTTTGGAGTAGTCCTCACTAGAACTTAAAATCATATGCCAGGTAGAAAATAATAAAAAAGTAAAATAGCACACTCACAGTGGAAAGAGGCCAAAATACCTTTATTAAAATACAATGTAAAACAAACAGTTACAATATCCACAACGCGTTTCACTAAAGTGGTTTTCTCAAGGGTGAGGTAGAAAAATAATACCTGGCAGGCACACGTTTATATAGGGAGTGTGGGTGTGGTTTTATTAATATAAAAAAAAAAAGGTCTAGAATGATAGTAGACCATTGTAGGGACTAGTGTATAAAATTTGGAAGCAAAACTAAGCTGCTAAATGGGAAAAAAGTAAAAAAAAATATATAGCGGGTTATGTGACCGCGCCCATTTTGGATCATTTCGGGCCTTTCACGTGACCGCATGCAATGGGACATGGGAAATGTAGTGCGGCCGGGGTCTGGTTGCATCCAGAGACTACATGAAAGAGGGAAGCTCCTCCTAAAAGGGGCAGGGAGCCTTATGTTTTAAGGTGTGTCGCCTACTTTCATTTTTGTATTTTTATATATATATCGTTTAGTTAGGTATATAAGCGCCGATCCATTTGTCTGTCTATCTCTGCCCACAGTGACTGTCTACCAGACAACCACTACAGGGCTTCCTGAATTGAAACTGACCTTTGGTCTAGTATCTGATGCTGGACGTCTTCACACTCTGCATGAGGACTCCCAGTGTCAGATTTTTTCCCCATAGGAAAGCATTGATTCAATGCTTTCCTATGGGGAGGTCTAATATGCGCACAGCATTTGCAGCGCATGCAAATTAGCACCCGCTTGTCGTGGGACATCGAGGGGGCGGTGCTGGGATCAGTAAAGTAAATAACCCTTTAAAGGGGGGGAGGAGAGGCAGGGGGGAACAATAGTGCGAGAATACAGTTCTGTGTTCTTGGCACTATAGTATCCCTTTAATTTGCTAACATTTGGAGTTTACTGAACAAAGATTTGAAGCAGTGGATGTAACATCTAGATTTCAATAAAGCTTGTTCAAAGATGATGTTGCTTGAAACTATAGTATGGATAAAGATTGGCCAACACACACAGTTTGGTGGCCAATTGCATTCCTAAATATTAGTTACTACTAGTGGTGTTCCTTAGGCATCAGCTCTGAAACCAACCATTTTTAAATATATTAATTACTGACATTCAATTTCTTTGTTAAAAAGATGTGCCATTTTTGGAAATTATGACTGGCAAGATACCAGACGTCTCTGGTAATTAAATGAATAATTATTATTATTTTTTTTTTTTAATTTTTTGCAGTGCATTTCAGAATTTACATTCAGGCGTGAGGTACCCCAACGGCATTCCTCATGCTTTAGCGAAACATCTGTAACAGTGGGGTATTCTTAAGTACTTGCACAAATTTTATACTTAAATAACAGATTAATAAAACATGCTGGGTTTAGCTATGGCTTGAGACTCAATAACAGATATGTATCCCGTGCTTTTCACCCAAATAATGTAAACATGCTATATATGGTGTAGGCTAGATTCAAGCTTAACTAGTATGCTTATGATGGTGAAACATGTTGGGTTCTATGAACATGTATGCCTGCTCAAATGTGTTACGTTAGGCTATTTGCAAAAGTGAGAGCAAGGATGAACAGACATATCTAATTGTTAGTTGGTGTAGCTAAAGAAGTAAACCGCTGTGGTCCCACACATTTTTGGTGGTGGGCAAATTGGGGAGGCCTGCTTCGGATACTCAGGGTGAACAAATAAGTGTGGTTGCCAGGGAGGTTTATATCGAGCTCGATATAGGATTGGCAGCTACATATTACAAGAGCCCAGGTAGGCCATCTCTGTTAGGGATTACATTAATGCATAAAACATTTGAGTAGAGCATGAAATACAGGAGCAAGAGTTAAACTTAAACTAGGGCATAGTGAGTGTGCACTGAGAGCCATGTTCGCACCGGGTGAGTCACGTCCTGGATCTAGGGGGCATTGTTCTGTTTCAGCCAACTCTCAAGCTCAGGAACACGCGGGTGTCGCTGCAAGACAGTTCATGGAGGGAGTGAAATGTGGCAACCCTACAGCACCGGGCTGTCGGGAGAGCCTGCATCGGTAACCCACGGACTCGGGTACTCACGGCTGAGTCAAAGTCCTTCCTTGGCAGGATGCGGCAGGGTTGCTGTAATGTTCGTCGCCTGCGGCGTCGGATTTTCTGCCTCCGTGGGTGATGCGTAGGGGGAATAACCCTGGTGGCCCTCGGCCCAGGTGGGCTTAGCGCTGCATTCTCGGCCTTGTGTTTCTGCCAGGCTTCGGCCCTCCAGTTGCGCCCAGAAACGGGCGAAGATTGCATCTAGTCACGGTAGCATTTGGTCAAGTGCTGAGCATCCAGCTGGCACTTCATGCTGCTTCTGGAGCTCAAGAATAGGAGGCCTGTCCGCCATTTTGAGGGGAGCTCCGTGGCCTGTTCCCCAGTGGAGGCTGTTGCGTGGTATAAACGGGATGCGTGGAGCCAATCAGCGGGGACCAGGATAACCCCTACCAGTCCAAAGGTGGGGGAGGCGCAGGTTGACTGTCTCTGCTGCGGGTAAGGAACCAGGTTAGCAGCCGTCTCACTGCGTTCATTCAGGCTTAGGCCGCACGCCTCCGACTGGGCTATCAGATTCCGGGTAGCTCATGTGGGGTATCACCAGTGGTGTATCCTGGTTTTGTGCTGCCCTAGGCAGGACAAAACTCAGGCGCCCCCCGTCCACCCCCCGCCCCACCTTCTAAATACACACACACACATTCACTGACAGATACGCATACACACGCTAACAGACACATACACACTCACAGACACACAGACACACACACACACACACTAACAGACACAAACTGTCAGACACACACAGTCAGACACACTAACAGACACACACACTCACATTAACACTTTTTTTTAAATTTATTTTTTATTTACCCCCCACCCCCCTTACCTTTGGGAATGCTGGGGGGGATCTCTATCTCCCTGGTGGTCCCGTGGCTGCGGGCTGAAGTGCTCCCTTGCCGGCCGCCCGCCCAGCCCAGCATGTTAGTTAGCCGCGAGGCTAACTAGGCATTTGCCCTGGGCATTTGGGGGTCGGCTTTTTTTGCCGCCCCCTGGAAAATGCCGCCCAAGGCAAATGCCTTGTTTGCCTCGCGGCTAATACGCCCCTGGGTATCACCGTGTGTTGCAGGGTGCCCCGGTCACGATTATTGCAGTTTGCCATTTGGAAAATGCGAGTAGTTGGGGTTTTTGCACCCAAATCTGTTGCCAGTCGTGGGAGCTCCAGCCAGGCACGTCTAGTCTGCTCGGCATTCAGGCTCCGCCCCAGTGAATAATTATTTAATAATAATAATATAGGAATGGTGAGCTATTTGACAGTTATAATTTAATATCAGGAAATGCAAAATTATGGATTTAGGACATATAAACCGAACAGATTTTGAACTGTTTGGAGAAAAAGTAAGCATGTGATAGAATTTCATGTACAAACCTTTAGTATATGTAAATGAGGACAGCAATAAATGTGGGTTAGTAGAAGGGATTAAACGTGGGAATACAGTTACAAGTTCTGCTACAACCTGATTTTTTTTCTTCTTCATATTTTCACTAAGTGAATTGACATGAATCTAGTGCAGATTCAATGCAAGATGTTGGCCCCTCATTAAGTGAGCATGTGCAGACGTGCCAGACACTTCAGATGCAGGAAGAGGGGCTTTTTTGGGCACTGCACACACACAGATTTCTACTACCATGACCACTTCTAGTAGCTAAAGTGGTGAAGGTGGTTGGAGTAACCCTTTAATTGAATATCAGACAGGAGCTTCTATTATAAAAATAAAGATCCCATCAGCCTGGGGGTAGTTGTCAGCTATGCTTTAATTGAATTGGTACAGAGCATCAGCAGCACACTGTTCATGGGTTTGGAGGACACGACATGACCTAAAAAGGCATAGAAATAGCCCCACCTCTCTGCTAGCATAGTGGTCAAGGAGTGTGGCTTTGGGCTGAAACAAGGTGGTTCTGGAACAATGCTCTGCTTCTGATCCAACTTTCTTAGACACTAGCACAATGTTCATTAATACCCTGTTTGTTTTTAGTTGTAGAAGAGATGGAATTTATTACAGTGAAATGTTTGCATAGTAGGGATCCATTCTGCTCAACATAATTACCATGCAGTCCTCTAGATTAGGATCTCTCAACCTTTCACAAAGAAGTACCCTTGCAGGCCTAAACAAAATTCCCAAGTACCCCTGCCACGAGAAAAAGAGTTTTCTTTTGATTTAAATTCCAAATAAAACATGTAGACATTAATATTGAAGTTAATCCCATATTGGACAACAAGCCTGACTTGGCTCTTTCCTCTGCAAAAGCTCATTTGCACCTGCTACAGCAAAAGACCTTTCTGCTCTGGTCCTCCCACCCCACCACATATTCCCTTAAACCTATACTCTTGTAGCTCATCTGTTTCCTTCTCTTGCCCTGCCTCTGACTAAAATATTCAATCTTACCCTCTCCTTTGGCATTTTTCCTTCACCTTTCAAACATGTAACCATTACTCAGATTCTGGAAAAAAAAAACAACTTTGACACCAACTCCCCATCCAACTACTGTGCTCTCATTACTGCGGTTTGCCCTAAAGATCCTTGAAAGAGTTGTGTATGTCAGATTGACCAACTTCCTTGAAACCAAATCTCTGCTCGACCCACTTCAGTTTGGATTCCATGATTTAGTAGGCGCATGATCTCACTATTCTATCCTAATTCTCCTCGATCTTTCTGTGGCTGATCGGTCTACGAGACACTGCACTCTCTCCTTGGGCTCCTCCTACCTCTCCCAGCACACTTTAAGGGTTTCTTTCTCTGGTTCTGCCACTTCCCTCCAATCCCTCTCTATAGGTGTTCAAGTTTCTGTCCTTGATCCCCTACTGTTCTCAATCTATACAGCCTCCCTAGGTAAACTCATCAGCTGCTTTGGCTTCCATTAATCATTTATATGCAGATTACACACAATTATCTGTCCTCTCCTGATCTTTCACCATCCCTCTTGTGATTGCTATATCTAACTTTATGGCTGCTCATTTCCTTAAACTTAACTTGTCCAAAACAGAACTTCTGGGATTTCATCCCTCAAGTGTTGTTACATCTGTGTCTGTCTCTCTCCAAGTCAATGGCACTACCATCAGCTCTATGGCGCAGGCTCACTGCCTAGGTGTTCTCTTTGACAAACTTCTCCTTCCCCCTTCATGTCCAGTAGGTCGCTACATATTGCCACTTCCATCTCAAAAACATTGCACGCATTTGGCCCTATTACATGCTGGATATAGCCACGGTTCTGGTTCATGCCACTATCCTCTCGCCTTTACTACAATCCACTTCTCAGTGGTCGTGTTCTCAACTTTCCCCGCTACAGTCTATAATGAATGAAGCGGCAATGCTCATCTTCTATCCGCCTGCACCTCCCACCACTGTCTGTCCCTACATTGGTAGATTTAGGGCTCAATTTAAAATTCTGGCACTTTCTTACAAAATCGCTACATAATGCTGATCCAACCAATTGATCATCCCTGATACACATGTCCCGTATAGGCCCCTACGCTGAAGACCTACGTCTATATTCTGTTCGTACTCGCACCTCTGATGATCACCTTCTAGACTTCTCTAGTGCTGCCCTGTTCCTGTGAAACTCCCCTTCTCCATCACACTTTCACTCAGCCTCCATTTCTATATAAATAAAATTTAAAAAAAAAAATCATTGAAAACACTTCTTTAGGAACGCATACCAAGTAAATGGTTAATAACTTTCCCTCCTGCACCCTAAATACTACTCGGCAACTGTCATATTAAAAAAATAAAAAGCAAGCCCTGAGTGAATATTATTCTAGCCACCTTTCTAACCTAGCCTTACATTTTGTGACCTTATATCCCACTCCCTCTAGCATGTAAGCCCATTTGAGCAGGGCCCTCAACCTTCTCTGTTCCAGTTTGTCCAACTCTGGTTACAAGAATATGTATGTTAGTCCACCCATTGTACAGCGCTACGGAATTTGTTGGCATTTTATGAATAATAATGAAGGGTAGTAAAGAATATTTTAAAAATAAATGCAACACTAAATATTGTGTAAGGAGGGTATTAAGTATAAAAGTCACAAAATGTAAATTCACACAAGGACAATGACACGCACTCAAATACACATTTATTAGTTGCCATTTTAGACACCCTGTAAGTAAATATGCTGGCAAGCAGAAAGCACAGTCCTCAGTCACATCTAAGGTCAGTGTGTGAATAGGTTGGTGGTTGGATGATATGTGGGAGGGAGCTGGAACAGAATGTGTACACATTTTTGGAGGCTGCATGTTTGTTAGAATATCGCTTGTGGGGTTGTGTGTATGGGGGTGGCTGCTTGTTGTGTTGCATTGTAATGTGGGAAACATTTGTTTTAAACCAAAACTAAACTAAAGCTTATTCCCCCATCCCTGAAGCTTACCTTGGGCCAGAGAGGAGGAGAATCCTGGTCCCTAATGGTCCAGTGGGAGAAGCAGCATGTCTGCACCTCCAGCCAGGGCAGTGAAGTGAAGTGTATCTGAGTGTTGCGCAACAAGGACAGTTGGGAGAGAAGTGCGTTTGTCTGTATACAAGTAAGTCTCTCTCTCTATACACACACACATACACACACACATACACACACACACACACACACACACACACACACACA
>OW240914.1:137807967-137827359 GCA_933207985.1 Pelobates cultripes | reverse complement strand
GCAAAAAGTCATAGGAGAGCAAAAAAAAAACAAGGTGCAAGAGAATACTGAGAATGCACAACAGCTCAAATAGCCTGCCCTTTGGTGGGCCCCCGCTCAGATCTAGATGTTTAGCTCATCTGGAAAGGAATGTCCTTCCTAACCTGATAGCAGCAAGTTCATTGAGGGATGCTCAATAGCATTGTGGATCATCTAATATGATGTTAATCCATCATATCTGATCGCAAGAAAGCAGGTGGTAGGACAAAGAGCAACATATGTGCTTTTTATAAACATATGTGCAGTTAAAAGAGTAATTTTTTGACTCAAAGTTATAATACATTATTTGGTTTTGTTTGTAAATCCATTAGACATTGATGAGGAATGTGAGCAGACTAGTGATAAAGGACCTAAGGACCATATGAATCTACACAAATTCAGGAAAACAAAAGATTTAGGTATAGTATCTTAAATGGCAGGCTTATTTCATTTTCCAAAAGTAGGTAATACTGCTAGACCTTGGGATTGCAATTCCCAGAGCAAAATAATTATGTGGCAAATATCTATAACAGTTCTGTAATGCTAAAATACAAACTAGTATATTCCAACTGATATTGTGTAATACTGCAGAGTGAATGGTTAATATGAAAAAGTGTATGATGAGTAATATAATTATGTTTTGCAGTGATACTTTTACTTGTACCTTTTCTTTTTTCACTCAAGACCAACAGATGTTACTGCTCACCCTGCCTCACCCTATTTGCAAGATAAGTTTTTTTGTTTGTAACTAATAACGTGTATTAATGAAGCATTTCAAACTCTCTGACTCTCAGAACCAGTTTGCACGGCTTCTCTCTTTATTGCAATGAAGACACGATCCTTTATTTCCACTACTCTGCCCTCTGTTAAATTGGAAAAGGCCTTTTCAGAGGGTATTGGTTATTTGGCTACCAATAATAATAAAAATCCCTGGTTTGTGACAAACATGTAGTCCCTGTACTATCTCAGTGCATCCCCAGCATTTATATCATATTCATCAGACTGCATGCAACTCCCCACAATAGGTTGCTTTATGTAGATTCACTTAATGCACAGAAAAGCCTCATTTAGTTTTTTTGCAAATGTATTTTAATGTTGCCAGACTGATACCATGAACCCAATTTGAGCCCCTACCAAAAAAACAACAAAACGTCAGAACCATTGCTTTAACCCCTTAACGCCGAGGGACGGACGAGGTCCATCATTAGAGGCTTACCGGGAGCACCCGGTCAGGCTGCCCAGCACATGTGCTCGCTCTGACCGCAAGTCAGAGTGAGCACATGTGCTCTGTATACTTACCTATTGGCTCCCTGCACTTCCTGGTTCTGTGTGAAGTGCAGGGAGCCGGAACAGTGCTGATCCTGCCCCCTTCTGTAAAAAAAAAAGTTAATTTAAAGTCCCACCCCCCTTTACCCATTTTAATAAAAAATTAACCCCTTCCCTGCCAATTGATCACTGACTACAGTGATCAATTGGCAGGGATTACATTTTACTATGATCTGATTTTTTTTTTTTTAACCCCTGAGGGTTAATTCTTTTTTTTTTTAACCCTCAGGGGTTAAATTTATTTAATTAATCAATTAAAATATTTTAAAATTATATATTTAGCTAGCTGGGGTGGGTGGAAGTTAGTGGGGAATTGGGGGATTTGGCGTTAGGCTAACTAGGGGTTAACGTTAAAAAAGTTTTAAAATAAACTTTAAAAAGTTAAAAATTAAGCTTAAAAAAAGTTTTAATAACGTTTAAGTAAAAAATACAAAAAAACACCCTCCTTTACCTAGTCCAAATAAAAATTAACCCCTTCCCTGCCAGTCGATCACTGCCTACAGCGATCAAATACAGATCACAGTATTATACTGTGATCTAATTTTTTTTAACCCCTGAGGATTAACTTTTATTTATTTTTTAACCCTCAGGGGTTCAATTTATTTATTTAATTAATTTAAATATTTTATAACTATATATTTTGCTACCTGGGGTGGGTGACAGTTATGGGAAAATGGTGAATTTACTGTTAGTGCTGCTTACTGCTAGTTAGGGGTTAACAGTAAAAATAAAAGCTTAGAAAAATGTTAAATCTGTAAAAAAGTTTTAAGAAAGTTTAGGAAAGTTTAAAAAAAAATTAATAAGCAAAACAAAAGTTTAAAAACTAGTTTTTAAAAGTAAAAAAAAAATAAAAAAAAATACATTTTAAAAACACTCATTACCACTACACCTGGAACAAACTAGAGAAAAAACTATCCCACGCCAAGGTTCAAAATATGCCTTTTGAATTACCCCAGAGTGTATTCTTTAATAAATAGTATGTGTTTGTGGGGAAGTTTCAATAACTAACCGTCTAAACTACTCCAAATTGGAACATGGACACAGCGTAAAACTTCAAAGTTAGAAAAAAACTGAATGGCTGCGTCTCAAATGTGCCCCTTCAACATCCACATATACCTGGCAAAGGTTCATACGGTGGTATTGCTGTACTCAGCCGACATAGCTGAGCAACATATGAAGTATTATACAGTCATAGCACACATAAGGTTTGCAAAATATGCTGCGCAAACTCACTTTGTATGTCAAAAAGGCAGAAAAAATGCTTATTACCACTACACTTGGTATAAGCTAGCGGAAAAATGATCCCACGATAAGGTTCCAAATATGCCTTTTGAAATACCCTGGGATGTCTTCTTTAAGAAATGGTATGGCTTTATGGGGTATTTGGATTATATAGCCTGGTAAAATACTCTAAAATGGGACATAGGCACAGCGTAAAAATTCAAAGTTTGAAAAAAACTGGAATGGCTGTGTCCCAAATGTGCCCCTCCGATGTCCACACATACCTGGCAAAGGTACATACGGGGGTATTGCTGTACTCAGCCGACATAGCTGAGCAACATATGAAGTATTATACAGTCGTAGCACACATAAGGTTTGCAAAATATACTGTGCAAACTCACTTTGTATGTCAAAAAGGCAGAAAAAATGCTTATTACCACTACATCTGGTACAAGCTAGCGGAAAAATGATCCCACGCTAAGGTTCAAAATATACCTTTTGAAACACCCTGGGGTGTCTACTTTAAGAAATGGTAGGCCTTTGTGGGGTAGTTTGAATTTAAAACCTGCGAAGATGCTTGGAAATTGCACATAGGCCCAGCGTCAAAATTCAAAGTCTGGTAAAAACGGATATGGCTTGGTCTCCTATATGTCTCCTGTAGCTTCACGAAATAGTGCCAAAGACATTCATTGGGGGTGTCTTTTCACTCAGAAGACTTAGCTGAGCATAATTTGGGAGGTTTGAATATATGAAATATATAAAACGCCCAGCAAAAATGCAATCCGTATGTAAAAAATGCACAAACTTATTTTTTACCACATACTTTGGCATATATTGGTGAAAAAATGGGGGCATGTTAAGGCACATTATGCACCTTATGAGATACCCTGGAGTGTCTACTTTTACAAATGGTAGGCCTTTGTGGGGTTTTTTTGAACAGTCAAACTGTTATATTACTGTTATAATACCCCAAATGGAAGCTAAGGCTGATTAAATCCATCTCTCAAAATTCTACTGTGAATACTGAAAAGGACAGGTATCCTGTATAGCACTGTAACTTCACGAAATAGTGCCAAAGACATACAATGGGGGTGTCATTTTACTCAGCAGATGTAACTGAACACAAAATAAAACTTTGTACAGGAATAACACACACCAACTTTACAAAATATTCACGAGAATTTCTTTGTTATAAGTTTGTGTGCCAAAAACCAAAAAAAACACAATTTTACTCCAATATGTAGCAGAGGTTGGCGGTGAAATGGCTACGTAGAAAGTGTCAAAACAACCTTAGGTAAATAGCCCGTGATGTCTACTTTATATAAATATATACTTTTGTGTGGCAATTTTGTTTTCTTTTATGGCTATTAAACTTACAAGACAAACATACCAAATTCTAAAATCACTCCACATTAAAAGTCTATTTTACTCCTTGTGCTTTGTGACCTGTAACTACCAAAAAAAATTAAAATCCCAGACACATTATATATTCTGTAAATCAGAACAACTAAATTCATTTATTTTTAATTACTTTTCTTAACCTGCACTAATTATGCACACATTATTATTGCAAAAACTGTAAAAAAAAAACAACAAAATTTTCATTTTTTTTACATTTTTCTGTATTTTTTTTATAATAAATAAGCATTTATATATACGTGTGTTACATCAAAAGCCCTTTCTGTCCTTTAAAAAACGATGTATAATATGTGTTGGTGCAACAAATTAGTAAAATGCAAATTGCAAACAGCAAAAAATGAAAAAAATGCTGTTGTCATTAAGTGAAAGACAAGCTTTTGAAGCTCTGTCCTTAAGGGGTTAAGCCATGCCTTTGAATTCAGCTTATAAAACATCAATATTTACAATTTCTTATTTTCCAATTACATTTTGGGTAATAATTATTACTTTTCTTCCTTTAAGTAATTCTACATGCTTGATTGCAGCATGCAGTTCCTGAATTTCATTGTAGAGTTTACATTTCAACAATATGTGTAATCAATGCTGGTTTTGTTTTTGATACTTCATTCAAATGTTTTTCTTTTTGCAGTTCATATTTAATGCATGCCTTGCATAGCTTCTTACTGATACATTCAGGGACATCTGTAGCCAGCAGTAGAGCATTACGACAGGAAGAGGCAAGCCAAACAGTTCAGCACTCCAAAGTCAGATCTTGGAAATCAGGTATGACAAGGCAAGAAGAAGTCCCACGATTGCATAAACAAACTGATTGAGTTTTTAAGCTTCTGATCCCAGTAGAAAACAGAATCTTCAGCAAGAATTGGCAATACATTTCTGCTAGAAAGACATAAACTTGAAAGAATTTATCAAAGGCAAAAGTAGATACTGAGGAGTCAGACTGTTAAAGTGCAATGGCATATTTTGTACGCATTTTTTTTCTTTGGCATTTGGAGTTCTTCTACAATGGTACTGGGAATTAAGAGTCGAAAAAAATATATCCCTTTGATAGTGAAAAAGGTTTACAAAGCTTCAAAGATAACACAAAGAAACTAAACTAAAACAAAGACATTTAAAAGCTTTATGCAGCTATAGCAAAAGAAAATAACACACAAACTGATGATAAATGTGGTGAATTAATAATTTGGAAAAAAAAAAGTAAATATGATTACATGTCCCTAACACCTAGTCACCACTACATGGCCCAAGATCGGGAGGGGTACACTGAAATGGATCTTTTCCATATGCCCCTCCAGATCTTGGGATCATGACATAGTGAATTGCGGGAGCTGCAATTGTGACACTGTAATACACCTGTGTAACCCTTCCTCAATCCAAACAACATTGATTTAGGGTGCTGGTGGGCAAGACCTAGGAAGCATTGCCAGGGAAACAAAGGGCCCTATCCAGTGAAGGGGCTTGTCTGCCTGGTATATAAGATACCAGACTGACATACAACATCCTAGGTGGCCCCCATGTAGACCATGGCCTTGGCAATGAAGAATACTGAAGTGCTCTCTGTGTGGTCCTAGCACTTTTAGGACAGCACAAGCATGTCTAATGATGAACACTGAGCTGCCTAGAAAAAAATTGGGAAGGTGCAACAGGACCCTAAAATATTTGTTTGATATAATTATTTAATTGTCCTGCTAAAATAGGGATAGTTGAGAGGAATGGGCAGGACTGTTAAACTGACTGCCTGGAGCTGTATGTGAGCATATGACTGTAAAACAATAAACTGTATGACTGTATGACAATAAAAGCTATTTTCCTTTTGTTATTAATTGAACATAACTAATGATGAGTGAGAGGGCATCACTTTCTTGTTTCTCACATGTCTAAGGGCACCTCATATCCTGAATGATAATATTTACAGGAGGCTTATGATACTATTGGCTAGAGAGAAGATAACATCAGAATATTAAATGGCCAACAAAGCAGGAAAGCTAAAATCCTTTATATTTTTATTATATGGAATCTGTATTATGTCACAAAAAAGTACAGTAGTAATGTACTATATGAACATCATTCCTTAATTAACAAAATTAAAGGAGCATACTACACACATTGTTAAATTTACTTTAGTGTGAAATCTACATTGGACACTATGTACAATTCCAATATAATATACTATAAAAAATAAAAATAAACAGACCATTATTATAAAACAAAACACAGCAGAAGATTATATAATATGTGTCATGGGAGGCAGTCCGTAGACCGGATCCCTGTGCCTGATGTAGTTGATTAGGAGTCTTCAGCGTGGTAGTGGATACATAGGGCCTGGTGTTGAGCACCAGCGTTTGTGTGGCCACATACCAAGATCCTGTTGCAGCTTAGCGGATGTCAGAGCAGAAGTATGCTGAGATGTATCCAGTACTAGAAATAAGGCAAGGCTAGGATAGACACCTAACAAGACAAAACTAGTAGAACCCAGAACCAGAGAAGGATAGAAAGCTAAACCCAGAACATGTACACAATACATAAGGGAAACATTAACAGAACAGGCACAGGACTGTAAATACAAAATAAAACGAGACAAGATATAGTAGGCAAAACAAGAGGAGACAAAACTAAGTACTATATATGTAAAACATTGGAAATTTAGACCTACATAAATGGCCAAGATGTATGCAGCCCACCACTGCGTCAAAGGCCTCCAATTACAGTGGGTTCTTATCTACCTAGATATGCATGACCAAAGAAACAATAATAAAACACACACAGCACTTACCTGCAAAGGGCAGAGGACTTGGAGCAACTGCCAGCCGGAACCAACTGGAACAAAAAGGATAAATGGAAAAGGAACGGGTGTGGAAACATAAAACAAATATTTAAAGGAATCTAAGAGACTGGGAATTCCAAGAACGGAATAAAGGAATGAACCCAGAAAACCCAGCATAAAGAAAACCAGACATAGAATAGAAAACCACAAAACCTAGAAAAACTAAACAAGAATTGTAAAATGAGTACTGGATACCAGAAGCCAAGGCCAGACCTCTGAACAGGACAGAGTAGGTCCTGATAATATGTCAGTAATTCACTGATTCACTTTGAGAATTGTGAGTACTTGTTTTGTGATTTGTTGCAAATTTTAATCAGACATTTAATGATATATACATGTGATTTCATAGCGATCCAAGGACTTGTTAGTAAGATGAAAAAAGTGTCAACTTTGCTTTTATTCAGCAGTATGCCATTGTGAAACAACGTTTCAGTTCCCAGTCGGAACTTTCGTCAGGATAAGGTGCAGGTTCCATAACCAGTGAATATATAACAAACATAATCATAAAGAAACATTGTACACATTTCTAACTTACCCTTTGACCCCAGTGATTGCCGTAGCTGATCGCTTATTTCGAAAACAAATATATGTTGGATATAGATATATATAGAGGAACAACTACCCATCTACGGTCCAGACAAGAAACCGAAACAAGCGATTTATCACTAGATGTGGACAGAACGGTAGAACATACTGGGGTGAGAGGCAGACTCCCACGCAGGAGATGACTCCCATTTTCAACTTATCAACACGAAAATTGACTGATGGGGAGACAAAACTACTGATGAAAGGACTCTCCTTTGTTCCTACTACGACACCAGACCCACTTGCACAAGAGGTGGAAATATTTAAGTTTGGAAGAACTCTGAGATTAAAAGATCACTTCAAAAATATGGACAACACTGACAGTGTACAGAATAGACCCATAAATCGATTCAAACCTAAAAGCACATGGGATCCATTACCAAATCAACCCACTATTAAAACATTCATTAGATCCATAAATCACGAGACACAGACACATCTCCTGAATTACAAAAAAAGCTCCAACATCACTAAGGAAGAGCGCAGAATTATAACTTCACTTGCCAAAGATCCCAACCTGTTCATACGACCAATAGATAAAGGAGGTGGCATTGTTTTACTTAACTACAATGATTATAGGCAAGAAAAACTATCACAACTACAAGATACAATTACATATTCCCAATTAACATTAGATCCCACAGAGAAGATCTTGAAAACTATACAGAGCACCCTACAACGGGGACTTGAGGCAACGTACATCACTCAGGAACTGTACCAATATCTATTGCAGAAAAATCCAAGGACACCTATTATCTATACCTTGCCTAAAATACATAAAAATCCCACAACACCTCCAGGGAGACCTATCGTTTCGGTGATAGGAGGAGCTCTTGAACCATTAGCCAAATGGTTAGATTTCTTGTTCAAAGAACCCATTGAAAAACTTCCAACATGCCTCAAGGACACTGCGAGCCTTTTGAACCTACTGCGAGAGATTAAAACATTGGATCCCAGAGCAATATTAATCACTTGTGATGTAAAAAGCCTATATATGGTTATCCCACACAACATGGGCATTAAAGCTATGCAGAAAATTCTTACTACCTCTCCCTTCTAGAATACAGTGGAATACACACTGGAATTGCTACAATTAGTATTCAGTCTAAATTATTTTAGATTTGAAGAAAATTGGTATCAACGAACATCGGGAACATCGATGGGGGCAGCCATGGCCCCGATGTACGCCAACGGGTACATGTACATCTACGAAGATGTACATGAGAATATCATTTTTTACCATTGTTACATAGACGATATCTTTATGATCTGCAAAATACAACACTAACAAATGCTTGAGTCGATCAATGATCTGGATTCACCTGTCCACCTTACCATGGTGTCAGATATTCACACAGTCGATTTTATAGATGTACGGATATACAAGGAGAAAGATGGAACGATTGCCTATACCCTTTACAATAAACCTACGGATAGAAACACATTACTCCATGCAGATAGTTATCACCCAAAACACCTGAAAGACTCACTACTACAGTCCCAATTTTTGAGAGTCATAAGAAATAATTCAAATACCCACAATACCACACTCCAAATACAGGAAATGTGGGATAAGTTTAAAACAAGGGGCTACAGCAATAGAACCCTACAACAAGCATTGGACAAGTGTTATCAGACGCCTTCCCAACCCAGGGTTAAACCAGAAAGATTGGTATTTCCAATCACATTCACTACCATTTCACAGAAACTGAAAGAATCAGCGGATTGGAATTGGCGTATGATATCTAACGATGATAGCCTACCAACGATATTCAAACAACAACCAATGATGTGCTACCGCGGAGGCAATAATTTAAGGGATTTACTGGTAAAAACCGACCCTGTACATTGCTACAATCAAACACAGACACACCAAAACCTGGGATGTTACAGATGTTTGGGGTGTGTGACTTGCAGCCATATGCTGCCTAGTAAATCATCCACACATCCACACACGGGCCAGAAATTCACCATCCGACACAGACTCACATGTACAAGCAATTACGTGGTTTACAAACTCTTATGCCCATGCGGTTTGGCATACATCGATAAAACTGATCTACCATTGAGGGAGAGAATGCGTAATCATCGGTCAAGCATAAGAACTGCATATAGAGACCAAACATCTGAACTCCCTGTGGTCAAACATTTTCTAGAGTTTAACCATCCATTGCTCAGCATGAAGTTCATGGCAATAGACCACATCCCTCCGTTGGCAAGAGGGGGGGACTGAAAGAAATTTTTGCTACAAATAGAGCTTTTTTTGGATTTGAACATTCCAGGCACAGGAATACTATACTTGTACATATACTTGTACATAATAATGTGTGTATATACATCTACGACGGGAATCTATCCCACATTCCCAGTACATGATTATTGGAATATACACCTTGCATATTCATGAACACTCCTTTTCTATAGGTGTTTTACTTATTTTCTAAGAATTTCTTTTTACATCAATGCATGCTTACAGCTCTAGAGTACAACTAGTGTGATTAATTTAGATAGATCCTGTGAGGGTCTGTTGACTTAATTCTCAGACCAGCCGTTTCTATGTCTGTTTTCTATATTACGTATATTTTACAATACCTTACACTGGCAAGATTTAGTGTATATATATATATATATATAGTAACACATTCATTGTGATAGTCCTCCTACACCTGAACCCTCTACAGGGACACTTATATATTGATATATTTCTTTCCAATATCTCTGCCTTACTATTATCTCAAAACATTTGGGGATTTAATTGGTTTGATCAAAGTGACTACGCTAGCCTTAGAGACTCTTTACCTCCTATTGCTATAAGAATGGCTGATTGTCATCCTATAGGTCTCATATTATGTACTAGTTGCAATAAGGATTGTATAAATTGTTTCTACATGCTTGACAGCTTGCTCCTGACATAGCTATTGAGACTATCAGTGGCTGTTCAATAAGCAAGAGTCGTTCATTATGCATATGCAGACACATATTTTCTCTGGATCAGTGTGTCCAAGACCAATTTCACATAGACATATATGAATATAATATCCAGCATATATTTGTTTCTGTTTCTGCTTGTCTATAGGTTTTATTCTTATACTGTTATGATTGCCTTAAATGCCATCCTCTTCCAATATGTTTCAAACCCTTTGCACCCGTGAACGATCGCGGACTAGTGTCCTAGACCGGGTTACTATGACAACCCATATTCAAATACGCCCCCTTACGTTCCAGCTATCTTCAAGTGAATCGCTGAAACACACTCAGACTAGCATCACTAAGGACAGCTGCAATACTATCCAGTACCGGGTCAATTCTACCCGCCGAAATTAGTGATCAGCTATGGCAATCACTGGGGGAGCAAAGGGTAAGTTACATATGTGTACAATGTTTCTTTATGATTATGTTTGTTATATATTCACTGGTTATGGAACCTGCACCTTATCCTGATGAAAGTTCCGACTGGGAACTGAAACGTTGTTTCACTATGGCATACTGCTGAATGAAAGCTAAGTTGACACTTTTTTCATCTTACTAACAAGTCCTTGGAGTGCTATCTGTCTATAGTTTGTTGTAATTTTGCTGACAAGCACCGGGCTAATTTTATTGCTTATACTGGAGTGCAAGCATTGGATATATATATATATATATATATATATATATACATATATTTCTTTTTTTTTCTAAATTTTTATACTCTTTATTCCATTGAACTCACTTAAAAGAAGCAGTCACTGATTTCAGAGTCACAATAAAAAGTCTTAGGTGTAATTTACAGAAACCTGTATTGGTTTTTTGTTTTTTTTTCAGTTTAAACAGAATAGTTGAGAACCAAATCATTCATGCTATGAACACAAGTTCTCGGAATTGGAAGGACGGCATTTATTTTATTTATTTATAAAATATTTTACCAGGAAAGATACATTAAGATTTCTCTCGTTTTCAAGTATGTCCTGGGTCCACAAATCATTGCATTGTTACATTAGGGTACAATAAAATACAAAAACAATATTAATACACAATAAATACAAAATTTAACATGGCATGTCCAACAGCTCTGGTAAATATATCCTCCTTTTTTTTATTATATTGTCAAATATTGTCCTAGCGATAGAGAAAGATTACCTGCAGTTGTTTAGTAAGTTATTGATATCCCTATGAGATGGGTCAGGTAACTCTACAAAAATAGTGATCCTGATAGTTTAAGCACTGTGTCATTAATATCCTAAATATTAAATAACCAGAGGCAATATTTCACATGATTTCAAGTTGTCCCAAGATAAATATATGAGAATTATAAATGCGTTAAAGTCAACTCATTTCATCTTGGGGAGGTAGGGATTCTCCTGGGTTTCCAACATCTTGAAAAAGACATATGCAGCATGCTTTTTTTTTTAAGTATATATTCTTGTTCAACAACACAGTTCCAAAAAAACCTGTGTATGCATCTCCATAAACAGGAAATTGAAAGTAAAAACCCAAGTGTTTAATGAAAATACTAACAACAAAATCTTTGATAACGTGAAAGATTTTGTCCATCATATTTTGGATTCTAACCTGGTAGTAGATCCTTAAGTCAGGAATCTTCCATGGCCAAGTTTGAATATGGGCCAGTTAATATTCAATTTTTAAAAGATATATTTAAATAGACCCCAGAAGTCACTATAGAAAATGTGTCATCATAATGGGTAATAATATAGCAAGTCTTTAGCAGGTATAATACAGTAAGTGTGGAGATTATAAATGTAGGATTATGTAAAATTCTGAACGTATTAAAGAAAATAGAAAGAAAAGAAAAAGTGTTGAGAATGAGGATTGGGTGGGAGGGTCATTCAAAAGCTGACCTCGAGCAGTATGGAGTCAGATAAGAGGTGTACCTTATATAGGTAAGTGAATTAACTTAATCCCCTCCCACAATTACAGGCCAAACAGCCATATATGGAGTAAGGTTCCAGTATAAGCGTAGGATAGTATAAAAGACCAAAGTCCGTTGTGGTGTGCCGAGACCGGCGATACGGTAGAGAAAAAAGAAAGGAAGGCAGCGCCACTATAAACCACATAAATTAAAAGAGCACAGAATAGGCAGACTAGAATGCAATATATATGATAGATAATAAGCAAATAGAAGTCCAGAATAAATAGTCTGACTGGTAGATGAATCAAACAACGAGGTATTTCTTTGTAGAGGTGAATATAGTCTTTTGTAGTGGGGGATTCTTCAGAGTGGTGTAGATGCGTCTTTGTACATCATATGAAATGAGAAAATAACAACTGATGGTATAGTATGTCCCGAAGGGGGTAGAAGCAATAAAAGAGTATATGGTCCTACTCACGTTTTCAAGAGCTATGGACTTAGCTCTAGTGTTGATAACGTACAGTGGTATAATCCCCACTTATGGGATACGTGAGGTCTTAGTATTCTTTCTTGATTAGGGAACCATATGTGGAAATAAAAGCGGGAACAACAATGGTGCTCAAAGTATAAAATGCCAGAGGTGAGAAGATAAAAAACCAAGTGGTTACTCACATTTAGTTGAACAGACTAACTGTTCAATGAATACAGCTTGAGTGGTATAATCCCCACCTAGGATTCTTGGGAGTAATATCCTCACTGGAAAGTAAAAACACTTCTGTGCTGGATAAAAGGATGGTAGTAGTAAAAAAGTAAAATAATAATAGTAATAAAAAGTAAGATGGCTAACTCACAGTAAGAAAGTGGCCAAAATACCTTTATTTAAAACAATATAGTTTAAAAAACCACAACGCGTTTCGCCCTTAGGCTTTATCAAGTGGAGATCAGAAAGTACATCCTGTTACATACAGGTTTATATAGGCAGTGAACATATTAGAAAATGGCGCCAAAATGATGTCATAATTTTTTTTTTATTCTCAAAAGTGCTAAATTTTATATGTGTAAGTGAGTACATACCTATATGTGAAACATGTGATAGTTTAAAATTAAAAACGAGCCAATACAAGCAATCCATCATTTTTATCAAATTCTAAAGGTTTTTTCAAATGCAACAGATGCATTGTCTGCAGATCCACTGACCAAAACAGCACATCAAAGACAACACAATTCACCTCAAACAAAACAGGTATTACATACCCTATCAAAGATTTAATATGTTGCACTACTAAAAATGTTGTATACCTATTGGAGTGCCCATGTGGCCTCCAGTATGTGGGTATGACCACACGATGCTTAAAAATAAGGTTAGCAGAACATTGTAGAAATATTATCAAAGGCTACCAAAATCACTCTGTTTCAAAGCATTTTATTCAACACAACAAAGACCCTACATTTTTAAAATGTACTGGGATCCAAAGATGTAAATTACCCTGGAGGGGAGGTGACCTCAAAAAATTACTGGGACAAAAATAAATGCACTGGGTGTTCCTTTTAAAAACCCTTACCCCCGAAGGTCTTAATGTAGAGTTCGACCTGTTTAATTTTTTATAAATTTTTTATAATTTTTTATAATTAATTTTTTATAATATATTTCTTATATTTTATTATCTTCTATAATTATTTTGTGCATGAAGTACATATTTATATAATGTGACTTATATACATGACTGTTCTATTTAAATAATATACAAGGTATTGTGAGTATAAAACCTTGTTTTTAATTTAAATTTTAGACTATCACATGTTTCCAATATAGGTATGTATTCACTGATACATATAAAGTTTAGCACTTTTGAAGAAAAAAAAAAAAAAAATGGCCACCGATCATGTGACTGTTGTATCTAAATATAATATTTAAGGTATTGTGAGTATAAAACCTCGTTTTTAATTTTAAACTATCACATGTTTCACATATAGGTATGTACTCACTTACACATATAAAATTTAGCACTTTTGAGAAAAAATAAATAAAAAAAAAATAAAAAAATTATGACATCATTTTGGCGCCATTTTCTAATATGTTCACTGCCTATATAACCCTGTATGTAACAGGATGTACTTTCTGATCTCCACTTGATAAAGCCTAAGGGCGAAACGCGTTGTGGTTTTTTAAACTATATTGTTTTAAATAAAGGTATTTTGGCCACTTTCTTACTGTGAGTTAGCCATCTTACTTTTTATTACTATTATTATTTTACTTTTTTACTACTACCATCCTTTTATCCGGCACCAGAAGTGTTTTTACTTTCCAGTGAGGATATTACTCCCAAGAATCCTAGGTGGGGATTATACCACTCAAGCTGTATTCATTGAACAGTTAGTCAGTTCAACTAAATGTGAGTAACCACTTGGTTTTTTATCTTCTCACCTCTGGCATTTTATACTTTGAGCACCATTGTTGTTCCCGCTTTTATTTCCACATATGGTTCCCTAATCAAGAAAGAATACTAAGACCTCACGTATCCCATAATAGGGATTATACCACTGTACGTTATCAACACTAGAGCTAAATCCATAGCTCTTGAAAACGTGAGTAGGACCATATACTCTTTTATTGCTTCTACCCCCTTTGGGACATACTATACCATCAGTTGTTATTTTCTCATTTCATATGATGTACAAAGACACCACTACACCACTCTGAAGAATCCCCCACTACAAAAGACTGTATTCACCTCTACAAAGAAATACCTCGTTGTTTGATTCATCTACCAGTCAGACTATTTATTCTGGACTTCTATTTGCTTATTATGTATCATATATATTGCATTCTAGTCTGCCTATTCTGTGCTCTTTTAATTTATGTGGTTTATAGTGGCTCTGCCTTCCTTTCTTTTTTCTGTACCATTTCTGTTGTAAGGCCTGTGAGGGAGCCCTACTTTTTAGGTGTGCTGCCACTTTTTACTTATTTATTATTGTTTCTATTGTATTTTGTATAGATAGAGAGCGCTGATCCCTTTCTTCTGTTCCGGCGATATGGTAGGCCTGTAAATAAAGAGGGCAAAAATTAATAAACGAAAGGATTTAATACAGTCAACAATATATACAAATTAACCAGACATTTCTTTAAAAGCATTTCTTAATTCCTGTGTTGGTTTGGGTAAAAAAGTTGTGTAAGCAGATGATTTCCAACGCCCCAGTGATTTGATGACATGCACTGGTATGTTAGCGCTGGAGGCTGTAGAGGCCGCCCCTATCCGGAAGGAGTGACCTGAGTACGTAGCAGGGTTAAAACCTAGCATGGTTAATAGGGATCTGATTTATCTCATGAAAGTAGTGGTAGTGAGTACAGAGCCTTGTAGTGCGAATAAAGGTTGAGATGATGGTGATGTAATGTGTAGAAGGTAGGAATCTAGAGCCACCAATGGACACCATTTGTTGTGGGTAGGGTAATAAGTGATTTCCACTGGAGGTGCGTGTTGGCTTGTTTTGGACTGTGGTAGTGCCAATATGTAATGGTCCTAGGTGTGCGCGTAGAAGACATCTGTCTGTCTGAGTGGTGGTGATAGTAGTGAATTCCCTTGGCCTGAGGAATCCGTAGAAGGCTATGTACCTTGCAGTTTTAATGACTGAGTTGGTGGTAGAGTGGAAATGTTTGGAGTCTAATAGGTCTGATAATGACTGTAAAAGTGTATTGTCTATAGGTAATCTCTGCGGGGGACGTGGAGGAACGGATTTCTGAATACCCCTGAGTATGTTCTTCATCTGATAAGAAGACATGAAGCTATGTGTATTAGGCCAGAGGGTTAGCATGTGATGTTGAATGCCTGTAAGATATAATTTGATGGTGTTGTAAGAGAAGTGTAATTTAAGGTAGCAAAAAGAAGCGAAGGCTAAGATAGATGTCATGACAAAAGGTTGGGATATGTCGTGGTCCGATAGAATCTTGTAAACAATGTGAAGGCTCTGTTGTATGTTTTGCGAGTGTTGGATGAGAGTGCTATTTTGGACAGATCCCTGCTATGTTGCATAATTAATTCTAGTACATGGTTAGCTGTTGGAACGGAGGGGTGGCAGTGGCTGCTTGAGCGGCTGACGGGAGTGCTTGACGAAAAGCCTGAAAGTTGAAACGAGACAGACTGTCAGCTGCTATGTTACTAATACCTGGAACATGAAAACAAATCAAGAAGAAATTGTGACATGCTGCCAACCAAGTGAGTTTCCTGAGAAACCTCATGATAGTTAAGGATGATGAACGGCCTTTGTTAATGATGTGACATGTAGCCTGATTGTCTGAGTAGCAACAAACTGACAAGCCTGACCATAAATGCCCCAATGTCACAGCAGCTGCTACAATTGGCTAGATCTCAAAAAGAGCTGAGGAGATAAAAAAGCCTTCTAAGTCATAGACTTCTTCAGGCCCCTACCCCAAAGCCATTCGTTCCCAGAGATTGCTGCAAAACCCATGGTAGATGCCGTGTCTGACCATATGGTTGGTGACATGTCAGACAATCCTGAGAGGAATAAACATTTACCATTCCAGGTAGTTAAGAATTCTTTCCACATGTGCAGGTCTGCTGTGGCCTGCATATCCATGGACATGCATATGGTCGTCGTGTTGGAAATGTGGGAAAAGACAAAGCAGTCTGGATATGAAGCTTGTGGAATGATACACATGGCAAAGTTCAAGGAACCTATGAGAGATAGAAGTTCCTTGCGGTTGCAAGTACCCAGTAAGATGTAGTGATTGATACTGTTGAGGATGTTAGTAATTTTCTCTTGTGGTAAGCTAGCTTGCATGGAGGCTGAGTCAAGTTGTATACCCAGAAATGTAATGATGGTGTCTGGACCTTCGGTCTTCTTTGGGGATACTGGGACACCCAAGTGGTCAAACAGACTAATGGCTTCTTTGAGGCTTCTGGGGGGAAATTAGTTTTCTTCGACCAGCAGAAAGTCATCTAAATAATGGATTACTATGGGGCATCTGGAGATGTTGAGCAATAACCAGCAAAGTGATTCTGCAAATGTGTCGAAGATTTTGGGGCTACTTTTTGACCCAAAGGTTAGGCGGGAGAAAAAATAGTATTTGTCTGCCCACTTGATGCCATGTAAGTGCCAGAGTGTAGGGTGGATTGGTAGTAGTTGAAGGCATTTGTTATGTCTGTCTTAATTAACCAGGCTCCAACCCCTGCTTGGGTGATGGCTGTAATGGCATGATCTATAGTCGCATATTGTAGGGAAAACTCTTCGGAGGGAATGAGGGAGTTGAGACTTGGGGTACTAGAGGTAAGATTTCCCTGTGACAATCCCAATGGGAATTGTGCACCATGTAGTAAATGGTGGGGTTTTAAAAGACCCAAACAAAAACCCCTCTGCCACTTCATGGGCTATGAATGTGGTTACGGCCGTTGGGTTCTGTTGTGCGGCTTTTAAATGAGGGCATTCTAGATGGCCTGGGGGCATATGTATGATGCCAGTATGGAACCCCTGAAAATCCAGAAATGAGAAAATCTACCAAATGTCTGGAGGAGTGGTTAGTCAGTAGTGCTGAGAAGACATGAATGTTGACAGACGTTAGGTACGGTTTAGGGTACATTTTATTTGGACACATGGTTTTTGCATGTGCCCTGAAACATTTTGAACAAATATGCAATAATCTACAAGCACTAAAGCTACATGTGCCCACATTGAAATTATTGCAAATCTGTGACTTCCCAAAGAAAATGATGGGACAATCCAATTTGTCTCTGGTGGTTCTCTCAGTACTACCAGCATTGCTAGTGCTAGGTGACTGATTGTGGTCATCTGCCGTGCTAGAACAGAAATTTGTAGTGTGGGTAGTAGAGGAGCAGGATGCACAAGCCGGTGTCTTTAGACCTGCGAAGAGCCTACAGAAAATTTCTGCATCTAGTCTGCTCCAGTTGATATGGGTAACATACTGGGAGAGAGCACCAGACACTTTGGTGGAAAATGACCTATAGTAGTCGTAAAAGGCCGAACCACCATATTTGTTTCCCAGGTCCACCAGCTTGTGCATGTAATGGTCGAATTCTTCCCTTCTATCAGGGTACACTTCACAGATGACATCTCTAAATATACCAAAAGTCAAAACAAATTCCGGAATGGTCAGTTTCCGGTTTAACCTGGCGTCCTTGGATCTGACCACCACAGATACTTCATTATACATGTATGTTTTATTTTCCACCACAACCTGGGAGGCAATTAGTAGAGATGCTAAGTTAACATCTTTACCCTCCAGGATTTCTCTCTTAATGTGTGCTGGGATCATGTGTGCAGGATTAACATCCTGAGTATCAGATGAATTCATAGTACCAGTGAAATGGGGTTCGGTTGGTGCCGGTTGTGCGGTATCGGGAAGGCCAGCCTTGGTGAAGGCTGTGGTGACCGACTCGAGATTAGCCAGTCTGTCGTTATCCTTGCCCATGGAGTTCATGAGCGAGGCCAGCATAGCCTGGATGTCACCCGAGTTGGTGTTGCTGGGGCCTTCCCCTGCCTCCGAGTTGTCCGTTGCTGTGCGGAGAAGTTTGAATAACTCAGCTTTTCTAGCCGTGGCAGGGTAGGGGATTTGTCGCCTCCTTAGCTTGGTGGTGATGTGAGGGATTGCCAGTACGCTATTACTATTTCGTGGGAGATCAGATATGGATATACCGTATAAGCAGGTGTACGTACCTCGAAGTGTGGTTTTGAAAACTGACAATCCGTATAGGTTTCAGTAGTACCTGTAACTAAATAGATGGAGACCGTATAAAAATAAAGAAACTGGCGCAAACCAAGTTTACCTTAATTATGTTTGGCTAATTGACCTGTAGAGGTCAGTGGAGATAATGTTTGTAGAATATCCATAAATTATTAATGTACTTGCAGGACTGTAGGTGGCTGTGTTGGTAGAACCCTTGTTAGTCTTGATGTTAGTGCAATATTTATAAATTAAACATACAATTGAGTCTGTAATGAGTTTGTTTAGGCGAAATGTTGTAGCACGGTGGACGTAATACAGTATTTTACATGAGTTTTAAGTAGAATTGTATGTGTGCCCATACCTGATTGATTTAGGCTATATATATATATATATATATGTACCCACTGTTTCAGTAAGTTATGTACTATTATTATAAGGGGGGGTTGTATGTTGATAGGC
>OW240914.1:137779032-137791781 GCA_933207985.1 Pelobates cultripes | reverse complement strand
TGGCCAGCGGACTTCCACCTTGTCTAAGAGCCATAGCTGCAGCCGCCCTGCTAGTAGCTGAAGCCGATAAACTCACTCTGGGTCAAGAACGTTATGTACGAGTTCCACATGCAGTACAGACGTTGTTGGATTACAAAGGAAATCATTGGTTTAGTAACAGCCGTATGACCAAGTATCAAGCAATGTTGTGTGAAAACCCAAGAGCGCATTTAGAGACTGTAAATACCTTAAATCCAGCTACCCTTTTGCCACAACCTACTGAAAGTCAACATGATTGTTTGGAAGTAATGGATGAAGTATTTTCAAGTAGACCAGATCTTCGTGATTTTCCCATCCAGAACCCTGATGTTCAATATTACACCGACGGCAGTAGTTATGTAAAGAAGGGATCCGCTATGCAGGATATGCAGTAACAACGATAGACAAGGTGATAGAAGCTCGGCCACTGGCAAAAGGAACATCAGCACAAAAGGCAGAATTGATAGCACCGACACGAGCGTTACAATTGGCTGAAGGTTTAAGAGTGAACATCTACACGGACTCCAAGTATGCGTTTTTAACCACTCATGCCCACGGAGCTTTGTATAAAGAAAGAGGACTATTGAATTCAGAAGGCAAAGAAATCAAATACGCAGCCGAGATCCTACAACTATTGGAAGCAGTGTGGGAGCCGAAAGAAGTCGGTATTATACATTGTCGGGCGCATCTGAGAGGAGATGGTGATGTAACCAAAGGGAATCGGATGGCAGATAGTGCAGCTAAGCGTGCTGCCGAATCAGGAAGACAGGAATATGTGGGGCATATAGCTGCTCTTATACCAACTCCACTGTCTCAATGGACTCCAATTTATACAGCTCAAGAAGAGGAGTGGTTAAGGACTGAACCTGGAAAGCATTTGGAGAACAAATGGTATCAGTTAGAAGATGGAAGAATAGTTATTCCAGCATCACTAGCGGTAGAAATTGTCCAAAACTATCATAACGGGACACATTCTGGGAGAGACAGTGCAGAAGAATCTCTCAGAAAACATTTCTACATACCAAGATTGTCCAACTTGACTCAGGCCATTGTACGTAGATGTGTAACGTGTGCTAAAAATAATGCAAGACAAGGACCAGTAAAGCCACCATGAGTCCAGTTTATGGGGGGACTTCCCATGTCCGATTTACAAATTGACTATACAGTGATGCCTAAATCGGGTGGACATCGCTACCTTCTGGTGGTGGTGTGCACCTATTCAGGCTGGGTAGAAGCATGTCCTACTCGTACAGAGAAAGCAGGAGAAGTCGTGAGATTCCTGCTACGAGAAATAATACCCCGATATGGACTACCCTGCTCTATAGGATCGGACAATGGTCCAGCCTTTGTTCATCAGTGCCTACAACAATTGACTCATATGCTTGGTATAAAGTGGAGGCTTCATACGGCATATAGACCCCAGAGTTCTGGTAAGGTAGAGAGAATGAATAGAACTATTAAGAATCAGTTGGCTAAAATGTGTCAGGAAACCCAACTTAAGTGGAACGTTCTCTTGCCCATAGCTCTATTGCGAATCCGTAGTACACCTACCAGAAGGATGGGCCTCTCTCCTTTTGAAATCATGTACGGGCGACCACCTCCCGTGCTTGGTAACTTAAGGGGGGATTTGAGTCAGTTGGGAGAAGGAATTACCCGGCAGCAGGTTGTAGAGTTGGGTAAGACTATGGAGGAGGTACAGAAATGGGTACAAGATAGATTACCTGTGAATATTTATCCCCCAATTCATAGTTACCACCCAGGCGACCAAGTGTGGATTAAAGAGTGGAATAATGTGCCGTTAGGGCCCAAGTGGAGAGGTCCTTATGTTGTTCTTTTGTCTACCCCTACAGCGATAAAAGTAGCCGAAGTGACTCCGTGGATACATCACTCCAGGGTTAAACCAGCAGCAGCCGATTCTTGGCAAGTTACAGCAGATCCAGAGAATCCCTGCAAGATCCGGTTAAAACGCACGACTCAGTCGGAGTGACGAGGAACCTTGTGGATTACAAATTTTATTGTTTCAGAGACTTGGTAAGTGAGTGAGAAGGCCATAATAAAGCCTGTCCACTCACCAACGAGTGTATAAGTCAGGGAAAGTCTTGAGGGGACCCCTGTGAAGACGAGCAGAACTCCATTCCCTGCAGCCCTTACATCCTGGAAGCTGAGGTGCCTTCGCACGGACGAAGACTGAGGATGACGACGAAAGATGTATTTTTAATAATGTTTATTTATGTGTATTTTTATATTCAGGAAGGTAGAGGTACCGACACTCCTAGCTGTGAGGTATGCATTAAGACTACAAGAACAGGTAACCATATATCCCAGACCCTAATTTGGCATTCGCAATATGAGTGTAAAGGAGATGTATCAAGATGTAGATACTTAAATATAGAATATAGTGTGTGTCATTTAGGAGTAGGAGAACCTAAGTGCTTCAGTCCTGAGTATCAACCCCGTACAATTTGGTTGACTCTCAGAAATGGAGATCCTCAGGGGACCCTAATTAATAAGACGGTATTAGAATCCGTATATTCTTCAGGTGCTCTGCTATTTGATGCGTGTAAAGCAATATCAAGTGGTAGAAAGCCGTGGAATGTATGTGGGGATCTTAGATGGGAGAGGACGTATGGGTCTAACGATAAATATATTTGTCCCAGTAGTAAAAATAAATATGTAAGTCCAAGATGCCCAAATAGAGATTATAACTTCTGCCCATATTGGTCTTGTGTGGGGTGGGCGACTTGGGGACAGACAGCAGACAAGGACATGATTGTGACTAAGTTGCCTACTGATCCATATTGTAAGTCTATGGAATGCAATCCAATCCATATACTTATAAATAACCCTGACAAGTTCTTAGATAAATATGGTAATTTATTTGGGTTTCAAATATATGGGACGGGTTTAGACCCTGGGACAATATTGTTTATAGGGATAGAGACTGATACGGTAACCTCCCAAACTCATCAAGTATACCATTCCTTTTATGAAGAGATGAGCATAGATAATAAGATCCCCCATAATGCTAAAAACTTGTTCATTGATTTAGCCGAGAGTATTGCCGGTAGTCTTAATGTTACCAACTGCTATGTGTGTGGAGGTACTAACATGGGAGACCAATGGCCTTGGGAAGCAAAGGAGGTAATGTCCGGTTCTGAGGCAGTTGACCAATTAATATCTACACAAGCCGACTATCATATGAGTGTTAGAGGTAAATCTGAGTGGAGATTGAAGACCTCCATCATAGGTTATGTTTGCATAGCGAGGAAAGGAATGATGTATAATACTTCTGTAGGAGAATTAACTTGTCTAGGGCAAAAAGCTTATGATGATGATACAAAGAATACAACTTGGTGGTCGGCTTCAAATGTCTCAGAACCATCTAACCCGCTTGCAAGATATGCCAATTTAAAGGACGTATGGTTTGATCTATCCATCACATCTAACTGGAGAGCCCCAGCGAATTTGTACTGGATCTGTGGTAAGAAGGCCTATTCGGAGTTACCACAGGACTGGGAAGGGGCATGTGTGTTGGGTATGTTGAAACCATCCTTCTTCTTGTTGCCTATTGAAACAGGTGAGACTTTAGGTGTTAAAGTGTATGATGTGAATCATAGGAAGAAAAGGGGACCCATAGAGATAGGTGCCTGGGAAGATAATGAATGGCCTCCCCAGCGTATTATAGATTATTATGGGCCAGCCACGTGGGCAGAGGATGGTACCTTTGGTTATAGAACCCCTATTTATATGCTCAACCGCATTATAAGGTTACAGGCGGTGGTTGAGATCATTACTAACGAGACATCACAAGCGCTCAATCTTCTAGCGAAGCATAATACCAGGATGAGGACAGCAGTTTACCAAAATAGATTAGCCTTGGATTATCTTTTGGCAGTAGAGGGAGGTGTATGTGGGAAGTTTAACCTGAGCAATTGCTGTCTTCAAATAGATGACGAAGGGCAAGCAATAGCTGAGCTTACTAGCCATATGGTTAAACTAGCGCATGTGCCTACTCAGGTATGGAAAGGGTACAATCCAAGTAGTTGGTTTGGTAGCTGGTATGAGTGGTTTGGAGGGCTTAAGGCAGTGGTAGGTGGAGTCCTACTGATTTTAATGTTGTGTCTACTCCTGCCGTGTCTTATACCCTTAGTAGTTAGGTCTGTGCAAAGCCTGATAGAAAATATAGCAGAGAGGAAGGCTGCTGCACAGATAATGGCAATTTATAAATATAAGGCTCTAGATCAGGGAGAACCAATGCAGGAAGACGAGTGTTGAAGATTCACATCATAGGATAAGTCTGGTCTGGTTCAAAGGTAACTTGTGGTGTATGCAAACCAAGGTTAAGTGATGCCTCAAGTAATTGTAAAATATCAAGAGGCATCAAAGGGGGGAATGTGGTGGAATCTCGGTAAAAATAAATTTAGTAGGCCGAGATTACCACGCGGCATGTGTACGTGCATATGCTGACGTATCGATCAGTTGGTTGCACGAGGCAAGATACGATCAGTAGTGTACGGAGCATGTGCAAGAATACAGGATGTAGTATTCCCCTCCTCCATTGTGCTGGACAAGCCATGCGGTCAAGCAGGAAGTTAATTCTTATTTGTAATGATTGGTCAAGAGAATGTGCGGGTGGAGCTTAATATGGGAGGAGTTATGTGCCTATATAGGGAGCCTGCACTATTGTTCGGGGCTCAGAACTTGCTGTATTTCTGGTGACATTAGTCCCTCTGAGTCCCGATCGGTGATCCAATAAAGAATCTCTTCCTTCCTGAAGAAACCTGTGTCCATCTCTCTGTGCTTTGCTTCCGTCAGTTTCTCCGGTATCATTATCACCGTTTTGCCTTGAAAGCACCTATGCCACAATGGAATGTTCTGGTTATTTATTATTAGCATAAAGACCTGCTACCTTTAAAAGATTGAAACATTCGATTTGGTATAGATACTTTAAGGGTTAGTTTCTTTTTATGAAATGATTCTATTATTGGTCTTTCATAGATTAAATAAATGTAGTTGTGTCTGCTGCTTTGGCAATGGTTTCCATTGCAGAACTAAGTGTGACAGGGATACTGCACCCAAACCACTCCACTAAGCTAAAGTGGTCTGGGTGCCTATAGTGTTCATTTAATGCTAACCTTATCGTTTTAAGAATAATGTAATACATAAATTCACCTAAGTTGTTCAATACCCATTCAGAGCGTGAATTCTCACTACACAGCCCTGAAAGCCTTACACTGTTCCTTTAAGAATCGGCACGCCCCTTTAGAACGTCATACCGGGAAGTCCACGCGGAAGTTTTGTTCACACCTCTAGCAGGAAGCGTATCACAGACCATTAATACAGGAAAATACCGATACTCTGTTTATATCGATTATCACACGGAATATCGGACTCTTACTAACCAGGCAACTCCAGAATAAAGCCGCGGTATCACCGACCCAGCATTTACTTATTAAATCTCACTGATTGCACATGACACACCAGGTAAGGAGACTGTACTGTCTGCAAAAAGGGTCTTCATTGTTCTCAGATTTCATGATGGGGTTAAATATGTTGTTTGGAATTAGAGGCGCTTTGTAGAAGGTGTTAAATGCTGTGGATTATATATATCATTTTTGTAGGTGTTTTTAGTCAGAGGTGAGCTACGGCTGTCATAACTAATAGCTAACTTTTTATTCTCCTGCTGCTGTGGCTGAGCATCATGGGAAATACATTAAAGGACTTCTACATGTACCATAACCACTACAGTACACAGTAGTAGTTATAGTGCCAAGAGTTCCTTGGCACCCCCCAATGTAAGTAGCCAAACCATTTGCTAACTACTGCCTCTCTAGAGTTTGAGCTAACCATGGTAAACAAATGGTTTGGCTACTTACATTGGGGGGCACCAGGCTGCCTGAAACTCTCTTTCCGCTGAGACTCTTGGCCAATGAGCTAGCGCTTGGCTCAGGAGAGTTAACCGTTCCGTCTCTCCATGGTATATATTGAAGGTGGCAAGTGGAGGCCAGCAAACCCCAGGTAAGAAGCTAAACCATTCTGAAATGGTTTGACTTTTTACAAAGGAGGGGGGCTGGGACACTATTGCACTATATTGTGCTGTAGTGGTTATGGTACTTAGTGTTCCCTATTAAAAAAAAAAAAAAAAACTGCTAGAGTATCAAAATCTAGCAATCACTTCTCTAAATATAATAACTGTAAACCAATTGACATTATTTGGGTTAAAGGACCACTATAGGCACCCAGACCACTTCAATGAAGTGGTCTGGGTGCCAGGTTCACCTAGTTTTAACCCTGATGTCAGCGGGGGAGGAGAGGTCACCAGTGCCGAGGGAGCCGCGCACTGGATTAAGGTAAGTGGCTGAAGGGGTTTTACTGGCACTATAGGATCCCTTTAAGTGATTTAAAAAAATAAATAAAAATTTGTAATGTATTGTGACAAACTCCCCTTCCCACGTGAGTTTGCCACGAGCTCCTGGAATGGGCAGCCTCCTGCCCACAGACTGTGGGCCCTGCAGGGAAACCTGTAAAAGACAATTTAACTGGCTTGTTTCGTGTGATTCCCCTATGCTGTTCAGGAACCGAACCGCTGCACGAACTATGGACCACCCGGGAGCTTGTTAAGCCTAATGGATACATTGTAACGATCCTAACCGCAGTGTTCTAATGGTTCGTCTGGTTCATCTTGTTCGCACAAACGCAGACAGCGGTGTTTGGTCGACGAGTTCCTGGAACTGAAAATGTGTATGTGTGTGTGTGTGTATATGTATATATATATATATATATATATATATATATATGTGTATGTGTGTGTGTGTATATGTATATGTATATATATATATATATATATATATGTGTGTGTGTGTGTGTGTATGTATATATATTGAATGCAGTGTGTATGTGTATATAATTAATGAATGCAGTGTGTAGTTGTGTGTGTATATAATGAATGCCCTGCTTTGCATGTTTTGACCTGGACAGCAATGATTTTAATCTACTTATTTGCTGGGGAAACCAGTTGGTTTACTTGCTTTTTGTCTTTTGTACATGGTCATTTTAGAAATAATTTATTAACCTTGTGAAATAACAATTGTTCTGCAGACTACACATCCCAAATTACTACTTGTACTAAGAAACCTAGAATTTACATCATGCTGATCCATTTAGATGAATCCTAAACTACATTGGTTGTTGTGTTTTTCTTTCCTTAGGATGCCACCCCTGGAAGGCCTGGCTGGCCACCTCCTCCAACCCATACCCAAAGCTGTGGTTCCTGGGAGATGAAGGAACGATTGGGTACAGGAGGATTTGGATATGTCTTGCGCTGGCTGAACAAGGTAAGAGATCATATTATTTTGTTAAAAGAACACTTTGGGCGCCATAATCTAACTCCATAGCTGGCGCTGCTAGTGCTGGCTAGGTAGTATAGGAATCGAGTGACTATGTCATCTTTGTTCAGACGCTGGCATCATGGAGGAGGTTTACGCTGCTTGGGAAAATGAATGAAGGCCATGAGTGTAGACATACTGCAGAAGGTGAGTGTTACACTGCTGTAACACCTACCTCTGTAAGGAGATTGCGGCCGAGGGTCAGATAAGTGCCTCACAAGTGTCCTTTAACTAACTAGCAAACAAACAAAAAATAAAGAGATTTGAATGTAGATAAAAACATAGCACAAATATAAAGCTGAAACTTATCAAATATACTTAAATTATGTTGATTCCCAGAAAGATTCTGAAACTGGTTGGTTTCCAGCCCTGTTTTTGTGTCTTACTTTATTAAGTGTCAATTAATTTACATACATTTTTTTTTTTTTTTTTTATTACCACCTTCAAAGAGAGAGAATACAGCTCTTTATTGAGTTAAGTAGAATTGCTTTAATACATCACCAATGCAATGATAAAGGGAACACGTTCATACAGATACGACTCAGATGAAGTCAAACATACTTGCAGGCTCTGACTCACAGATACGTATTTACGTACACATGCACGTAATTACAGATAAACACATACAGACACATTGCTAGAAAATAGACATAGAGGTTTAAAAATAACAATACTAACATATATATATATAATAAAATAGATATCCATACATTCATTTTTCTTTTGTTTATCTTCTATGTTCACAATTCCCCTACAATAAAAAATAAAAAGTATTTATTTACCTTCTCCAAGCTACAAAATATGAGTGCACGAAGAGAGTGTAATAAATTAACATGTAAAAATTTAAACCTGCCCACTCCACCTCTGTAAAAATTAAAGTTCCATTTTTTTTACTTACTACTTTCAACAGGAAACGGGTGAACAAGTAGCTATCAAGCAGTGCCGGCAGGAACTGAGCCCCAAAAACCGTGAAAGATGGTGTCTTGAAATTCAGATCATGAAAAAGTAAGTAATACACGTCTATTTATTTTTTTACTTTTTCTTATTTAATTTATTATTTTTTTTTATCCTTTAGTTTTTTTTCACAGTTTTGTTTAGTCTTCATGTTTTTACTGTTTCTGTATTTTTTTTTATTTTTTTTTGCTTATGTATTTTGGGACATCTGAATAAAAAGTGTTTAAAAAAAAAATAAAAAATAAAAAATTGGACAAACATAGAAAAGTAACCCTTTTTTTTGTTTGTTTGTTTCTTAAAAACTTGATAAAGCTTCCAGAGCAATTACTGATCTTTTTATCTGGTTTTATTTTAATGACTTCCCATGTTTTATTTTAGTGAGATGTAGGTTTGCTGTTGAGCATAAAGCAATTCGAAATTGATATGGCAGCAGTATATATTTGGAATTCTATTCACCTGTTGTCCTACTAAAAGATGCGTAGCGAATGGAAACTAGGGGCATACTGAGAATCATAATAGTCACATCCTGCTTTAGTGGTTATGGTGCCACTTAAACTTTGAGATTGATCACATTCTTAAGTAAAACATGAAAGCAAACAGGAATCCATTTTCTCAAGTGGAAATCTCAAAGGCTATATCTGATTTGTTCTTAGAAGACAAACGTATGCAAATAATTTTTTTTTAAATTTTTTTTTAATTGTTGGTTTTTACTGTTCTCACTGGATAGCTATCCATCTACTTACTAACGTCTACATCAAAGGTGGCTAATCTTGATATCCCAGATGTTTGTAAAGTACATTTCTCATGGTGCTTTGTACCTAAGGAATGCTATAATTTGTCTTTTTTTTTTTTTCCCTGCTTTCTACGTTCTCACCAAACAGTTTCTTTTTAGTGATTTATTTTTATTTTTACATCTTGTTCCCAATCATCTTTCTATTTTACCTGCAGGTTGAACCATAAGAATGTGGTCTCAGCCCGTGAGGTTCCTGAAGGATTGCAGAAACTGGCTCCTAATGATCTTCCACTGCTCGCTATGGAGTATTGTGAGGGGGGTGACCTGCGCAAAGTGAGTGTAGAATGTTACAGGTTGCTTTGCTTTAATACGCAAATCAATTTTCGTGATGTGGATTTTGTTACAATAAATGTTTGTGCTTGTCAGCTCATGCAATGACCGTTTGCTGTGACTGACAAAGATAATACATAGAATTATTGTGCTCTGTATTTTGCAGTACCTGAATCAATATGAAAATTGCTGTGGGCTAAAAGAGTCAGCGATATCGGCTCTACTGTCTGATATTTGTAAGTATGTGCATGCACAGCACTAACCAGAGAGAAATGTGCAGAGACAACATGCAGTCTCACATACACATGCTTAGTTTGTGTTGACTTTTTTTTTTTTCTTTTTTTTTTTTTCTTCTTCTTACCACAATTTTCTTGAATATGTGGCTGTATACTGCCAAAAAGAACAAACTCCTGGACTAGCAGGGCAGTGTGGAGGAATATGTGTGTGTGTGTGTGTATATGTACAGATGCATATGCTTCCACTACCGTTGACAAAATTTATATACAGGGCTCTCTTTAGTGTGTCTCTCCCTAGCACCTCTCCTACCATGTTCGTAAGGGAGCAGATATTAAATGAGTAATAGCAACTGTTCAAACAGTTTTTGGTTAGCAGTTGAGAAAGTGTCCACATTGCATGTTTCAGTTATATCCCCCTTTTTATTATCATTATCTTTATTATTATTATTATTATTATTATTATGATATTTATAGAGCGTCGTCAAATTCCACAGCGCTTTACAATAGGTGGATGAAAAGACATGTAGTTGTAACCAGACAAGTTGGACACACAGGAACAGAGGGGGTTTAGGGCCCAGCTCAATGATCTTACATACTAGAGGGAGTGGGGTAAAATGACACAAAAAGGTAAGGATAGTATTAGACTAGTGACAGTTGCAGAAGAGGAATCAGTCAGGAGCTATTAACAGTTTAAGTGATATGCTTTTATGAAGAAGTGGGGTTTTTTTAACGATTTTTTTGAAGGAGTGGAGACTGGGTGAGCATCTAACGGAGGAGGGAAGTGAGTTCCACAGGAACGGTGCAGCCCTCGAGAAATCTTGAAGGCGAGCATCAGAGGTGGGAGTACGGACAGAAGATAGACGTAAGTCTTCAGCAGATCGTAAGGGCCTAGACAGGACATACTTGTGTATAAGGGAGGATAGATAGGTGGGAGCAGCATTATGTAGAGATTTGAAAGCAAGAACCAGAATTTTAAATTGAGCTCTATATTTTATAGGAAGCCAATGTAGGGACTGACAGAAGGGTGAGGCATGGGAGGTGTGGGCGGACAGGAAGATGAGCCTCGCCGCCGCATTCATTATGGACTGTAACGGCGCAAGCTGGGAGCACGTAAGACCACTGAGAAGCGGATTACAGTAGTCAAGACGAGAAAGGACAGTGGACTGGACCAACCCCTTAGTCGCATCTGGCGTTAAGTAGGGGCGGGTGCGCGCAATGTTTTTGAGATGGAAATTACAGGATTTGGCAATAGATTGAACATGAGGCTTGAAGGAGAGGTCGGTGTCAAAGAGAACACCTAGGCAGCGAGCCTGCGTGGTAGAGCTGATGGTAGCACTGTTGACTTGGAGGAGACAAACACAGGAGTAACAACACCTGAGGGAGGAAAGACCAGAATTTCAGTTTAGGTCAAGTTTAGTTTTAGGAAGTGGGCAGCCATCCAGTTAGAAACAGAAGAGAAGCAGTCAGAGACACTAGTCAAGAGGGACGGGGAGAGATCAGGAGATCAGGAGAGGACAGGTAGATTTGCGTGTCATCTGCATAGAAATGATATTGGATGCCAAAGGAGCTAATTAGTTTACCAAGGGAGGCATTATAGATGGAGAACAGTAGGGGACCAAGGACTGAACCTTGGGGAACACCAACAAAGAGGAGTTGGGGAGAAGAAGCAGAGCCAGAGAAAGAAACACTGAAAGAGCGCTGGGAGAGGTAGGAGGAGCACCAGGAGAGAGCAGTATCTTGTAGACCGATATTGCGGAGGATGAGCAGAAGCTGTTGTTGATCAAAAGCTGCAGACAGGTCAAGGAGAGTTAGGATAGAGTAGTGACCACGAGATTTTGCGGCGAGTGGATCATTGGATACTTTGGTCAGTGCCGTTTCCACAGAGTGCTTAGCGCGGAAACCAGACTGAAGCGGGTCTAGCAGAGAGTTGTACTCGAGGAAGTCTGTCAATCTCGCATACACAATTTTTTTCCAGGATCTTGGATGCAAAAGGCAGTAGCGAGATAGGAGGATAGTTGGATGGGGAGTTAGGGTCAAGATTGGGCTTCTTTAGAATTTGGGTTACAGTTGCATGTTTGAAGGGCAATGGAAATATACCAGAGGAGAGAGAGAGATTGAGAATTTTAGTGAGGGGTTGAGAAAGAGAAGACAGAGTACAGATGAGATGTGAGGGAATTGGATCTAGGGAGCAGGTGGTGGGGCGGGAGGACTGGAGCAGAGCAGAAACTTCTTCCAATGTATCGGGTGCGAATGAACATAGAACAGCAGAGGGAGTGAAGTTAGGGGAAGTATTGTAAGGGGGAGAAGAAAGATGAGATCTATTCTCTGATTGTAGAGATCTTGTCAGTAAAGTGTGTTGCAAAGTCTGAGGCGGTCAAGTTAGTAGGTGGAGGAGGAACAGCAGGGCGAAGAAGAGAGTTAAATGTGTGAAATAGTCGTTTGGGTTCGCAGGAGAGTGTGGTTATGAGGGTTTTGAAGTAATTAACTTTTGCAGAGGAAAGAGCCAAGCTGTATGAGCTCAGCATAAATTTATAGTGGAGAGACTTTCTCCAACAGCATTCAGCAGTTCTGGAGCATTTTTGGAGGTATCGAGTGAGCTTGGTGTGCCGGGGTTGTTGTTGGGGGGGCCTGCGGCATTTAAATGTACAAGGTGCCATGATGTCTAGTTGAGAGGAGAGGGTGGAATTGTAGAAGGAGGTTGCAGAACTAGGACAGATGAGGTTTGAGATAGGTAAAAGGAGAGTGTGGAGATATGCTCTAGGTCAAGACATTGGAGGTTTCTGTGAGAGTGATGTTCAGACGGTGGTGTCAATTGGGTCTTAGGTATGCCAATATCAAGTCAGCAGATGGTGGTCAGATAGAGGAAAATGAATATTGGAGAAATTAGAGGCAGTACAGAGGTTGGTGAAGGCAAGATCAAGAGTGTTTCCTGCTGTATGGGTTGCTAGATTGGACCATTGCGTAAGGCCAAAGGAGGAGGTTACAGAGAGCAGACTAAAGGCATCAGTGCAATTGGGGTTATTGATTGGGATATTGAAATCCCCAAGTATAAGGGAAGGAGTGCTATCTTTTGGAATAAAGACCTCTCTCTCC
>OW240914.1:137717151-137772159 GCA_933207985.1 Pelobates cultripes | reverse complement strand
TACTTTAGTTACTCTTTGCTTACCCTACGGCCAGGAGCATGGATATAGATGGGATCCTTGCTGCCCTTAGGGCTGAGGCCCTCCAAGACGGTGGCAGGCACCTGCAGGCCCAGCTGGCAAGGCTGCAGGGTGCCTCCATGGTAGCTGCTCCCCCTCCCGGCAGAGATCAAGATCGATGAATCCATCCCGGCCGGCGTGCCGGGCGCCTGATGTGTGCTCTGCCCCCAGCGGATCTCGGGCAGAGCGCGCACAGGTTGGGCCTGCAGCCGGCCCTTCTCAAGACTTGGTGAGTAGGCCGCAGGCCGCCGGGGTCCTCAATGGGGGGTTGGGGGGGTCGGGGCTCAGAGCCAGGCCAATTTTCTCATTCACACAGCCCCCCCCTTCTCCTACTCCCCTATCTGTCTCCCCTGGGCCTGCCTATGCCGCACTCCCATCACCCTCATCCGTCCTTCCTACCCCCCTGCATCCTTTTTCACCTCCTCTACCTTTATCTAGGACCCATGCTGCCCCCTCTGCGCCTACCTCTGTCCTGGCTGTCCCTCTCCCTGGTCCCTCTGTTACATCCACAAATCTGGCAGGGTTGCCCCCCCCTACTGTGCTTCCCCCAGCACCTGGGGTGGGTGGGCAGGGTTTTTTCTCACCTGTCCTGTCTTCACAGATTCCTTCTGGTCAGCTCGCGAATCGGTTTCCTGACGCTGTGTCTGGTACGGTGCTTCCTGCGGTCGCAGTTCCCTCGGGGCCGTCGCAGGCTACTGCGCAAGTTGCGGGTCCGCTGCTACCCTCGAATTCGGCTCCTGCCGGTGAGTATTCTGCTTTCGTCGGATTAGATTCGGCAGGCGTGGGCGCACGCGAGTCGCATGAGTGGGGTTCGGTGCTCCAAGCTATCAAGAATGTTCTTATAACTCTTGAGCGGGGACCTCGCCCTGGGGCCCCTCCCCCAGTGGCCGTGGATAGCCAACTTCGGGCGGGCTGGGCTAGTTCCGCAGGGTGTGATTTTGCGGGGGTTTCAGCGCCAGTACCCGACACTTCTTTACAGGTCACCACCCCTCTGGCCTTGGCGCCACCGCTAGTGACACCTGAGTCCTCTGTGAGTGCTACTGGGAACGCTGCGGTTGTTTCGGGTTTAGGGGTAGCACCCGCTGCGCATGGGGCAGCTTACATGTGCTGGTCAGGCCCCCTGGGCCTCCACCTGACACCTGAGTTGAGGGCTAAAGTAGAAAAAGGGGAATTCGTAGAAATTTTTTCCCTCCTCCCTTTGGAAGATCTTCCTCGGGTGGATGCGGATGCTAAGGAGTCTGAAAAAGACAAAGAGAAGTTTCGGTATCGGAAGATTCCGAAAACTTTTGGTAACTGGATTAGGGCCTTTTCTATCCTGGCTAGCGTGATAGGTGAAAAGTCTCCCAGCAAATGCTCTTCCCTGTTTTCCTACCAGGACATGATATGGAACGCTTGTCGGGTTTATGGCGGGTTAGGGTGGTGGCGGTATGATGAACAGTTCCGCCAACGGTTGGCGGTTCGCCCTTCCACGAGTTGGGATCAAATGGATATCGGCTTGTGGTTGGCCATCATGACCCGCCCAGCTTCACATCAAGGGGGCCTTTCGTCCTTTCTTGGGGGGGCCGGCGCTGGGTCCTCATCTTCAGCGTCGGCCAGTCAGCGGAAGACTGAGTTCTGTTGGCAATATAATGACGGCCAATGTAAGTTCGGTTCAGCCTGCCGCTTCAAGCATGAATGTTCCGGGTGCGGCGGTTCCCACCCAGCATCAAAATGCTTCAAACGTGGCAAGACTGGCGACAAAGGAGATGCCATGGGCGCTATGGGCGAGGACGCCAGTGGAGGTCGACGCGATGCGCCCTTGGCTAAAGCGTTATAGCAATAGGAAGGCGGCTGCCTTATTATTGGAGGGTTTTGGGCAAGGGTTTTGGATCCCTCACCGGGCCCGGCAGGTCTCCGGTTTCTGCCGGAACCTGAGATCAGTGGCCGATCATCCGGGGGTGGTCAGGGAAAAATTGGCTAAAGAAGTAGCCTTGGGTCGTATGGCGGGCCCCTTTCGGGAACCTCCACTCACCGATTTGAGGGTTTCACCACCAGGTGTGGTGCCTAAAAGGGAACCAGGCAAATTTAGGCTGATTCACCATTTATGGCACCCACAGGGGGGCTCGGTGAATGATGACATTGCCGCTGAATTGTGCCGCGTTTCCTACGCGTCCTTTGACGCGGCGGTGGATATGGTCAGGGCTGCTGGCCCCGGGGCACTTATGGCAAAAACTGACATTGAGTCGGCTTTTCGCCTCCTACCGGTTCACCCGGAGTGTCACCACCTCCTGGGTTGTATATTCGAAGGTCATTATTATGTGGATATGTGCCTCCCGATGGGTTGTGCGATATCCTGTTTTTATTTCGAATGTTTCAGTTCCTTCATGGAATGGGTAGTTAGAGCGGAATCCGGTTACGATTCCTTGCTTCACTACCTAGACGATTTTTTATGCGTTGGCCCTGCGCGCTCCCCAATATGCGCGCAACTTCTGCAAGCAGTGGCGGATGTTGCTTGCAAGTTCGGAGTGCCGCTGGCGCCAGACAAAACAATTGGCCCTTCCACATGCCTGTGCTTTCTCGGGATCGAGATTGATTCCGTTGTTGGGGAATGTCGGCTTCCATTGGATAAATTGTCTGATCTTCGGGAGGTGGTGCGAGTGGCGAGCGCTTTGCGAAAGATTACGTTGCAGCGACTTCAATCCCTGTTGGGCAAATTGAACTTTGCCTGTCGGATTATGCCAATGGGCAGAGTGTTCAACCGGCGCCTGGCGGCCGCCACGGCTGGGATTTTGAGGCCGTCTCACTTCGTTCGCTTGACCAAAGCGCTCAGGGAGGACTTGGCAGTATGGGCAGCCTTTCTGGATGGGTATAACGGCAGGTCCTACTGGCAGCAGCCCGAGGTGACGAACTCGGTGCTACACCTGTTTACGGATGCCGCAGGGTCTTTGGGCTTTGGGGCTATTATGGGAAAGCAATGGTGTGCAGAGCCGTGGCCCGAATCGTGGTTCACCGCTGGCCTGACCAAGAACATGGCTTTCTTGGAACTCTTCCCCATTGTAGTGGCTATCCATCTTTGGGGGCCAGAGATCAAGAACAGGCGTGTTGTGTTCCACTGTGACAACCTGGGCGTTGTCCAGGCCATTAATAGGTTAACGGCCTCCTCCCCTCCGTTGGTTCGGCTCTTGCGGCGCTTGGTTTTACAATGCCTGTCTTTTAATGTGACTTGCCGCGCTGTGCATATCCCTGGTGTGGAGAATATCACGGCTGATGCTCTTTCTCGTTTCCACTGGCAGGTGTTTCGTTTGGCCGCGCCGGAAGCAGATACGGAAGGCCTCCCCTGTCCCAGAGAGTTATGGTCCCTTGGCCTGATCGAATAAGGGAATGGATTCGGTCTTCGGTGTCTGAGGCAACTTGGGTTCGGTACGGTAAGGCATGGGGGGACTGGGTCGCTTTAGAACAGGACCTAGGTGGGTTCGCTTCGACTTCCGCAAGGGTTCAAGCGTTGTTGCGGTTGCTCTGGTTGTGGGAGGCTAGCGGGTGTTCTCCGGCTACGGTCTCAGGGTGTCACGTTCTGTTCCTCGCTGCGGATCATTCTGCATTGGTTCTGGTATCCAGTACTCTTTTTGCTTTCCTTGCTTGGTTTTTCTGGTTTTCTGGTCTATGTCTGGTTTTCTTTGTTGCTGGGATTTCTGGGTTCATTTCTGTAATCCATGCCTGGGATTCCCAGTCTCCAGGTTTCCTTTAAATGTTTGTTTTATGTGCCACACCCGTTTGTTTCCACTTACCCTTTTGTTTCAGCTTGGACCTGCAGCAGTATTTCATCTCTTTGCCCTTTCTTGCAGGTAAGTGCTATTGTGGTATAGTGTGGTTGTTTTAGTTTGCATTAGGCAGTGTAGGACCTGCCAGATATGGGGTACATTGGCGTTGTTGGCAGGCTTATGCAATGTATGATCATATAATGTAACTAAATCCCCATGCTTTTCATAATTAGTGCTTAGCTATGTTTCCTCTTGTTTTACCTTGTATCTCTTGTCTTGGTTTGTATACCCAGCCCATGTACAGTCCTGTCCAGTCATGCCCATGTTATGTTCATGTTTACCTCATGTCTTGTGTATATGTTCTGGGTTTAGCTTCCTATCCTTCTCTGGTTCTGGGTTCTATTAGTTCTGTCTTGTTTTCATGTTTGGTGCCTATCTTTAGTCTTGCCTTGTTTCTAGTACTGGATACAATCCTGCTGCAGAGCCTCCCTATTAAGCTCCTGGGAGGTCTGCTTAATTTCCAAGTTCCTAGTTCCTGTTATCTGCATAGGCTGAATCAGGGTCTTGGTATGTGGCTGCACAAACGCTGGTGCTCAACACCAGGGGGCGTGCGGTTACCCTGCACCAGACCCTGCTAATCCACCTCCACGCTGAAGACTCCCACTTATCATCAGGCATATTGGGTCCCGGTCCACGCGCCGCCGCCTGGACACTGTGTCTGGGTTCCGGGCACCGGACCGCCACCCGTGACACAGGGAAGCTATCGGGTCTTAGTTTCTGGTTCAATTTGACTAAGGTGCCCAACGTTACCAAGGACTGCATGGTTCGGCTTGCGATGCGCGGCTGGCGGAAGGGCCCACACGTTCGGGATTCTTGGAGGCCGGTCTCTGGCGCTCTGCTGGTTGGCATTGCGTTGATCTTACCCAGGGTTTGTTTTTCCGATTTGGAGGCAAGCCTGTTCCAGGTGGCTTTTACTTTCGCCTTTTTTGGCGATCTTCGGATCGGCGAGCTTGTAAGCCCTAGCAGACGGATCCCAGGGGGCTTGTTGTTCAACGATGTGTCTGTTGGGTCGAATTCGGTGCGTTTCTTGGTGCGGAGGTCCAAAACCGACATCTTCGGTAGGGGGACATGGGTTACCCTCCGCGCCATTCCTGGTTCGGCTGTCTGCCCTGTAGCATTTTTTCAGTCTTATTGTCTGGGTCGCCCGGGCGTTGAGGGCCCTCTATTAATTCACGGGGATGGTTCCTTCCTTTCTCGCTTCCAATTTCTCCGGGTCTTTCGGCTGGCACTCGACTATCTGGGTATTTCGAGTGAAGACTTTGGGGGACATTCGTTTCGGATTGGGGCCGCAACTGAAGCCTCCCGTTTAGGTTTTTCGGATCAGGCCATTCAGAGGATTGGCAGATGGGAATCGGGGAGGTTTCGGTCCTATGTACGGCCCACACGTCTGATCGGTTTCCCCCTTGTGTTTTCTCCACAGGGCCCGGCCAACGGATCTGGCTGATCGGTCATTCTTACATCTACTGGGCTCACCTGCGGGCAGGGGTACGCCTGGGTGGGACACGGCTCGGAATACCTCGGGAGCTGGCGGAGGTCCGATGGTTCGGGTTCCGGGGCATGAGATGGGGTCAGCTATTGCCTGAGGTCGTGCAGTTATCCACTTTATTAGGAGCACCGGATGTCTTGTTGGTGCATCTGGGGGGAAACGATTTGGGGTCGCTGCCTGCGTGGGGCCTGGGGGAACTAATCAAGCGAGATTTTGCGCGCTTGCGTGTGCTTTTTCCACAACTTTGCTTAGTCTGGTCGGATATCGTTTCCAGGAATTATTGGCAGTGCGCACGCGATCAGGGTGCTATGGAGCGCTGCAGGGTGAAAATTAATAAGCGGGTTCCCAAATTTGTACTCGGCATCGGGGGCTTGACAGTGCGACACCGTATTTTTGAGCGTGAGGCAGCAATCTATTTTCGCCCGGACGGGGTCCATCTCACTGATGTTGGCTTGGACTTATTTAATTTAGCGCTACAGGACGCGTTGGAGCAGGCCATGGCGTTGCTTGGGGGTCGCGCCCGCTGATTTAGGCGTAAATGCAGCTGGGGGTGGCGGGTATGGTCCTTGCCGAACCTATTGGGAAGAGGAGTACAGGAAAAGAAAGATGCTGGGTCGGGTCCCTCCCCTGACCTCGGAAAATGTTTGGGTATTTGGGCGTGCCTTCCGTGCCAGGAAAGGTGGCCAGGGGTGGAATTGGAAGGCCAAAGTGAAGGCCAGGTATCTTGGACGAGGGGGGAGGGCCAATGCCTTGGTGGTGGGGTGTACCCTAGAGGTTTGGTGGTACGGTTGGCAAGGACTAGGCATACTACACCTGGAAGTTATTTATGGTTGGTTTATTTACATTTGTTCGTTAATTTATAAATAAAGCTGTGGCCTTTTTTATACCACATATACGTTTCCTAGTTTGATTGGGGGGTGGGTGAATGGATTTGGGGAATTGGTATGGTTCACAACACACGGTAACCGCTGCCTACACACAAGTTCAGTGTCTGCATGCAGTGGGAGGAGATACTGAATCACAGGATGCTCGTGCACAGCAGATCTGCCTCCATCAACTCAGAAGTCCCTCTGGTTCATTCTGAGTGACTGCAACTGGAGGTGTTCCTAGCTTTCAATGTAAATACTGTATTTTCTCAGAAAATACAGTGTTTACATAAGAAAGGCTGCAGGGAGCTATTGTTCTCACCTGAACAACCTCATTAAGCTGAAGTTGTTCAGGTGACTATAGTGTCCCTTTAATTAGAATACACATTTTAGAATGAAATATAAACACACTCTCTAATGTGAGTTGTGCTTTTCAAAAACTACTGCAAAGCTGGACAAATGCAAAGTATGGTTGGGATAGGATTTAAAAAAAAGTGATGGCTATGTGTGCTTATTCTTTAGGTACCTATATATTTTAATCTGTAAGAAAGTTAACATTCTATGGCTGATATGTTCACTGTATAATAAGATTCTAGAAAATAATCTTAGCTGGGAGATGTCAACACACAGAACAAACATTTTATCCAGTTATCACTGAAGATGGAGATTAGACATATTCTTGGCTGGTATTCGGCTGTTTAGTCAGTGTGGTCGCATTCATTGGCCGGGGGAGACGATGGATAGTTTTTGGGAGAGTTGAGTATCTGATGAGGGGTTACCAAACTTTGGGGAAATCTATAACATTAACATACAGTCCAGTTGGTAGTTCTTTGGCTCATGTTCATTGCGGCTGACGACGCATGCAATCTTGTCTCCCTGATGGGGGACAAACTCGGCGTACTTTGTCATTCCGAGTCTATCTTGCTGGGAGCTCGTGTCAGCCTGAGCCTCATGGGAGTTGGCAATCTCCACACCATTCATGGTCAGTTTGGCGGACATGGACTGAGGATGGAATTCATTCAGGTGACAGATTAATGTGTTTTTCTCGCCAGTATGCACTGGTCTTTCGGTGTAGACATGCACCTTCAGGTTCCTTATATTGGTAGGATGACTCCAGGATAGGGAGACTCCCAGCAGCACGACTGAGGTCACAACAACCAGGAGCTTCATTTTCTCTCACCTGCAGATTGATCTCACCTTGTCTACAACTCGGATAACAACTGCCGATCTCACGCTCCATTCAGGAAAGGATTGCTCTGTTTATGCTATAGGGAGGGGACGATGGTGCGGCTGCCTCGGGCGCAACAAAGCGGAGATGTCGGCAAAATATTAAATATTATTTGCGTGCATGGCCAATGACTTGTCACAGGTGGGACAAGGAGGCGCCTGGCCATTATAGGATGCCCCCCGAACCGGCACTTATTCCCTAACTAATGCATAGTAGGCACCTGCTTGAATGGCACGTGTCTACTCTGCCGAAATGGGGGGAGCAGCGGGGTCTGTGTGTTTCTGTCTGGGATCATGTCTGTCATTGTGTGTATGTGTGTGTCTGTCAGTGAGTGTTTCTGTCTGGGGTCATGTCTGTCATTGTGTGTATGTGTGTGTCTGTCAGTGAGTGTTTCTGTCAGGAATTGTGTCTGTCATTTTGTGTATAGGTCTGTCAGTGTGTTTCAAATCGATGGGGTTGTGTGTCTGTCATTGAGAGAGAGTGTGTGTGAGTGTATTTATCAGTGAGTGTGTCTGTCAGTGTCTGTATGTATCTGTGTATGTGCAGTGGTGTATCCTGGTTTTGTGCTGCCCTAGGCAGGACAAAACTCAGGCGCCCCCCTAACCCCCTGCGCAACCCCCACCCAACCCTTCCCCCCGCCCCGCCTTCTAAACACACACACACATTCAATGACAGATACGCATACACTAGCTAACATAAATAAACACTCGCTAACAGACACACACTCACTCACTGACACACACACACACTCACTCACTAGCAGACACACACAGACACTCACTAACAGACACAGATACACACACACTCACTAACAGATACACACACACAGTCAGGCACACAGTAACAGACACACACACTAACATACATACACTCACTCACTAACAGACACACACTCACTATCAGACACACTCACTATCAGACACACACTCACTCACTAACAGATACACATTAACAGACACACACACTAAGAGACAAACACACACACTAAGAGACAAACACACACACTAACAGATACACACACACTCACTAACAGACACACACACAGACACACACACTAACAGACACACACACACTCACTAACAGATACACACACACAGTCAGGCACACACTAACAGACACACACTCACTCACTGACACACACTCACTATCAGACACACACACACTCACTAACAGATACACACTAACAGACACACACACACTCACTAACAGATACACACTAACAGACACACACACTCACTAGCAGACACACACACACACACACTAACAGATACACACTCACTAACAGACACACACACACCCACTAACAGATACACACACACAGTCAGGAACACACTAACAGACACACACTCACTCACTCACTAACAGACACACACTCACTATCAGACACTCACTAACAGATACACACTAACAGACACACACACTCACTAGCAGACACACACACACACACTAACAGACAAACACACTAACAGATACACACACACTGACAAACACACACTAACAGACAAACACACTAACAGATAAACACACACACACTAACAGACACACACACTAACAGACATGCACACACACACATTCACATTAACACATTTTATTTTTATTTAACCCCCTTACCTTTGGGAATGCTGGGGGGGTTCTCTTTCTCCCTGGGGGTCCAGTGGCTGACATCATATTCCGGCTCCCGGCCTCACTCTGCGGCGCGCGAGGGAAATGAGCAGACAGCTCAGAGGAAGTGCTCCCTCGCCAGCCGCCCGCCATCGCCCCCCGACCGCCCAGCAGCCAGCCCATCAGCCCGACCGGCATGTCAGTTAGCCGCAAGGCTAACAAGACATTTGCCCTGGGCATTTGGGGGCGGCTTTTTTTGCCGCCCCCTGGAAAATGCCGCCCAAGGCAAATGCCTTGTTTGCCTCACTGCTAAAACGTCCCAGTGTATATGTCAGTGTTTATCTTTGTACGTATGAGTTAGTGTGTATTTGTGTGTATGAGCCAGTGTGTGTATCTCTACTTGTTTCAGAGTTCAGCGTTTGATTACTTGATGGCATCCAGCAATCAAACGCCAACTGCACATATAAACACATTTAAACACAAACACTAGAAATAAGAACACTGCTGCTTTCAAATAGCAACAGTACATACAAATATACAACTGCACTCAAATGCCAACAGGCTTGCGTGCTGTGCGGAGCGTTTCCATGGTAACCCGTGGCAACACTCTGGCGGCCGCAGGGTGTAGGGAAGTTAGACAGAGAGCAGCTGGAAAGGAGGACAGAGTGTGCTGCTGGGCCACTCTCTGCAATGTACAGGTAGCCCTCTGTGCACATATATATAGCGAAATTTGCTATATATATATATATATATATATATGTGCACATAAGGAATGTGGGTCTCGGACTGCCAGAATAGTTCGGGCCGCCCAGGACCACCGGGCACATGACAACCGTTATGGTTGTCATGCCCTGATGGCGGTCTTGCTGCGGAGTCCATACACACACACACAGACTGCTGAGTCCATACACACACAGACTGCTGAGTCCATACACACACACACACACACACACAGACTGCTGAGTCCATACACACACACAGACTGCTGAGTCCATACACACACACACACACAGACTGCTGAGTCCACACACACACACACACACACACACACAGACTGCTGAGTCCATACACACACAGACACACACACAGACAAAATTTTGTTCTGTGCCAGGCGATCTTAACTATGGTTACGGTCTGGTATGCGCTCTTAGATTTGACCTATATTTGAGCTGCTCTTTGACCTCTTTTGAAAGTCTTCTGGGGGACTCATAAGATACTTCTGCACACCTCGAGTCATGCCTCCTTATAACTCTTTAAAAGAATGAAGTAACATTGCAACATTACTCTGACTCATAACATAAATCGCCTTACTCTTGAAACAAATACACATGTTTAACAAAGAATGGATATTATGCAAATGGATTAAGGGTGTAGTAGGCCCTCCTGCAGATTCACTGTAGCGATTGTTTCAAAATAAGTCAGATACATTTTTTTTCTAGAAAACATCAGTTAAACCACAAAATAAATACATTAGCAGACTTTCAAAATGGCACTGCCAACTGGAGTGTTCAAGATATTCATCAATGTTTAAGCAACATTGTAATGGCTCCACATTCATAAGAGTATAGTTTCATTAAAGCGCTGTTAACTGTATAGACCAGTGGTTCCCAAACTTTTTAGGTTCAAGGCGCCCTTAATATTTCAATATTTTTCCAAGGCACCCAATCCACGCACAATAACCAATACATTACATTGTAGTGGTTATGGTGCCAGTAGTGCCCTCCCAGGATAAGTAGTCAAACTTATAGTACAGCACCTTTTTAGTAAAGATAGATTTTGCGTTCAAGAGTGGTACATGCAGGCTTAAAGACATTTTAGAAGATTATCATGAATACGAGCGTGTAACTATCAGATGTCATAAGAGAAACATTGAACTTATTATGATACTGAACCTGCTAGGGACATAAGAAATCTCTGACTGCAGAACATCACTAACTAGTGAACGTATAGATATTATACTAACGTGGTGAGTAGAAGGTCAGTCGTTATCTATGACTAAAGGAGCCACCATAATAACAGGGAGGCCGGTTTCATGCCAGGAAGAGTTGGGATCAGGGTGTGGAGATGCACATTATAGGTTCTGCAACCATGTGAGATCCATCCCTTATGCCCCCTAGGTAAGCTTAGGCATGAGTCCCTCATTGTGTAAAAGAAAAAAAAGAAAAATTTAAGTAAAGGTAAAAATGGAGCGCAGGAGGAGGTAGGCTGAACGGTTACTATGCTTTGCGCTCTGTGTAAGAAACTTGGGTGCATTGTTGAGGGGCCATGTGTAAGATGGTGGTTCCTGTGTTCAGTCTCTCGTTCAGCCAATGCCCCACCGGGGTGCTCCACAGTCCTGCAGGAGAGTCTCATCCACTCATCCGTTCTCAGTTCTCAGTCCTGAGAGTCCCGTCGGTTGGCTTATCAGGTAGTGATCCGAGCTGCATGTCGGTGTGGTTTGGAACCAGGCTGGAGAAGAGTGTAGGTTCTTCCTCTTTTCTGTGCCCAGCTGTGTGTTGGAGGTGGGCTTGGATGGCACTTGCTGTGTATTGCGCGGGCTAGTAGCCACGATCGGGTGTAGTCCCCACACGGTGTTATGAGGATGCAGGGTGCAGCGGGTCTCCGGCCCTTTAAGAGTCCATGCCTTGGCTCGGGATGATTTCTGCTTATATTGTGCCCGCTGTTTGCGGGATGGGAGACTCCTGCTTCGCCACCATCTTGGGGCCTTCGTCCCCGCCGGGGCCGTGGGTGTCCGTTGCTGTGGCGTTAGCAGATGTGGGGGTGAGTGTACTTGCCACTGCGCTGGTTCGGTCTGATGCCGCATTTCCTCCAGCTTCTGCCAGAAAGCTTCCAGGATTTTATCAAGCTTGTACATCAGGTCAGTCTGTTTTTGCGGCGGAGTCAGGATACCACGTGGCGGTCGCCATGTTTGAAGGGTCGCTTGCTGACTCCGCTTCTCCCCCTGTTCCCATGGGGCTTGAGGGGCCTCCCAGGTGTGGGCCAGGATCACCCCCGCCGGTCCAGATGGTGGGGCAATGGGGCACCAGCTTTGTGGTGTGGGCCTTGAGCTGCACCGGCCTGGGAGATCGCCCACCTCTCTCTAGGCCGCATGTTCCAGGATTCGCCACAACGGAGTTGCTGTCGAGTTTCCAACCTCCACCTGGTACTGTAGCCCGGTCAGGAGGTGTGTTAGTCGCTTCGTAGGTTTTGAACAAAAAAGTAAATCTATACTGTATAAAATACTAGTATAGATTAAAGGGGTAGCACAAAAAATATATACAACCTGTAGATAATACAAGAAACTTCCTTCACAAGATCTAAAATATAAGAAAAATCACACAATAGTGAAGCATGAACAGTCAATGTATAATACACTCCCGGAGGTAGAGAACTTACAGGACCAAACTGTAGATCTGAACTTGTCTCCCTTCCATATGGTATGTGGATAAAAGGTTCTTCAGCCACTATGCCTGGGAGCCCACTCTGTCCTTAAAACTTCTGGAACCCTTCCTGGTCCTGTGGTCCCACCTCTGTGGATCTCTGATTGAGCGTCTTGAATTTGCACCTTTGGTCCGTATATACAAGCTTCCTGAGAGAAGAACCTTTTATCCACATACCCTATGGAAGGGAGACAAGTTCAGATCTACAGTTTGGTCCTGTAAGTTCTCTACCTCCGGGAGTGTATTATACATTGACTGTACATGCTTCACTATTGTGTGATTTTTCTTATATTTTAGATCTTGTGAAGGAAGTTTCTTGTATTATCTACAGGTTGTATATATTTTTTGTGCTACCCCTTTAATCTATACTAGTATTTTATACAGTATAGATTTACTTTTTTGTTCATATTATATTGGTGTATGTGAGGTACACTGTTGGGTGTTTGGCACGTTTCCTCTTGTCTTGGTTGGGAGATTATATAGTACCTTTTTCTTTTTTGCTTCGTAGGTTTTGGCTTGTGTTTAATGAGTCTATATCAGCTTAATTTGTCCAGTTTGGAGAGGAGCTCAAGCTAGACACGTCTCTCCTCCATGGCAGTCAGGCTCAGATGTTTTTTTTTTAACTACAATTTCAATGATGCTTGGCATTATAAAGGCTGACAAACTATCACAAGTTTGAAGCATGTCAGATATGTCATGTTAGCATGCCAATGTCCACCCACCGTAAGCGTTTTGTCATTTCACAACTTTCTCTGGGGCTTCTAGCAGCTTGAATAAAGTGCAGCAGTGATGATACAAAATGTCCCACAAAATATCTGTCTTAAAACCCCCCTCCTCCCTAAGACTCTGCATTGGTTTGACCATAAGTCCAAATTACTGTCAGGATTACAGAATGATCCAGCACGTAGAATTGTGTAACACAGAGGACTGATAGGAAACGTTTACCGGAGCTTAGAATGGCCGGACTAACGTACCAAAGAATAGTCAGGAATAGCCGAGGTCAAGGGAAACAGAAAGAGACACAACGATAAGGAAATTTCAGGATGACAGAAAACAGGGAAGTCAAAAACAATGCCAATGCCAAGGTCAAATAACCAGAATAACCAGAATCAATAACGCGCACTCTGACAACCACAAGGGAAACTACGACAGGGCACTGAGCAGGATGAGAACTGGACCTAAATACTACTCTTCTAGATCTGATAGGCTATAACCTGCCTTTGATCCCAAAGGCAGTTACCAGGTTTCCATTTGCATAATTGCTGCTCAGCATTAACCCTTCTGTGGATTTGGTTGCTGCTCGGCACAACTTTTCCTGTGTGGACAGTAAATGTCATTAACCACATTTTTATAAGCGGATGAATACGTGACAATTACAGCATAAAGTAATCACAGCCTGATTGTGACCTTCCTCCCTTTCCAATGACGTGATGTACCCAGAGATGTTGTTTGAGTGTCTTGGATACCCCGCTAACTGGAGTTTTCCTTCTATCATGGTAACACAAAACAGACAACTGGCCTCTCCTACAGGAATCATTAAATAAACACTATAGTGTCAGGAATACAAATGTGTATTCACCTGTGTAAAGCACCTGAGAAGAATAGGCAGTATTTTCACTTTAAAAGACCTACAATCACACAAAATGGCTTCCCTGAACCTTTGGCAGGTATCCCCAGCAAAGCGTGGAGGCAGGGCCGTCTTTAATAACGAATGGACCCTGGGCAAGTGTTTGCTTGGGCCCCCTGTGCCCTGCCGCTCTCGCCCCTCACTCCCTGGTATGCAATCACGGCATCCATCCCAACGCAGTGGCGGTACTAAAGTAAAAAAATGAAAAACATACACGAAATGCTCGAATATATTCCTCTTTAGGAAAAGAGAGGAAGATACTAAGCAAGCTGGTAAAAATATAAATTATGAGTGCATATAGTAGTTATACCTAATAACTCTTAAAATCTAGAGCCCAAAAGACAGGAAAAACGGGGAATAGGAACAGTTGTAGAGACAAGCTAAATAAAATTGATACAGTGCATAAAAAGTATCTCTAAGTCCACTGAAAGAAGTAACAACTTTATTAGCCTATTGAAAAGAAAGAGATACGATAGCAACTGTGTATCAACAAAGTAAAAGTCACTGATTCCTATGGTTATCTATAATCTTTAGTCTTAATACATAGAGAGATCCCCTAAACAGTACAATCCCTTCAGATGTATCAACTTAATATGAAAAAATAACAGTCGAAGTGATACAATATAGATCTGTGGGGATATTGAACCAAATGCTCATATAGAGAGGGAAAAATAGAGACAGCGAGTGTCTGGAAAGCGGAGAGAGGCAACAGAGACAGAATATATAATCAACTGAAGTCTGATGTAACAAAGAAACTAACTCCGGTCTAGTACTATTGCACTCACTTCTGCTAATAAACACCTTCGTGGGTGTTCTGAACTAAGTAGTTGGTTATGGCCCTCACTTCTGCTAATAAACACCTTCGTGGGTGTTCTAAGCTAATTGGTGAGCTGGAACACAGTTATCCTGTCAAATGAAGTGGAACTCTAGATACAAACTGCAGGCATAAGTGATTAACAAAAAATAATAATAATAATCATGATTGAGGAGTAAGAAAAAAGAGGGACAGAGGTAGGAAAGGAGAGGATTCCCTAGTGCATCGTGAGGTGTGCACTGTGATGTGCCGAGGTGCCGTGAGTGGGAGCCCCCTCAAAAAGATCCGACGCGCGTTTCGGAGTAGCAAACTCCTTCGTCAGGGATAAGAATTGCCGCCCAAACACTCCCTGTATTTAAATCTCAAATGGCCAATCATCACGTCGTTATTCGTGACGTAATGTCCTACTCACTTCCGCTCTGTAGGGAGGTGGAGTTAGTCATTATTGACGTCAGATGATTGACTGGCTGAGGATCCACCGTGCACAGATAGACCTTATGAAGTGTTAGACTTGTCTCGGACACAGCTACTTTATTACATAGTCAAAAAATTACCATTTGTCCGTATTTTAGGAGGCCATAGGTTGGATATATGATACAATATTGAAACCTACAGCTCTATCTTTCCAAGTATATAATTGGAATAACGGACTATTTTAATAAATCTAAACTTAACACTAAAATATAAAAGGTGAAAGATGAACTTCACTGGCTTGAAATGTAGATATTCAAATTAAAAGAAAGGAAGTTATTATTAATATTGCTCACATAATTTAGATAGTAGAAATATTAAACCATTTAAATTAAAGGTAAACTTGCTATTGAGATGTTATTTAGAAATTGTATCGTCCAGAGAGCTCAATTTGTATTTAGTAAGTGAAATATCTTAAAAGCCAGAAAAAGACTGCCATCAAAAGGATAGTTACATCTATACATACAAAGTGGACCCTCTATAGAGATTAACGAAAATAAATAAAAGGGGGAAAAAGGGGGGGAGAAAAAATGGGCGGCACTACACATAACGGTAGTGAAAATTCCCTCAAAAAGTGTATATACAGATAACTAAGATAGGTAGTAGATTATTTAAAATGCACAAAAATTAAATATAGAGAGACTTCTAAATAAATGGAGAGTATGAGAAACCCTCATTAAGACCCTTGGGGGACAGGGTTTTCAGGCGATAGATCCAATAGCATTCACGTCTTCTCAGACGTTGATCCCAGTTGCCCTTCCTCTGGTCTTGTTTAATTAATTCGATGCCTTGAAATTTGAGTACATTGGAGTCCCCATTGTGAACTGATTTCACATGTCTAGAAACCGATGTTTCAATGTTCCTTACTGTTTTTATTGAATTTATATGTTCAAGAATTCGTCTCTTGAATGGTCTGAAGGTTTTGCCTACATACATGATGTTACATTGGCAAGTGATTAGATAAATCACTCCTTTTGAATTACAATTAAAAAATGAAAAAGATTTGAAATTTTCTGTATTAGAGCTGTTGTTGAAATTTTTAGAGTTGGTATTAATATACCTACAGGCTTTGCACCTGCCGCATTTGTATGTACCTTTAATTTTTTCTGACAGCCAATGTGTAGGTAATTTGCTAGGCTGAAAGTGGCTATGTACCAATAAATCTTTCAAGTTGTTACCCCTTCTAGCTGTCAGAGTTGCATGGGAGGGGAGGACGTCCCTAAGATACATATCTTGTTTTAGTAAAGGCCAGAAGCGATTCATGATTGTTTTCACTTGATCCCAGCCGGCATCAAAGGTGGCGATACACCTAAGTTGTTTTTGTTCGACTTTCGATGGTGTTGAAAAGACAACTTCTTTTTCTCTTAATAGGTCACCCTGTTGAGTTAGGAGAGCCCTATGATACGCTTTCTTCAGGCATTTGTTGGGGTATCCTTTGGACCTAAACATATAGCGCAATTCTCTTGCTTGTATTTTAAAATCTTCCAGATCTGAGCAATTGCGTCTTAAGCGTAAGTATTGGCCCGTTGGTATTCCCCGTTTCTGCTGAATAGGATGATGACTTTTCCAATTCAGAAGGTTGTTGGTAGCTGTGCTTTTCCTGAATAGGTTTGTTTTAATGATGCCTTGTTCTTGTGGAGATACCACGAGGTCAAGAAAGCTTAGAGACGGAGTGCCAATTTCGGCAGTGAATCTAAGATTCAATTCATTTATATTCAAATCAAGTGTAAACTGCCTGAACTGATCCTCTGACCCAGTCCAGATGATTATGATATCATCTATGTATCTTTTCCATAGATGTATATACTGGGTCAGAGGATTTTTAGGAGGAGATGTAAAGACTACTTGCTCCTCCCACCATCCCAGGTGCAGGTTTGCATATGAGGGTGCACAAGATGTCCCCATAGCAGTCCCCTGCACCTGGTGGTAGTACACTCCGTCGAACAAAAAGAAGTTGTGTGTTAAAACGAATCTTAACAAATCCAATACTAGGTCGCTATGTTTATCTAGGGGCGTCCCTCTCCTCCTCAGAAAGTATTCTGTATGTTTTATTCCCAAAGGGTGTGGAATTGAGCTGTATAGTGATTCTACATCCAAGCTACAGATAATAGAGTTAGGTGGTAATTTAGTTTGAGTCAGAACTGCTAGGGTTTGTTTGGTGTCTCTCAAATATGACGGAAGTTGTATAACTAATGGTTTCAGAATGTGGTCCAAATAGACACTAACATTCTGAGTCATATTGTTGTTACCAGAGACAATCGGTCTACCTGTCAAGATCTTCTGTTGTTTGTGAATTTTGGGTAGACTATAGAAGGTCGCAATACGGGGACTATTGATAGCCATAAAGTTATATTCATCCTTGGAGATTAAGTTGTCATCTAAACCTTGTTGTAAGATGCTTTTTAGCTTATCAGCGAACACTTTCGAGGGATCCTGTTTCAGAATTTTATAAGTCATTTGATCCATAAGTATCCTTTTATTCATTTCAACATATTTAGAAGTATCCATGATAACTATGTTTCCTCCTTTATCTGAGGGTTTTATAGTTATTATCTGGTTCTCTTTTAATGTTTTTACTGCTTGATATTCCAATGCAGTTAAATTTGAGTTTGGTTTATAGCTCGTTTCATTAAATGCAACTTTTTCAATTTCCTCACATACTAACTCTACAAAGGTCTCTACATACTTTGAATCTCCCAATTTCGGGCAATAGTGACTCTTGTTCTTGAGATTAGTCAGAGGGTATTTTGGTCCTTCAGTATTGTCGTTCTCTTCCAGCAATTCTGCTAAGATCATAGTCATACGATAATCTTTGAGTTCTAGGCCTAAATTTTTGGCTTTCTTTTCTTCACTCAAGAGGAAGTTTTTATGTAAAATAAGTTTTCTTGCGAAAAGGTGTATATCCTTAACCCAAGTGAATTTATCAAAGCGTGGTATGGGAATAAAGGACAGACCTTTTGCCAACAGATCTAATTCCGATTGTGTAGGAATGTAGTCAGATAAGTTGACAATTTGTCTGTTCTTCAAAACCGGTTCTTTCTGTTGTATTGTTTTTTGGATCTTGACCTCAGAAAGGGGCGATTGTCCCCCTGTGTGTGATCTAAAAAAGTTACCCCTCTCTTCAAAATCCCTCTATTATTTTCATTAGAGGTAGAGGGAGTTGTTGTTATATCTGTGTCTGAACCACTGGACTCATATTCAGAGGTTGAAGCCTGATCACTATCAACCCTTCTTTTTTTATTATTAAACCTTTTATAGACGTTCCCGGTTTTGAAGTCTTTATGATCCCTTAAAAATTTCTGATGTTTCCTTTGTTTTATAATGCTTTGATATTTCTCTAAATTAGTTTGTAATTTGTTCTCATTTGGGCTAAATTCTGGATCTGTTTTATGTTGTTGAATTTTTTCCACTTCACTCTCAATCTTTTTTTCGATTTCTATTAATTTTTTGTTCTCAAATTTACATATGATCTGCATAAAGCGTATAGAACACTGACCTGCAGCTTCCTCCCATTCTTTGATGAATTCTTCTTCATCGATATGTGAGCTGGGGATGGTAGGTATTCTCAGTCCCCTTGGTATTAAACTCTTTTTTTATATAATTTTCTAGTGATGGTACTAAAGTAGAATGAATTTTATTGGGACCCCCAATTGCAAGGTTGGACTAAAGGTAGAACCCCATCTGTCGTGCAACTCCAACAATGCTTTGACAGCTGGGACTCTACCAATTTCCCATGCTTGCAGGGTTGTATTTAACACTGAGCCATGTTAGTATGTTTGAATGTAAGCATGTGTTTGTATGGAGTATGTTTGTGTGAATGTGTTTGTATGTGGTACTGGAGTTTGAATGCAAGTGTGCATTTATGTGTAGTGTTTGTTTTTGAATGTAGGAGTTTGCTTGTATGTAGTGTTGACGTTTCAATGCAGGAGTGTGTTTTATATGTAGTGTTGAAGTTTGAATGGAGGGGTGTATTTGTATTTAAAGTTGCGGCTCAGATGCACAGGTACACACTCTGACGCACAAGCAGATACACAGATACATACACTGACTACATACAGATAAACAGGCACATACACAGACAGACACACTGACACAGGTACATATATTGACACACACACAGACACATACACTGGTAGACGTACTGACAGACATACTGACACAGGCACATATACAGACATACTGACACACAGACACATATACCGACATACTGACACACACACATACACTGATCAACATACTGACACATATACACTGACAGAAATACTGACACCCACACACTGACAGATATACTGACACCCACACACTGACAGATATACTGACACCCACACACTGACAGATATACTGACACCCACATACACTGAGAAATACTGACACACACACACAGGCACATACACTGACACACACAGACTGATATACTGACACACACACACACAGACATACTGGCACACAGACAGATATACTGACACATGCATACACATGCACTAACAGACATACTGACGCACTGACAGACATACTGACACATACACATACTGACACACACAGATATACACACACATATATACTGACACATAGACAGACAGACATACTGACACACACACAGACATACTGACACACACACAGACATACTGACACACACACAGACATGCTGACACACACATACACTAACACACATAAACTAACACACACACATACACTAACACACATACACACTCACATACACATACACTAACACACAAACACATACACTAACACACACTAACACACATACACTAACACACAAACACATACACTAACACACACACTAACACACATACACTAACACACACATACATACACTAACACACACACACACACATACAGTAACACACACACAAACACTAACACACACATACACTAACACACAAACACACACATACATACACTAACACACACACACACTAACTAACACACACACACACACACACACACTAACTAACACACACACTAACACACACACACACTAACACACACACTCACACACACAAACACTAACACACACACAAACACACATTTTTTTTTTTTAAATGTAATCCCCCCAGCCTCCTTACCTATTGGAGTGCTGGGGGGGATTATTCCCTGGGGTCCAGTGGTGCTGCTGGGCTCCTGGGCGAGTGGCCGGTCGGGCAGGCGGGCGGGCGCGCGAGGGAGCACTCACTGCTTCCTCTTCAGCTCCCTCGCGCACCGCGTAGGGATGCCGGCGCCGGAAGATGACGTCATCTTCCGGCTCCGGCATCAGTGCGCTGCGCGAGGGAGCTGAAGAGGAAGCAGTGAGTGCTCCCTCGCGCGCCCGCCTGCCTGACCGGCCACCCGCCCGCCGGGGTCAGCAGGGCCCATGGGGCAGGTGCCTCGGGCCCCCCAAGAGAAACTGGGCCCGGGGCAGCTGCCCCGTTTGCCCCGCGTTAAAGACGGCCCTGCGTGGAGGCACTGAACGTCAGTGCTGTACACTGAGCAGCACTGACCTAGGAAGCAACTCTAGTGGCCGTCTGAGTGACCGCAACTGGAGGTGGCCCTAGGTAGTAATGTAAACTCTGAAAAAGCAGTGTATGCAAACACTGCTTTTTCTCTGAAAAAGGCAGTGTTTACACCAAGCATGTCAAACTCAAAGTTTAGCATGGGCCAAATAAATAAGGTTTAAGTTTATGTGGGCCGCAAAAAAAAAACAACTTAAATTTTCATAGAAACTTAGGTTTATTTTGAAAAGTACAGAATATATAAAAACCAGCATCCCCCTCTACTAAACTACAGCACTCCCCTCTGCTAAATCCCAGTCCCCCCCCATATACTAAATCCCAGCCCTCCCCCAAAACTAAATCCCAATCCCCCCCTCTACTAAATCCCAGCACCCCCCTATAGCCAATATTCCGTCATATTCTGGCACCCGGCATTGATACAGATGGTGCGCGCAAGGGAGCAGTGAGGAGCAGGAAGACTGAGCTCCCTCGCTGCCGCCAGCGTCCTGCTTCCTCCCCGGTAGTGCAGTGTGGAGAAAGCAGGTGCCTACTCTGCTTTAACACCAAACATGTACTCGTGGCTCGCCGGGCTGCAAAGATGTCCATTTGACATGCTTGGTTTACACTAAAATGCCTGCAGGGACAGGATATAGACACCATTAAGCTGTAGTTGTTCTGGTGACTATGATGTCCATTTAAAAGAACAAATGGAGTCAGTGTAGCTGGAAACAAAGACCGCAAACATGGATTCATGCTTGTAACACAGGCATCAACAAGATACATAAAACCTACTGATTATAATACAGACACATACATACATACAAAAATTACTTTTAAAACCAAACTGGAATACAAAATCAGATGCACATTATTTTACTATGTCCTGAATGCAAATGATATGACCAACTTGGGCACGTAATTCCTGTAACCAAAAACAAGAGTAAGTATCACTTAATACAGTGAATAATAAGAAGAGCAACTACCCCATGCAACATTCAAAAGTAAATAAGGTCTTTCTCCCAAATAAATATTGTACATACAATAACTGTGTATAATAAATAAATATATACATATGAAAAAAGTATATAAAAATACGCTTTTATACCATTACAACAGCAAAATAGTCCCCTGCATTGCAGGACCCTTGCAGCAACACACTGGTAGGTAGCTGGCTGCTCTGGTGAAAAGGGACTGATTTGTGGACCCCAATGCCACCTGGGACAGACCTCCTCTATTAGTTAGTACTACACTGCAGGTGCTTTCATTGCACACATTTGCAAATCTGTTTCCTATAATCATTCAAAATCCTCTCATTTAAACTGTCCCCTTTCTTCTTCATTGTATCTGCTACAGGTGGGAATTAGGAGTCCCATTGATGTGATAAGAAAAGTCTTATGTGTTACTGTCTCACCGTGCCCACTGGGTATTGTTTTATTAAAGATAAAAATGTTGCCTAAATTAGGGAAACTACAAGTAAGTAAATTCCATTAATATTACAATATTCTGAATACACAGAAAAGGTTGGGAAAAGAATGGGAAAACAACAGGAAAGTGTAATGGAATAAAATAACCATTGATAAATATTTCAATGAATTATCTTAATGTCATTAGTTTTCCTACTACGTACAGTATTTTTCTTAACTCTATGGCGCATTTCACACATCTGTTAATTTTCCATTACCCTCTTTAAATCTTTATCCATGCCTTCTCTGTTTCTCTGTTATCTATAAGGAAGTTCCTGGCATTTAGAACTGCTGGACCAGTGGGTGAGAAGTTAACTCTCAAACACACATCCCAAATATAACACAAAATTAAGTTATCAAGCATCCAGACCGGCTATGTATTTTTTAAATAATAATGACTAGGCTCAGATACACCAGGATCAGGGTGGGAGTCCTTTCAGATCTAGGAAACTGATACATTGGATGATTTGAATGATCTGTGCCGTTGATAAAAGTTTGTTCCTCCCAGTGACAGATTTATTAGAGGGATCTCTTTCCCACAGGACTAGTTTTTGTGTTTCTACAGCTGATAATTTACATTTGTGAGATCATTATTATTTTTTTATCTGTCACTGGCAGATGACCTAACCTGTTCTCTATCCAAACTAGTGATGCCAAAGGAAGTTACTGGATTGCGATTAAATCTTCTAAATGGATGAGTACTTTGTAAAAATTCCAAAAATGCTTTGGCGTCACCACCTCCCACAGAATGCCTGTTAGTGCCCCTTAGCAACCAATATGTGAGCTGCAAACATTCCAACTCACTCAGCCATTGTGCACCTTCCATACTATTACTTGGAATTTCAAATGGTTCTGAGTATTTAGCTATTTGTCTCCTTAAAATAAATCTTCTGCCTGTTTCAAGAAATACTAATCCTCAAATATTATACCATTTTCTTTCATGAGAATCATCTATAATTTGGCGATCCTTTCCACACCCCACCGCTGCTCATTTGTTGTTTTTTTAATCAATAATCTATCATTAATAATGCTCCTGCTTATACATCGTCTATCTGTATGAGACTGACATAAAATAGAACTAAAAAAACACAAATACAAGGAACAGGACCTTGCGGTACAATTTCAATTGTCTAAATACATTATAACATTTTATGTGTATCATTAGGTTTTATATTTAAAATGCCTTCACGTGTATATTGGTCTACAGAGTCACACAGGTTTTGTTTGGGCAGGCAATATCTAAACATATGGAGCAGAAATAGAGAATATGACGGTTGAAAACTCAGTAGCTTGCTCTTTGCGGGAGGCTAACTGGAGGGCAAACTGCTGAGTTTTTCCCCCTGTTTTCAGAGTTTTCATATACCCTGTTGTTGCTTCAGTGCATTTGCTTAAGGTCTTTCCATGTAAAAAAGGTATTCCAGACGTTGACCTTGTCACTGTGCCTAGATTAGTATCAGCTTCTAATAAACCATGTGTTTAGTTTGGGAGTCAAATCTAGTTTGGGTGAATGCCATTAGGTCTCCTTGTGACTGAAGATTCCATTTCTGGAACAGCTGAGTGAATAATTTGAAATCTGTTCATTTCTCTTTTTTTATACCTGTTGTTAGTGTAAATTATATGTTTGGGAGCTCATTTTCTTATCTATGCATTGTGACTATTTTTCTTCATATTAAATATTCCTTTATTAAATGAACATTCTAACCACTATGATAACTTCAGTGATTTTAATAATAATAATAATAATTTGCGATTTTTATAGCGCTTTTTTCCCTGTGAGACTCAAAGCACTTTACGAATATACAAACATAAAGATATGAAAGTTAGGAGTTTCCTAAGGTCAGATGAGTGGACTGAATGCCCGATGGAAGAGGTGGGTCTTTAGCTTTTTTTAAAAAGTCTGCAAGAATGGTGCCTCTCTTATTGCGCACGGTAAAGAGTTCCAGAAAGTAGGGGCAGCATGGCTAAATGCCCTGGAACCTGAGTCTGTCTTTATTCTTGGCACTCACAGGTGGGTTTTGCTGGCTGACCAAAGTGAACGGGATGGAATGTAGGGTGTCAGGAGCTCTTTCAGGTACTGTTTAAGGCTTTGAAGGTTAGCAGGCCAATTTTAAAAATATGTTCGCCATTTAATTGGAAACCAATGCAGGGAGTGGAGAACAGGTGTTATGTGGCAGGAGCGAGTTTGATCAGTTTTGTACAGTCTGAAGGCAAAGGAGTTCTTTTTCTGGGAGGCCCAAGTAAAGTACACTGCAGTAATCTAGCCGAGAGGAAACAAATGCATGGATTAATGTTGGCATATCATCTGGTGGAATTAAGTGTTGTATCCTGGCTATGTTTTTCAGATGAAAGCAGTGAGATTTTAGTACGGAGGAAATCTGCTGTTTAAATGATAGTCCAGAGTCAATCAGCACTCCGAGGTTTTGTACCTTTGATGAACTAATGAGTTCAGAGCCTCCAAGTTCCAGGCCAGTTAGGTGATCATGGGATATTTTTGTGGCCCGGGGTCCCCTCACCAAGAGTAACGCTGTTTTGCCCGGGTTCACTTTAAGCCAACTAGCATTCATCCATTCTCTGAGGTCTGCTAAGCAACTGTTGATGAGACATGTTGGGTCTGTAGTATCTGGAGCAAAGGAGAACTAGAGTTGTGTGCCATCAGCGTAACAATGATACCTTAGGCCATGTCACCTAATGATGTCCCCAGTGGTAGCAAGTATATTGTGAATAGCATGAGAGGCAAGATGGATCCTTGTGGAATCTAGGGTGTCTCTCATGGTTTTGTTGGACTAAGGAGCTGGGATCTTCACAGGTGCCCATTAGTGATGTGATGTGATGTTACATCCAATGATGACTCCCCCTTTAATGAGCGGTGTTTGACCAGGTTCTGAGGCGGGTGTCTGGCTGATTGTGATACAATGGAGAAGTGAATGGAGTGGTGCTCTGACCAAACAACTGAATTTATAGTTACTGGTGACACTTCTAGTCCAGACTGGAACATAAGATCTAGTGTATGACCTTTTCTGTGTGTGGAAGTGGCGACGATTTGTGTGAAGCCGAGTGCACTCATCAAGCTGAGGAGATCCTGCCCAAGCAAGGATATGGTGTCATCAATTCAAGTGTTGAAGTCTCCCAATATAAGCCATTTTAAAGTTGTCATGGTGGTGGTTGGATTCAGTAAGTGCAGTCTTTCAGCTAGAAAAGAGGGAGAGCAGGAGAAACAGGATTAAGATAGAGTATCCTAGGGAGTGGGGTTCCCTACTGGTAACGGGAAACGAAATAAGGTACATATAAGAACATAAAGTGCAACCTCTGAACATGGGTATTAAAACTAAACTTTTAATAGGATAATAAATAAACGAGGTGAAAAACACCACCAAAAACACCTGTATTAAAAATAAGTGTACTAAAAAAAAAAGAAAATCTGTCTAAGACTAACAGCAAGATAACCAACATAGTATGGGGATTATAGTGTGCGTGGTAGAAAGGGGAAAAGCCCCTCTACAAAATGAAGGAAAGTCTCAGCAAGGTGAAAATACATGTATCATGGATCTCTAACACAAACCCTTAATGCTCATCTGATAGTGTGTAAGGAGTGCAGCATATGCACTGGGGATAATGCTAGTCAAATAGCATCTAAGGGGTGTGGGATATGCACAGTAAATTCATCTCATGATTATGAGGTAAAAGCCAACCTAGGTTTCAGCGCACATCTTAGCGGTGTGGCTAATAGCCTTCCTAGATATAAGTCTAATAAAAAAGAACCGTTGCTTCTTGCCTAACCGCTCTAATAGTAGCGGCGTTTGGTAGCACGGCTAGGTGCAAAACGTTAGACAATCAAAGAACTTTTCTAGGAACCAATCTCTTATAAAAAATGCCAGCAAATACTGGAAAATCTACTACATCCCTTTGTCACTCAACTGGCCTCTTTTCTACAAGACACCAAGCAGACTACTCACTTTAGAAAATCTTGTGGTACCCCCTATATATACACTTCTTGCAAGCTTAGATGTGGTATCATTATACATTAACATTCCAAACACAATAGGGATTAAAGTTACATCCTACTTTTTGGAAAAATCACAAAAATACTCCCTGTCTCACAAAAATATCCACTTGGACCTTTTACTTTTCATTCTCACGCACAATTACTTTGTATTAATGGCACCTATTACTTGCAACTCAAAGGCACAGCTATGGGGAAAGCCAGTGGCGTCTCCAGCATTCATATTTAGGGAGGGCACATGGGGGGCCAGGGACAAAAGTAGGGGGGCATTTACAAAATGTGTGTGTGTATGCGTATGTATGTGTATATATATATATATATATATATATATATATATATATAAGGGCCCCGAGGTTTGCTGGCCCATTAAGAGCCGGGCCCCTGTGATATCAGCTGGCAGGGAGGAAGTGATGACAGCCTATCACTTTCTCCCTGCTTCACACAGAGCTGCCGTCCGGGAGGAGGCAGCAGTATGGAGGCAAAGCAAAGGGCTGGAGTGAGCTGCTGCGGCATGCTCACTCCCATCAGCCTCAGCCAGCAACAGAAGTCTCAGCAAGCCACCCTCCTGGACACAAAGGTAAGCTAACAGGAAGGTGGCTGCAAATCTATAAAGTATGACTTGTGTGCATGTCAATATCAATATGTGTGTGTATATGAGTGTATGTTTATCTGTGTGTGTGTTTCAGTGTGTGTATCTGTGTTTCAGTGTGTATCTGAGTGTATGCATCAGTGTGTGTATCTCAGTGCCAGTGTGTGTGTTTGTGTGTATATCTGAGTGTATGTGCCAGTTTACATTTCAATGTCTGTATCTGTGTCTCAGTGTGTATGTGCCAGAGTGTGTGTATGTGTCAGTACGTGTATCTGTGTGTGTTGGTGAAGCGGGGGTGGCGCTGTAGCTTGTGAAGCCACCTCCCTGAAATGCATTTTTGCATGTTGGGATGTCTGTAATACATACATTTTACACTAGATATATAATTTATAGCTGTGATAATGTTTTCATTTATTTGGTGGGATTTTATTTACAATATTGTGGGATTTAATTTATAGTAATGGGTTTAATTTGAATAAAGGATCACTATAGTGTCAGGAAAACAAACCTGTTTTCCTGACACTTTACAATCCTAAGGGTCCCCCTCCCTCTTGGCTGAAGGGCTTACTTTAATCCAGGGCCGGGCTCCCTCTGCGCTGGTGACCTCTCCTTCCCCCGCCGACGACCGCTCCCGAGTGGAGCCGCATGCGCATTCAAACAGTCCATAGGAAAGCATTTCTCAATGCTTTCCTATGGACGTTCTGCACGCTGGATGCGATTTTCGCATTCAGCGTCGCAGAAGCGCCTCTAGCGGCTGTCAGGAAGACAGCCACTAGAGGTTGAATTAACCCTTCTATGTAAACAGTTTCTCTGAAACTGCTATGTTTACATCTGAAGGGTTAAAACCTGAGGGACCTGGCACCCAGACCACTTCATTGAGCTGAAGTGGTCTAGGTGACTATAGCGTCCCTTTAATGTTACAGTGAACCTGTCTAACAGGTTCACTGTAAGTAAAACATTTTTTTCCTTATAATCTATAAAATGTATTATGAATATAATGGGTTGCATGGTCACTCACATACTCTTCAGTAAGCGCACATTGTCACTTACACACTCTCACTAACAGACACTCTTACTGAAGTATACACACAATGTCACACACTCTCACTAACACACACTTATGAAGTATACACACAATGTCACTGACACACTGTCACTAACACACACTATTATTAAGTATACACACAATGCGACTCACTAACACACACTATTATTAAGTATACACGCAAAGTCACTGACACACAATATTACGGATACACACAATGTCACAAACTCTCACGAATACACACTATTATTAAGTATACACACAATTTGACACACTCTCACTAACACACACTGTTAAGTATACACACAACGTCACTGACACACACTATTACGTATGCACACAATGTCACACACACTCACTAACACACAATGTCACACATTCTCACTAACACACACTGTAATTAAGTATACACGCAATGTCACTGACACACTCAATAACACACACTCTTACTAAAGTGTACACACACAATGTCACTCACACCAGTTTACAGTCACACTTTATATATACACACACACACACACAAACATACACAAAATCTGCCCCCTTAGGATCCATGTGGGCAATACCTGTGCTAGTGCTGTGGAGGAGAAACCATTCTCCAGGGTGCAGGAAGTCTCCCCTTGTGTCTGCTGGGGGAGCAGGAGAGCGGATCACAGTGAGCACAGCCTGCTCCCTCCTCCCTCCAGTGTCTGTAGTGCTTACAGGGAGGGGGATTCCCCTGCCTGCAGGATCCAACTGCTCAGGGGCTGGGCTCTCAGTAACCTGGAGGGAGCCCAGCGAACAGTAACTTAATTTCCAGTTGGGGATAGAGGGGGGGCACAGCCTGATCTAGGGGGAGCCCTGCCCCCCCCCAGTGACGCCACTGGGTAAAAGCTTGTGCCCCAACCTATGCAAATCTGAATTTATGGTGGTGGGAAGAAACTGTACTCACAAGTATTGATTATAAATATAGCCAACATATACTCAGTTGGCATAGATACATCGATGATGTGCTCCTATTCTGGACTGGTTCAATTACCAGGTTCCAACAACTTTTGAATATCCTGAGCAACAATAACATAGGTTTACAATTAACCCATAGGCGTGCATTAGAGTGTGCACCCTAAAGCACAAAAAAACACGCCGCGTGTATATGCATTTTTATATACACAGACACACACATACATATACATACATACATACACACACATATGTATACAAATATACATAGGTGCAGTGTGTGTGTTTGATTGTGAGCAGTGCAGCATGTAAGGGGTGCAGTGTGTGTGTAATTGTGAACGGTACAGTGTGGTGTAATTGTGAAGGGTGCAGTGTGTGTGATTGTGAGGGGTACAGTGTGTGTAATTGTGAGGGATGCAGTGTGTGTGGGGTACAGTGTGTATGATTGTGAGGGGTGCACTGTGTGAGCGACAGGGGTGCACTGTGTGGGCGACAGGGGTTAGGGGTGTGGAGGGGCAGCGACAGAGGGTGGGGTTGGGGGTAGAGGGGCAGCGACAGGGGTTGGGGGAGAGGGGCAGTGACAGGGGTTAAGGGTGGTAGAGGGGTAGTGACTGGAGTTAGGGGGTAGAGGGGTGACAGGGGTTGGGGTAGAGGGCAGTGACAGGGGTGGGGGAGTGGAGGGGCAGTAACAGGGGTTAAGGGGGTGGAGAGGCAATGACATGGGTTAGGGAGGTAGAGGGGCAGTGACAGGGGTTAGAGGGGCAAGAGGGGCAGTGACAGGGGTGGAGGGTAGAGAGGCAGTGACAGGGGTTGGGGGTAGAGGGGCAGTGACAGGGGGTGGGGGGAGTGGAGGGGCAGTGACACGGGTTACGGGGGTGGAGAGGCAGTGACATGGGTGTAGCGGAGATGCAATATTCCCCAGGTTATCTCCGCTTATAATCCAAGTGAGGCTCAGGAACAAGTAAATAATAAATCCATAGGCAAAGTTTCCAGCAGGTAAAACAACAGCAATATCCCCACAGCAATCCCAATAACTGGACGACACACAGTTTCAGGAGCAGAACTGACAAGCCTTTAATCACAGTCTCCTTATAAAGCATGCTCCCATGCAAGGGAGGGATTTACAGTAATTATGACAGTAGCCAATCCTGTCCTGGTAACCTCCCACACCTCTCCTCCCCTCAGCCAGCATCATAATCCCCTTATCCAGCACACCAATTCCCCCCGTTTCTGGATGTACCCCTAAACGTAGGGGTACCACTTTAAATCCTACATCCCCGGATACCCCTGATCTGGGTGAACAACATATCCAAAAATCACCCAGATCAGACCAGGGGTTCGGGAAAAGTATGGAGGGAATAAAATGACCGACCGCACGAACTGAGATAGCCGAATCCGGTTCCATGTGAATGGGCCCTGCGGTCGGTCCTGGCATAAGGGAATAAAATACACGAAAACCTCTAGCTATAGAGGCTAGGGAGGGTTCGCCTGAATCCCCTCGTTCGGTATTTTCTATCTACCGAACGAGGGGCCGTTCGGTAGTTTGGAACCGAACGGACCAGGGCTGTGGAGGTCTCAGCGGTGTTCGCCTACTCGAGTGTCCGATTTTAGTTCCAGACACTCGACGGCAAAACACCGCTGTTCGGGAGTTTTAAAATGGCCGCCGCCACGTGTTCGTTTGTCGAATGGCGGCCACCCCCGAGAACAAAGGACGGCTACTTCCTAGTCAATTACCCGTTCGCAACAATGTTGCAACGGGTAATTGAGGACACACTTTACACAGGGGAGGTCTGGTTGTTCGGTATTTTCATTCGAATAAACTAAGGGAATGAAACTACCGAACAATCAAAGGAATACAAGGCTTTAAAACACATAGAAAACTAGCAGATCACACGAATGCAATTATTTCAAAGACATTTGCAGGACAGCCCAGTGCCATCCGCTACACTGCTCCCCCTTGCCCACAAGCCGGCATACACAGTCTGATCCAACACGGATCGGCTTGGGGATGTCCGGGGACTCACGGATCATTTTTCCAGGTCAGTTTGTCTCGACAACCCGTCGGCATTCCCATTCTGTTTACCCGGGCGGTACTGAATATTAAAGTCAAAAGGCTGCAGCGCCAAACTCCAGCGCAGCAGCCTGGCATTGTCCCCAGCCACCCGGTTTAGCCATACCAGCGGGTTGTGATCCGTGAGTAATGAAAAGGGCTGTCCATATAGATACGGCTGCAGTTTCTTTAAGGCCCACACCACAGCCAGGCATTCCTTCTCGATGGCGGCGTAGCTTACTTCTCGGGGTAACAGCTTGCGACTGATGTAAGCCACGGGGTGTTCTCCGCCATCGGCTCCGACTTGGCTCAGTACTGCTCCCAATCCAAACATAGAAGCGTCTGTGTGAACAAGAAAACGTTTAGTTGGATTGGGAGCTGCCAAGACAGGAGCATTTATCAGTGCATTTTTCAGATGTTGGAAGGCCTGCTCACACTCCGGGGTCCAGGTCACCTGGCGGGGCAAATTCTTCCGAGTAAGGTCAGTGAGAGGTTTGGCGAGGGCGCTATAGTTAGGGACAAACTTTCTGTAATACCCAGCGGTCCCTAGAAAGGCTAACACCTGGGTTTTAGTCCTAGGGGTGGGCCACTGGGCCACGGCTTCTACTTTGGCTGGTTCGGGCTTCTGTTTGCCGCAACCCACTCTATGTCCGAGGTACTGCACCTCGGCCATCCCTATGCTGCACTTGGCCGGTTTCAATGTCAAACCAGCTTCCTTAATCCTGTCTAGAACCGCTCCTATATGGGCCAAGTGCTCCTGCCACGTATTGCTAAAAATGGCAATATCGTCCAGGTAGGCACAGGTGTAGTCTTGGAACCCATCCAGGAGTCGGTCTACCATCCGCTGGAAAGTAGCTGGGGCGTTTTTCATCCCAAATGGCATGACCTTAAACTGGTACAAGCCAAATGGGGTGACAAAGGCCGACTTCGGGATGGCCTCTGGGGCCAGGGGGATTTGCCAATACCCCTTACATAAGTCAATGGTAGTGAGGTATTGACCCCTGGCCATTCTGTCCAGTAGCTCATCTATCCGTGGCATAGGGTATGCATCGGACACAGTTTTCTCGTTTAATCTCCGGTAGTCTACGCAGAAGCGGGTCGTACCGTCCCGCTTCGGTACGAGTACTACCGGAGAAGCCCAGGGACTATCTGAGGGCTCAATCACCCCCAGTTGGAGCATCTCATCGATCTCCTTGCGCATGTTTTCCCTTACCGCTTCTGGGATGCGGTAGGGGGTCTGGCGCATCGGTAGTTGCCCTGGGGTCTCTACCCGGTGAGTGGCCAGAGGGGTGTACCCAGGTACATTAGAGAACGTGTCTCGTTTCTCCTCCAACAGCTGCTGTACCTCGATGCGCTCCTGTGGGCTCAGCCGGTCTCCCAGTGTGACTTCCCCTAAATCCCCAGACAACTGCCCATCTTCCAGCAGATCTGGGAGTGGTAAGCTGTCAAACTCATCAGAATTGGGCGCACATATGGCGGTTACCTCCTCGGAGCGCTCTTGGTAGGGCTTCATCATGTTCACATGGAGCATGCGTCGCCCTCCCGTCCCTGTACAGGGGCCAATTATATAGGTGGTGTCACATCTCTGTTCCACCACCCTATAAGGTCCCTGCCAGGCGGCCTGTAGCTTGTCATGTCGGACAGGCTTTAACATTAGCACTTTCTGCCCGACCTGAAAGCTATGGTCCCTGGCTCCCCGGTCATACCATGTGCGCTGGCGGGTCTGTGCCGCCTGAAGGTTTTCCCTTACCGTCCTGGTTAAGGCTTCCTGGCGGTCTCGGAGAGCCAACACATATGGTATGATGGGGGTGCCATCTGCGCTCCGATCTCCCTCCCAATGCTCTCTTATAAGATCTAAGGGGCCTCTGACCCTCCTCCCAAACAGCAGTTCAAACGGGGAAAACCCCGTGGATTCCTGCGGCACCTCCCGGTAAGCGAATAGGAGATGCGGCAGGAACCGCTCCCAGTCCTTGTGGGTCTCTGCGAAGGTTCGGAGCATTTGTTTCAATGTGCCATTGAACCGTTCGCAGAGCCCATTAGTCTGGGGGTGGTAAGGGGCACTGATAATAGGCTTAATGCCACAGATCCTCCAGAGGTGTTGGGTGAATTCTGCGGTAAATTGGGTACCCTGATCCGAGATAATCTCCCTGGGTAATCCCAACCGGGAGAATATCTGCATGAGGGCATCCGCGACCGTTTCAGCATGAATGTTGGTCAGAGCCACTGCCTCTGGATATCTGGTAGCATAGTCTACTACCGTTAAAATGTACCTTTTGCCTGACGGGCTAGCTTTCTTGAGGGGACCTATCAAGTCTACCGCTATTCGGCTAAAATGTTCCTCAATTATTGGTAAGGGGTGTAGTTTCGCCTTCCTCCGGTCTCCCCTTTTCCCTACCCTCTGGCAGGTATCGCAGGTGGTGCAATACCTGCGCACTTCCTGGCTGATCCCTGGCCAGAAGAAACTTTGGGTCAGTCGGTACCTAGTGCGGCTGACCCCTAGATGTCCGGATAGCGGGATATCGTGCGCTATCCGGAGTAGCTCCGCTCGGTACCGCTGCGGCACCACTAGCTGTCTCATCACTATTGGGTCTGACCCCTCAATCTGCTTGTCTGTCTCCCTGTACAAAAGCTGCTTGTCCCAGACAAATCTCTCCCCCTCTCCCCCAGGAGGGTCTGCTGTCACCTTGTCCCTGTATACCTGCAAGGTGGGGTCAGTCACTACCTCTGCTGCAAATTCGTTAGGAGGGGCCCAGGGGACACAGTCAAGGGAACCTCCGGAAGTGTGTTGTAGTCCTGGGTGCGGGCCTGTTGACGGGTGACCACAGGGTGAGCTTCTCCTGTGGTGGACGTCTGGGGCTCAAAAGCAGACGTGAGCCTCCCCAGATCGTTCCCCAATAAAACCTCCGCCGGTAACTGCGGCATCAACCCCACCTCCACATGTCCTGCCCCCGCTTCCCAATGTAAATGTACCCTTGCGGTAGGTAGCCGGTACACTGCTCCCCCGGCTACCCTGACGGCCACAGTTTTACTCAGTCTCGCTTGATCCGACACCAGGTGACTTTTTACTAAGGTGATAGTAGCCCCCGAATCACGTAGTCCCTGTACTGCTTTACCTTCCAGGTATACGGTCTGCCTGTGGTGCTGTCTGTTATCTGCATTGGCCTGGACTGGATCCGCCTCGTGCAGTACTTCCCACTGTTCCACGGTTGTTATGGGAATAGCTGACTCATATGGTGTGGCCACTGTATCTTGGTAGTGATGGGCGGCGGCTGCTCTTGGCGGTGGTGGTGGGCCGGGGCGAATCCAGGTTGAACGATCCCTCAGCTGGGGACATTCCCTTTTATAATGTCCCCACTTCTGGCAGTGATGACAGGGGCCGGAAGCGGGCTGGCGAAAACGTGGCTGTGCAGCGGGTGGTGGTGGTGGTGGCAGTTGCCTGGGTGGAGCTGGGTTGTAGCTGTTTCCCCCAAATGTTTTAAAAATGGTTTTTGGGGCTGCAGGTTTCTGCTGCCTGCGTGCATCCAAGTACTCATCTGCCTTCCTGGCAGCTTCGGTAAGGGAGGTAGGGTTTCTGTCCCTCACCCATTCCTGGACATCGCTGGTTACCCCCTCATAAAATTGCTCCAGCAACACCACTTGTAACAAGTCCTCCATGGACCAAGCCTTATTGGACTGTACCCACCCCAGAGCGGCCCGATGCAACTTGCAAGCCCATTCCACATGAGAGTCCTTATCATTTCTCTTTAGGTCTCTAAACCGCCGCCGATATGCCTCTGGCGTGATTGCATATCGGGCCAGGATCACTTCTTTTACTCTGCGGTAATTCCGAATTTCCTCATCAGGTACAGTTCTATAGGCTTCAGCCGCCTTCCCTGTGAGCTTCCCTGCTAAAATAGGCACCCACTCGTCTGGGCTAATATTATGCAATGCACACAGCCTTTCAAAGTCTTGGAAAAAAGCATCTATATCTTCCTCTGCTTCTATATACGTTTTAAAGGCTTGGTAAGGAATTTTGGTCTTACCCTGTGTGATGGTAGTTGTGGTAGCATTCCTCTCCAGCTGTTGTAGTGGCCTTTGACGCAGTATAAACTCCTGTACCTCTGTCATTGTCCTGGATATAATATCCGTTGTTGGATTCTCTCCATAAAAGGACAGCCTGAACTGCACTTCTCTCCGGAACTCTTCTTTTTCAGCTCCATCTGCTGCACTCTGCTGCTCAGGGATTACCCTGTCCTCCTGCTGGTATTCAGCCATCACTTCTGCAATGAGGATTGCTTTCTTTTTGTTGCTGGCTGCAATACCTTTCGCTTCCAGGAGATCTTTTAGCGTGGATCTTTTAAGCTTGGCATAATCACTCTCCATCCGTATTCCATTAGTACTTGTTCCCTTGTGAGTCTGGATCCCAGCGCTGCCAACCAATGTAGCGGAGATGCAATATTCCCCAGGTTATCTCCGCTTATAATCCAAGTGAGGCTCAGGAACAAGTAAATAATAAATCCATAGGTAAAGTTTCCAGCAGGTAAAACAACAGCAATATCCCCACAGCAATCCCAATAACTGGACGACACACAGTTTCAGGAGCAGAACTGACAAGCCTTTAATCACAGTCTCCTTATAAAGCATGCTCCCATGCAAGGGAGGGATTTACAGTAATTATGACAGTAGCCAATCCTGTCCTGGTAACCTCCCACACCTCTCCTCCCCTCAGCCAGCATCATAATCCCCTTATCCAGCACACCAATTCCCCCCGTTTCTGGATGTACCCCTAAACGTAGGGGTACCACTTTAAATCCTACATCCCCGGATACCCCTGATCTGGGTGAACAACATATCCAAAAATCACCCAGATCAGACCAGGGGTTCGGGAAATGTATGGAGGGAATAAAATGACCGACCGCACTAACTGAGATAGCCGAATCGGTTCCATGTGAATGGGCCCTGCGGTCGGTCCTGGCATAAGGGAATAAAATACACGAAAGCCTCTAGCTATAGAGGCTAGGGAGGGTTCGCCTGAATCCCCTCGTTCGGTATTTTCTATCTACCGAACGAGGGGCCGTTCGGTAGTTTGGAACCGAACGGACCAGGGCTGTGGAGGTCTCAGCGGTGTTCGCCTACTCGAGTGTCCGATTTTAGTTCCAGACACTCGACGGCAAAACACCGCTGTTCGGGAGTTTTAAAATGGCCGCCGCCACGTGTTCGTTTGTCGAATGGCGGCCACCCCCGAGAACAAAGGACGGCTACTTCCTAGTCAATTACCCGTTCGCAACAATGTTGCAACGGGTAATTGAGGACACACTTTACACAGGGGAGGTCTGGTTGTTCGGTATTTTCATTCGAATAAACTAAGGGAATGAAACTACCGAACAATCAAAGGAATACAAGGCTTTAAAACACATAGAAAACTAGCAGATCACACGAATGCAATTATTTCAAAGACATTTGCAGGACAGCCCAGTGCCATCCACTACAATGGGTTAGGGGGGTCGTGGGGCAGTGACAGAGGTCGGGGGGGTAGAGGGGTAGTGACAGGGGCTGGGGGGTAGAGGGGTAGTGACAGGGGGTTAGGGGAGTGACAGGGGTTAAGGGGTAGAGGGGGCAGTGACAGGGGTTAGGGAAGTGAGCAGGGGTTGGGAGGTAGAGGAGCAGTGACAGGGGTTGGGGGTGAGGGGGCTTGGGGGGTAGAGGGCAGTGACAGGGGTTGGGTGAGGTGGGGTTGGGGGATAGTGACAGAGGTTGGGGGTAGAGGGGTAGTGACAGGGGTTAGGGGGTAGTGACAGGGGTTGGGGTAGAGGGGCAGGAGGTAGGGTGGGGGGCAGTGAGTGACAGGGGGTAGAGGGGAGGTGGAGGGGCAGTGAGTGACAGGGGGCAGAGGGGGGTTTAAATACCTTCCCTGGTGGTCCGCCGGGAGTGAGCTGCAGACCACATGGTGAGTCTCGCGATCTCCAGGCAGAGCGTTGCCGTGGTAATGCTCTAACAGGCTGGAGATCGCAAGACACTGAGGCTGGATCTCCATCAGGGCAGACTGACAGGACAGGCCTCGCACCCGGCGGCATTGTGGGCAAGCCGCCGGGCCCCCTCCTGTGTCGGGTCCTCAGTCTATGACCGAGGACCCGACACAGGAGGTGACATGTTAGTCTGCCCAAAGGTAGTGCAGCACGGAGGTGTGATTAGGGTGTGCCGGGTGTGCCTGGGCACACCCTAATCACACCTCCATGCTGCACTACCTTTTGGCAGACTAACATGTCGGGTCCTCAGTCTATGACCGAGGACCCGACACAGGAGGTGACATGTTAGTCTGCCCAAAGGTAGTGCAGCACGGAGGTGTGATTAGGGTGTGCCCAGGTACACCCGGCACACCCCGTGCGCACGCCTATGAATTAACCTCTGTTATTGATGAATACACCCTACAATTCCTCGATCTTAGGATAACATTAACTATGGATGGATTAGTGGAAACGGAATTATTCAGAAAAGCCACCGCTACCAACAATCTCCTCCATTAGCAAAGCCATCATCCTGTCAAACTTAAAGCCAGTATACCCTATGGTCAATACCTCAGAGCAAGCAGAATTTTGCCCAACGATTCAACATTTCAGAAAGAAGCCAAAGAGATCATGACAAGATTTAAACAACAGGGTTACCCTTAATAAAGTCCTTAAAAGAGCTTACCAAAGGGTAATCACCATGGACAGACCGATCTGTCTTCACTCATCTAGACCCAACTCAGCTCAGAATATTATCAGATGCATAGGTACCTATGGTCAATACTGGGACCCAGTGAGAAAAATATTCTCCAGTAACTGGCCCATCTTGCTACATGACAAAGACAACATTATCACCTACCCTAGCATAACTGCACGCAGACCAAAAAATCTGAGAGATATATTGGTACATAGCCACCTGGAACCACCAACTATATCTCCTGGGTGGCTTTCCCACACCAAGGGAGTCTTCAAATGTGGCTCCTGTAAGGCCTGTAAATTTATCAATACATCAATGACTGTACTTTGCACTAGAACCAATAACAGGTACCCAGTTCGTGACTTCATTAACTGCAGTACTATAAGAATTGTATGCATCATCACCTGTAGTTGTAATCTACAATGTATTGGTAAAACTTCCCAACAATTTCGTAGACGCTCATTACAACACGACAATTCTGTCACCAACGCTAAAATCTCCACCCTCATATCCAATCATGTTTGCTCACAACATCAAGACGATCCCCTTAATCTTAAATTTAAAGCAATTGAAAGAATAACCATTAATGCCAGAAAGGGCGATTTCAATATGAGATTACTGAAAAAGGAGTCAAAATGGTCCACGAATTTAAGACACTAGCTCCTTTGGATCTGAATGAGGAGTTAAGCTTCAGTCCATTTATACACTTACCATCTATCAATAAACAGCCAAGGCTTTGTTTAGCCCAGTCCTCTGTTGTTTCTTCTCCTGAAAAAGTCAACTTTTAACTTTATGAACTTTGTTAGTCTATAACAGTCTCATCCTTTGGTTAAACTGTCCCTATCCCTATCCATACAGGATCACCATACTGCTCACATTCTCGCAAAGTATATACTTAGCTCTTTTCTGTATTTGTGGATGATGATATGTTTTGTCCAAGCAATAACCAACGACTTACAAATCTTATCAACTCTCAGGATCTATCTAGGACTATTCCTTTCCCTATGTATAGGTTCTGCCATAATTTCAAAGATTGTATTTCTTCCCTCCACAGAAAGGGTTAAAACTTAACACCCTCCCACTAGAAGGACTTCTCAATTCCCATTGGTCCGCTGTGTTTTCAAACGGACCAATGAGAGCTATCTCATACCTTCTTAAACTGGGCTCTACCAGAGGTCTGAATCCCCTCTGATGAAGCAGACTGGCGAAACGCACGTCAGGGGCTCTGACTAGCGCTATGCACAGCCACTGCACCAACAGTGTTTAACCTCTATCTACTTAAAGGGACACTATAGTCACCTGAACAACTTTAGCTTAATGAAGCAGTTTTGGTGTATAGAACATGGCCCTGCAGCCTCACTGCTCAATCCTCTGCCATTTAGGAGTTAAATCCCTTTGTGTATGAACCCTAGTCACACCTCCCTGCATGTGACTTGCACAGCCTTCCATAAACACTTCCTGTAAAGAGAGCCCTATTTAGGCTTTCTTTATTGCAAGTTCTGTTTAATGAAGATTTTCTTATCCCCTGCTATGTTAATAGCTTGCTAGACCCTGCAAGAGCCTCCTGTATGTGATTAAAGTTCAATTTAGAGATTGAGATACAATTATTTAAGGTAAATTACATCTGTTTGAAAGTGAAACCAGTTTTTTTTCATGCAGGCTCTGTCAATCATAGCCAGGGGAGGTGTGGCTAAGGCTGCATAAACAGAAACAAAGTGATTTAACTCCTAAATGACAGTGAATTGAGCAGTGAAATTGCAGGGGAGTGATCTATACACTAAAACTGCTTTATTTAGCTAAAGTAATTTAGGTGACTATAGTGATCCTTTAACATGAGTGGCTTTTTTTTAACTAAATTACCAACTCGCACCTAACTTAGATACCAGTTGCCACTACAACATGAGCGGTTTAGTTAGGAGCAGTGGTTCTTTGATTGTCTAACGTCTTGCACCTAGCCTTGTTACCAGACGCCGCTACTATTAGAGCAGTTAGGCAAGAAGCAGTGGTTCTCTTTTATTAGACTTATACCTTGGAAGGCTATTAGCCACACCGCTAAGATTTGGGTGGACACCTAGGTTGGATCTCTATTCCATCGCACTCCTGCAGGGTTTTGGAGAGAGGTTTCACCCCTTGACAGTGGGCAAATTAGGCATTTTCTTAAGAGGTGCCCTCGAAGGCACAGTTAATAGGGCACCTTATCTTATGGATCACACCATAGTAATTTCAGCCATTTACCTCTCTTTAATTCAGCTTATTGGTAGCCTTATAGATTCCTCCCCTATCTCCCCACAGCGTCCTGTATTCCTGTATATTCATTGCCTTATACTTTTACCTCATAATCATGAGATGAATCTACTGAGCATATCCTGCACCCCTTAGACACTATCAAATGAGCATTAAGGGTTCCTTTTTTTTTCGTAGAGGGATATTCCCCTCTCTGTGTTACATCTGTATTGGGACTTCCATGTTTTCCACAGACAATTCCCACATCAGACAGTACCTTTACTTGCTGTAAATCTCCAATAAGTGCTCATTCTATCTTGTTGTGACTCCTTACAGCAGACAGCAGTTTACAATCCTTCTATTCAAACTTTCCAAGTGGAATATTCCTTACTTAACATTGTCTTGAACCATGGTCTCTACGCACAGTTTAGACAATAATCGCCATACCAGATTGTGCTTCTACTCGTTGCTAGTCTCAGACATGTGCTGACCCTACCCTGCTGAGACTTTTTTTGCACCAGATATAAGTGGGCATTCGTTTTACTAGATTATTATCTGATGTTGTAGCTACCACACACACACTATAATCCCCATACTATGTTGGTTATCTTGCTGTTAGTCTCAGGCAGGTGTTGTTTTTTTAGTACACTTATTTTTAATACAGGTGTTTTTGGTGGTGTTTTTCACCTCGTTTATTTATTATCCTATTAAAAGTTTAGTTTTAATACCTACGTTCAGAGGTTGCACTTTATGTTCTTGCATGTACCTTATTTTGTTTCCTGTTACCAGTAGGAAACCCCACTCCCTAGGATACTCTATCTTAATCCTGTTTCTCCTGCTCTCCCTCTTTACTTTGTGCATTATTAGTGAATATTCTTCACTAGGGGTTAACCCCCACTCAAGGGAAAAGTTATTTGGTACCTTTTCACCTTTTGACTTATAGTGTTTCAGCTAGAAAGACTGCACATACTGAGTTATTCTTAATTGTGTGCTTCCGAATGTAAATTCTGTGCTTAAATTAAATTTCTTGTCAGCGTGCTGTACAGATGTGAAAATCTACCTCTTCTATCTACCCGCCTGCAATGGGAACATAGATTTCCTCTCCTACTCCCCTTAATTGCCTAATTGATGATATTACAGTTAAGTGTAGGTGGTGTTAAAGCGGCACGGTCATGCCGAACTTACCTTTCCCCAATCACTTCCTGTTATCCTCTCTCAGGATCTGTTCTTCATTTCTTCCTGTCTGCTCTAGTTTTCTTTAAAACATAAGACAAAGTAGGGGTTACTTTGTCTTGTGGAGGTTTCCTACGCCTGACCATCTATAACCAACTGAGGAGCAAAGTGTGCTCCATTTCCTGTCGTCAGAGAAATTTCCCCACATTTCTTACCTTTCTTTTGTGTTCTCGCGATGCCTCCTTTTCGTATTCCCGAATGCCGGCAAAACTACCGAATTTCGCCCTAACAGATTGAGAGCAGTTCGTCCATTCGTATTGGTAATTAATCTGCCCCTACTTGCTATATTGCGAGTAGGGGCATGTCTAATAAACAGTGTTTACAGGCTGCTCGCTGTTAAAAAAGCCCCTCATCCGCCCATGTAATAAATGGCCCCATGGTGGGGCATCTTTTAACTAGTGGTCCCCACCGAGCCCCGCGAGTGGGGGCTATGCAACTAAACAGGGCGTCCACCCGCTCATGGAGGGTGGGGGACCCATTGTCCTCCCCCCCAGCTCCCACCTATGAGCGGCGGATGGGGGCCCTGAATGAAAATGAGAGGGGGACATATTGTCCTTCCCCCAGCCCCCACCCCTGAGCGGTGACCGGGGGCCCTAAATTAAAATGGGGGGACCTATTGTGTCCCCCCCGGCCCCCAACAATAATGAGTGGCGGGTGGCGGCCCTTAATGAAAATACTCCCCCCTCCATGTGACGAGGGGTCCCCAAGCCCCTAGTCACCCCACCCCAAAAAAATGTAAGATCTACCAACCCCCCTAAAAAAAAGAAAGCAACCAATTAGAGTTATGAGTCAAATTACACAGCATGGGTAAATTCCAAAGAACTTTCCCACGCTGTGTAAAATGACTCAGAGAGGTCTGATTGGTTGGATTCCAAACCAACCAATCAGAGTGCTGTGACAGGTAAATGTAGAGACTTACCTGTCAGTCTCTTCATTTACCTGTCAGAGCACTCTGACTGGTTGGCTTAAACCAACCTATTAAAGCGCTCTGAGCCTAATTGTCAGGCGCCATGCGGAGCTCAGTCTGCACCATGCCCTGGCTGGATGAAGATGGAATTTTTTTTTTTAGCAACAGGATTTTTTTTTTCCGGCTGATTTTTTTTTTTTTTTTTGTGCTCGGGTTTTTATTTTATTTTCAACGGGTATTATGGTTTTTATTTGGCCTTTTTTGGGGCTGAAAAGGGAAGGTTTTAGAAAAAAGAAGACATCAAATGGTAAATATTTTATTTATTTACAGGGATTTAGATTTATGGTCTCCCCCTCATTATTTTTAGGGTAAGGGGGGTAGGTAGTACCTTATTTTTTTGGGGGGTGGAGGGTGACTAGGGGCTTGGGGACCCCTAGTCACTTGGAGGGGGGTATTTTCACATTTAGCCCCCACCCGTCACCCATGGGGCAAGGGGTGGACAATAGATCCCCCCCCATATTCATTTAGACTCCAACCCTCCACTCAGAGGTGGGGGCCAGGGGGAGGGCAATAGGTCGTTCCCCCCATTTTCATTCAGGGCCCCCACCTGCTGCTAATGGGTGGGGCCAGGGGGGAGGACAATAGGTCCTCGCCACCATTTTCATTCAGGGCCTCCACCCGCCGCTCAGAGGTAGGGCCTGGGGCGTAGAACAATAGGTCCCCCCTCCCACATTTTCATTCAGGGCCCCCACCCGCCGCTCATGGGTGGGGGCCGGGGGGGGGGGAACATTAGCTGTGTCCTCTATTTTCATTTAGGGCCCCCAGCCACCATGAGCAGTGGATGGGGGCCCGTGTTTAGTTGCATAGTCCACACTCGCGGGGCACTGGTGGGGGGACACAATGTCCCCCTCGCTAGTTAACAGATGCCCCACCACTACAGTGAGCAGCCAATGGCAGGTCACTGTTTAGTAGACCTGCCCCTACTCGCAGCATAGGGGCATTCAGTAAATTTTAATCTCCTTTATGCTATTATGGGGGTCATATTGACCCCCATAGAGTGAGGGTGGACATGGGGGGCTTAGGAAGTGGCGAGGTGCACTGCTCTCTGCCGCTTCTATTTTTACATATTACAAGTAGGGAGATGCAAGCCGGTAGCTCCCTCCTTGTAATAAGCCGAACGAACGAAGAGGTCTTCGTTCATTCGTTTGAAATTTCTATTCATTTATTCGTCTTTCTGATGCCCAAGTGTTTAACTGGGCATCCGCTGGAATTTTACAGTGCTATCTAGTGTGGGCAGATGACCTGTCCCACAGGGATTTCATCTACCCACACAAAGATGGCGGCCCAGGACCTAGGTCCGGGCAGAAAATAAATATGAAAAAATAGGACTTAGGGGCATTTGGGGTGGCTAGGGGGCAATTAGATGTAGTGGAGTCGGGAGGGGTGTTAAAAAAAACTGTATTCGGCCATGACAGTGCCGCTTTAAGTGGAATTTGTATCAATATTTTCGGTCTAGTGCAAACAAATAGTGATTTTTTTTTTTTTGTCAATCAAATTTTTATTGAGTGGAAAATATACATAACACGCAGTTGTAGAGAACAATAGTCATGTACTTGTATACAGATAATATAATGCTGTTCAAATAGGCTCGGTTGCCACTAATTATTTTTTTTGTATTATTCAAAAGAGTCAGCGTTTAACATATCATGTGAGAAAAGTATATACTGATGCAACTTTAATTCTTAAAGCAACTAAAATCGCTCATCACAATGAATGCTTCAAGTGGTTTCCCCAAATTCTATTGAAAATGCAACTTATTATGACTTCTCCAGTCTCACAATTATTCAACCCCTTAATGGCAAGTATATTTAGTACTTAGTGATACACCCTTTTGTTGTTATGATCTGCTGCAAACGAGCTGCATACCCAGACAACAGCTTCTGGCTGCGTTCTTGAGGAATCCTAGCCCATTGCTCATGAGCAATGGCCTCCAGTTCAGTAATATTCTTGGGTTTGCGTATTGCAACCGCCTTCTTCAAATTACACCAGTGATTTTCTGTGGGGTTCAAGTCAGGTGACTGTGATGTCCACTGTAGAATTTTCCAGGACCAAACCTTGGTGGTATTTAAGGTATGCTTTGGATCATTGTCTTGTTTGAAGCTTTTTCTGGTATGTGAAGCTTTTTCTGGCAAGTCTCAGCAACCTGCCTTCTCAAGGCAATAGTTTCCTTTTTCTGCCCCATGCATGTAGTGTAACCACTGTTCCTTCAACTTTGAACTTGCAAACTCTGCTTTCAATGGGGTCTGTAGGAACAGTGTTCCTTCACTATCTTTTTCTATCCTGTTCCTTGTTTGTGAAGGGCGATGATCTCTTCTCTTAACTTTGTGAACCATTCTTTTGCCATATTTCTTTTTTTTTTTTAATTCTTTATTTTATTTGTGCATAGCGTGAACATTCATGTTTACACTGCCACGATAGCTAGTGCAAGCAGGTATGGAAACATATAATAACATAGTTATGGCATTGAAAGACATTGCACAGTTTTTATATTTAAGATGGGAAACATGCGAACGGTTAAACCAACTTGTATGACTAAACAGTATGGCGAAGCTTAAACATATATTATATGCTGTATATACTAATGAGTAGTATGCTAGCGCCCTCGTCAACTCGATTGGATCAATGCTAAATACCAGGCGTGATGTGCACTATACACAAGAGGGGAGGGTGAAACATATGGCATAGTGCTTTATCATAACCGGCTGTAGTATGGTATTAAGCAAGCCATGTTCTAGTTTACAGTGCTGCACATAATAGCATAGCATAACCCTCTTATATCTCCTTTACTCAGAGCCTAATGCGTTTTACATGTTAAAGGCATTATGAGCAATTCTCAAGACTGTAATAACTTAGGCTGGTATACCCGAAAAGACAAAAGAGGAGAAAAAACAAGAGCAGAATAAACCTAGACATATGCGGCAGTACAAAATGTTCATTAATGATGTAATCTATATAGTGCCAGGTGTCTGCGGCCGCAGGCCGGCATGTCCATGGTGCACATGGTGGTTCTGCGCAGCCATGCGACTAAACATTCAGCCTATGCCCAAGGTCGGAAAGCTGTGGTAGGGCTGTACAAAGATGCCCCCTTGTCTGGGGTCCATTCCAGTTGTGACCCACAATGAGTGCAGTCTCTCAGCTACTCGAGGTGCAGCGTGGACTGTAACGGGTAAGGTCGCGCTGCCTTGTTTACTGCCTGTCGGGTCTGGTGCGGTGCGTGTGTTTCTTCTGTGCGTTCCTCTCAGTGTCGGAACACCACCATCAGGTACGTGGAGTGACCGACCAGAGTGCTTCTGCATCTTTACTTGCCGTCTCCCGAAGGTTGCCGCCTTGCTTTTTTTGTCGCCTTTCGGGTCTCCGGTTACTTTTTGTCTGTTAGTTTCTCGCAGCCTCTGTCCCGCTGGGCGGTTCGGTGCCTGGGGTGACTGTGCCTTCCTCCGTGTGGTTTTGCTTAATTGAGTGTGCTTTCGGGCGTTGGGCCCCATCCCTGGGGACAGTAGAGCTTCCAGTCGCTCCCAGAATATTTGGAAGGCATTGTCTATTCGGCTCTCCCCCTCTGGCTTCTCGCTTAGGAAGGTGTACGCCACCGCCGCCATTTTAGGGGCTTCGTCCGCCAGGTTTCTCATTTGCTTTACAAACTTATTCCTGTGAGTCTGTGTCGAGTTGTCCCCGTTATCCAGGGGGGACCGGGATGACCCCCACCGGTCCATAGGGGGGGGGGGAGGTTGTGCTACAAGCTTACTGTTAGCCGTGTGCGTTTGGCGGGAAAGCGGCTGCCTTTCTCCGCCACCTCCCTCTGTAGGCCCCAGTCTGCCGATGCGGTGCCCGCTTACACCGGACCTCGAGTGTGGTGTCCTTGGGTTCGTGTCGGTTTCCCAAGTCCAGTGGGCCCACTTGTAGAAGGGTGAGCGCAGTGCGGCTTGAGTTATTCGCCGTTTTTATGCTCGGTACACAGGAGCTGATTCAGAACACGTCTGCTCTGTTCTCTAGTCAGGCTCCGCCCCCCTTTTGCCATATTTCTAACATGCAATCAAACGTGACACTCCTAGCTAGTCCAGGTATTTCAAGTGTTCCAGCTCAAGCACACCTGGTGCAACTAAGAAGCCCTTGATTAGTTGCCTCTGGTGTGCTCTAAACAACACCTGTTTTGCATATTTGTGCTGTTGTGAGGAATTCTATTCAAAGGGTTGAATAATTTTGAAACTGGAGAAGTCATTATAAGTAGCATTTTCATTCATTTTGGGGAAACCAATTGAAGCATTCGGTGTGTTTAGCTATTTCAATTGCTTTTGTTTGATTTGTTCACTGCAAACTGCTGTACATGTCTGTACATTTTGACCATAAACCTGATTTTCAATGGATTTGAATAATTTGAATTACAACTGTATTCCTCAATTATTGATTTATATTCAGGTAATTAAATGTGCCTATTGGGGTAACATTACCATGGATTAAAGACGCACTCCAACTACCATAACTGTTACAGCATGCTGTAACAGTTATGGTGCCAGGAGTTCCCAATTGCCTTTATCACCTCCCCCATAACTACTACAGAGTTCTGTGGTGATTATCTGGCTCCTGTTCTTTCATTTATACCTAGGATTTAGTCTGATACATTTTTGACAATATATTTTTTTTTTTTTTATAGATGTACTAAAGATTTATTTTCCCCCTATTTTTTTTATTTATTTTCACTCTCCTCAAACTTCTTCAACTTGTCTGACTTGTGTGTTGACTTTATAAAATCCTTACAAACCAGAAAAAGTACAGATATTCATCTAAAGTGAAGAAGGGATTTTCCCGTATTGCACCACAGTTGTTCTTCCTATTAAAATGGATTTTGTTTTTATACTTCGCTTCCTATCTTTCAATATTCTCGTGTTTCCTTCTATACTTTTTCTCCCTTTCTTTTATGTTTACCTTACCACCTATACAATAATAATAACCATTGAACATTAATTTTCTTTTATATAATGTGAGTGTTTGCTTGACTCCTCAGGGGTAGCAATATCAAAAATGTTTGCATCATTTTATTTAACATATTTCCATTCCTACTTTTTAATGTATTCTTTATTATTTTTTTGCATATTTATTAGCTACACAGTGACAGTATAGGATACTTTTCTTACTGTTTAAATGTCTGCAATATTCTTAAAAACTTTCAAAGTGATGTTTATTTATGCCATAGCTAGTCATTCCTATGTTTTTATAATAGGCTGTTATGACATCTCGGTCGTGTAACTCAGATATGTTGAGAAATCAAGAACTGGGGCATTGAAATGTTTTGTTGACGTAGACTAACATAAGAAACTCTGGAAATCAAATGGAAATGTTGGTTTTAACTGACTGTGCTAAATCAACAATGATGAAGATTTTTTCATGTGTTTAGTTTTTACTATTTTATATCAGTGAATTGCAAAATCCATTCACTTCCTCCAAATCTCAACTTATTTAGAAATGTTTCCCCTTGCATCTCCTTATTGTGATGATGTAAAAGCTAAAAAATAAATGTGATTAAACATGATTCTGCTAAGAGAATCAAAAGAAATATGAGCTCACATATAAGAGTGACACTGACATGGAACTAGTAGTTGGCAGCATACACAAATATTGTCCATATGGTTATCTGAGCTTGTGCCTAAAACCCTTATTTTATATATGTCCAAAAACATGGATTGAAGAAATATATGCTTTTTTTTATTTATGTCAATGGTGGATCTTTCATTCTGAACCAATTCCTTACCCTAGTACACAAGAACAAAATATATTATCACCGTTTTATGATTTTTTTCAAACCTTTGCTGCTTACTAGTTGGTATATCTCACTGTGCCATTTTTCATGGATTTATATGCATAGTCAACTTACAGTAGAGATGCCATATCTAACCGAAAATCACCCTGTCAGACATTCAGGCATATAACACAGAATCTGAAATGTTTTTTGACTGAACCACAATGACTTACCTTGGCTTGTATACTAAAAATAAATCAACCTCTCTCTTAATTTGCCTAATGTTGCACTGCAATCAGTTACAAATAGATTTTCCAGGGTGCTCTGTTTTAAATTAATCTTCAGATCCACTTATCATTGTGTAGCAGTTGTGTGCATATATAGCTTTGGGCTTGTACCTACCCCATGACCTAGAACCAATATGGCTCCCTAGGACAGAGTTGGTAGCTCTATATTGAATCTCATACTATGGTCATATGGGAGCAGAGTTGTGTTCTTTCAGTCCGAAGAGGGAGGTTTCCTGGTCAAGTCAGATGATTATTACAGAGAGTTGAGATGGTGATGGTGTGTAGTAAGGGGATTTGTCACAAATCTAGTAATTTTAATACAGATTTAAGCAACAACTCCCTACTAGCAGAATAATATATTACCTGGAATCTCTATAGGCTATGATACCCAGAGCCTTTGGGGAATTTCTCAGTTTAAGCTTAAAGGGTTACTCCAAGCATCATTACCTCTACAGCTCATTTTGCATCGGTTTGCCCCCCTTAGATCTCACCTAGAGCCTTGGGTCTTTTAAAGAGCTGCAGATACCTATGCCGTAGTCATTCAGTCACTGAAAGTATAAGTTGACTGGCCAACTCTGTGCATAGAAATATTTACAGAATATACATTCCATAGACCAGCAGTGTTGTTCTGGTCTTGCTAATGACACACCAGTGATGCTGATGGTGGAGGTGGAATAAAGTAGAAATTCATCTGATGAAAAACAGTTATAGTTTGTAAATAGATAAAAATGTCAGGTAGACACCACTGGCTTTTAACATCATACCTCAACATGTTCTACAAAGTGGTACAACATTTGGTGCATTTGTTTTTTTGATCTCATTTGACATAAGGTTTATATTTTGTGTTTCAATGTTGTGATGTGTCTTGTCTGGTACAAAGCATATCAATAAGTCACAAAAAAAAACATTTACACTGCAATACTTCTTGGCAAACCGGCATGCCATGTCACTAGATCCCATTCAATTTGAACAACTACTGCTTCTCAACAAATCTGAAATAGTTTACACACAGTGGAACATTAGGGGAATTTGCTTTCAGGGTGTTTGGTAGATTGCAAATAAGCTCACATTTTTATCACATTACTTTCTACTTATCTGTCTCAATTAACTTGTTTTATCCCGTCTTTCTCACATATGTGTACTGGTCATCTAAATGAGCTCTTAATATATTTAGACTGAACTAGTACTGGCTCGCTTCACCAAAGCTGCAATAATCTTGTTTTGCTAAATATTTAATTGTCTCCCACTGTGATAGACTATCTATTATGTTATTCTGTCAGCTATCTTCCTCCTACACTTCCTGAATCTATTAAGACGAAAGCTGGGAAAGAGCTGCAAAGTCATGCATGGGAAAAATACATATTAAAAAGGGCACTAACGGAGCTGTGGGTTCTTCCAGTATCTATCCAACACTGACGTTCATGTCACGTATGGCCACTGTACTTGTAAGTGACGTCACATCCAATGAGATTGAGGATTGTTCAAGAAACTTCAAAATCCAATAGCGTATTTGTATATCTATCAATTCTAGAGCAAAGTTCTACAAATGGAACAGTCAGGAAGAACTGCCCATGCTTATAGTGTTTGCTTTATATTTACCTTTCAATTAGAGAAACTTTTGTTTCTGTTTATGCAACCCTAACCACACCTTTCTTTGCTATGACTCACACAGCCAACATGAAAAAAATGGTTTCATTTTCAAACAGATGTGACAGCCCACTGTGATCACTTCAGACGTTTTTATCGCCTGTTCTTTTAATTTACCTTTAATCACATATGAGATTTTGTTGCAGGCTCTAGCAGACTATTAACAGAGAAGGGTATAAGAAATTCTAAATTAAGCAGACTGTGCAATAAAGGAAGTTTAAACATTAGATCTCTCTTTAGAGGAAGTGTTTAGGAAGGCTGTGTAAGGCTGGTGAATGGTGGAAGGCTGGTGAATGGTGTTGGGAACAAGGATTTGGCTTTGTTTTTCATGGTTGCTCTATTTGGAATAGAAATGAACTGTACAAAAAAGATGGTTTGCATCTTTCTCAAAAGGGAACAAATGTTCTCAGCGAGCAGTTCAGAGGTTTTGCTAGGATGTATTTAATAGGAGGGGGGACAAAAGGGTGATAAAACATCGATCCAATTGACCCCCAAAACAAGGACAAAAAGTAACTGTAGCAAGCGTGTTAAAAATGATAAGCTTAGAGTCATGTCTACAAATGCTCGTAGTTTAGGGAATAAGATCCATGAACCTGTGGCAATAATGGCAACTGATAATGTAGATTTAGTCGCTGTTACTGAGACATGGTTGTCACATATTCATCCGCTTATAGAAATGTGGTTAATGACATTTACTGTCCACACAGGAAAAGTTGTGCCGAGCAGCAACCTAATCCACAGAAGGGTTAATGCTGAGCAGTAATTGTGCAAATGAAACCTGGTGTCATGTATTCATCCACTTAGAGAAAAGTGATTAATGACATTTACTGTCCACACAGGAAAAGTTGTGCCGAGCAGCAACCTAATCCACAGAAGGGTTAATGCTGAGCAGCAATTATGCAAATGAAACCTGGTAACTGACTTTGGGGTCAAAGGCCGGTTACAGCCTATCAGAACTAAAGGAGGGGTATTTAGGCCCAGTTCTCAGCCTGCTCAGTGCCCTGTCGTGGTTTCCCTTGTGGTTGTCTGAGAGCGCGTTCCTGTTTATAGTTTTCTACCTGGTTTTTGATTTTGGCTTTGTTTATTGACTTCTCTATATTCTGGTATCCTGACTCCTGGCTTTCCTCATCGCTGTGTCCCTTTCTGTGTTCCCTGACCTCGGCTAGTATTTTTGACTATTCTTTGTACGTTAAATCCGGCCATTCTAAGGACCGGTAATACGTTACTTATTTGTCATCCGTGCTGTACAGTTCTACGTGCTGGATCAAACAGTAATCCTGACATTACGACATGGCCATAGATCCTGTAGAACTGTGTCAGCACATAGCTGCTTGCGAGAGGAAATTAGAGGAGAATGATCACCGCATGGATCAATTCACTCAGGCTTTAAGTACGCTTCTCGCTAGAACGGAGCATCTGCAGCCTGCAGCGTCTCCTCCTATAGCACCTCTACCCTGTGTATCTCCACCCACTGTTAATAGGACTCCTTGCATCTCCTTATCACCATCCCTACAGTTTGATGGCAATATCCAGGAATGCAGGGGTTTTCTTAATCAGGTGGAGTACCATTTTGAGGCCTCACCAGAGTCATTCCCCACGGACAGAGCAAGAATTGGTTATCTAATGAATCAATTAAAGGGCAAGGCCCTTGCCTGGGCTAATCCGTTGTGGGAGAGTAATCGGAGCATAGCTCATAATTACCAGGAATTCCTTGCCGAATTCAAGCTCACGTTTGAGCCATTGGGTAGAGAGGATGACGCCTCCACTGCCCTAATGCACATCAGACAAGGTAACCGGTCTATCTCGGATTATGCTATTGAATTCCGTACCTTAGCTTCCGAGGTAGACTGGACTAACAATGGGTTAATCTCAGCATTCAAAAAGGGTCTCTCAGAGACTATACTAGATGAGATAGCCGCTAAAGAATTACCTAAGAGTCTTAACGAATTTATTACGTTTGTCATGCATATTGATAATAGGTTAAGACTCAGAGAAGTCACCAGAAGCAAGACCAGACGTACGGCTATGTCCCTAGCACCTCAATTCTCTAAACCTGTTTTGTCTAACCTCCCTGTACAGTCCGAACCCGAACCTATGCAGTTGGGGGTCACTAGACTGTCAGAGGCCGAAAAACAGTATAGGAGAAGGGAGGGGTTATGCCTATATTGCGGTAGAAAGGGACATATGATAACTAATTGTCCAGTGCGTCCGGAAAACTTCCGCACCTAAGAACCTTAAGGGGACAGATCTTGGGTGTGATGGAGTTGTCCTCTAACAAAAACAAAAGTAGATTCCTCCTTGAGGTATCTATTTCCATTGATAACAAGAAGTTTTCTTGCAGTGCCCTAATGGACTCAGGTGCTGCTGGAAATTTTATTGATGTACAGTTTATTAGGGGTAATGAGATACCGGTCAGGGAGAGACCTACGCCGCTAGCTGTAGAGGCTATTGATGGTAGACCACTCACACAACCGCTTATAACCCACGAAACTGTCCCTATTACGATCTCCATTGGGGCCTCCCATAGGGAGGGGATGACGTTTCAGGTTATTACTTCTCCATCATGTCCTATCATATTAGGGTTTCCGTGGCTGAGTAAGCACAATCCCTATATTGACTGGGCTAATGGGGAGATATTAGAATGGGGTAAAGAGTGTATGGGGAGATGTATAAAACCAGTACTAAAGAGATTGGATACTATTGACCTTCCCACTACCACTCCCAAACTCCTGGAGTTCCCATACAATACCGAGAACTTCAGGAGGTGTTTAACAAGGCTCAATCCGATGTATTGCCTCCCCACAGAGCATATGACTGTGCCATTAACCTGTTTCCAGGCGCCATGCCACCTAAGGGGGCAGTTTATGCCTTGTCTCCCCAGGAGAGTAAAATAATGGAGGAATACATCAAAGAATCCTTGAGCAAAGGGCACATAAGAAAGTCATCCTCACCAGCTGGTGCAGGATTCTTTTTTGTTGAGAAAAAGGGTGGTGAGTCACGCCCTTGCATAGACTACAGGGCACTTAATAAAATCACTGTAAAAAATGCATACCCTATTCCACTCATTTCCGAATTGTTTGATAGACTTCAGGGAGCTAAAGTATTTACTAAGCTTGACCTTAGGAGCGCTTACAATTTGGTTAGAATTAAAGAGAATCATGAGTGGAAGACGGCATTTAATACCCGTAGTGGACGCTATGAATATCTGGTAATGCCATTTGGGTTATGCAACGCCCCGGCCGTATTCCAAGACTTTATAAATGATGTACTCAGGGAATTCATTTACTCATTTGTCTTGGTTTATTTGGACGATATTTTTGTGTATTCCCCTGATCTTCAAACTCACCACTCCCATGTGAAACAGGTTCTGCAGACGTTGTTGAAAAATAAACTTTATTGTAAATTAGAAAAGTGCATATTTGACCAGCCTGAAGTCCACTTTTTGGGTTACAACATCTCTGCATCGGGATTTCAAATGGATCCTAAAAACTAGAGGCTGTACTACACTGGCCATTACCCTCTGGTTTAAAAGCCATTCAAAGGTTTATTGGTTTTGCCAACTATTACAGAAGATTCATCAAGGGATTTTCTTCTGTAATAGCCCCAATCACAAATATGACTCGTAAAGGGGTTAGTAGCACGGTATGGTCCAAAGAGGCTGTGAATGCTTTTGAGACTCTTAAACAAAGATTTGCCTCTGCGGACATACTAAAACATCCTGACACCAGTAAACCTTTTATATTGGAGGTTGATGCATCCGAGACAGGGGTAGGGGCTGTTCTCTCTCAGAGAGAAAGCCAGGGAACACCATTGCATTCTTGTGGCTACTTCTCCAGAAAGATGTCTCCTGCTGAGCGCAACTATGATATTGGCAATAGAGAACTGTTGGCCATTATTCTTGCCCTCAAGGAGTGGCAACATCTTTTGGAGGGTTCCAAGGACCCCCTGTTGATCATAACTGACCACAAAAATCTGGCATATATAGGGGATGCCAAACGTTTGTCTTCCAGACAGGCTAGATGGTCACTGTTCCTTTCACGTTTTAACTTTCTCATTACTTATAGACCTGGTTCTAAAAATACCCAGGCTGATGCCTTGTCCAGGCAATTTGATAATGAGTCAGCTCCGGAACAGATGACATCTCCTATTATTCCAGCAGAGTGTATTATTGCTACTACTGTCCTCTCACTGTCTTCTCCACTGCTTGGCACCATACTGGAGGCCCAGCCTCAGGCGCCCAGTGGTAAACCATGTGATAAACTGTTCGTTCCCCTATGTGAAAGGGTTAATATCATGAAAGTGTTCCATGACAATATAACTGCTGGACACCGGGCATCAATAAGTCCACTGCCGCGATCACTAGATCATTTTGGTGGGATTCACTCAGGAAAGATGTAAAGGAGTATGTGCAGGCATGTTCTGTGTGTGCAGTTTCTAAGGTGACTCATGCACTTCCTTGTGGCCTGTTGCAGCCTCTTCCTGTTCCTGAAATTCCATGGTCCCACCTATCCATGGACTTTATTGTTGAGCTTCCTAGCTCTGCTGGGTTCACTACTATTCTCATGGTTGTAGACCGATTTTCTAAGATGGCTCACTTCATTCCTCTCAAGAAGTTGCCATCTTCGCAAGAATTGGTCCTAATTTTCATACGTGAAATTGTCCGTTTGCATGGCATCCCCCACAATATTGTGTCTGATAGGGGCTCTCAGTTTGTGTCCAGGTTCTGGAGGGCGTTCAGTAAACAATTGGGGATTGATCTCTCCTTCTCCTCCTCCTACCATCCACAGATCAATGGTACAGCTGAGAGGGCTAACCAGTCATTAGAAGTTTATTTGCGTTGTTTTATTAATAGCACACAAGACAATTGGTCCGAACTACTCCCGTGGGCCGAGTTAGCTAGAAACAATGCTGTTCATGACTCCTCTGGGCACAGTCCATTTTTTGTCAATAATGGTAGGCATCCTACGGTTCTCCCTGCGGTATTTTCTGATACTGCCATTCCTGCTCTGGATGGCGTCTGGCCTCCATTCGGGATACCTGGGTTAAGGTTCAAACTGCTCTAGGGGCTGCTGCTGAACGCTTCAAACATTTTGCTGATAAGCGTAGGAGTGCCAACCCGGTGTACCAAGTGGGGGACCGGGTTTAGTTGTCATCTCGCAACATCAAGCTTAAGGTCCCTAGCATGAAGTTTGCCCCCAGATTCCTTGGTCCTATAGAGTGCTTCGTAGGATCAATCCAGTGTCTTACTCTCTGGCTCTTCCTGCATCTTTAGGGATTCCCAACACTTTTCATGTGTCCTT